>LR990301.1:4743221-5943221 GCA_905147355.2 Apotomis turbidana
CTACAAAAAAATATATTTACATTCATAGTAGTTATTACTATTATTTTTTCTTTTTTTTTCTTTTTTATATTGTAACATAGGTGTGGATATTTGTATAGAATCTTTTTTATCGATTCATATTTTTTATGTGGTAATACCACATTTTTATTTTTATAGGTGTGGAATTAAAAGGCTTTTTTATTTTTATTTTATTTTATATGCAAAATTCACTATCTTCATCGACCCAGATCTCAATATCTATAATCATTACGTATTTGTTCTTTCGAAATATTAAACTTAAACCGTTTATCTTCTAAACTGTGAAGGTGAAAACATGATTGGTAATAATTTTCTCGATAGCTTTATTTTTCAAACCTAACCCTTTTTTTATGTTTTTGCATGGAACCCATTTTTAACAATGTTTTTGTATAAAAAGATGCACAATTGTAAGTCCTCAAACCTGCATAAAAAGATTTTCAATATAAGCGTGCACGTTTAAAATAAAGATCAATTATTTGATTTGGCGCTTACGCCATCCTATATGAGCAGCGCGCGAACTATGCCCGTCTCAACTATCGCGTGCAAAAGTAACGCAAGCTATCCCTTTTGGCTATTTCAATCAGTAATATCAGTATTCGCTGAGCTTCCTGCACGACTGACGTGTGTCACTCGTCACGCACCTCTGTAATTTCAAACTTGGATTTTACCATGTTTATTAAAGTGGGTGAGCTAAATAGCACAATTTACATAATGGGAAAGACTAAAAAAGGAGCAAGAAGTTGCATTTAATTTTTTTTTGCGTTACGACTCGAGATATGAGATAAATAATGTACGAGATGTGTTGAGGGGCGCGGGGTAACAAATCGCTCGAGCCGGGACGCATTGGTGGGCTCTTAACGTCACCGTATTCACTAGCGACAGCGTAGATTTGTATGGAGAATAGTACAGCGTCCCTAGCGATTACTTTGTAGAACTATAATTCTCCATAGAAGTCGCTAGCGAGTATTGTCACTGTAAACTCATAGTAAGGGTACAGAGCCCACGCCAAACATACGATTAAACTGGGATATCAGCTATACGTATATAATAGGGTGGCCCATTTAGAGACGTCCACTCACACGGAGATACGATGCCAGCCTAAGGCAATTATGTAAGACATTAAAAAAAAATAAAAAAATCGATTCTCGATGCGAAATTGCGATGATTCGATGCTCTGCTTCGAGTCTTCGATTGAACAAAAGAAAGAATATTGAAGAGATTTGTGTTTTTCTCAGTCCTTTGACAACGGTAACTGGAAAGTTGCCGAAACGTCAAGCTCAAATGGTGAATAAACGCGATATAACTCGTTGAAATAGTTTTATTTAAATGTATGACAGTCGCGGAAACCGAAGATAATATTATGTAGAAAAATCTTACCCAATTTTCTTGAGAGGGTTCTTTGGTAGAGTGTCTTTCCGATAACCGAATTATGATAACGCTTAGATTTTGTCGAACCTTTTAAAGCTTTTAGCGAGCTTATTTTACAAATTTGCCCTAGAGGGCGAGGTCAGCTTTTCTTTATTTTTCCGCATTATCAGTTATACTGGAAGCGTGTAAAGGGCGTTTAAAGAACTGAACTATAAAAATTAGAAGTAGGGAGGAAAAATAATAACATAACCCTCTTTCTGGTTTTACCGTAGCTAGTGGTAACCCGCTGAAAAACGTTAGAACACAGTACTACCTTTCAGCCGAAATATTTTATTCCGGTTTCTATCTGAATAATCATATACAGAATTTGATCCATTCGAAAATATCTAAATCGGAGTTTTGGAATTTGTGATTCCAAATATCGGAATAAAATTTTTCGTCTTTATGTAGTCCCAAGTAGCACGACAAGCTGCAAAAGCACTTATACAGCTTAAATTAAAGTTATAGTGGCTGCATAGGCTTCTTACTTATACTTTTAGGGCCAAAATTCCTTCGGCCAAAATTCTTCATTAGATTACTTGTTTCTTAGTTGGAATTTACGTAAGTAATTCCTCTTTCCAGGCAAATGGGAGCTCGGCTGGATCCTCTGCGACATCTGGATCAGCCTGGACATCCTGCTCTGCACAGCGTCCATCCTCTCCCTTTGTGCCATCAGCGTGGACCGGTACCTGGCTGTGACCCGCCCGCTGTCTTACTCTAGAAGAAGGAGGTCGAAGAAGTTGGCGTTGACCATGATCTTCTTCGTTTGGATATCAGCTATGGCTATCACTTGTCCACCGATGTTTGGATGGTAAGATACTTTTTTTTCTGTTTTATATATATATATGTTTATATTGTTTTGTTTTTTTGACATTGAAACTGAATTTATATTGCCTGATCGAGTATATGTATAGTGTCCCGATTATGAAATTTTGACATTTGCCTGTAGTTTCGCAGATATGAGAGGTACGTAAATGGACTATATGTTTACATATGCGTCTACTAGAGGGCTTCAAAGTGCAATTTAAATTCTCAAAATCTGTCCATAACTTTTTGAGTTTTTATAAAATTTGACGAAATTTTTTCGCTGGCTTGGATCGAAAATTTCTTAATAAGTTTTTATTGTGGACAGCCTACCAGCACTACATTTAGCATCACAGACCCTAAGAATTTGAGCATTATCTTAAATATGCATTATGCTTAATTAATAAAATTTCTTGGATAATATCACTAGTATACCTACACGTTTTTTGTACGTTCTAATCTTACCATCCTTTGTTTAGGTACGAACCGGACCACAACCAGGGCGGGGTCTGCCGCTACAACCAGAACCCTGGCTACGTTGTGTTCTCGGCCATGGGGTCCTTCTTCCTCCCCATGGCCGTGATGGTGTACGTGTATGCCCGAATATCCTGCGTGGTAGCCAGGAGACACCATCAGCTCGCTACCAGCACCAAGTGCAGCAAGGTAGGACCTCATAATTTCGGCTTAGAGACTTTATAGGCCAACCATCCACAAACTTATGGTCCTGCGACCCCGATACCGCACCCAAGGACCCAAGGCTCACATGGTGCCTCCCAGTGTCCGGCGAAGCCAAGAAGGCTAGTCGGGATTTGAGAATACGGACGATTGATTGTTCTTAAAGGTGACCGGAGACCTGAAGGTTTCCTCGCTCAACAATTTGGCGATTCAGCGAGGAAATACCGTTAGTATCTTTGGCACTATGTCGAAGGGGCGGTTTTTAGATTTAGTTTAGCTTTATTTCGTTTTCTTTTAGTTTTATTTTAGGTATTTTTATTTGAAAATGAAAATAAACAAATGAAAAATGTTTATTTAGGTTTCATAGAAGTTAACACATAGTAAAACTTTGGAGCCGCCCACTAAGCAAAATAATATACTTGTGTTGGGTTTATTTATATTGTCGTTAATATTTTCTTTGGTTTTCGCGGCTGTCGCACATTTAACTAAAACAATTTAAACGGAAACTTAAACAATTATATCGCGTATATTAATCATTTGAGTGTCCCTGACGTTTCGGCAACTTTCCAGTTACCGTTGACAAAGGTTGACTGAGAAAAACACATTTTTTCTGTCAAAGTTACATTTGTGCAAACTACTTTAATTTTATAAATATGAATTTAAAAATTTGGTAACATAAAGGTGTATTTTATATACATGTCAGATGGGCCTAATGATGAAACATCAGGGAGCTTCAAATAATTAATATACGCGATATAATCCGTTTTAATTGTTTTATTTATATTATTACGACGACGCGTTTGGCTCGGTTGGTAGACACCTGCCTACTGAGTCGGCGGTCCCGGGTTCGAATCCCGGCCGGGGCAAATATTTGTGCAAAATATTTGTTCTTGGGTCATGGATGTTATCTATATATGTATTTATATATTATGTATATCGTCGTCTAGTACCCATAGTACAAGCTTTGCTTAGTTTGGGACTAGGTCGATTTGTGTATGATTGTCCCTTAATATTTATTTATTTATTTAGATTTATGTATTGCTGTTTATAAATTTATAATATAGGTAGTAAATACTAAAAGACGACAATGCCGAACAAAAGAGTCGCTTCATATTGGTAGTTCAGTCAGCAGACGAAACAAAGCCCCGTCAAGTTTTATAGTTTGCGATTTGACATAATTATGTCGGTAGTATATTTGTCAGTTTTATTTATGCTGGCCATTCACACAAACATAAAAAAAATGTTGACCTCCAAACATCCTATTTAATTTTTTAATACCTTTAATGTAGTGAAGTTTATAATCGTCTACAGTTGGAAATATATACATTTATTCCGAAACTGGTTCAGGGTAGTTATATTATTATAAAACAAACTGAACCTACCTCGCAATTTGTTGACACTATTTTTTTATATCCTGCAATAGAAAACGGGTTCAGACATAAATGACTTCCGTATAAAGGGAAATTTACTGATAGATTTATTGACCCGATTTTGATTTCGGATATTTGAATTAATCAAAGTTTTAATGTTAAGGAATTATGAGCCAACAATGGTATTCGGTGGTATGTGATTTATTAAAGGTTTTATATATCAGAATAAATATATGTAAGTATATCAAGCTTCGAAAAAAAAAATGAAGTTACCTATATAATAATTTAAATTTAAGTCTGATGATTAAGTCTAACAAAATTTAACATAAAAACTCCAGTAAAACAATACTCACAAGACAAAATACAAAGCAAACCTCAATCTTACTTACAAGCCGTAAGATACGGCACAATAACCATTACAAGCCTAATATCCAAGCCTAATATCACGCAATTTCCTAGTTTAATTTCTCGTAGCCATAATCTTAATTTGTAACCGTAATGACAAAAACACTAAAGGCGACATTCCGACCATCTAGAGCAAAACTTCCGTCTGTGCTATCAAACACACATTTAATAGGCAATTTTGGTTTCGTGTTCCAACCCAGCTGTTAAATTAGCTTTGCTGGTGGCAAAAATACAATGAAACTAAACATTAACGAATATAGCTGGGATATAGCTTGGAAACTGTCTCTGGAAGACATTAGTAACTTTGTCACCATCACATTTGACATTTGTTTTAGACGGCAATGTAATTAGACCATTTGGATGTTATAACCATTGTATCAAAAAAAAACTCAAACATGCAATGAAACAAAATGTCGTCAACACATAACGTGCTTGAATGCCTAGGCCGGGAAGTAATGTTTTTTTTAATCATGGCGTCTGTGTTAGATTTTTAGTGGTGTATTTTATTATTTCATTGCATCTGTTTGAGAAAAGCACTATACATGCCTTAGCCGCGTTAAGGGCTTGCCGGCTTCGTATCATTATATATAACGATCATCCTATCCCATTCTCTCTCTATTCTATTTCATTACAAACCGAGCGATCGAAGCAACCGGTCCGTTTCAGCTTGGCATAAAATTCTTTCGTTTCTTCGGATCTCGGACATCCTAGCGTCCGGCTGTTCTTACCTACAGTTTGCATTTCTCAATTGATTCTCACGTGTTTAAGAAGTTTCGTTAGTTATATAGTATTTTTATCGATGTACGTTCTCGAATTAAAGGTGGCGGTCATATGGGGGTTGAAAACGTATTTTTATTTTTATTTCTGCCGTTTCAAGACACTACGGGACTTCTACAGCTCAAAGAACCATTAATTATGCCGAATTGAAATCCTCCTTTTTTGAAGTCGCTTGGAAACAAATTACGCCCTTATATTACGAGGTACAGTCGAGATAACACAACAATCGTAGTTATGACTTGTTTAGAGCCGCCCTAATGTTGTACTTTGTATTCAAAACAAGGCTGTTGTGTAATTGGATCGCTCTTTGAGTTGGACGCTACTGTATGCTGACAACATGTCAAATTTTGGAAAGGTTTTGTTGTTAGCCGGCTTTCGTGTGTTCTGACGTGTGTTCTGCTATGAAGAACATATTTTTCTTATCTTTAACTTATCGTCAAACCCGAGTTTGCTGTACAATACATTTTCATCCAAGAACCTGAAGGGCTACTCCGATGCTCGAAATTCGACCGTCGTATAGTGCCGTCCGACTCACCCAAATATACTTTGACAGGAGATCGAGACGGCACTATACGATTGTCGAATTTCGAACATTATTTCTTAATTTTTCTCAAACATGCAATGAAAAACAAGCTTCAAAGTATTACGTTTCGGGAAGATCAATAAATAACTGTATTAAAGGAATTTCATACAAAATTGAAGGCCTACGCCGGAAAGTAATATTTTTTTAACATGGCATCTGTACTCATGAACAGGCTTAGCAACTGAATTAGGTATTTTTTTTTTGGTTGGTGTATTCTTTTTTTTCATTGCATATGCCCGAGAAAAACACTATAACATACCTTAGCCGTGAAGAGGGCTTGCCGGCTTCGTATCACTATCCGGCTTTCCTACGGTCAGCCGTCCATACGTACTCACCCGGCAAGCCCTCCTTTCCCTGCGTCTGCAGTAATATACTACCTACCTATATTTGCTGCGATTAATTAACATTAAATAAGACAAAGTCTTATACTTTAAGTATAGCTATAAAGCTATAAGCAGTCATAATTACAGCATTTTTAGGCCAAGATGGATCTTTTAATCTTGTTTACGAAGTGTCTCGACCGTCCAATCAAAGTTTGGCCTCTTTGTGTCATAACTCAAAAATTATGCTGGCATCAACTAAGCCGAGGGCAAAGTAACATATCCACTTCAAAATAAAGCGGAAAGCGGACAGAGCATTTGGGTTTTTAAATTGAGTTTTTTGTTAGTTTTAAATTTTATCAAAGGCAATGAATTATAAGAGCCAGTCAAGTGCGAGTCGGACTCGCGCACCGAGGGTTCCATACAAACACTTTCCACCCTTAAGTGGTTATGTTAAGTTTTCACCTGGTGTGTATAGAGCTCCATACAAATGAGGTGCAAAGTTAACGCAACCAATCCCGTTTGTTGTATGGGATTATCATTTTATTTTTAGTATTTTTTTGTTGTTATAGCGGCAATAGAAATAAATCATCTGTGAAAATTTCAACTGTCTCTATCACCGTTCTTGAGATACAGCCTGGTGACAGACGGACGGACGGACAGCGAAGTCTCAGTAATAGGGTCCCGTTTTTACCCTTTGGGTACGGAACCCTAAAAATGGTTTAAACTCACGTAAAAATTGTCAGGAATGGCCCGATATGTTTCGAACTCATATGAACCTTCATCAGGAATGGATCCGTGCTGCTAAGCGACTCTTGGCCCACTGGAAATGGGCAGGGGTTGATCTAAAGTCATGTCTGAGCTGCGTCTAGGCCTGACATCGGACACATATTTTTTTGGCTATCTTATCACCCCTTGTTATAAGGCGACTAGACATTCTATACCTGGTGATCAATCCAAATGGGTCAGCACGGAAAAGTCGGAACTATAAGAGATAGGGAAATCTGTTCTTAGGAACCATGGCGTCGATTTTAGATTTAATAAAAACTGCATTATTATTTTTTATAAATTTCATTCTATAACCCGGTCAAATCCGCTCTGTATAGAATGTTATAATACGACATGCGCTTACTTACAGAGTTGTAACCAGGTTCAATTCCCGGTTATGTATGAGATTTATATTAGAAAAAATGTTTTGGGTTCTGTGATAATAAAGTAATGAAGTTAGTTTAAACTTATTTATGAAAGCAGCAACGTCTGCTAACGTAAACCAAATGTTTACAATGAAGCAAAAAGTTGAAAAATTTAATGGTTCAGACAGGATTCGAACCTGCGTTTCCAACGGCTTTCCGGGCCAACACGGGCGTGAAGCAAACTGGTTGAAAGATTCAATGGCTTTGACATCTGGTTCGGTGGTCCAGTTGGTAGGACGCCCGTGTTGGCCCGGAAAGCCGTTGGAAACGCAGGTTCGAATCCTGTCTGAACCATTAAGTTTTTCAACTTTTTGCTTCATTGTAAACATTTAGTTTAAACTTATCACTATTTAAAAATTTGAAATATTGTCGATTGTGGCAATGTTTAAAAAAGACGTGATATTTCTACATTAAAAATAGAATCAATAAATAATATTCTAAAAATGTTAGATCGTATTCTTTTATATATATTTTTTATAAGAAATACCCAATAGTTCCTAACTTCCTCATATTGTCGAAATATGTACCTATTTGGGTTAAAACTACTACAATAGAGCTTCAGTACTCTAACCATGAGTTAACGTGACCATACTCGCTAGTGACTGCGTAAACGATTAATATGGAGAGCACAGCCGGCCCTGGCACGTTGTAGAACTACAATCACACTAATATTATGAAGGCGAAAGCTTGTGTGTGTGTTTATGTGTATGTATGTTACTTCACGCTCAAACGGCTAGACAATTTTTCATAAAACGCGGTATGGAGGTAGCTGACACCCTGTATTAACACATAGGCTACTTTTTATCCCGAAAAAATTAAGTGTTCCAGTGGGACGAGCGGGTAACACCGCGATGCGCAGCTAGTTCTCCATACAAATCGCACACATAAACACAAAACATACGCGTTGCTAGCGAGTAGGGTACAGTTTAATCTATGTATATACGTAACTACATCACAGAGATCGAAACACCCATATACTCGTAGGTAACCATACCCCGGGGTATCTGATGCACGAATGATTTAACACTAGACCGTCAGTAAGGGGTACGGTTATAAATACACGCAGTCCATAACCGTACGTAAATTCACTTGTACATGGTAAACCCGTTTAACTCTGCCCGTTTGTTTGTTCCAGAAAGGCAAACTCTCCTGCATCCGCACTGAATCCGATTCCGGCTCGGACAAGCTCTCGCTACGACAAAGTGCATCGAAGCAAACCTCAAAATCAACCCAGCAAAGCGACTGCTCCTCCCAAACTGATAAATGCCCGTGCTGCTTCCACGCTGAGAAAAAACGAGCCAAAAACAGAAAGGAGAAGGAATCCAAACTGTACAACGAAGTCACTTTTAAAGCCAACTTTAAATATAAAAACACTACGCGACATCGAACGCATTCAGTGAAAGAACATTCGGAAAATAATCGCGTTTCTTCTTTGAGAAGGGAAACGAAAACTGCTCAAACTTTGAGTCTTGTCGTTGGAGGTTTTGTCGCGTGCTGGCTTCCTTTTTTCCTTTATTATCTACTTACCCCTTTCATTCCTTCCAATTATGTAAATCCAGTGTTAATGTACGTTTTGACGTGGCTCGGCTGGTTTAATTCTGCCATTAACCCTTTTATTTATGCTTTTTATTCGCCGGATTTTAGGTTAGCGTTCTGGCGATTGACTATTAGGAAATGTACGAGAAATAAACGTTGATTCACTCATTTTATTCGACTACGGCAAAGCCAGGAGTTAGGTAGGTAGAGATAAGTGTATAAAAATGTAAAAAGATTGCCATACATTTCTACCTAAAATACTAGTGTTTCCACTCAGTGTGTCGTTAGTTACTTTTAAAGTTATAACAGACTTATATAATATGTTTTGATTACAACGACATCTAGCGTATTTAAATTAAAAATGGCGTTTGGCGTAACAAATACAGAAATAAATTAAGCAAACATTTGTAAAACATGTTACTTGTTTTTTAAAGTGTGTATGTAAATATTTCATTAGGTTTCGTTATTAGCTGTATTGTCTTATTACTTGAATGTAATTTTGGATAAATGATAACTTAGTTTTCTATCAGGGTCGCGTTCGATCAAACTTTTTTTTTCCAAGAATAACGCTTACTCTCGAATAGTAATATCAAAATTCAATATTAACTTGTTATTCTTGGATTAAAAGTTTGTTAATGTAGTTTTAATGACATTCGGATCTCACAAAGATCGGAATGCCATCTTTACATCAACCAAATGTACTTAATCACGTGGACTTAGATGAAACAGAAATATTATCTCATTTAACTAACTTATCGTAAATGTCATCTCCCTGGTTTCTAATCTTATTAAAACTTTCATGAGACATATTTAATTATTGTATTAAGCGGTTTACAATTAATGTGAAATTGTCGAGCAATCCCTGATGAAGAGCTCCGTACGAGTTCGAAACATGTCGGGCCGTTCCTGACAATCCTTGGTTTTTGTTCTGCTATTCGTAAGTACTGAACGAAGAATAAAACTATCACAATTTCAAATCGCTCTTAATTATCATTTGTTTCTGTTTGTCAGTTTAAAAGTGAATGTTAATCAAAATTATATTAAATGCCAATTTTTACGAATTGTAGTTTATTTGACAGTTGAAAGAAGTCGTTTACGTTTAAAAAACGCCATATTGTTTTTTGTAAAAAACAACAGTAATGGAATCTTTTTAGATTAACAATGTATTTTTATTTTTATATTAAGTTTCTAAATACTCATTAAGTATTTAATTGCCAGTAACGCTATCGCTTTAGACGTAGTCTTTCTAAATAGTATTTTAAATAGAGGAAAAGTGTAAATAATATTTTTAAATGCTCAAATTGATTTGAGAAATGTGATATTGATTTAAACTATATTATTTTAATTATTTACTACAAGCTTACTTACAACTCCGCTCAACTTTCTTCACCTCCCCAACACTGCTCCTTATCAACCCTATTAAGCTCCTTGAAAAGATCAACGCCTATTCTGAAAAGAATACCTCGTGGGGCGAGGCACACCGCTGCTAATAGATTGATCAAAACCATTGACGACTGCACTGCTGAAAATTCGGAAAGTAGCTGGCTACGATTATTGTCGTTCTCCTATAACACTTTACATGTCAGCAAAGGACACCCCGAGGTTTCTCTAACTCAGAAACTAAAAGATAATTGCTCTCGAGCCGTTTCTTTTCAGCAATTTTCATCATTAACATCCCATCAAAGACCATCTCAGCCATTATTTAAAAAGGTAGAAACTAAATTTAATGACGGAGATCTGAGAGGAGCAGCCCGTTTACTATTTTCAAACGACTCGTGTGCCCCAAATTCAGCCACGACCTTAGCTGCGCTCTCTAGCAAACATCCTCCAGCTTCTCCATCTTCACAGCTACCCATCCTGATCCAACTTTACCTTGCCTTCTTGCATCGGAAGATAGAGTTTTTGCTGCAGTCATGTCATTCAAGAACGGCTCAGCCGGTGGTCTCGATGGGATTTCACCGCAACATCTGAAGGATCTCCTGACAGTCCCTGGTGGACGTAATAATGCACTTCTCACAGCCCTAACCAATCTCATAAACCTCATGCTAGCCGGAAAGGTACACCCACTTGTCACTGATACTCTATATGGTGCCAACCTCTGTGCTCTTTTAAAAAAAGATGGTGGGATTCGCCCCATTGCGGTTGGGTCTACTTTTAGGAGAATTGCTTCCAAAATCTGTTGCAGGCATATTCTCCCGCTGCTGCAGCCAAAGTTTCAACCGGTTCAGCTGGGTTTCGGTTGTAAAGGCGGCTGTGAAGCGGCAGTACATGCCTGTCGCACCTTTCTTAATACTTCCTCATCAAAAGCCCTCCTGAAACTCGACGTTAAGAACGCATTTAATTCCATCAATCGATACACTATGTTATCTGAAATTCAAAAAGTAGTCCCTGATATTTATCACTATCTTTGGCAATGTTATGGTTCTGCATCCAATCTTGTTTTTGAAAATAACACTTTGCTCTCATCTGTCGGATGTCAACAAGGTGACCCTCTCGGTCCGGCCATTTTTAGCCTAGCAATACATCCAATCATTTCAGATTTAACCTCTAAATTTAATGTTTGGTATCTCGATGATGGTACTCTCGGGGGAGATGCGGATTCTGTCCTAAACGACCTTAGCTTAATCAAAAATAAATTTGATTCGATCGGTCTACAATTGAATTTTGACATATGCGAAGTATTTTTAGATGGCAACTTCGACACTTTATCGGTCAAACAAGCTTTTGAGTCCGCTAGTCCAGGAATCAAGTTTTTATCAAAAGACACACTTCACCTTCTTGGTGTTCCCATCTTTGCCGAAGGGATTCCTAGTTTTGTAGAGAATAAGATAAGCAAGTTTGAAGAATCCGCAGATCGTCTATTAGAAATTCATGCCCACATGGCCGTTTTCATACTACGTTCATGCCTTTTTGTACCTAAGTTCACGTATGCCCTGCGATGCTGCCCCTTTTGGAAATTTAAATTACTGTGTGAAAACATTGACAACATTATTCACGCTCACTTAGAAAAAATCATTAATGCGAAATTTGACGATCGTCAATTTTTACAGGCTACGCTACCTGTACGGTTCGGTGGCCTCGGCGTAAGGCAAATCTCAGGTGTCGCCCTTCCAGCGTTCTTGTCCTCGACACATAGCTCGCTACCTCTTATCGGAAAAATATTATCCCCTTTACTTTCCGATTCTGAGGTGGCCTGTTTGTCAGAGGCCAAGGACGCTTGGAAAGAGGCCTGCCCCGGTACAGACTTTCCGACGAGTACAGAGATCCAGAAATTGTGGGACATGCCGATAAATCTAAGAGTACACAACCACCTTACTGACACAAGTCCCACCCCGAGAGACAAGGCCAGGCTCCTTGGTGTTTCTGCTCGCGAGTCCGGATACTGGCTTCACGCACTTCCCTCAGTTAATTTCGGCACTTTATTAGATGATAATTCTTTCAGGGTGGCTGTTGGCCTTCGTCTAGGCCTAGACATCGTTGTTCCACACCAATTTACAATTGCAATTTGCGGATACCAGGTAGATCGTTTAGGTCACCACGGCCTTAGCTGCCCCAAAAGCGCCGGCAGACTCTCCCGCCACGCTTGTCTAAATGATATCATACGTCGGGCTCTTGTCAGCGTCAACGTGCCTGCGGTACTCGAACCAAATGGCCTCGCACGAGATGATGGCAAGAGACCCGACGGCATGACGTTAGTACCGTGGCGGTTGGGGCGGCCCTTAGTGTGGGACTCCACCTGTGTGGACACTTTGGCACCTTCACACATTGCAACAACGTGCCAAAATCCAGGTGGGGCGGCCACAAACGCGGAGGCGGCTAAACGCCGAAAATATATGTGTTTGGGTGACAACTATATTTTCGTGCCGTTTGCGGTAGAGACTCTAGGCCCATGGGGCCCAGCCGCTCATAATTTGTTTGATTCCCTTAAAAAAAAGCTAATACGAACTACCTGTGATCCCAGAGCTGGCGCGTTTCTCGGGCAAAGGCTCAGTATTGCTGTGCAGCGGGGAAATGCCGCCAGCATCTTGGGATCATTTCCGCCAATGAGCGACCTTGGCTAGTTAGGTTAGTGTAGGTTTTAGGTTTTTAAATTGTTTTACCACTTAATCCGCATGTTTTTTTTTATAAATATACTTAAAGTATATTATGGGTCTTATTATTGGATTTTTTTCTTGTATAACTGTAAGGATTGAATAACAGTATTATTTATTATACAACAAAATAATGTATTTACGTACAAGATTACTTTTATTGTGATTTGGGATATCTCATGCATTTTCTCTTGCACAGTGCCATAATTTTACTAAGGGATCCAAAACCGGTTTTATTGTCATACAATAACCGGCTAAAAACCGGTTTTCGATCCCCTAACTTTTACCATTTGATTTACCAAATAAACGCACCTCCAATGTGTTTAGACAAGATTATATTCACGATTTTGTAAACGTGTTGTGTTTTAAAAAATTTTTTGTATTATTATCAGGATAGTACCTATTTCTAAATGAGCTCAATTTCGAGAATAGTGTATAATGATTACATCAGATCTCATTTAATTTTACAATTTATCTGAAAAAACAACGGAAATTGTATTAAGAAAACCTAGTTTATAATCGATATAAATAATTCTAGAATTTAAAATAAGATATTATGTCTCTATGTATAATATAATACGAATATACAAAATCATTTTGTATCGAAAATATTGAAATCACTTCAAGTGTTAGGAAAAGAAATGTACGTATACTAATTTTATTTTTGTAGTCAATTAGGACTGCGAAATTTGTGATAAAAATAAATTTAGTTAATCATTTTTCTGTCTTTATTTTACAACTCCAATTTCTGACACTTCTGTGAGCTGCATCACACCAAATAATAGTATAGTTTCCCAGCTGTTCTCGCCTGCAAGTCGCATTTCAGCCAATTATCAGTCAGTAGGTTCGATAGGTAGGTATATAGTTGCTTGTCAATTCAGTGTTTTTTAATTTTTGAAATGTTCGAGATAATGGGGTAGAAAATGTGAAAAAATTAAAAGTTTCACCCATTTCGAAACAGTCTCGGGAGGTCTACAGCTCACAGAATCGCTTTTTTTTCGTTCGGCGACACTTCGGACTATGCCAGTTACTTGGATTTCTGAGCATAGCCTTCTTCATAACACTTTGACCTCTTCTTTAGCCTTTTTAAAGCACATGGTGAGCGATCACATTTGAGTACCGTAAGTCATGACAAATACATATATGCTTTTGACTTAAGAAACTGCGAACAATTAGCATAAAAACAGGATATTCTTAAATAAATCCAGGGCACACGAGTTTCTTCACTTATTTACGCAAAAAAACACTGTTCAATTTCAAATGTTAAGGCAAAATAACAGCTCAAATAATTTCCGGGAAAACGGAAAGTTTGTGGTGCGGGAAAACAGGAAGGTGAAAGAATTACGTGATTCTCAACTTTACGACTTACAGTAATTGTCTGAGTCCTTCTTTTAGGCTTATTTAACTTTTATTAGAACAACCTTTTTTTACGTCTGTTAGCGTAAAATGTATTTTCTTATTGACGCGGTTGGCTCAGTTTGTAAGCGCTTGCCTACTGAGCCGGCGGTCCCGGGTTCGAATCCCGGCCAGGGCAAATATTTGTGTGATGAACTCGAATATTTGTGCTTGGGTCATGGTCGTTATTTAAGTATATATTTATCTATATAAGTATGTATATCGGAGTCATTTTCAAAATACATGTACATAGTTAAAGGCTAAATAAAAACAAAATTACGATCGCTTCTTTTGTGTTCCGAAAGTTACTCATACAAAATGTATGGGTAACTATCGTTATACAATGGAATCAATTAAGTTTTATTTTAATTAAAAACCTTAACTATGTACATGTATTTTGAAAATGACTCATCGTCGTCTGGTACCCATAACACAAGCCTTCTTGAGCTTAATTTGGGACTAGATCAATTTGTGTGAGGTTGTCTGATATTTATTATTTTATATAAGCTGTATTCGACGTTAACCCTGCCATACGATTAAATAAATAAATATCTTTTACGCTGGGTTCAAGTCCCACTCAAAGCATTTTTAGGGTTCCGTACCCAAACGGTAAAAACGGGACCCTATTACTGAGACTTCGCTGTCCGTCCGTCCGTCCATCCGTCTGTCACCAGGCTGTAAGTGTTTGTACGGAACCCTCGGTGCGCGAGTCCGACTCGCACTTGACCGGGTTTTTAATTTATTTTTTTACTTCAATATGAACATTTCTTTTACGCTACCAGACGTTACTGTTTGAATAATAACCTAAATTAAAAATTCAAAACACCCCCGACACAACTAGCTGGTCATCATAAGACTCTCATTCAATTAGTGATATAGAAAATGCTAATAAAACTGAACATAACTACAAAATTTTTAATTCTAAGCTGCAATATTGGCTGAGATCTCGTCACTTGTTCCAATTAAAACTGAATATCTTGGAAACTACTGGTCCTATTTCCACCAAAGATAACTAAGAACCATGTCAACGGATAGGTATTTCGATTACAAAAACGCACTCAAATTGGTCCACAGATACACAGAAACATGTGTTAAACTTAGAACACCCTTCTTTTTTCGTGGGGGGGTCGAAAATTAGTAATGTCAAAATATCATAATAATTTATTACTATCTGAAGGCAAGCGTTATTCTCGGAGTAAAAGTTTCGTCGAAGCCAGCTTCAGTCAATTACCATCCAGTAATACAAGGGTAAGCCTAACTCATTTGACTGCTAAGAAAGTACAATCACAAAACAACAAAATAAATCGTAAATCATTAATACAAAGATAAAATCACAAAGAAAATTAAAAATGCGTAACCTGGCGGAAGAGTTTATTAAATAATTCACATAGAGGTCGCTAAGGTGCAGAGCCTTTTAAATAAACAATGCAAAGATCGACAAACAAAGCATAAGGTAAATTCGAAAGGTTATTTGGCGTTAGGGTGGTGGAAAGGTTAACACGTAGGACCGGTAACCCAGAGGCACCGGGTTCGATTCCCGGTCTCTTCCGCCAGGTTACGAATTTAAATTCTCTTTGTGCTTTGATCTTTATATCAATGGTATGTAAATTATATAAAAAAATCGCGGTGTACCTACTCACTACTTTAAAACTAATGAGACATTACAGTCTCTTTTTTTTATCTAGGACTGTCCCACTGCTGGGCTAAGGCCTCTTCCTTTGATTTTCACAGGTCCCTGTCTGACGCTGCCTCCGACCAGTTGCTGAGGAATGCGTCTATGTCATCATAAACATCACAGTGTCATAAAGTAGGGGATGCCTGTCGGCCGAAGAAACAGCTACCCACGTGATCCTGGAATGCGCTGCCGTAGCTAAGCAACGGGCTGAAATCCTCAAAGCACCGAGGTCACTTCGTGAAGCCTGTGGAGACACCAGGAGAATCCTGCGCTTCTGGACGGAGTTAGGCTGGCTAGACTATTAGCTGGCAAATCTGTACGCACAATGGCCCGAACATACACGGGCTAAGTGCGGAAAGCGGAGCCCATAACCATAACCATAGTGTCATATAAACTAAATAAATCCCTTAGCTGAACCTTCAGATCAAATTATAACAAACAAAATTCTAAAGCAAATTTAAAAATACTCAAGAAAAGTATCAAGGAGTATCTCCATTAAGCATTATACTTGATATTATTATGCCTCATACAAACGATAACTGCCTTAAGTTATTAAGTATAAGAAATCCCTTTGAGCGACGGATTTCCTTGACTCCTTAGAAAGTCACTTCAGCGGTTTGACGGAGTACAAAGAATTTCGTCACAAAGGAAATGACGTCATGCGTGTGAGTTCCAACGCATCTATAGGAGATATGGGAGTTTCATTCGAAAAAGGATTTAGGGGTATTTTCACTAAAACGTGTACCCCTAACTTGTTGTGTTGGATGTAGTTTTTGGGTTATTTTTGCTTTGGATCAAGAGCACTAACCGTACGGATACTTGAAATAAATCAAAAATTTAAAACACCTCCGTCACGACCTGGTCATTCAATTAATCATATAGAAAAAAACGACTAAAAGTGAATATAACTACAAAACTTTGAATCCTTAGCTTCAATATTGGCTGACATCTTGTCACTTGTTCAAATTAAAGCTGAATATCTTGGAACTACTGGTTCTATTTCCAACAAACATGCTTAAGATACCATTTCGACGAACAAGTCTTTTGATTAAATAAAACGCGCTCAAATTGGTCTATCCATTTGAGAGCTACGATTTCACAGATATACACAGATACACCGACACACAGATACACGTGTAGTAATGTACTAATAAGCTATGCGAGTAGAGTAGCCGGCCTGCGTTTATAACGTGATAAATAAGTGACAAAGCATCCTGTCACTTTCCCTCGCATTTTGTCACGGACGGATGCTTTGTCACTTATTTACCGCGTGCTAAACCAACCATCATAGGCCCGCTGGAAGTTTAATTTCACGGTTCAAGCTATTATGCAAATAATTTCATTACCGAAACAGATTAGGTACTACGCCATTTTGATTTATCGAATAAAGCCCTATTTATTTTGCGATGACTTGGATGGCGCAGTGGTTGTGCAGATGTCCACTGAGCTGAGGGTCCTGAGTTCGAATCCCGGCAAGGGATATTATTGCAATGAACTCGATTATTTACAAATATGAATACAAATACTCCTTATTGCACACTTTATTTATTCCTGGTCATGGATTTGTATGTATTTTGTAAACACTTGATTGCACATAAAACAATATTGACAAAAACTCAAAAACAATTCATGTGTACAAGGGCGAACTCATCCCTTTAAGGGATTTCTTCCAGTTAACCTTTGAGCAAATGATATAGAAAACGACATTGAAGTGGTAAAAAAATTAGGTATGTATTTATCTATATTAGTATGTGTATCGTCGTCTAGTGCCTGTAACACAAGCCTACTAGAGCTTACTGTGGGACTAAATCGATTTGTTGTGCCTACAATATTGCCTATCTCTTTCCTTTCACAGCAGTACAAGAAAGACGCCTGATGCTGTCTCACGCGACAATTTTAGGTTAGTCACGCCAAAAAGAACATAATAATTACAGTCGCGAAACTATTTTTATCACCCTCATAATATGGTAATTCAATATCAGCGTGTTTTAGCGAATGCGTGTATAATTAATTCAGTGGCACGCTCGGAGTGTTTTACGTAAACATATTATAAACCTAAAACACACTGCTGCTAAAAACTACGTACTAGGCTCCATAGGCGGCTAATACCATTTTAGATACCAAGCCAAAACAAATTAATTAAATGGGTGAAGAATCCGAACTTTTTCCGATCGCTTTTTTTTCTAAGGCTAACTAAAAAATTCCGTTGTGCGACAAAAATTAACGGCACAATAATGAACCTCAGAACAGTACCTTAAGGTACATTATTCGATGGTTAATTTGTCGTCGTACAATGGAAAAATTGATACAAATTTTAATTAAATGAGGTAGCAAACTTTTTGGTGCTCGCCCAAATATCAGACAACCTCATATAAATCGATCTAGTCCCAAATTAAGTTCAAAAATACAATCACAATTCTTAGTTAATTAATAAACAATTGTCAGGAACGGCCCGACGTGTTTCGAACTCATATGGAGCTCTTCGTCAGGGACAGCTATCCGTGCTGCTACGCGACTCACTGCCCACTCGCGTAGCAGCACGGATAGATGTCCCTGATGAAGAGCTCTATATGAGTTCGAAACATGCCAGATGTGTCACGATAGTTTTAATAATATTCATATTATGATAAAGAAAAGAACAGGCTACCTCACACAAATCAATCTAGTCCCACACTAAGCTATATTAAGCTTGTGTTATGGACACTAGACGACGATAAACAATCTTATATAGATAAATACATACTTATAATGATAATGATGATGATGACAATGGCGATGACGTGAATGCGTGTATAATTAATTCATTGTCACGCTCGGAGTGCTTTTTGTAAATAATAAACATATTATAATCCGAAAACACGCTGCTCCTAAAAAAACTATGTATAGAGTATTTTATGTTTCTATTTAAATATTTACAAAATATTGACACAAAGGTCGATTACGAAAGATAATTTTAATATGATCCACTGCAATGTAAGGACTTTAACCTGCAACCCTACGTTTCCAGCGCAGTGCTCTCCCAACTGAGCTATAACATTGTGACGTAAATCAATCAAATTCTCTGATTCCATGACTTTAATGCTACTAGAGCGCCCTCTGCGTCCTATATTTTATAAGAGCCCTCATTTGACAGATAATTGTTTTACTTAACGTAATGTTATAACATAATGCTTATTCGGTAGAAACTTTCTGCAGCTGAAATGGAAAATATATTTTTAAATGTAACTATAAGTGCATTCTGGTAGCATAGGTTAGGTTAGGTTTATTATATAACTTTTTAGAAAAGTTAATGGTATCATTATAATAACAATTATGCGAAATGAGCATTATACGTAACATTACGTTCGGTAAAATTATTTTCTGCGAAACATTAGTAAACCTTATAAAATGGTTTACTAATGTCTAATGTTGTAATAGTAATGCTAATGTTTAATATTAATGTTGTAATGTTTAAACGCATCTAGGACGATAGCGCAAGTCCGACTCCACATGGAGTACTGCAGTCACCTCTAGGCAGTAGCACCCGAATACCAGCTTGGCACTTTTGACTCGGTACAAAGGCGCACTGTGCGCATAGTTGACAATCCCAAACTCACAGATGGAATCGAGCCTCTAAGTATGAGGAGAGACGTGTATGTTCTACCTTCTGAAAAATGGGTGTTCTGAGTTCTGAGGAATTGTCTTCGACGGTCCCTATTAACAAAGTCGGATCTGCAAAACGACTGCTTTCCAGGAGAGGCAATCAAAGTTTTTCAAAGACATTTTTGCGTATGAAATTGTCAATTGAAGTGCTATTGTTGCGAAATTTGGCCAGTTACTATTTTTAACTACTACTCGTAAAAAAATAAAATAAAAAAAATCTGTAAATATAGTATTAAAGATGTCTGTATTTAATCAGCATTGACGCAATAAAACAAAAATTACAATTTGTAGATCAGACTTTGTTATTTGGGACCGTTGGTTTGACATCATGCCCACGGCTACTTACTACCTTCACCAGGGCAGGGCTTTCATCCTCACATACTGCACCTTAAATGGTCGAGAACTGTTCGGTTCCAGAGGAATTTCCTACCGCGAACGCTTCGCATGTGGAATGAGCTCCCTGCCGAGGTTTTCCCCGGGGGCTACAGTATGCGGTTCTTCATGAGGGGAGTAAATAGGTTCTTAAAGAGTCGGCAACGTGCGTGTGATGCTCCTGGCGTAGCAAGCGTCCATAGACGGCGGTAACTGCTTAACATCAGGCGGGCCGCATGCTTGTTTGCCACCGTCGGAGCATGAAATGTTTTCGCCTTGTTTTGGCCGAATGGTGTCGTATTCCAACGTAGAAGGATTAATTACTTTATTATGTCCTATTTATAAACAGTCTATGGCATACAAAGGCAACAAAAACATTCTGAATGTTGTCGTAAACATAAAGCTAATAATAAATATAGTCGTAGCTGATATATTAATGTAAGCATCCAATGAAAAACAACGTCAAAGGAGTTACAAAAGATACTTTAACCTTTTACAAATTAATCGCAATACACATTAACATTTCCTGTAATACCACGTGCCGAATACGACTGCGCCGTTTAACTAAGAGACGTCAACAAAAATAAAGTAGGTAACTTATTAAACTGGTTGACACCCTCTCGTCATTAAAAATGTTCCCCCCTAATAGTAGGAGAGCCAAAGAGGGGATTTTGGGAGTACCTAAAGCGCGGCAGATTAATATATAGGGGGATACCTTGTACCCAGTTAAGTACTTCCACCAAATATGAGCCTCATATGTATGGCCGCCCGTCAAGGATAAAAGATCAGATTAGTAAAAAAAAATTGTTCATCTGAAATTCTCGAGCGCGTCAGATTAAGGTAGGGTGAGTTAGTTACATGCTAAAACGTTTATATTCTTCTAATCTGACAATTTAAAGGTGACGTAAAGAAGGCGGAGGGCTACAAAGTTGTAAAAAAAAAACTTCATCTCGACATTCTCGAGCGTGGCTATTTTTTTTTATTTAAAAGGGAATGAATCAATGATAACGGAAAATATATATAATCTAACGATTTCCACTAGCCAAAGTAACAAAAATTCATCGTAAAGTTTAAGCGTTCAGTTACGTGATGCCTGTATTCCACTCTGGTTTCTGTTGCCATGACGCCATGACAGCTGATCATGTTGTTTACAAGACTAAAGTTATTAAATATTTATAGTTGCCGGCAACTTTTAGAACAAAAATGGCGGATTTGCGCATGTACATTTGTACGTAAATCGGCTACTGCACAGTCAAGATTATGCTCTAAAAGTTTCCCGGCAGCTGTACTATGAGTGATATTAATATAAAGTGTGTATTTTGTGGTAAAACTACTTTACAAAAAACAATTAAATTTACATTAGAAACATAACAAAAATGTGTAAATATTTTAGAATATAGTCGGAGCGAACCGGTTCTCCGAAAATCCCGAACAACATACGATAATCTTGAACTTTCGAGAGAATCTTCATTAAATGAAGTAAATCACGCACAGTGCTATAAATTATTTATAGCAATAAAAATACCGCGAGTCTTTCAGTATTTACAACAGCGGCAAAGTATAATGGAATATGACAGTGCATCGGAAGTTTCTGGGAATAGCTCCGAATCACATGCCCCTGCTTCTGCGGAGTGCTCCGAGTCACATTTTCCTGTTTCTGGAGAGTGCTCTGATCACAAGTTCCTGTTAATTTTTTCTATTGTCAGATTAGGCGAACCCCGCCAGATAATCGTCAGATTATGAGACAGCACGTCTAGGGCATAAAGATGAACCATATATATCTTAAACTGACGCGCTTGAGTATTTCAAAATGGCGATTTTTTTTGCACATTCTAATAATAACTGCGAGTTTGCGTCACGTCTAAATCGTCAGATTATTATATAAGAGCTTTTTTTTAGGTTCACTTAACATCCCCTTAGAAAATCTGACGCGCCCGATGAAAAAATTTTTTTTCATTTTCAACCCTCAAGTACGACCAACCCCATCATGGAAACAATCAGTTTAACGTGCGTACATCTTTAAAAATGTGTAGGACATGGATGCTATCAATATCTGACGCGCTCGAGTATGTCCATGCAACAGTTTTTTTTTTACATTTTTGAAACTCTGTAGCCGCTCCCCCCACCGATGAAAAGGTATCTCTATTATGTCATTTTTTTCTTTTTATCATCTAAGCTTCGCAACGCAATAGGTCTCTATGACGCTCGAGTGAATCCCGATTTAGCATCGTGGCCTACCCTACTATAAGTGTCATTTAATGTAAAATCTCTTCAGTTGATTAATCAAAGTCTTCAAGTGCACGAGTTTCAACACGTTTTGCAATTCCACCTGTTTTCCATTTGAAAAAAAATCTTGAAAATTTCCTTTAAACTTCATTTTCCGTCAGTCTTGTTTTTACAATCATTTCCTTATACAAATAAACCCTTCAGTTAAAAGTTACAATAATTTTAAACGAGATTGTCTACAAATGTTTTCATTTAAGTGAAAAATTTAAAAAATATATGATGCAGGTCTCCACGGCTTTCCGAGCCAGACGGGTGAACTAATTCAACATATGTACACATAAATTACATAGGTACGCTGGAAATTTTATTTAGGTATTTATTTATTAGTTTACACAGCATTACAGTGTTAAACTTAATTCACTGTGAAACTAAAAATAGCCTAAATAGTAACTAACTAAATTACAATATGTTCAGCAAACACAAACAACAAATGAAAACACTCGTCACCATTTGCTGTTCCAACCTACCTGCTTGCTCTCTGGGTGCCACGGAAGACCAGCGAGCGACATTTCCCGGATGCCATAGCATATGCTGAGTGGTGTCCATTTGTGGTCTGACAATTTTATTTCTTAATTACTTTTTTTTTACTAATTTTTTTAATAAATTTATTATAAATTATAAATATTTATTATTAATTAATTAAATACTTTATTTTACTTTTTTTGGGTTAGATTTGTGTCAAGGCATTGTTTAGATTTAAGTTTGTACCTAAAAATATGTTTTTTTGACGTGACAACGTCTTAAATTAGGTTGCGCTGGGAGTCACTCATGAAAAAGTGTAACGCCCGCTCGCGTCTGTTAGGAGGGCCGGTTGTCCCGCTAAAACTCGAGAACGGCTGAACCGATTTGGCTAATTTTAGTATTGAAATATTCGTGGAAGTCAAGGAAAGGTTTAAACGGTGAGAAAATATAGAATAAATGAGCGGAAAATAATAAAAACGATAATTTTATATTCCCATACAAATACAAACTGTTCGTACTTACCTGTCAAACATATGATGTTTGTTCCGTCGGTTCGGTATTTTTAGAATAATTACATGTAGATCTAGACTAAATAAGGGTTTGCAATCGACAACATACATGCATAATAGTCTGATTACCGCATATTTAGATTTAAAACATGTAAAATAAAGACACTATAATGATATTAATGACACATGTGATGGGTGCGTTCAGAAAGTAACACTTAAAATGTTATAAATTTATGAAACATGTAATGTCTCATTTGTTTTAATGTGGGTACACCACAATTGTATTCATATTTTGTATTCATAGTTTACTTCAAATGTTGTTAGGGTAATTGTGAATGGATATGATACAAATAAATATCCTACCGAGAAAAAGACGTTGTCACGTAAAATCTTCCTTCGCCCGTAAAACCGACTTTACAGGCAACCATTTTTTTTTTAAATAAAGTATGTTTGAATCGTCTAAAACATATCTTTAATTTTCTTTAGTTTAATAATTATATATTTTCTACTCATGGTTTTGGTGCTGTTTAGTTAGTTTTCAATCAATTTATTTTCTTTTCTTTTTCTTTAACTACCAATTGTTCTATCAAAGCCACTAGCTAAAGCGTCGAATTCTTTAAGCAGTTGCTTCATGTATTATATGCCTTAGGGCATCGTCTCATTGTGAAATGAAAAGCTCGATGTTATAATAAATTTTACAATTAAGTCTATTTACAGACGTAATCTTGGTGATAAAAGATAAAGTTTGGAGTTTACTGCCCCGTTGAATAGAATAACAATTACTTAGGAACATTTATAGATATTTCTGAAAACTAATTTGAGTTGACTCGACTGAGAGTTGGTATAATTTCAACCGACTTCAAAAAAGAGAATGTTTTTTTTTCTATGTTTGTTATACCTTACAACTCTGTCATTTAATGACCGATTTTGAATTTATTTTCTTGGATCGAGAGTAGGCATCTTCAAGTTGGTCCCATACAAGATCTGATGACGGGATTCATCAGAAATCGAGGCAACTTATCAAATGTAGGCACATCTATGACGATTTCTGTGTTTTTAGGGTTCCGTACCTCAAACGGAAAAAACGAAACACTTATAAGATCATTTTGTTGTCCATCCATCCGTCCGTCTGTCAAGACCCTTATCTCTAGAACGCGTGTTGGTATCGAGTTGAAATAAAAACCATATATACTCAAGTCGACAGTCCTTTGAAGCTATAGAAAATCGGCGGGAAAAGCTTCTAGTGATTATTTATTTATTTAATTTTTATTGCACAAAAGAAAACTTATCGTACAAAAGGCGGAATTAATGCCATGAGGTATTATCTACCTTAGGGCAAAGCAGAAAAATTGTAGGCGGTGCAACCAATTTAAGTAACAAAACATAATTGTAATACTTATACTTATGCTATTCATATAAATATGTACATAGTAATTAAGTACTGGGGAAGCAAATAAAGATACGATACACTAAAAAACTTCCCAAACATCAGGTACATACAGACTGCCAGACAGTTTGTCACACTAGAGAGCCGTCTGTATCGCCACCTGTACATGACAAAGTTATGTTTAAGTAATGTCTCCGCATCATATTACAAGGACTAAATTGACTTATCCATAACACTTCTTTATAACATGGCTGTACAAAACGAATAAAGAAATATGTAAATTGAACAATCCTAAATCATCTGGTAATACTGTAATAAATTGGGCAAGTGCGAGTCCGACTCGCGCATGAAGGGTTCCATACCATAATCTATACCAAGTTTGTTGTAGGGGAGCCCCCCTTAAATATTAATTTTATTTTATTTTTAGTATTTGTTGTTGTAGCGGCAATAGAAATACATCATCTGTAAAAATTTCAACTGTCTAGCTATCACCGTTCTTGAGATACAGCCTGGTGACAGACGGACGGAGGGACGGACGGACGGACGGACAGCGAAGTCTCAGTAATAGCACAGAATAGATAATAGTACAAGTACAGAAGGCACACTACTTTGATCTTTACAAAAGCCGCTTTTTTTAGCCGAAAAAATATGATTTATGGCCCTTCTAAAGTCGTCGTCCCCAGCGCAAGCCAAACGGAACGTTAAAGCTGCGTGCCAACGGTAAAAATGAATTGGCTCGCTTGCCGCGTCGCCGAGAGCGAGGGCTGTCAACGACTAAAAATAAAAATGTATTTCCCATTTATTTCTTGCATTCAATATAGAGAGTAATATGTTTATATTCTTCATACATTATACATATTTATTATTTCATTATTTAACTATAAAATAATCAATCACAGAATTTCGACGAATTGAATCCACCACCAGGCCGCAAAACATTTTAGCTTTATTTTTAAACATTTTAATACGTATAATATAATAAAATAATGCAACGAATGCGTTACCTTAACATGCAATTAAATTCTTGAGCTTCATTTTGTTTTTGCTTAGTTGTCCGATATTTATTTATTTGTTCATATATATTCATCACTATACACCTAGTATAAACAAAGTCGTTTCCTGCTGTCTGTCTGTCTGCCCCTATGTAGGTATGCTTAGATCTTTAAAAATACGCACGGACGCACCGTGCGAAGCCGGGACGGGTCGCTAGTTACAAATAAAACATGTATAAAGGCGAACTTATCCCTATTAGGGATCTCTTCCAATACAGGCGCTAGTACTTTATCACGAAAAACTTTATCACGAACGACTTAATCACGAAAACTTTATCACGAAAAACTTTATCACGAATAAACTTTATCACGAATAGACTTTATCACGAAAACTTTATCACGAAGACTTTATCACGAAAACGTTATCACGAAAAATTTTAACCACGAAAACTTTCGTGATAAAGTCTTTTCGTGATAGTCTTTTCGTGATAAATTATTTTCGTGATAAAGTCTTTTCGTGATAAAGTCTTTTCGTGATATAGTCTTTTCGTGATAAAGTTTTCGTGATAAAGTCTTTAGTGATAAAGTTTTCGTGATTAAGTTTTCGTGATAAAGTCTATTCGTGATAAAGTCTATTCGTGATAAAGTTTTTCGTGATAAAGTCGTTCGTGAAAAAGTTTTCGTGAAAAAGTTTTTCGTGATTAAGTACTGACACGTTACTTACAAGTAATTTTACAAACTTGATATCAAATATTATTATAAAAACCTCTATGATTGTTGATTTAGTAGTAGACATACTTATATATTTTACTAGAATTTAAATTGACAAATATCAGCAAATAATCAATTCAAAGTTACATAAGTACTTAACAATTAAAATTGATCTGAGTAACCAGTGTTAAATATGGAAGTAGATACACCTGCAATATGTTTTTTATTATTATTCAGTAACTACTTATTATATATTATGTTAATTTTCTTACCTATCCGCATCCTTCGGACGTGTTGGGAGAACGAAAAACGCGTGATTCCAATTTCGATCATTGTGCCTACAACCCGCTGCGATACAATATCTTTTCGCTGTCTTTTTACTCATTTAAACACTTTATATTATAATATAACACTGGTATCAACAGATGAATGAGGAACGTTCACTTGCGACGTACATAAATCGGAAGAGCGTGCGCGCGAATTTTGTGTACGTGCGTTCCGAGACAGTGCGTGGCAGCCACTGAATAGGCACCATGCATGAGGCCACCGGCATGTACTTGCGGGATGCGGGAAACGTTAATCGCGGAGTGCGCCCCGCCTGGTAATAGGGTCCCGTTTTTACCCTTTGGGTACGGAACCCTAAAAAAATATTATTATAGTAGAAACATTTGTTATGAGTGTGTCTATTTATAATATATTAAGTGAAGACATAAGAAGTCTACCAATTAAATATGATTTTCTCAAACATGCAATGGAATGACGTCATAACGTGCGTTATAACAGGCTTCGAAGTATCACGTTTCGGGCGGAACAACTCGAGAGAACTGTGAAGGAACTTCATGCAAAATTGAAGGCCTAGGCCGGGAAGTAATTATTTTTAAACATGGCGTCTGTGTCCATGAACAGGAAAAATAGCTGAACTATATTTTTTGAGTGGTTTATTTTTTATATCATTGTATATGTTCGACAAAAGCACTATAAATACATGCTTTAGCCGTGATGAGGGCTTGCCGGCTTCGTGTCACTATCCGTATAGACCTGCTCACCCGTCAAGCCCTTCTTTCCCGGCGTCTGTAGTAATATACTATAAAAGCAGACTTAAAAGTTGGCTAATAGATAATTGTTTTTATCTACGCACATATCATTAGTGCTCTAAAATGCGTTCAGAAATCGTAGGAAATGACCAGCATTATTACAACCAATTTTACTATGAAAGAAAGAAAGAAAGAAAGAAAGAAAATAAATTTATTGAACCAAACTAAACAGCACCAAAACCATAAATCATAATAATAATGACTAAAGACAGATCATACAGCTCAAACATACTTAATCTAAGAAAACATATTCAAACTTAAATCTAAACAATGGGTAGACAGAAAAAGTAAAACAAAGTAATTTAAAATAACGAAATACAGATAAATGGTGCTGTCATGTCAGATCCCAAAAGGACACCACTCAGCATATGCTACGGCATCCAGGAGATGTCGCAACGCTGGTCTTCCGTGGCACCCAGAGGGCGAGCAGGTAGGTGGGAACAGCAAATGGTGACGTGTGTTTACATTTCCAGCGTATGTAATTCATATGTATGATGTGTTGTGACGTATTCGTTCATATAAATAAAATAAAATATATTAAATACTTACTTAAAATGGCGAGCAGTATTAGTGTATAGGATAGGATAAGTAGTAGTAAATAGTGGAAGTATTATACTTAAGATAATATAACCTATATTATATTGAAGGAGGTGTAATTTATTGACAAGGTTTCTGGCATTAAGAATTGGAGAGTTGGAGATTTAATAGATGCCTGCGAAACTTAAATTTAAAAGTGCTTAAAGATTTAGCATTCCTAATGGGTGGAGGGATATTGTTCCAACATCTCGTGGCAGAGAAGCGGAAACTTCCACGAAACGCTGCTGTCCTTCCCGGCCGTGAGCAGCCTCTCTAGCTGGCCGTGAAGAAAATGATAATTTCTCAAAGAGGTATTGAGGCTGCTGAGAATGAAGGACTCCAGAAGTAATGAGGCAAAATGTAAAGATCGTCGTGCTTCCATCTTCAGCAACCTGTGCTCATTAAGAAAGGGAGTGACATGAGCTCTAGGAGGAATGGGAAAACAGAAACGAGCACATGCATTCTGAACACGTTGGATGAGAGCCCGCGAGCGTGCCAGTAAACACCCGCTAATCACGGTGTCGACGTAGTTAAGCTTGGACAGGATCAAAGCGTAACATAATTTTATCCTAACATCAAAACTGAGATAATTTCGAACCTGGTATAGAACTTTTAGCCTGTAAAAGCAGTTTTTAACCGTATCTATAATGTGCTTTTCAAAACGTAGCTTGTCGTCCATGAGAAGACCGAGATTGAGGGCCTCGGTAACACGCTCAAGACGCTCCTTTCCGAGCACTACAAGAGGGTCCCATGTAAGAGTTTTTTCTATCAGTCCTTTCGTACCAAATATAAGGTACTTAGACTTAGAGGGATTAAGAACTAAACCGCAATGCTCAGCCCAATCATCTACACGCGCTAAGTCTTGATTTAACAATCTTACAGCATCCTGAGTTTCACGTGGGGAAAACCCCTTGTAAATCTGCAAATCATCTGCGTATAGGTGAAAATTGCAGTTTTTAATGCAGTTTGTAATGTCCGCTATATACAGTATGAAGAGCACGGGCCCAAGAATAGATCCCTGTGGCACCCCGCAGTTCACTGCGATATCTTGAGAACACTGCTAAGCCAGATGAATTTGTCATGCCAACCCGCTGCGTCCGAGAAGACAAGTAACTCGCGAACCACTTTATAGTTTTGTCGGTAAAGCCATAGAACGCAAGTTTTGAGAGAAGTAAGGAAGAGTTAATTGTGTCAAACGCGCGAGAAAAATCTAATAGGACAAGCAACGTTGCCTCTCCCTTATCCTGTGCCGACAAAATATCATCGATTACGTCAAGCAGAGCAGTCGCTGTGCTGAGAGCTCTACGAAATCCAGATTGCTTTATCGGTATTATGTTATTACTTTCCAGGAATTCAGTTAATTGCAAACAAACTACTTTCTCTAAGATTTTAGACATAAAACATAGGATGCTAATTGGTCTGAGGTCCTTCAATTCAGTCGCTACTTTCTTTTTAGGTATAGGTTTAACAATAGCGGATTTCCAGATGTCAGGAAATGTGCAGGTGCGAATAGATTGGTTAATTGTCGCTGTAATAATACACAAGGTAGTCGGTAACGTCAGCTCAACCATGTCCAATGAAATGCCATCAGTACCAGCTGCATTACTAGAAAAAGACTTAATGATTTTTAAAACAGTCAGTTCATCAACGGGTTTTAATTCAAAAGTAGAAGAGCTGAACCTATGAAACTCGTAAAATGTCAAGTCGGAAATGGATACATCTCGTCTGGAGGGCAAGTTAAGGAAATGGTCATTAATTTTATCCGGGTCAGTAAAATTTGACGGCAAGTCATCATGTTTTTTAAAATCAACAATATTTTAAATAAAACAATTTAAACGGATTATATCGCGTATATTAATTATTTGAGCCTCCCTGACGTTTCAGTACCTTTACAGATACCGTTGTCAAAGGTTGACTGAGAAAAACACAATTTTTCTCTGTCAAAGTTACATTTGTGCAAACTACCCATTTGAGGCTCAAATAATTAATATACGCGATATAATCCGTTTAAATTGTTTTATTTAAATGTGTGACAGTCGCGGAAACCGAAGAAAATATTATGTACACCAGTACGGACTGGATGTAGCAAACCATCTCAGGCGGTATGAAAACCTCAGGACGGGACTCGCACGAGCTAGAAGTTCATTGAATTTCCTTAAAAGATGCCGTGATGAAGATCTTATTCCTACATGCGTGAAGATAGCACCGAAGAAGGACATTTTCGGCAGTGATCGCATTCTCCGCCAGGCGAGTATAAAGTTATTGTGCAAACTGATCCAGATCAAGTCCGGTTCGCCGGCTTCTCGCATGGGCGTCATCGCGAAGCTTCATCATCTCCTTTACCGTAGGAGTTATCCACGGTTTGCTCTTCTCTTTAATCAAAACCCGTTTTAGAGGGGCGTGACGGTCAAAAATGTCTAAGACGTGGAAATTGAAATAAAAAAGTGTTTCGTTAACGTTATCACAACGTAAGCGCTCCCAGTTTATAGACTCAAGGTCATTACAGAATTTATCAATATCAATATCCTTGAGTGGGCGATAGACTATCCACCTTGGTGATGGTACTTTTTTTTTAAAGTTTAGTTCGCAAGTTATAAAAGCGTGGCTACTGAGATCAGAAATGAAGTTGAAGCATACATTAGTTATATCCGTATCCGAACTAGAACAGATTAAATCTATCAGTGTCTCAGAGTGGTCAGTAAAATGGGTAGGTTTATTTACATACTGAGTGAGTTGCAAGGTGCTTAAGAAATTAAATAAAACGATAGTGTCGGGGTCTTTGACGCGTACGGTGTTAACGTTGAAATCTCCTAATAAAACAATGTGGTCATAAGCTGAAAGTGAGCATATTGAGGCACTCAGTGCTCCGAAAAACACATCTGCACTTTGCCAAGGGGGGCGATAAGCGGTACCAATAGCAACCTTTGTACAATTAAGCGCAAAACTAAGCCACATTTGCTCAACTAAAGGAGCCGTAGGATAGTTTTATGTTCTTGCTTTTATACCGTGTCGAATGTAAAAACCAACACCCCCGCCGCGTGTGCGCGGCCCGTCCGGCCGCGGCGTGTGAGTGTGACGTAAACGGTACCCGGGCGGCGCAGGCGCGCGCTCCTCTTGGCCCATTCGCAGCCACGTTTCGTTTATCGCCAAAATATCTACATTATAGCGGTTCAGAGCCACCAAAAACTCATCATGTCGAGTCCCGAGAGAACCAGCGTTTAATAAACCTAGTGCATAACGCTTCATCTTTTTTGGGTATTGAATAACAAAGGAATAAACGATTTGGCAGTACATGCAACATAAAAGAAACCCTTTTAGGTAGGCCAGGTGACGGCGTTCGAGAGATAGCAAGAGTAGGGCTACTGATAATATAGTAAACATACTATCACGTGTGTTGCTAAAGTTGTATATATTATATAGGTGTTTTGCAGGATTACAAGTATAAACAACATGCAGTATAAATGTAGACATATTTATATCATAAAATAAAAGGTTGTAAATGTGACAGATATTAAAATGTATAGATATTGTGTAAACTCCAACATGCGTAATTTTTTTAAGCTGGAGTGAAACGTTTTTAAACACCACATATTATTTGACCTAATATTTCTAGACATAACTTGTAGCCACATTGTATTATCATTGGTTACTATCTTAGATTATACGTGTTACAAATATGAATAATTCAGCATACCTCATCAAGTAAAAGGAATTTGGACATACGAGTACATAGTCATAATTACTATCACTATAGCACATTTTATAAATAACAGTAAAGATCCTACTACTACAAATTATACTACGCGCAAACTTATTCATCACTAAAAACCCTTTTAATATCTGCTTCAGAACGAATTCTTTGGGGCGGGCAACTAACGTCGCGTCGGACTAAAATATTGCCACGGCTTGTCCATGGGGCCCGCCAATGCAGGCGCCGAGCCTCCATACGGGTTTTATAAAATAGTTGCCGATTCGCATGTGTTAGTCGCTCGTTAACATATACCCGGGTCGGTTCACCAGGTAAATCGAAGCCTACGGTATCGATGACACGACGCACCCGGGCCGCACGAAGCAGGTCGTCACGTAGTACGCGCCGCACTAGCCGCACGACCAGGGGGCGCGACGCCACGTACGGTGCCGCAGAACCCACTGCACCTGCACCACTGTCCTTTGATGTAGTTTCCCTCGACACGCCACTTTGGTCAGTCAAGGTGACCTCCGCTAGGGACTGGTTCCCTGCCGTTTCTGGCGCAGTAGAAGGTTCTTGGCGCGCCGGCTCGCTCGCCCGGGCCAACGGCGCGCGACGTACACCAACTCGAGAAACGCTAACTACGTCGCGTTCCGAAACAGACATCCCAATCTTATTGGCTACAAGTGTTACGAGATGCAGCTGGTTTTCATTTGTAGTCTCCGGCAATCCTGTGATTTCAATATCGTTCATAAGTAATTCTTGGTCACGGTCATTGAGGTTACACTTAAACCGTTCAATTTCAGCGGATAATTGATTTTGCACAGTGGTAGTACTTGCACCGTCATTTAGGCGACTTTCCAAAGATGTGATACGTTCGTCGAAACTGATGAGGCGTGAAGAGATAGATTCCATAGTCGTTGTCAGCCTGTCGAGGCGCGAGAAAAACTTGTCAGCAAATTCATTCAGTGTCGACATTACAAATGTTTCCATAGTATATTTAAAGCTGGCTTGAATCTGTTGTGTGATATTTGTGGGACAATTTTGGGAGTTTTCTGGGGTACTTTCTTTTGTACTAGGCAAGTTACCCTGTTTGGTTGGCTTTCTGCGCACAGTAACATTTTCAACCGTCGAATTAACATTGTTTTTATTATTTAGTCATGTAGTACTTTTGGAGCTCCCGCTCGGAAGTGGGGTATTGATGGGCCTAACAGGGGAGTTTTGATTGTCGGTTTTAGGCATATTATTCCGACATTCGGGGCAGGTCCACTTCTCTCTGCGTTCCTTTTCCATCGCACGGAATACCTGTTCCGATATGCTGACACAGTCCAGATCATAATTCAGTTTGCACTGTCCGCACTTCAAAAACTCATTCGTAATCTGATTATACAACCCGCGCATACGCAACTATTAGCGACACTCATTTTAGTAGTTTTAAAATCAAACGAAGTTGTCTCACAATATAGCGACAACAGCAATCGCTGGAAGCGTAACTGGTTATAAGCAGCGCGGTACGGTCTAACGGGAAATAAGAATGCGCAGCAACTGCAGCGCTGAGCGGTGAGCGGATCGTTTCGCCGATAACGAAACGGCTACCAATGTCCGTTGATCACATACACTTTTTAGTCCAAATGACAAGTGTTCGTTTCATTTAAGGCACGAAAGGTAACTTGACGTATCGAAGATTTTTCACGGTATTTAATTACGTTCACCACTATGTTTATAAGTCACTATTTTACTATTTTTCGATTTAAAAACGCGGAGCGTGTAAACATGACGTCTACTCAGTCGCTGTTCAGATCTACCCCCTGAGAGATGAGATTTTTTTGTCTGTGGTAGTAGGTAAAATCTGTACTGTAATGTTATTACAGTACAGATTTTTGTAAGGTTACGAGTTTAAATTAGGAACAGCTGTCAAAACACAAGTTATCGATACGAAACGTCAATTCAGTATGTTTTTTCTATAAAAACCGCACGACATTTGATCTCCAGTGACATGAGAATATGGATAGGTACATTCGTTTGTAATATGATTTAGAAAAAAAAAACATTCGTCTTGACTGAGGTTCGAATTGCCGCCATTATTGTTGTCATTTGTTTGTTGGTTCTTTGCTGTTACGAAAGTAGAATTGTGAAGTTTATTGTAATTCACATTTTAGTTGAAAATATTGTTTCAATGTAAATGTAAATTACAACTATTACAATAAATAATCTGTTTATGTATTTGTTCAGATTTATTTCTTACTGCATGAGTATATGTCGTTTTTAGATATTTTACAGGTAGCACTAGTGGTGCCGGTCATTTCCTTATGGCTTCTGAACCCATCTTAGAGTAGGTACTTATGATATGTGTGTAGATAAATTAGTGTATACAACTGTACATGATTAGGCCTTAAACTCGCTGACGCTCGTTTCATAAAACCACACTCGTGTTTTAAGGCCTCTCATTATGTATCAGTTGCATAAACTACTATTACTCCGTAAATGAATATTTTGACCACGTACATAGATTAAAAAAAAACCGGCCAAGAGCATGTCGGGCCACGCTCAGTGTAGGGTTCCGTATTTGCTCATCCTTCACAAGAGACGGTCAAAGACGGAAAGACGGGAAAAGGTCGTAAACGCCAAAGTAACTGTAATTACTTATTACCTTCTGGAAGTCAACTTACGTCCTTTTAAAGAAAATTATGAAATTTTGCGATAACTCAAAAATGGATGGACCGATTTTGTTCAATTTAGTTTTCATTGAAAGTACTTATAAGGCCTCATTTCCACGAATTTTTCCATATTTTTTTGACCCCTGGTTGAAAAGTTAGAGGGGGGGGGGACACTATTTTTTTTATTTTCGGAGCGAATATTAACAAAACTACTGACTTTATCAAAAAGTAATGTTTAGAGACCCCTATTATTTTTAACAGACCTATTTAACGACACCCCACACACTAGGGTTGGAACGAAAAAAAAATTCACCCCCACCTTAGGTGTACGAGAGGTACCCGAAAAAAACATATTTTTTTAGTTTTTATTTTACCGTTTTGTCGGCGTGATACATACACATACTCGTACATAATTTCAGCTTTCTAGTGCTAATGATCACGGAGCTAAGCCGCGGACGGACAGACGGACAGACGGACATGGCGAAACTATAAGGGTTCCTAGTTGACTACGGAACCCTAAAAATGTGACTCGCATGTAATATTATAAATTGTATAGGCATTATGTATACCTAGTAATTATTTTGACATGATAAATCACGCAATCGATTCTCTTAGACTTATTTTTCTTTTCTTTTTTGTATTCCAGAAACTGGTGAAGTGTTTGATAGCTGTTTTTCCTTACATTGTAGCCTGTATTACTGTAACCACAGTTTATGAAAAATAAAGTGATTTTGACTTTGACTTTAAAACAAGTCATGAATGTTTTAAAGGGCAATTGATATCTATTCTGCTAAAATAATTTTGTGAACGAATTCCGCAATCGGACCGAAAAATCTGTGGGGGTCATACGGTTTGAAATCCGAAAGGTTTACCCCTGAATCGCCGACACTCGTTACGTCGAATTTTACTTCAAAGATACCTAACGTTTCAAGTATTTTCATTTCATCGACAACTCGCTTCATCGAAATTTCATTACGAGTATTTTTATATCACGAATTTTCAAATGGCGGATGATTCATTACACAGATGTATTATTTCATAGAAGTACGTTTCATAATTTATCTTTTAAAATCTTTTTAAATTACATAAAACTTACTTCACGTAATATCATTGCAATATGCAATATCTCGTAGACATCATTATTAAGGTTGTGAAAGCGAAATCGTAATGTGCTGATGTGGGTATTCATGGTTTTAAGACGTTTGACGACTGATAATCTTGAAACGTCGACAAATACCGCACATTATGGAGCGTTTTTTAGGGATATAAAAAAAAATAACCTAACCTAACCCAGCCAAGTTGGATCTGCTCTGAAAGGTGATCAGATTATGGTTACCTATCTGAAACACTAATTTTTGTTTCCCATCTGTAAGGTTTCGCCAAATTTTCATTTGTCCGAAAGCCAGTTTTTTAAAAACTAATCCTTATCTACCAGTTAATTTACAAATAGGTATCGTTTAATCGTCAACAGTTCATTTGCCATTGAAATTTACATGTATTCGATTATATATAAGAATGAGTTGAAATAAAACGTCGAAGAAATGAAAATCGATGTAATGTAGGTACTTCCTCCATTTAAAAAATATACGAAATGAATCATGAAAAATGAAATACGAAATGACTGCCGATGAGATATAACAAAAAATAGAACCGACTTCAGTAAAACTAAAAAGCCAAAAATAACCCCTTCAAGTACAGATTACCTTTGACTCACCCTTTGAAGTCGATCCCAAACCACTCAGTTATTATATTTATATTTTATAGTTTACGTGAGGTTTGGCCCCGACTTCAAAGGGTGAGTCAAAGGTAATCTGTACTTGAAGGGGTTATTTTTGGCTTTTTAGTTTTACTGAAGTCGGTTCTATTTTTTGTTAATAATTTTAGTTTTTTTTTGCTTTTTAGTGATTGTTAAAAACACTTATGGCAGGGTGATCGATCAGGGAGGTCTTGAAGGCATGCATCTCGTTTGAATTATCTCCTAACTCCTAAACGTTGAGGAGTTGTACCTTCCATCATCAGCTCAGCATTGGAAGATGATGACTACCATATGCAAATACTTAAATAGTTTTATAAAATATGTGAAAAATATTATAAGTGCCTATAAAATTTCAGGAATTCCTTCGATTCCTCATGGATCTCGTCATCCGATCTTCACCAAAATTTTATGGGACCAACCTTGAGATGTCTATTCATGAACTTAAAAAGAATTTTCCAAATCGACTCATAAATGACGGAGTTCTGAGGTAACAAACAAAAAAAAAAAAAAAAAAAAAAAACATACAACCGAACTGAGAACCCCCTCCTTTTTTTGAAGTCGGTTAAAAATTACACTAAATGAAAATACGCGAAGTAAAAATTCGGCGAAACGTTTTCGGTGAAATGATATTCGATGAAAAGTTTGTCGGCGAAACAACGGGCACCCCTAGTCCAACGATTCCATATTAATATCTATACTATAATACAATTTTAGATTTGTATTGAGAATCAGTTGTCATCAAAGAGGGATCATACATTTTCGAAAAATTGTAATGGCGCGATGCAGGATCGTCTTCTGTTTTGTAGGGGCGCGCGGCGCCATGCCAGTCTGGCACCATCCGTTGGTCAAAATTTATTATATTATATTTTCTAATATTTACATTAACAATTAAATAGCTAAACAAACAATTTCATCCAATAAAGTATTGGTGTACATCTAACTTACGCGTCACCGATTTGTTTTCATTAGTATAGGAATTTTCATGTTGAGACATCAAAGAGAAGGCATGTCGTAACGGAATTTCAATCTAGCCAGAATCTGCAGAAATCAGCTAAATAGCATTCTTAGAAAAACTAAATACGCCAAAGAAAATAGCAAACGACGGTATAACTTATACCTACGTATAAATGAGGAGATCCAAAGTAATCGACATATATATCTCAAAGGTGTTAAGTCCTATAAAGGTAAAGTTTAATTTTTTTCAGCCCTTAAAGTTATTAGTCATAATTATTGTTAGTCATATTGACTATAGTATATTGTACGACAAGTGCATAAAACGCACCATTTTACACGAGACGTTTATCCATCCGAGCGAGCTTGCGAGCGAGGATGAATATAAAGTCGAGTGTAAAATGCGTTTTATGGACGAGTTGCACACTCTACTTTTCACTTCGATTGCGAGGAAATGAAACTGTATCATGTTAATATTAGGTATACTTAAAAATATAAACTAATGTAATTTTAAATTTTAAATAATTGCTCTAAAGCAATGAGAAATATTAGTTTAAAAAGTAATAATTGATAGTAAATAAAAGTTACAAGTTTATTTCAAGAAGTTTTATTGTGTACTTTGGCTGTTGGTATCTTTGCCTTGGTCTTAGAATACTAACGAAACGAAAAAAATAAAGAGTTAAACCCCGTTCCAGACCTTCCGATCCGATCCGATTGATCGGAAGAAATCGGATAATGTGTAATGCAATTGTTAGGATCTAATACACTACACATTATCCGATTTCTTCCGATAAATCGGATCGGATCGGAAGGTCTGGAACGGGTTTTATTCTATGAAGTTTTTTTTTTAAATCTGTTTATTAAGTAACTTTTATCGTGTGGCTGTTGGACCGATCGCCTTGGTCTTCGACGACGATTTTATTTTATGCTCTAGAGCATAAAAAGCGACTTTATGTCGCCTACGCACAGCATAAAGTCGAACTTTTAGAGCAAGAGAAGTGAAAAAGTTATTGAGACAAGAGCAAAAATGTTACGTGTTTCAATTTACCTATTTTATAAATCTGACTATACGCTAAGGTGTTTGTATTTACCTTTCGAAACAGAAAGTTGAACTTCTAAAATGTAGTTTGCAAAAAGTTGAACTTGCAGCATGTTAAATTTCATTTCAAGTGGTAACTAATGATTCACTGAGCAGCTTGAAAACCAGAAAGTTGATAAATTTACAATATTTATTCCCATGTTAGTGCCGTGATATTACAAAATTTAAGATATCACTACGTTGTCATCAACTTAAGGCCTAGGTGAGACTAAAGTCAAATATTTGCCTATATATAGGTATAAAGAAACGAGAATTTTACTAATACAAAACGTGCAGATTTTCAATTTATAAAGATTACTCGCGAGTTTGGATTCCAAACTTTGAAATGATCTAAAACTTCGGACAAAACTTTATCCGGACCAATCAATTCAACTTGAGCAGTAAGTTTGGGTGTCCATCGGGTCCGAGCTCACTCGGTGGGTAGACGAAAGACAGGGGAGATACGACACTGAGACGCAGTCTCCCACAATGGGCTTCATCAGGAGGAAAGGTTACAAAGTGCCATGGAGCGAGCTATGCTCAGAACAGAAATGATCGAAACAGAAATGTAGACATCTGGACGAAAACCATGGTCATCGACATAACTCAGTGTTTTTCCGGGTTATGAGAGGTATACTCGACGCCACGTAGCTTGGCAATAGCGACCAATGACTCCTCCTACCATGAAACTCAATTTCTAATAACGACACTTTTGTTTGTTCCCCGTAACGAACATTTTTACTTTTATTGCTACACCGTGGTAGAAGGTGTCTGGCCGTGGAGGGAGCGGACCCGCTACCACGGTGTAGTAAAAGTAAAAATGGTCGTTACGGGGAACAAAAAAAAGTGTCGTCATTAGAAATTGAGTTTCGTGGTAGGAGGAGTCATTGGTCGCTATTGCCAAGCTACGTGGCGTCGAGTATAGTGGATGTCTTTCGGCCGGCAAATCATGTCACTCAAATGAAGGACGATTCATGTTTTTCGCTCTCGCGATATATACCTATCACTCGTTTTATTCATGTCTTTCATTTCAATAGTTCATTCTGGGTTCATTTGCATGATGCGTCGTAAGAAATATTAACAAGAAATATGAAGAAAGTATACAAAATTAATACTAATGACGTAGCTATTTGAAAAATGTGACTCATCACAAAATATTCGATAAATTACATTATTTGGCGTCGTTAATATTTAATAACTTCATTCTGTTCAGTTCAAGTTGAGTATTGAGTGTTTTCGAACGAAAGATATACTGGTATAATATACCTAGTGAGTTGGTTTATTCTTCAGTGAGAGAGTCATAATACTTCATTTCAATCACTCACTCGCGAACGACACATCTCTAAATTCGGCTCAAAGTTGCCCGCTTTTTAGTTTTATAACCACAGAGTTTATAACTATACCACCACCTTCCGCGATCAAATGTCACGGATGTCCATCATCATTTTACTTGTATACACTAATTGGCTTTCCCGTGGATATCGCCATTAGTATCCTTTACCCCCGCTTACCTTTCTTAAGCATGACGACCACTTTCAGTAAGGTACCCCATGGACATAAAATTAACTTGGCGACGCGTTTGGCTCTGTTTGTAGACACCTGCCTACTGAGCCGGCGGTCCCGAGTTCGAATCCCGGCCAGGGCAAATATTTGTGTGATGAACTCGAATATTTGTGCTTGGGTCATGGTTGTTCTATTTATTTAAGTATATATTTATCTACATAAGTACGAATATCGTCGTCTAGTACCCATAAAACAAGCCTTTTTGAGCTTAATTTGGGACTAGATCGATTTGTGTGAGGTTGTCCGATATTTATTTATTTAACTTCCGTGGGATTTAGCTCCGCGGTACGGACAACGATATGAACTTGTTCGGCATGGGAGGTATAATGTCATAGATTTTGTGTATGTAATTTGGAGAAGTTTTGTTTTGTACATATCTTCAGAGGCAAAGTAACGGCAAGATTGTAGTGTAGAGATAGTAAAGTCAGGGTTGACGTGGTTGGCTTTTCCTGAGATCTGATAAAAAAATCATAGTAAAAGTGTAGTTATGAGCTTGTGACTGATAGCGTAGCGTTATTGCATTAAATATTTTAGGTGGAATTTCATTTTTCTTTTCATCCAACAAATACATGCTCGGTTTATCAATTGATTTGAAATAATCTCCCGAAGCGAAGGTCCGAAATTTAATCAGGAAAATTACGCATCTTCTCTTACTTTTATCTACTTTCGCCAAATTTATTTTGGAAATATATTAAAACTTTCAATAAGATCGACAGACGTTGAGAAAAATCTAAAGACCGAATAAGGAATCTCACTTTTTCAATAAAACTAAAGCGCCTTAGTCGGGCCAATATCGGTAAATTGGCTTGGGGAAGTTTTTGTCGCTTGAGCACGGTATTCATAAGAGTTTCAGATACAGTAGGCCTCCGTTTCATCAGTCTAAAAAGTATAAAAGTCGGTGGACTGCGAGTCGGACTCGCGCACCGAGGGTTTCGTACGTACTATGACTGCATTGCTCTAACGAAAAGATAAACTGTACTTAGCGACAAACTTAACTTTACCGTTAAGTTACGTTAACTTAGTAGTTTGATTTGTTCAGTCCACGTGTTTCTGAGATAAAGGGTTTTGATAGACGGACGGACGGGTGAAAAACAAAGTGATTATAATCATTGCACAAACAAAAGCAAGGAAACATGGTGATCTGACGTTTTTGTATGTAGGTCTTCTTCTTCTCGTGTCGTGGTTTCATAATATCATACAGTGCGGGACCAGAAAGTGGCGACGTTCAGGGCCCTCTGTGTCGCGTCTCGTAGGTCCTGCTCGGAACACGTGTAAGGGCTTGCTGGGTAAGACAACATGTGCGCCATCGTTTGGGGGGTTGAACAACACGCATATCTGGCGTCTGAGCCGCTAAGGGCGCCCCAGTTTAGCATGTTCTCTTTGCACCGGCCAACCTGGGAACGCAATCTGTTTAAAGCTCTCCAGATCGGCCATGGCTGCTTATGCCCGCAGGGAGCGTCTCGGCGGGCCGAACATAGTCTTCTGGTGGTGCGCGATTGTTCTGCCAGTGCGTAAGTCTATGCTCGGATGGCGAAACCCTGGTAGCCGTCGTACAAAAGCTCCGTATGTAGGTAAATATTATCCTATACAAAAGGAATCATTATGCCGCAATCTACATTACTCGTATCACTTCTCCTTTTCCCAAATTATCAGTTTTCGTTAAGTTTGTACCTGGTAACTATGGCGTCGGATACAAATGAGGTCCAAACTTAGGGTCTATATCGGATGGCATACAATTATTAGTCCTATCGTTGTGTCGCGTAACGTCTTTTGTCCTAATTACGTATGGCATACACTTTGTTACGCATATTTTTGACTGTCCGCAATTGTTGCTCCTATTATCGTTTGTCCTAAATATTATTTGTCCTATCGTTTGATGTGGCTAAGATTCAATTATCGAATGATTGATATGCATAATACCTAAATCCCGAAGATTTTTAAGCAAGCATACTGACGCTCCGCTATCCATGGTCATAAAACAAACCTAACCTAACCTATAGTTTTCGGTCTTTAACCTAACCTACTAACTGCTAAATTTCAATATACCTCCATGCATTCTGACGCTCCGCTATCCATGGTCATAAAAACAAACCTAACCTAACCTACAGTTTTCGGTCTTTAACCTAACCTACTAACTGCTAAATTTTAATATACCTCCATGCATTCTAACGCTCCGCTCGCTTCACTCGCTCCGATATTCATGGTCATAAAACAAACCTAACCTAACCTACAGTTTTCGGTCTTACAATATTAGCATAATGTGTTATGTGTTTTGACTGGGTCTAAATCGGATGGCATACAATTATTAGTCCTATCGTCGTGTCGCATAACGTCTTTTGTCCTACTTACGTATGGTATACACTTTGTTCCGCATATTTTTGATTGTCCGAAATTGTTGCTCCTATTATCGTTTGTCCTAAATATTATTTGTCCTATGGTTTGATGTGGCTAAGATTCAACCATCGAATGATTGATGTGCATAATTGTAATGTTCCTAATATTTAATGTGCTAAAAATTTTTTGGCTACATTTCATTATACCTAAATCTCGAAGATTTTAAAGCAAGCATTCTGACGCTCCGCTATCTATGGTCATAAAACAAACCTAACCTAACCTACAGTTTTCGGTCTTTAATCTAACCTACTAACTCGCCAAATTTTAATATACCTCCATGCAAGCAAGCATTCTGACGCTCCGCTATCCATGGTCATAAAACAAACCTAACCTAACCTACAGTTTTCGGTCTTTAATCTAACCTACTAACTCGCTAAATTTTAATATACCTCCATGCAAGCAAGCATTCTGACGCTCCGCTATCCATGGTCATAAAACAAACCTAACCTAACCTAACCTACAGTTTTCGGTCTTAGAATATTAGGATAGTGTGTTATGTGTTTTGACTACATGTCATTAAGCATAAATCTTGATGATTTTTAGCAAGCAGAGCTTTCAAACCTTAAAAGTTAACGCCTAGCAAAATCACAATAGCAAACGCAGTAATGGCACGATTCGCACTATATTTGCCTGTCGCATTAATAACGCAGCAATGTGGGTAAGTATTAGTTAAAAACAACACATCACTGATGTTATTGTAGAACGTCGAACATCGTCATTTGTTACTGTTTTAGTGTATCATCAATTGAAGTGAAGTCTAAAAATGCGCCGAAACTGCTGCAATGTGTTCAAAACGTCTAAAGGCGGTGAAAATTGAATATGGACGGTTTTATATTTGAAAGAAATCGGATTAGTGCCGAAAAAACCTATTGGGCGTGCGAACAAAGAAGAAACAAAGTGTATTTGTGCAAAGCAAGAGTAACTAGTATTATTTGTGCTGAAACAGGCAAACATTTAATAATATCGCAGCCGAAATTTTATCACACTCATGACCCAAGTCCTATGAGGCTAGATGTTTCGAATGCAATAAATAATATGAAAGAAGAAATAATAATATAAAAATAATACAAAAAAAAACCCTGAGAAGAAGCCCTGTCATGTTATGAATACTTGTGTTGCGGAAACTTCGTCACAAACATTAGCTCATTTACCTTGAGGTAAGTCACGAGTAAGCGAGTCACAATTTAAGGCAAATAATATATAGAATTAAACGTAAACAAACAAAAATTGTAGAACCACAAGATATAAACTTTCAAATCAATATGGATAATTTTAAGCTGAATGATTATGAAGAATATATAATTAAAGACATAAAAATGAAAAATAAAAGAGTAATTGTCTTATCTACTAATGAGCTGATGCGTTATTTGAGCAAATCAAAATTCTGGCTTATGGACGGGACATTTAAAATTGTTCCTAAAATTTTTCAACAATTGTACACAATACATGGTTGTATTAACGATACAAAGACTTTACCAATGGTGTTTATGCTGTGTACAAATAAACATATACCTACTTATACTGCTGCGTTTAAGTTTCTGATAAACTATTGTGAATCAATCGGTATTGTTTTATCACCCAGGTTTATAATTATGGACTTTGAAAAAGCACCGAATATATCTGCAAAGAAATATTTTCAAAATGTTGCGATTAAAGGTTGCTATTTCCACTTGGGCCAGATTATATACCGGCAAGTGCAAAAAGCGGGCTACCAAACGTTGTACGGAAAAAGCATCATATTCGCATTGGAAATTAAATGTTTACTCGCACTGGCTTATCTCACACCGGATGAAATTCCATTGTATTTTGACGAGTATATCACAAATATGTCACCGGAAGCAAAAAAAGTTGCTGAGTGGTTTAGCATCAATTATGTCTGGGGATCAAGCACTTCACCCCCGAAATACAATGCAAGTTTTTGGCGCACACACGAGCTGAACATTCATTAATATACCCCGACCTCAAAACAGTGCCGAATCGCGGCATAACCGTATCCAAATATTATTGGGCAATCATCACGTGGAATTTTATCGTTTATCGAATCAATTGATCACAGAAATGAAATTCATACACGCAGAAATTCAGAAACTGGTATGTGGAGTGATTCCGCTGCCTAAAAAACGTAAATATACCACCGCAAATGACCGAACGAACAATGTTTTAGCAAATAAAGCCACCTACGATAAAAAAAATCGACTACCTGATGGCAATAGCCAATAATATTACTTTGATGTAATCCTATTACTAATATAGTACTAATAAAAAAACCTATTTCTGATTATATATCGACGCTGGAATGACTAATTGACTAACGAGCCATTTTTGGGCAAATGGAGTTATATACACCGTTGAAATCAGCGAATTTTTCTGCGTCTAATGAGCCGGGTTTGAGCTCAATCGGAGGACTTTTTTGGCTTGTTAGCAATTCAGAAAAAGTAGATTTACTAAAAAACTTTTGCCTAAAGAGCCAGCATTTTGTCGAGATTAAAAAAAAATGCCCGTTAGTTAAAACGTAAAATATTTTTTTGCCTTTAGCGGTTTTTGTTTTCGGAAATTTCATTCCCGTTGGCTAAATAACCATTTTGCTGGGGTCAAAAAAATGCTTTTAGTGGAGGTTAGACCTTTTTCTAAAATCGTGATACATGGGTATTGCACGTTAGCTGTTTATCCCAACTGATGAAGCACAAGTTTATGGTATTTACGCTAATAGTCTAGAAAATTATAATGTTACATCCGAAGTTTAACCGTTTCATTCTTATTGTTTTTTTCAACATTTACTTCAATAGTCATTTTATCCGGACACATTAATTGTAGTTTTATCACTATAAGTCAATTTAAAAAAAGAGTTTGCACGTTGTTTAGGGTTTTCTGGGCTCCATAAACGCAAAATACTGCGGGTAAGCGTAAAAATTTTCAAGGACTTAGGAGAGGTCCGACTCGTTAGTCGTCGGTCAAAGCTACTCGAGGAAGGATGTGTCGACTTGCGTGCCAAATTTTGCTGATCGAGAGTCCATTTTATTTTTCGTGAATATCGGGTTAGTTTTAAATAGTGTTAATTACATTAAACTGTTTTGACAGTGTGAATTAACGAAGACACACTTAAGTTTAAATAAAAGTTTATTATATTATTAAGTGATATTTGTACACAAAATTGGTAAATAATTGGCAAGCCGCCTTTTTGTAAATATTATTTTTAACAAACGAACCGTGCACAAGCACATGTGAGTAGGCAGTATTGAGTTTTATTAACGCGTCCGATGGTCGTTATTTCTGCGCGTGCATGTTGCGGCCTTGAGGGGGTGTAAGTTCCTACCGTCTTACTTGTGCAAATGTAGGGATGTAATTAATAAAGTTTTGCCACTTATTCACTCATTTCACGTTTCTTTGGACAGGTTTTTCATACAACAATTGTACAAATGGTATATTAAATATACAAAATTATTTTACTTTTTATATATTTATACCAAAGCCTGTCTGTGGTGATAGATCGATCCGACTAGAGCGTGGCACGACCAGACTCGAGAACTGGCATCGGTGCATACTTGTAGTATGGTACCTCAGACTCCACAAGACCGTATCGAAGAGCAAATTGCTGGTGAATGATCCTGGCTACTTGGTTATGTCTGTGCAAGCACTCGCCGTTAGCAAGATGTGACGGCGGGATGCCAGACAAATTTCGACCGTACCGTCCTTCAGGATATATCTCCGGTAGTTGTTCATCATCATTACTTCGTCCGCAATTGCACAGACAAAACCTTCGGTTTCCCCGTAGAAATCAGCCGAACCAAAGCGTAGCCAGTATATTGACGCAGCGGATCTACATCGGACCCCGGGCCTTGTAGAACCATCCGTGTAGCTCCCTGCTCTTCCATACATACTTGCGGACATCGATGTAAGCACCTTTGATCTGCGCCAGTTTCCTTCCTAAGACTGTACACCTGGCAGTTATCCTTGGCGTTTAAAAAGCCACGGCCTCCACACTTACGTAGGATGTACAGTCTCATCAACTGGTGAGCGTGGCTGCCTAATGCAATGTGTAGTGAGCATCTGACGGACCCTCGGATTCAGAGCGTCTCGTTCGGTCTGATTCCACCCCAAGGTAGACGCCAAAGGAGTAAGTGAGGAGGGGTATCACAAGTGCACGCCTGATCGCCACTGGACAAAATACTGTTAAATACTTTTGTCAAGCGACCAAAAAAACGGTCCTTTAACGCCTGCCTAATGTTTCCGCCCGCAATACGCAATGACTGTGTCATACAAAGGTACTTGAAGGTTCCAGCTTCGGAGATAGGTCTGTTTCGTTCCGTTCCGATGGCGCCGTTCCGTTCCGTTTGAGGGCGCGACTAAAAGTTTCAGTTACTTCCAGTAGTTCCACCATATTGTGGTGTTTTGGTGCATAGTTACAGCTTGAGGTCGTCCATTTACAGCAGATGAGAAATGACCTCACACCCTCTTTAAAGCCGGGAATTCCCGGCTTCTAAGAGGGGGTTAACCTAGTCCTGAATCCTTGAGCAGAGTGATGAGCTGAATCAGGGCTAGACAGAACTACTGAGGACTTAATTTGTCAACTTGGAAAATACCTCTCTCAATCCTTATCAAATCCTGCAGACCATGAATACTGTTCTTATCTGTTGACTAGGGCGACCAAGTACCAGCTTCTCCCTCTAGACCGCATTCAACAGAGAGTGACTCGTATCGTCGGCTACCAGTGAATTTCAGATCGCCTTGACTCCTTGGCGCTGCGTAGAGATGTAGCCTCTCTCTCTGCATCTTTTATCACTTACCTATATAACTCTCAGCACTTAGATAGTTAGCAGTCCACAACTGTGCGTTTTACTAGAAATTTCTTGACTCGCACGACTGCATTGTGAAATGTATCTCGCTTGCGGTATTTCCGGACTATACGACCTTCAAGAAAAGAGCGTAAGTACTCCCACTTGAAAAAGCTGACAGCGCACTTGTAACTCCTCTGGTGTTGCAGGTGGGCGATGGGCGATGGACGACCGTTATAACTTTCCATCAGGCGATCCGTTAGCACGTTTGCTCCCTATGACATAAAAAAGGAGGGCCATCCCCGCCACCTGATGGACTTATTATTATTTTTTAGTGTCAAGATAATTTATTGGCAATGTCTGGACATAGCAAAAAAATGCCTGTCTTTCGTACCTACTAACCGAAATAAAATTATCAAGATCATGCTTAATACTTTGATGGGAGGTGAAAAGAAGGCTTGTGCACGAAAATTTCAATGTGCAACTCAGAAGAACATAAAACTGCTGCAGCCAAGTTTTTTTTGATTGGCTCCATTTCTCTATGCTCCATATTATTCTGTTACATAATCATAGCCATTCTGGTTAAGTAATGTTATTATAAGATTTTCTTATAGCATAAACTTTGTCAGGAACGGCTCGACATATATTTCGAACTAGTAAGGAGATATCTAAAATAGTAAATTATTAGTAAATTATTTTTTTATATGAGTTTAAGCCCTTTAAAATAATCCTTCCCGTCTATATTGAAGCCATGTTCTATTATTAAGCGAATTTATATTGAAGATGTGCAGAAATTAAACTCAATTCAAGACTCCATAGCGGAAATTTAACAATTAATTCTAGTTTGCATTATGGCACAATAACTAAAAAAAGGATTTACTTCAGTGCAAGTGTTTCTTAAGAAATTATATATGACTTGCTTAATGGAGCAAATGTTCAGTAATGCCTTTTATTCGGTTACAGTTTTGTATTACTAGCCTAGTTATGCATTTTTATGGTTTAATGTTTGAAGTTAACACTCACTTTAGTCAAAGAATATATATACTAACGTAAAAAGAAACGACACTGACACTTGTGTGCAGTAACAGAACTCGCGGCTATGTGTGCGTGTCGTGGGGCGAGCGGGGGCGAGCGCGGGACGCGCGAGGTGGGGAATGTCGAACCGCGGTTCGACGACTCAAAGGGCCGCCGCCGTCTCTGCTCGAATCAATTCACATTGTTCGCTCGTCGCGCCGCGTCGTATTCGTCTTCATACTTTTCGATGTACCGGCCGCGCAAACAAAACTATTATGGCTGCTAGAGGTTTATATTGCTGTGTCTATGGCTGTGGCAATAATACCAAAGGCCACAAAGAAAAAAGCTTTTTTCGTCTACCTACCGACCCAAAAAGGTAAGTGAAATGAATAATTTTATATGTAAGTACCAATAATTTAGACTACATACTTTTATATTAATAGGTAGGTACATAACTTTAGGTACTGTAATTAAATGATAAATTAGGTTGTCTATTTTTGTTATTCTTAAGTTTCCATTTAATTTGGAATGTTTGTAGGTTAGTTTGTTTGTTTAGGTCAAATTTTGCAAGTCGAACTTCACCCGCTTTCAGCGGTATGATTGACTTGGATTTTACAACCACAAGAGAGCATACCAAGGAACAGATGAGCAAAAAAAATTTTTGCTGGAGGCTATACAGTTCTTTGAACGTCTTATTCTGAAAAATCCAAACAAAACTCCAAAGAACATAAATTTTATTAAAGGCTTTATAATAACCATTAAATCAGTAATGAGTTTATTTGAAGATCTAAAACTAGAAGGCCACAACTTTCTTTTGACAAGAAACATAAATCAAGATTGCCTGGAAAACTTTTTCGGCCAAATACGTAAACAAGGCGGTAACTGCACGGAGCCAACTGCCATTCAATTTAATAGAGCTTTCCGGAAAATATTTTTAACAAACGTAATGAAACCCACAAAACATGGTAACTGTGAAGATGATTTGAAGTCCGTTTTGTTTAAAGTTAATGATTACATCAGAGTATCAAACGAGGCATCAAGCGAGAACGACAGTGAAACGCCCATCCAAGCGTCCCTCGAAGTAGGTACTACAGATTATAAACTTGACTTGCCGCAAGGAAACGCATTAGTATATATCACAGGATATTTATTGAGGAAGTGCCTAGTAAAACATAAATGTCAGAAAATGGTCGCCTACTTCAATTCACAGGAAAATGGTCTAAACCTTACTAGACAGACTTTGTTCACATATTATAAACAATATAATGAAAAAAATGCTTTAAATGCAGGCGTAGGACTTGTTACTCCACCAGACAATTTTATAAATTTGATACAAGGTCTTGAAAATACATTCAAGGAATATTTTATTAAAAATAAAGACGATCTGTCTCAAACATTGGGAAACAGTTTGTTGGCCGAGATGCAGCATATAACTTTTGATATGCCTTGTGAATGCTTCCCATTAGATTTTTTGAAGAAACTGTTCGTACGATTTCGAATCTTCGCCGTAATTAAAGAGAATAATAAAATGTTTAAATTAAGTCGCAAAAACAGAAAATATATAAAAGTAAGCAATTTATAATATAACATATGTCAACACTATTATACTAAATATATTTTAAACCTTAAATAAATAAACATCTTTCATTAAGTAATAATTATTATTTCATTGTGCCGCGGTAGCTAAACCGCCAACCCTACGCGTAGACGCGGCATTACAAGGTCACCGCCGCACGATTTACACCGATAGGCCCTTGTCGCCCCTGTGCTTTAGTTAACTACCCGTACTGAAAGCAATGCTAAAAATGGCAGTTAAGCCTTTTTCCCGCTTCGCAATTAGAGGCCGATTGGCTAACGTGCAATTTATTTCTAAAATACACGTTATTTCGAAAAACAGTAATCATAGTTAAATTTTCATCGCAATTATCTTCTACTTGTCAATACATCATTTTATCGTAAAACAAAAAGAAAAAAAGTTACGATTTTTTTCCGAAAAAAATATTTTGTTTTTGTTCTACTGTAGTAAAGTTTCATAAATGCACGTTAGTCAATTAGTCGTTCCAGCGTCGAATGTATAAAAAAAATGTTTTATTTACAAACCTAACCTTGTCAACCTTGTTGGTTCTAGTATTTCGCTCGCTCGTTAGGGTCACAGTTCTACCTAACACTCCTCCTCGCTTCGCTCGTCGTCGTACCTAACCTAACCAAAATCTGACCTGCCTGAAGGTAGAATACGTAACGATTCTGACTTCACGCCTACAATAGTTTAGTTTAGGTGCTGTAATTTTAGCCAATTTAATAGTAGGCAAAATAATTCTTAGGGCAATTAATGTTAGGAATATTATGCTTAGGCAATTAGATTTTAGAGTTATCAATATTAGGACCAACTTGCTTTAGGACTTTAAATGAGTATGCGCAAAAATTATTAGGACAAACGAGTAGTATGCCATTCAACAGTATGCCAAACATTCTCGGCCAAACATTTTTAGGACAAAAAACGGTATGCGATACGACAGGCACCCCTTTGAAAAAGCACCGAATATATCTGCAAAGAAGTATTTTCAAAATGTTGCGATTAAAGGTTGCTATTTCCACTTGGGCCAGATAATATACCGGCAAGTGCAAAAAGCGGGCTACCAAACGTTGTACGGAAAAAGCATCATATTCGCATTGGAAATTAAATGTTTACTCGCACTGGCTTATCTCACACCGGATGAAATTCCATTGTATTTTGACGAGTATATCACAAATATATCACCGGAAGCAAAAAAAGTTGCTGAGTGGTTTAGCATCAATTATGTCTGGGGATCAAGCACTTCACCCCCGAAATACAATGCAAGTTTTTGGAGTACACACGAGCTGAACATTCATTAATATACCCCGAACTCAAAACAGTGCCGAATCGTGGCATAACCGTATCCAAATATTATTGGGCAATCATCACGTGGAATTTTATCGTTTATCGAATCAATTGATCACAGAAATGAAATTCATACACGCAGAAATTCAGAAACTGGTATGTGGAGTGATTCCGCTGCCTAAAAAACGTAAATATACCACCGCAAATGACCGAACGAACAATGTTTTAGCAAATAAAGCCACCTACGATAAAAAAAATCGACTACCTGATGGCAATAGCCAATAATATTACTTTGATGTAATCCTATTACTAATATAGTACTAATAAAAAAACCTATTTCTGATTATATATGTATAAAAAAAATGTTTTATTTACAAACCTAACCTTGTTAACCTTGTTGGTTCTAGCGTTTCGCTCGCTCGTTAGGGTCACAGTTCTACCTAACACTCCTCCTCGCTTCGCTCGTCGTCGTACCTAACCTAACCAAAATCTGACCTGCCTGAAGGTAGAATACGTAACGATTCTGACTTCACGCCTACAATAGTTTAGTTTAGGTGCTGTAATTTTAGCCAATTTAATAGTAGGCAAAATAATTCTAAGGGCAATTAATGTTAGGAATATTATGCTTTAGGCAATTAGATTTAAGAGTTATCAATATTAGGACCAACTTGCTTTATGACTTTAAATGAGTATGCGCAAAAATTATTACGACAAACGAGTAGTATGCCATTCAACAGTATGCCAAACATTCTCGGCCAAACATTTTTAGGACAAAAAACGGTATGCGATACAACAGGCACCCGTTTTGACTACATGTCATTAAGCACAAATCTTGATGATGTTTAGCAAGCAGAACTTTCAAACGTTATTTACGTTACGTTACGGGTCTGGCGTTTCGCTCGCTCGTTAGGGTCACAGTTTTACCTAACACTCCTCCTCGCTTCGCTCGTCGTCGTACCCAACCTAACTGAAATCTGACCTGAAGGTAGAATACGTAACGATTCTGACTTCACGCCTACGATAGTTTAGTTTAGGTGCTGTAATTTTAGCCAATTTAATAATAGGCAAAATAATTCTTAGGGCAATTCATGTTAGGAATATTATGCTTTAGTTATTTAGATTTTAGATTTATCAATACTAGGACAAACTTGCTTTAGGACTTTAAATGAGTATGCGCAAAAATTATTAGGACAAACGAGTAGTATGCCATTCAACAGTATGCCAAACATTCTCGGCCAAACATTTTTAGGACAAAAAACGTTATGCGATACGACAGGCACCCCCAAACTTAACGTCACCGGACTGCACAAATCAAGGTTTCGATAGGAAGGAAATTTTCTTTGTTGGACTGTTTCGGCGTCTGTTTTTGACCAAAATTCGGCCACGAACGGACCCACAGTACACATATTCTATAATAAGTTTCGCGTAAATCTTTCAATTCTCGTACGACACAGAACAATTCTTATTTATTCAGTTCCTAAAAACTTCATGACGAACTTTTGAGGAACTCTTAACTAATTAAGTTTCGGAGTAGGAATCAGACGAGAACGAAACCGATTTGTACGGAAAATTGAGCAGTACCTACCTAGTATTTCCTCTTAACGCGCCGGCACACACGAAATTGCTAGGTTATCCTATATTTCAAACATAATGTATGTATGTATGTAGGTACGTAAACTCTTTGAAAAAGACATAAAACAATAGATATGTACAAAGGAGAACTTATCCCTGTAAGCGATCTCTTCCAGTTAACCTTTGAGCAAATGAGAAAGAACCAGAAATCATCTAAGTAGAAAGGCAAAAATATTAATATGCACAGAGACACTATTAATACTAATCAGAAAATTTCGTTTTCGGGATCCTTTTGTGAAGGTCAAAAGAGATAACCTTTTTTGCACGTAGCAAATATTTTAATATAATACATAAAAAGTAATATTTTTTTTTTATTAGTATTAATAAATTATTTACCACCAATGACGGAGCATCACATAACAAACAAAACCTGTTACCTAATATCAGCCAACGTACACAACCTACTGTAGTCAAGTATCTTGTAATGGTTTTTGTACTAAATAAGGCCCTTACACGCTCCGTGTCGTGAAGGGGGCGAATATTTTGACAGCACCCTTTGAATACCACGAAGTGAATCCTTTGGATTTTGGATAGTAATTTGGCATACTTCACGACGAGTTCAGTACATGTTGCTTGCTTATTATGTATAATTTGTTTCGTTTTACGAATAGAAGTCTTATATTCAGTTAAGGTTTCTTATAGTACTATGACTTTGGAAAGCTTGGCGACGGCAAAATATATGTTCGCAAAAAAGAATTATTATTATTATTGGAAATAAAAGAATTAACACCACTAGCTTTCTAAGTAGTGACTTTTAAACACACTCCGATTATAAATCCGACGGTCTCTGGGTCGAGAATGTTTTCAAGTGGCAACCATGAACTGGAAGACGAAGCTTGGGCAGAATGAAAGATTGTCATGAAGCTGTGCAATGCGGGATCATTCAGCAAGGAAAATCTTGGACGAGGCCTTTGCCATATTTTATTAAGACTATGTGGTCAGGCGATGACTGTCATCGCCTCACCGTGGAGAATATTCCCACACGCACCAAGAAGTTTGGCAATTCCATCATCTGCCGAACGATTAAAATATGGAACGCCTTGCCGGCTCATGTGTTTCCTCCTTCTTATAACTTGGGACCCTTCAAACGAAGCGTGAAGAAGCATCTCTTGGGCCAGCATGGCAGTGTCGACTGACTTGGCACCATTGGTTTCTCGTCAGTTGCCATTGCGACTTGGGTTCCCCTTTTTGCTTACCATCAGGCGAAGTGGAGCCACTAAGTTGTGCCGTTATAAAAAAAAAATAGATTTGTAACTACAGCAACACATTTCTCAAACATACTTAAATTTGATATAATTGTATACGTGCTACTTACTCGTAGTCTGAATAGAAAAAATAATATAGGTATCATGTGTTTCATCAAAATAAATATATCTAATTAGGGTTCCGTACCCAAAGGGTAAAAACGGGACCCTATTACTGAGACTTCGCTGTCCGTCCGTCCGTCTGTCCGTCCGTCTGTCACCTGGCTGTATCTCAACAACGGTGATAGCTAGACAGTTGAAATTTTCACAGATGATGTATTTCTATTGCCGCTATAACAACAAATACTAAAAATAAAATAAAATAAATATTTAAGGGGGGCTCCCATACAACAAACTTGTTATTCCTATATATAGGTACGGAACCCTTCATGCGCGAGTCGGACTCGCACTTGCCCAATTTCTTTTTTCTTTCCATATGACACAGCATCCGCTGAACACAATCGACCCTAACTGTTTTACATAAAGTCATTTATTCGGAAGACATCAGGACTCACCCCTATCCCTCAAGCGAATTGCAAATGACCCGTATCTATTCTGTCCTTTCTCACACCACACACCACATTTGTTACCAATTTAACATACACCCTTTGAGAAGAATTGAGCTACGTTGATAAGATTGTGAAGAAAGCCTAGGTCACACAATGATCTTTTGTTTTCAGTGCAGGCGTCCGTTTTTTTAGGGTTCCGTAGCCAAATGGCAAAAAACGGAACCCTTATAGATTCTTCATGTCTGTCCGTCTGTCCGTCTGTCCGTCCGTATGTCACAGCCATTTTTTTCCGAAACTATAAGAGCTATACTGTTGAAACTTGGTAGGTAGATGTATTCTGTGAACAGCATTAAGATTTTGTTGCAAAAATAAAAAAAGAACTGAAACTCAAAAAAAATTTTTTCATCAAACACATACGTGTGGGGTATCTATGGATAGGTCTTCAAAAATGATATTGAGGTTTCTACAATATTTTTTTTCTAAACCGAATAGTTTGCGTGACAGACGCTTCCAAAGTGCAAAAAAGTTGGTCCGCCCCCCCCCCTCTAACTTCTAAAATAAGAAAATGAAAAATAAAAAAAAAACATTTGATGTACATTAGTATAAAAACTACCAACGAAAATTGTTTTGAACGAGATCTAGTAAGTAGTTTTTTTTTAATATTTTAACACCTAACTTTGCACCTAATTTATATGGGGCGCTATACATACCAGTTGCAAACTTAACTTAACCACTTAGGGATGGAGTGTTTGTACGGAACCCTCGGTGCGCGAGTCCGACTCGCACTTGGCCGGTTTTTTTAATTTATTCCGTTATTTTTGATAAATGTGATATAAAGATTAAAGCCCTAAAAAACCGGCCAAGTGCGAGTCGGACTCGCGGACCGAGGGTTCCGTACAAACACTTTCCATCCCTAAGTGGTTAAGTTAGGTTTGCACCTGGTATGTATAGCGCCCCATATAAATTAGGTGCAAAGTTAGGTATTAAATAAAAACTACTTACTAGATCTCGTTCAAAACAATTTTCGTTGGTAGTTTTTATAGTAATGTACATCATATGTTTTTTTTAGATTTTTCATTTTCTTCACTTTGGAAGCGTCTGTCACGCAAACTATACTGTTTAGAAAAAAAATATTTTAGAAACCTCGATATCATTTTTTAAGACCTATCCATAGATACGCCGCCACACGTATGTGTTTGATGAAAAAAAAAATTTGATTATCAGTTCTAAGTATGGAGAGCCACCAATATTTATTATTATTTTTTTATTTTTACATCAAAATCTTAATGCGGTTCACAGAATACATCTAGCTACCAAGTTTCAACAGTATATAGCTCTTATAGTTTCGGAAAAAAATGGCTGTGACATACGGACGGACAGACGGACAGACAGACGGACAGACAGACATGACGAATCTATAAGGGTTCCGTTTTTTGCCATTTGGCTACGGAACCCTAAAAAAATCTTACTCATGGTCCCTGACGTCTGCGTTTCTCTGTCTAATACATATATATCACTAACTGTTTAACTTAAAGGTTAAAATTAACTATCTTCATGCTATAATTAACTGTGCGTGTCTACTAATTCACATTCGGTTATCAAAGCTTTTTTATTATAACATTATTATTTTCTTGTGAATGCACAACTACATGGAAAAAAGTTTACAAAGAAACCCGTGAATCCCGTAACTTGACTTGTTCTTTTCTTTCACTTTTTGCAACATTTACCACCGCAAATGTTGCCCTACTTTTAGGACTATTTGAGTTTCAGTCGTTGCCTTTTGGTTATACGGGCGCTTCTGCTTAAGCGCTGTTATTTGAAAGTTTGGAAGTATTTAAGGATATTGTGTTTAATGTAGCTTACCGCACAAATGTTTCTTAATCATATATCCTTATGGGATATCGCATAATTGGAAGATAAAAAAACTTAACATAATATCATGTTTAATATCCTTTAACGTACTATAAGTTGACGAACTTTAATCGTTTGTATAAAGAAAGACTAACTAAATAATAACTTCAAATCAATTAAACCACTGCATACTAGTCACTTATCGAAATACATATAGCCACAAAACAAACGAACTCGAACGAAGAAGATTAAATAAATTTGCAAGAACTTCTACAAAGATATCTGAAAAGGTTATTAAGATTGGGACATTTACTTTGTTACTTGATTTTCTTACAACGATAGGTCTAGACTCAAATATTAGAATAGCGTTTCTCGCTTCAATTGTACGAAAATTTAACGTTTCAGAATTTTAGATTGTTCGTTCCGAAATCAATCTTCTCATTGATGACAATTGTAGTCCGCTCATTTACTTTAAAATTGCTTCTGAGCAAAGATATACAAAGCGTTTGACTTTCGAACCCCGATGAGGGTTTTATTGAAGTCTATAAGCCTTTAAAATAAAATAAAAATTACAGCCATCATTTCACTACACTTAGTAGCAGTCTAGTCAGTTAGTAGAGTAAAGTGGAGACAAATTGCGAAGGCCGCCACCCGACCCGAGAGGACCGCGGACGAAGATCACCCGTGTACAAACACATCATCATCGAGACCACGACCACTCTGACAAGAGTGAGACGACTGGAAAGAAGAAGTAGCAGTCTGTCCATCATAATGTCACGCGGTTGGCTTTGTGGTAGTACAACTGCCTGGGATTCCAGCAGTCCGGGATTTGAACCCCAGAAAAGCAAATATTTGTGATTATTTGTATAGAATCTTTTTTTATCGATTCATATTTTTTATGTGGTAATACCACATTTTTATTTTTATAAAATGCGGTACAACCGTGCTTCGATTGTAGTAGATCGCATTCAATTTTTCTTTCTTAATTTACCTTTGTGTCATTATTTATAAATATTTGTGAGTTCACTACAAATAAGTTTTGCCTGGGTCATAGACATTTTCAATAGTGAGGTTGTTTTTCACTAATGGCAGTTCGACATAATTTGTTTTATAGGCAAATATATATTTTTTAATTCTACGTGAAAATATTTTTTATTATAAAGCGATTTGTCAGGACATGCTGGCCGCGGTTAATCAAGCCCTAATTGCTGTGAACAAAAAATACTGCGCACGCGAACTCCAGAACGGACATAAAAATTTATGCGGCACCACTTAGGCTAATTTACGGCATATTTTATGCTTTCCGGAACTTTTGACTTCAAATTAACCTGGCACTTAAATTTTCCGGAAGCTTTTTTATCGTCGCTAAACGTTTAGTACCTATGTTTTTAAAATACTTTTGTATTTGAATGAGTTGAAGATTTATTTAACATTTAAACTTACACGATTCACACATTATTGTAACAAAATGGGACTTCGAGACCATGGACGTAACATCACGTTCGAAACGTCGAGGTAAATAAAGAAACTTTTTGAACTCGTTTGTTATAATAATGTATAACCTGATGTGCCCAGAATGAAGAACAATCATCGTGGAAATCCTTGGGAAAGGCTTCGTGCAGCAGCTATTTCGTTACTCACACTTATTTCTCAATTTCAATCGAAAAACCACCAAAGGAAATAAGGAAATAACATAGGCTAGTTTGATTTGCCCCAACACTGATATGAGAAAAAACTAGTACCCGATGTTTTTGATTATGTATTTCCAAACTTCATTAAAATACAGGGTATTTTCAGCCTCGAACCGAAATTTCCCGAGTGCTTGAGATCTGCTTAGAAGTAGATCTACTTAATTAGGGCAACCATACTTACTAGATTGTTCACATATTAATTGTTTTACATAATTTTTGACATCCTAGATAGTTTCTTCTCACGTCAGTAGGGAGTTTAAATGACGATATTTGCTCCAAGGATTCGAGTTATTAGTAATTTAGTGTTAGTATTGTTGCTTGGTAAACATCCCTTCAATTGACTAAGGTTTTTATATCATGAATGCTTAATTATACATTCTATTTCGGATTTCAAATTTAATTCAATTACTTGACACCAATCCAACCCGTAACAAAACACTTTAACTCAGTTTACCTTTGTTGACGAGTTAAATTAAATTTTGCATTGAAATGTTACCTTGTTAGTTGAATGAGCAGATATTCAGCCGACATGTCATCCTTTAGACATCCCTTTAAATACCGAAATTGGAATCCCATTTGAATAGTTTATTTGAAATGCCTACGTAGTTTCCAAAACCAATGTTTACTGTGTTAAAACCATTAGATTGTATTGTTTCGAAGATCGAACACAGTGACCATTAAACTACTGTGGACATTATTAAAGCTACTGTAGAATATGTGACCGGTATATTATATTCGGCTAAATTTGTAAATACAGGGTGGCTTCAAATTGGTAATACATAACACTTGATTGTGTGGCTCAAATGATAAATAATATATTACATAAAGTCAATTCCTAAAATTATCTTTCTTTAGCTGTCGTACATTTTCTAACAATACCAATAATTAGAGTCCTAATGTGTAATTACCTAATGGTTACCGCAAATTGTAATAGCTAACTGTCATAATATCATATTTTCGTTAGTTACGTCAATCAAAGTTTACAAGATATTTACTGAAACAATGCCTGAAAAATAACATTATGCATTCTTTGTTAGTGTAGCGGTAAAGACTATCATTTTCTTTGACAAGTGACAATTAGTAATCAAAACACGTTTACTTCAGAAATGCTACGTCAGATGATAACCAAAGAGGAAAGTGTTGATTTGAAGTACTTTAAACCTCTTTGTTTTTTAATCATGTCAACAATAATAGTTTAAAACTTAAATATAAGGTACTTTTGACTATTTTAGAAGCATGAGACTAAGCACAGGGGTCTATATAAGGTTGGTGTGTACAAAACACTAATATTTTGTATTACCAATTTCACACTGTATATTCGCCTATATTTTATAAATCAAATATAGGCGAATAAATGTGTGCAGTAAATTTTCGGTACAAGAATAGTAAGACAATGGGCGTAAAATGCTTTGTGGCACTAAAGAAAAAGAAGGATTGAGTTATGAGAACGAAGTTGCGGATACTTTCACACGTAACAATTAAAACTGGTGTACTTCCTTTTCGCCGAATTATTTTTCGCAAACGTTTCATTTCGCCAAAAGCATTATTCACTGAAACTGTAAACTATTTCAGATTGTTGTAAATATCATCCTTTAGATTAGGTTAGGTTAGGTTAGGTTTGTTTTATAACAATTCTAAATAGTTTACAGTTTCAGTGAAAAATGCTTTTGGCGAAATGAAACGTTTGCGAAAAATAATTCGGCGAAAAGGCAGAGAACCATTAAAACTACACATGTGTAACACAAAGTTAAACAAAACTACAAAATGCTCAGCATTAAGAATTCAAGTCCTCCCGCTACACAACGGAATTCATTTGAATATTCGGGGTTAAGGTAAGGCTTGCGGTTCAACAAAGGCAAGTTAGATAATGTTTGATGGGAAGGTGATTTTGAGGTGATTTCTATTTTTCTGTCGTCATTGGACAATACGGTTTGGCTATTTGCCACTAATCGCAACAAAAAGACTTTGCACCAATGTGGACCAAGCTACCCAGCTCATCCTTCTGATCTTGTCTTTTTTTTATGTCATTAGGGGGCAAACGAGCAAACGGATCGCCTGATGGAAAACTATTACCGTCGGCCATAGACACCTGCAACGCCAGAGGAGTCACAAGTACGTTGCCAGACTTTCAGGTGGAAGTACGCTCTTTTCTTGAAGGTTTGAAGGTCGTATCGGTCGGAAAATACCGCAAGCGACGATTGTGCGAAGCAGGAAATTTCTAGAAAAACGCAAAGTGGTGGGCTGCCAACTATCTAAGTGGTGAAGATGAAAGAATTGTCGCGTAAAGCGATGGCGGAAAGATGCAGCAGGGATCAATCAGAAGAATCCCTCGGAGCACTCCCCGTTATTTATAAGCGATAAAAGATGCAGAGAGAGGATACATCTCTACGCAGCGCCAGATGTAATTCAAAAGGCAATGCCGCAAGAAGTTTTCTTAGCTATATAGGTAGACGCCCTGGACGAGTCGTTCATTTTGTTACTCTCTGGCAGCCTAGACCTGGATATAAAAACACCTTTCTGAAGTCAAGAGTCCGGACGGCCATCCAAAAACGCCACTACATTGAAAAAACAAACAGCTCAACTAGTTTAACTACTTGAGAAGTACCCAAATTGTGCTTGGTAGTAACCAAAAATGGAAGCGCTCCATTGGACTCTTTCTCGATGGTGAACTATATCTTCGTGTGTATCGCATTCAGATAATTCAGAAGTGGCTCTACATCATGTTCCGCAATCACCGCAAAAACGTCATCCACATAGCGCCACCACCGTCTAGGCCGCTTAATACAATAAGTAAATATGTCTCACGAAAGTTTTAATAAAATATTTTATACTTTTGTTTTATTTTATAGCATTATAACTCTACTTTTAGCTGTATATAGGCTGTATAAGTGCTTATTCAGCCTATGTGCTACTTGGGAACTACACGCGATGGGCCAAACTTGCTGACAGTGAGCAACATACCGAATTTTGGGTTGACAACTATTCGAACTGCCATGACAAATTAGTGAACGACAGTTTGTTGAAAATTAGTGTACGGAATTTATTTGCTTCAGTAATAAGGGGTTTAGGCGAATCAATAGGACATAACATTGTAAAACGGTAACATTTAAAGGATGACGGTGCGTTTAACCAGCCCCTCCGGCCGCGTGGTTCGACAGCGTTGTCCGACACTCGGACTACAAGGAATTTTATATTCCACTTAGTTCGACACTCGGACTACAAGGAATTCTTATTTTCCACTTAGTCCGACACTCGGACAGTAAGGAATTCTTATTTTCCACTTAGTCCGACACTCGGACTGCAACGAATTCTCATTTTCCAGTTAGTCCGAAGAAGAGCACGATGGATCCCACGAACTGCTGATTTGATCATGTCCTTTATTTCTAATCATGCCTTTGATGGTTGCGCGTAGTGTGAAAACTGTAGTTTTCTTTATGGCGGAAATATGGGAGATGAAAACGTAAAAAAAAAACTCCTAAACTAAGCAATGCTTGTAATTGGTACTATAGGTAGACGACGGTATGAATAACATATAAATACATAAATTATATAGATAACATCCATGACCCTGGAAGTAATATTCGAGCTCGTCACACAAATGTTTGCCCCGGCCGGGATTCGAACCCCGAAAGAAATAAAGTTAAATATCTGCATTACATAAAATAGCCGGAGTATGCTATCGCTGGCACGTTGGACCGTTATGTTGATGAAAAACACATAATTTATTTTATGTACCTATTTATGATTTATGAAACCAGTATTTAACGGCTGCTGTTTAAACATAGTCTCATATTGTCACAGTCACATTAATACCTATATAACCGGGAGCGAAACAATAGTGCAGTTGACGTCATTATGACGCTAAGTCGCATATGGGATGTTATTTAAAACAAAATTGCAACACCTCAGTGATTCTTTATAATGTAATAATGGAAATATAAATATTATTGTTTATTTATAAAAATGATTGGTACCTATATATATACAAAAAATAATGTTAATATTAAAAAACGATCCGATTGTCATTTTTTACTGAATAATGAAATTATATCAAAAAAAAACTTTTCCTCAAGTAAATGAAACAACACAACAAATGTTTTGTTGGATGACGAAGACTCGCATCGTCTTTCTTATTAACATGTAGGAATAACGATGTACGAACTTTTAGAGGTGATACAGAGGAATATTTGGAAAAGTTTGAACCCCACGAGTATATCATTTAGTCCAATCCGTGTTTTTTTCGAGTTTTTCCAATTTATTCAGTGCGTACCAAAAATTTACATGAACAGTTACAAATATAAACTAATTTACATGGTATACATTTACACGTACATTCAGGGCAATATAAGTTTCGAACCTCTGGCTATTCATAAATATTATGCCAATAAGTTGTAATTTATTTAGGTATCTATAATCTAAATAAAAACAATGTATGTAGCTTGACGTCACGGCTGTCATCTGCACCCAAGTTTCACTCCCTGTATATAACCTTATGTTAAGTGTTACATTATGCATGCATGCATGCACGCTGTTACAATTGTCGTTACTAGAAAATACCTTTAATTATTTTATGATTAAATTGAAATGAGTGTTAATTGCAAAATGTATTCTGACATCCCCGGTAAAAGTGTAACTATTTGTGTGTGTAAGTACCTATACTATAATTACTTATGTGTTAAAGTAAAACAAGTAACAAGTCTTGCCTGCTAACCCACCGCCAAACAGCAATGTTCGCATTGTTGTGTTCCGGTGTGGGGGTAAGGTAGCCGGTGAAATTTACTAGCATTGAGGCATTCTATCTTCGTCCTCCGGGTAGGCAAGCACTTGTGACTCCTCTGGTGTTGCAGGCGTTTATGGGCGACGGTTATCGCTTTCCATCAGGCGATACGTTTGCTCGTTTGCCCCCTATGTCATAAAAAAAAGTGGCGCTACTAACAGCTTTCATATGGCAATAATGAGCATATATCATATTTTTGCCGATGCTAGCGTAAAGGACTTTTATGCCATAGTGGATAAGGACTTATATGACGGCTTCTGTGGTAATGCAGATGAGGAGGAGCTCAATTAACATTCTGGGAATGATAGCAGAAAGGTGGGATTCGGATATCCTCCGCCAATACACCGACCTCCATGTATTACGACCTAAAAAATAAGTAGATTTTGTCCTTTTAATATTAGTTTACTAATGTACTTTTATAAGTATTTTATAAATAACAATATTTGGATCTGAGGAATCTGAAAATAAATATATAAATATATTATGTTTAAATATATTTTAACTTGCGGCGGAAATTTGGCCGAAAACAGACGCCTAATGCACAAATTTTAAAATTATAATAAAATCGAAACGGTTTGTTTGACGCACAACATTTTTTTTCTATTCGGGTCCTAAAATTTCGGAATGATTGGTTTAGTTTTGGAAGAGCAAACAGACGAGAACGAAAACTTGGTATTTTCTCTTAAATGTTGTAGCTATTAGGGCACTCGTGAGACGTTGACGCTCAATACGCGCTACTTATACACGCGACTCTTTGTCGCGCGACAAATACTAGAATAGAATACTCTTTATTGCACACCTCAAGGAGAAAAAAATACAAATACAGATAACACTTATCATTACAATAGAGGTAAACAAAGGCAATCTTATCGCTAAAAAGCTACTAATTACCAATCGCTTTGCTTTACCGTGCGAGCAAGGCAAGTGACACTGAGTCGCACGACAAGTGAAGTCGCGGCATGATATGCCCCGCTGGCATAAGGTCTTTCGGTACCTTCGCGTAGTTCCGCGTTCTTCTGCTATTGTCTTCTTTTATATCATAGGGGGTAAACGAGCAAACGGATCGCCTGATGGAAAGTTACCGTCGCCCATAGACACCGGCAACACCAGAGGAGTCACAAGTGCGTTGCCGGCCTTTCAGGTTGCAGTACGCTGTTTTCTTGAAGGTTTGAAGGTCGTATCGGTCCAGAAATCCCGCAAGCGACAATTATTTCTGCAATGCAGTTGTGCGAGGCAGGAAATTTTTAGAAACATGCACAGCTGTGGACTGCAAACTATCTAAGTGGTGAGGATGAAAGGATTGTCGCGTAGAACGATGGCGGAAAGATGCGGCAGGAATAAATCCAAACAATTCCTTGGAGCACTCCCCTTTAATATAAGCGATAAAAGGTATTACATAAAAGGAAAATATTTAAATATTTGACTGCTTGTCAGTTCTTTCACCCGTCTGCGCGTCACCGATCAACGCAACGATTATGTTGACATTATCAAAGGATCATCTTAATATATTTCCTTTCCATTACGTAACATTATCTTTTTGTTTTCCATCTATGGATAGAATTTAAGATGAGGTGATACGGGAAGGGAATGGGAAAGTCCGGATGGGGTCAGTAACCCTTTTTACCTTTTCTGGAGTTGGGTTTTATATTTCATTCACGTGCGGAAACCAACAAGCAGGTATAGGCGACATCATAGTCTCAATCGGCGCGGCTTTGGGTTCCTCCCGTATGTTGTCAATTTCTGATTTGTACGAAACGTTTTCTTATTTCCACAAAAGAGCGGAACTCATCCTGCGCACCTTTTTCCTCAAAAATATTACTTGGATCTCTTCAAATCGACAGTGAATAAATAAATAAATAAATAAAATTCGACAGTCGCATAGTGCCGTGCTGCTCACCCAAATATACTTTGATGGGAGATCTAGAGGGAAGGCAATATACGATTGTCAAATTTCGAACATCGGAGTCGCCTTTTAGCAGTGTCTCAAAACGAGTGAAAGTTAAAGGTTAGGACATTGTGTTGTGAGTGGTTGAGTCAACTAACACCTCGAAAATCTAACGGTCAGCGGGTTGTTTTGACCAAACAGATAAAATTATGCTACTTCGACTTATGTTGCTGTAGCCTACAAGTAATTTATTAGCATGTCCAAGTAGTGGCAGTGCACCAGCTTCAAAAAAAACTTGAAACCTATACCCTTTTTTTTTCAGTATTACTTGGCAACATTCTAATTGGCTACGCGCTAGGCTGGTCAGCCCCAGTCGCTCGGAAATTGCAGAATATCAAGGAATCTCCTTTACCCTACCCTTTGACTGATGGAGAAATATCCTGGGCCGCGGCGGTGTTAACTTTAGGTGTCATTATAGGTAAGGAGGAAGTATAAATTATTTTGTAAGTTCTATTGGACTCTGGTTGTAGGCTGTCGTTAAATTTTGTGAGTGGCAAGACAGGCTCGCGTTGCACCGCAAATCGCACTATTACGGCCCGACCAACAGAACGGAACAGTGGAGGAGGTTCCCACCTACTGAAGTCGTTCCGAACATAGTCTCGCTCACTCCTATGGCCGTCGCTCGCCTCTGGTCGTAAGTCAGGGCGTTAACCTACGCAACAGAACGCACCTGGGTTCTCAAGTCTATCTTCTGCTTTTCTTCGGACGATTTGCGAGGCACAAGCGCGTTCTCGGGTAACATCGCCTTGCCTCACGATTCAGGATCCTGTTCCATTGGTCCAACCAATAAAATACAATTTCCCAGCAACATTTGAAAATATCAAACAAGAGAACTTTCTATTATGTAGTACTTGCTGCGTTCCGCAGTTTTCAGATAAAAATATAGTCAACTTATATTTGGCTACGTCCGTACCAAATTTTGGGCTAGCCGTTTGCGCGTGAAGAAGTAACAATACAACAAACACATTTACAAACTTTCGCCTTCATTATATTATAGTGTGATTTTATTCTGTTGATGGTGCTCATAGCAATCTTTGTAACTCTTCGCGAGCTCTCTTGTTAGCGCGTTAGTGAAATTTCCCCTGAAATTATCTACGAACAAAACCCATGGAAAACGAGTAGCAAAACCCAATCTACCACATTAACCACTAAGCCAAATGAACCCGAATTATTCAAGATGTTAAGACGAGATTAAGATTTTACTGAAGTGCACTTAATGGAAGAAAAACTTCAAAGAAAAACCGAGTTTTCGATGATCCGATTTTGGAGACACTTTACTTTATTGGGGTTTCTCAAGTGGACTGTATAAGCTCATTAGCGACCCAGGTTCTGAAGGCTCGGATGGATGTCTTGTTCGAATTAAAACAAAGTTTTTTTCAAACTTTGATATTGGATTAGAGGCGATAGTTTCAATGTGTACTACATCAACTACGCTACATAATAATACATATACTTATAGAGATAATGAGGATTTATCAAAATCATTTTAACCGAAAATGGAAGTATGTCTGTGTGTTAGTTTATTTTTATTGACCAAGCGACTGTTTCAGCTGGGCTAAAATGTATTTCGCCCGGATGTTCAGATATCCAGTTGTCTAGATTTCCGGCTGTTTTGGCAGGTAACATTTCTCAACCAACTCTCGTCAAATATTGTGAGCAGGTTCAATAACTAACACATTACAGCAGATTTGTAAAACAACTTCGAAATAAACTAGAAATCAATAAAGAATAGCGGGGTTATTTGTAAACGGTGCTCGACATTAATATTGTCGAGATAAAGGGACGAATCATAAATGTAAACCCGTAAAATGTTATTGAAGAAGTAAAAAATATTAACGACGGCCTCCTGTTGGATAAATCAAATTAAAACACTTTTTTCCAATGCAAACAGTCTTCGTGAGTATCAAAGTATTTTCTATTTTCTCGTACATGCATAGTAAAGTTTTGTACTAAACTTGTGTGTAAGATGATTTCCGACTCGTGTTTGTTTAATCACTCGCTCCAACCTCGCTCGTGAATAAAAATCACACTCGTCTGAAATCACCTACTTAACACACATGTACCGTACCGTACCTATCGTAAATAACTATTGTTATTAGGCGGTGCAAAAATAGGAAAAATGAATAATAATAATAATAATAAATACTTTTTATATAAATTTATTGTAAAAAAAACCTAGCCTAAGTACAAAAATGAATAAAGGGAATAATAATAATATATACCCGAAAAACAATTAAATACATAAATATAATAAACCATAAATACATACATATATTCAGCCAGTATATATTTAATAATGATATATATATACTTTTTTTTTATTAAAAATTCTTACCATATTGAATTTGAATACTGTCATGGAAAACAGCTTCTTTCAAAAGTTATGCAGCCGTATAAAACTGTTTTTTGGATTCAATGATCTATTCTTATTTTCTTCAAGGATCCGCTGTTTCTAAGCGCCGCGTGCAAAATTATTGATACCTTGAGTACGTTTCCAATAATTATTTGTTAGAGGGTATCGATAATTATGAGCGACTAACACGCCGGTACTAAATAAACTTGATATTCAGTAACGTGGTAGTTCTTAGTACCTATAGTTTTCTTCTCTCAAAATTATCACTTACTCTGACTAAGGTTAAAGATTAAATAACATTTTCAGGTGCCAACGGGTGCGGTTACCTATCCAACATCATCGGCCGAAAGCCTTGTCTCATCCTCGGAGGCACCTTCATCATTTTCGGCTTCAGTTTTGTCACAACTGCTCTCAATCTTGGCAGCATCTATGCTGGGAGGTTTCTAGCAGGACTCGGTGTTGGTAGCATAGCGGTTAACAACTTGGTTTATATTGGAGAGATTGCGTAAGTTGTTCTTGTACGTAATTTTTATCGAATTTCAATGGATGACATATAGTAATATATGTGTATTTTTATTTTTACAAATATTTGACCTACCGTCTTAACTTTCCGTCCACGGTCACGTCGGAATATGGCACCTTACAACCAAAACCCCTCAAGACAAAGTTGGCACTCTCATCACAAATTAATTGAAGTTCAGGTTGTGACTACACTCTAACTGCTTAACCTTCAAGACGTAGTTGGCTTTAAATTGCCACTATACTTGTAATTTTACCTATCCTCATCATCATAGGCCCTCACATCTGTATCAGATGATCATTACACAGCGGTTTAGTAACAGTATTTGAAAAAGCTATTGACGATGCCCGCAACATTACAATTTCAAATAGGGGGTCGTTTGATGATTGGATTGGTGAAGCGATCCTCCTCTCACTTTGGTGTCTCCTATCGCGTTTGGCTGCTAGAGCCTGAAACCAACTTCCATTGTGAGCCTTGCAGCCCTTGGTTAGAGTACATTGGCACGGTATCTATCCTACAGTATTTATTATTAGAGTTTTTTTATGTTTCCAGACCGATAAACATCAGGGGAACCCTCTTAGCATCCACAGGTGTGATGCATACAGTTGGTTGTCTCTTGGTCTACTCTGTTGGCCCGTTCGTTTCATATTGCGCTGTTGGAGGAATATTGGTGTTTCTATCTGCTGTGTTTGTGGCCGGCTGCTTCATAATACCTGAATCTCCTATGTTCTATGTGATGAAAGGTCAGACATAGTTAAATGTTCACAATTTCTATTCGAATGAATATGACTACGACTACATTTACAAAATATTAATTATATTTTCTAGTCTAAATAATCTAACAAATCTTTTAGATAAGTAATCAAAACTATATTAAAGCCTGACCAGAAATATATGAGGATTGTCAAGAGGGTGCTATTTATAAGATTTATATGGCAACAATTTTGCAACCAATCGCAACCCACTATAATGACATTAGTTTTAAATATCTGTCAGTTCCACTATGTTAACCTCGTAATATCATTTAATGGAATGCACTTTTTTCCTGACTGTTTTTCGTGTAGTAAACAAATGTACACTTTATTTATAATCTTACGTTCACGACTGTGAATGGTTTTCGGCATTATCTTCGGATATTCTTCTAATTCTAATTCTAATTTTAAAATATGGCTTCCATCAGGTTAATGATGATTTCGCCAATTTCAAGTTTGCTCGTAGAGCATGCCGTTGTTCGGTGAGGTTTTGCTTTTTGTAAAGTGATAGCGATTTACAAAAAACCACGCGGACTATCGGGCCTTGACCCAGGAAGGGCTATGAACGCTTCAAGTTGAATTCTTCATTAGCTATTCACTCATACGTTAGATCACTGCACAATACGCTATCAATACTACACATTGAACAACAAAAATGAATAAATAATGAACAACGCAACTTAAACGCATGCGGCCATCTTAAGTCACAAACCGGAAGTCCTTCGGATATTCTTAAATATTTGTCTTTTAAAGAAATTGCCACGAATGACATTGACATTGTTGACTAACTATCATAATTAAAATCATTGCCAGTGTAAGAAATTAGTTCTAGCGAAATTCCGCAATATAAGGATGCGCGTCCTCATATATTTCTGGCCAGGCTTTATATTATATTAACGCGTTTGCGTTGTAAGTACCTTCACACCAATAAATATAAGTAACGACGTCTTTAATTTTGAATTTTAGGTGAAAATGGGAAAGCGAAAGCAGTGTTACATAAACTGGGACGACATCAAGACATTGATAAATATTTGAACAGAATTGATGATGATGAAAATCAAATATTGTACGATGAGTCATCAAACATCAATGGGGCCAAGAAAGAAAATATAGAAAATACAAAATACAAAGAATGGAAATGGTTGCAGTTATTTACAGTTAAAAGTAATAAAAATGCTTTCATAATTACTGTGATTCTGTTCATAATTCAGCAAACAGGGGGTAGCACCGCCATAATGTTCTTTTCTACTACAATATTTGTTAATGCTGCATCTTCTATTGAACCTGATGTTGCTACAATAATTCTGGGGACAACAGAACTACTTGGGATACTATGTACACCCATATTAATTGAGAAAATGGGCAGAAGACTACTGATTTTGATTTCCACGTCTGGATGTAGTATTTGTCTGGTAATATTGCATTATGACTTTCAAATTAAATATACATGTTACATTCGTACCACGCCTGTATCTCACTAGAATATATTTGTTTTTGTTTAATATTATGCACATTATTTTATTTGGATTTCAGGCACTGATGGGTGTACATTTTTACATGGAATTAATCAGGCATCCTTTTTTATTACATTTAGGATGGCTACCTTTAGTTTTACTGATCCTTAATATCTTCTTTTACAATACTGGTATGTATGTCGATTTGAATTCTTCATTTGATCTTTAAAATGATTTTTATTTCGAAGAAACAATATTTGATGCAGTGTTGTTGTGTATGAATATATAAGTTTTTTGGAAATTCAGTTCTTTTTTCAGGTCTAAGTATAATTCCAAGTACATTGGTTGGAGAAATGTTCAGCGCCAATGTTCGCAGCATTGGTTCTTGCATCTCCATGTCTATAGGTTGGTACTAATAATAAATGTATATTCTTTGGTTCACTGTCAAATAATTTTATTTATCACTAACAGTTATCTGCAACTATGTCCGCGTATCCCCCTTTATTGAGTAAAAAATTCATAGTAATATACATAAATGTTTCGATTACCCTGCACCTCTAGCATATCTGTCATTCACGACTATTTCTCGCGCGAGATAATTACCCGTTACCCGTGTCTTTCTAAGCAGTAATGCGAGAGAGTCGCGAAGCATAGTTGTATTAGTTGTGCATGGCTGTACCAAAATTGGTTAGAATCCTTGTCCTTTTTACGTTCAGATATCCGGACCGATGACGTAGTCAGTGCTCATAAAAAACAAAAGAAATGTGATTACGTTGGTAATAGGATACCAATTACGGCAATAAAGAGGGGTTTGCGTACAAAGCTTCAGAGTATTTTTAGTATAAGTTAATAATGTAAATCTATCTTTCAAGGTCTAATCTTTGGCTTCATCTCGGGCGTCACTTTTGGCTACCTGGTGGTGCCTCTGGGCAGTCACACCATGTTTTGGATTTACTCAACCATGAACGGGCTTGGTTTTGTTTTCTCTGTGATCTGGGTCCCAGAGACAAAGGGGAAGAGTTTAGCTGAAATTGGAATCATGTTATCAAAGTGACACTGAACCTGTTAAAAAAAATTTGGCGTACCTATTCATAATTTTATACCCAGCTTATTTACCTAATGTATTTTTTTAATAAAAGATTTTACTTTTTTCTAAGTTGTTTTAACGAAGTAGGATACAGAATAGACGACGTGGTTTGCGCAGTTTGTAGTGCACCTGCCTACTTAGCCGGCAGTCCTGGGTTCGAATCCCGGCCAGGGCAAGTATTTGTGTGATTAACTCGAATATTTGTGCCTGGGTCATGGTTGTTATCTATATACGCCATCAGATCAGATATATCGCAGCATATAAGGTGTTCATAAATATCTGAACAAGACTCTTATTGACTGGGCGTTACAGTACATGTTCAGATATTTATAAACAACCCAACAAACTGTCTTAGCAGTTTGGCGAGTTAATTTCAGTTGCATGCAGTCATGTAGGTACACCTTTTTGGGAAAATAATAATAAAAAAAAGCCTTATATGCTGCGATATATCTGGTGGCGACTGTACAAGCATTGCTTAGTTTGGGACTAGGTCGATTTGTGTAAGACTGTCCCTTAATATTTATTTATTTAATTTATTTTCAAATAAGTTAAATAAATTAGTTAGGTCAAATAAGTTAGGTTTAATTAGATCATAATTTAAGTTTTTTAAGGTTTACGTACTTTTAATTTTATGTTGTTTTTTCTCTAATAAAAAACATTGTCCAGTCATTTTTTCAAATATAAATAGTCAATTTTACGCGATCCACAACATTGGAGAGATCGAACCCATGACCTATACTTATCCAGAGTAGTGCTGACGCCTCAGCTACCACGACATTTCACACATCACGTTTAATTTCACGTGATTTATATTCCGCCAAAGTGGCACGTGTTTTGAAAACATTGTACACAAGAAAATACTCGTGTGTCACGATGCGGCTAGTAAAAAAAATTGCGATCGAGCCTGCAAACTTTGCACGACTGAGTCGTTTATAGACTTAGTGTAGCCACAGAATAAAATACTATAGAAGTAATAACATAGATAAAAATATTAGGTAACGTCACACAAATCGATCTAGTCCCAAAGTAATAATCTCTATTAGAAGGCCTTATTCCTTTTTTGTCAACCAAATTTTTAAAGTGAATAATAATACTTTTCCCCGTGTTCTAGGTAGTTCAGTACTTTTATCTCACGAGCGCGGGTGAGCCATGTTTGTGTGAGTAGATGTACATGCACATTGGCTCTGTGTGGGTGAGCCGGCACCAAAGGTACTCTGTGGCCGGCACTGAGCGCTCCCGAGCTCACCCACACAGAGCCAATGTGCATGTACATTACTCACACAAACATGGCTCACCCGCGCTCGTGAGATAAAAGTACTGTAACATAGTTATTTCATGCTTTGATGTCGAACATAAGGTAAAAAAACTAATTTTCCGCGTGAATTTTGTCAATTTCGAGTAGTTTTTGAAACAAAAATTATCAAAATGAAAAATTATCAAAATGAAAAATTATCAAAATGAAAAATTGAAACTGTAGGTTTCAAATATATACCAATTAATTCCATAGCCCTGTTCTAGGTAGTAACATCAATAACATGTTAAGACTGGGTGTGTAATGATCGATATAAAAATAAATGGTATAGGCATGTTTGATATAACAACATTTGATATAATTTCATATGGTATAATGACTCATTTGATATAATAAAAGTTTGGTATAATTTCAAAATATCTATTTTTATTTCGCATACTTATCATTTGGTATAACACTTATTTCCTATAACCATCATATGGTATAATGTTCATTTGGTATAACAACATTTGGTATAATTTCATGTGGTATAATTTCATATGGTATAATTTCATATGGTATAATGTTCACTTGGTATAACAACATTTGTGTAGTGCTCGTACCTAACCTATTTTTCTGGTAGCAGTCCATTTTTTCTGGGGGATGCAGTTCACTTTTTTTTTTCTATCCTAACCTAACCTAACCTACGTTTATAAGTGAACTTTTGGTTTAAGTTTTTTTTTTAATGCGTGGGGCTTCGCCCCCCGAGCCCCCCTGTGGGGGCTCCGCCCCCCGCCCCCTATTTCTGTATACCCTATACGTTATGCCATTTGAACGTTAGATAAAATAAACGTTATACCATAAATTCATTAGACGAAACATGCATTATACTTAAAGAATGTTATATTAAATGTTATTCGATAAAATGATCAGTATATTATGAAACAATAATTATATCAAATGTTGATATATTAAGTGTTGTTATATCATTCAATAATTATATCAAATGACCGTTATACCGACTGAAATTATATCAAAAGTTGTTATAGCCATCGTTACGCACCCGTTAAGACTGCACCGAGCGTTAGCGACTGAACCATAGAGCGCGGGGATTGCCTATTTAGCCATAGTAAAAATGTATGGAGAATTAAAAGCACTTTTTGATAAATCTGGACATTTAATACCAAACAATAATTTAAATATTTAATGCGGACAAATTGTATTGTAAACATTCATATTTCCATTGTACCTATAAAAAAACACTTAACGCCTGCTTACGATTTTAAAATTTTCGTCCAACTTTACTTAGTTCTCTAAGGTAAAATATTTATAATCTTATATTTTTTCCACGGAGAAAATGTTAACACATTCTTCGAAGTGCTAAATATGTAGTTTAGAAATGAATTAAACAACTAGTGTTGACGTTGTCTACTTAACGGCAACTGCCTATTTTTCACATTTCGCTCGGTGCAGTCTTAAGAAACATGTTTGATCATAGAGAGAAATGACTAAAACAATCAGAATTTTAAAAGAAATAAGGCCTCTTACGGTTGGCTTATGGACACTTGAAGATGGTATACATTATAGATGAATGCATAGAAAAAGCCGGGATCCCAATCCAGGACGTCCGGCTCAGTAGGTAGCTGGACTACCACTGCGCCAACCGCGTCGTCAAGGGCGATAGAGTATATTACTTTAGTCTGTAAAACACTCATCAAAACCCATTTTATTGAGCTATCATGGACTCATTTGAGATGTGGTGCGGAAGGAGGATGTTACCAGTACCTAAGACAGCCCACCGCACAATTTCCTTCACGATGACAAATGTGCCAATTTTTCAAGAAGTCACCGTTAGGCTGTTGACAATCTGTCTCCGTAGGATCTTCAAATTCTTCGATCATATAGCCAGAGAGAAAAACAAGATCCTGGAAGTGCTCATGGTGACAAGGAAAGTATTACAAGGTGACCAAGAGGAAAAAGCAAGAAGACAGACCAGATCCGCGAAAATAAAAAAGCAAACGTCCACGAACTGGGGTTCCTTAACGATAATCGGGTCTACTTTAATAGATTTAAAACGCAACTGAAGTAAAATATTACATCATCTATAAAGGTAAGTATTCCACTTGATGGTCGAAAGAAATAAGGTCATGGCGTAAAAACTATTTTTCAAAGTAGCCCTTGCTTATAAAGTCACCCCACGTTACGGAATTTATGTTTGTTTGTACATAACGACACTTCATTTATAATTAATATTAAGACTCATCTTCATAACAAGAAGCGAAATAACACGAGACAAATTTTGGAACACTATTCCCTTGAGACGACAGTGAAACAAATTGTAAGTATTGTAAAACATAATAAAGCCATGAAAAACGTTTAAGTGAAACCTATAGAAAACCATAACCGTATAGAACGTAGTGCATTCACATATAATGGTTGTATAATAGCAATCCTTAATAACAAAAGGAAAAAAGTCACAATGTTTTTGAATGGAACAGATACTCTATCGTTTATGGATAACATATTGACAACGGATCACGGTTAATAGTAAATTTACGCCTTTTTAAGGCGCAGAGTTTTCTTTTGAATTATTATGATTCGTTATTTATGATAATACGATTTTCCACAATGATAGCTCCGTACAAGTAGTCCGTATTTCCAGTTACTCGCCTTTCTGATAAGACGTGTACTATAAAATGTAGCCTTAGTTCTTTCTGGAATTTTATCTGTGATCAATATTTTCTGACTTTAGTAGTTCTGTGGTTGTAGTTTTAATATTGTATTTTACAAGTCCAAAGATGTATCTTAAAATAGAAGAATATTTAACAAAACAACTGGTGATAGCTGCTTGCCGTAAGTATGTCTCTGTTTTAACAAGTGTTAAAGTAACTTAATTGGACAGTGCAGCATAATTCTAATCTAATTGAAAAAATCTTCGGAGAGGGATCATGATTTTATATAAAATCATAACAGCTCAAAGCATGTTTTTTTTTTCAGTTAATCTAGGCCACTTAATGACCGGCTACTCCACGGGTTGGTCAGCTCCAGTCCTGGACAAGCTACTGGATAAGGAGCAGAGTCCTCTTTCTGATGCCATCACATCATCAGAAGTATCATGGATAGCGTCTGCGTACATGGCTGGCATCGTTTTAGGTATTACCCTTACGTCTCCCTTTTCTTCTATTCTAGAGCTACGCTCTTTTCGGTGAAACATTTGCCAGCCGTTTATATTTTGGGCTTTCTCCTTCAACTTTTGGGTAAGACATGACTTTGACCTTTTATTTTATTGATCGAAGTAGGTAATATTTCGTATTAGCCTGCCTCTGCCACGCATTCCCTTATTTTTCTGGCTTAGATATTTTTAGGAACAAGTCATGTTTTAGCAAGTGCCTTATCATAATTCTTCTTCTATTCTCCATTGGCGTCCGTAGTGTCCTTTTTCCTTCTATAACATTCAAGTTCTTTGTTCGATGTTTTTTCCAATCCAGCTTATATCTTTCATCCTTCAAGAGCATCAAAATTCTTATTTAATAATTAAATATTTAAAAATTTAATCGTACTATCTTAAATTTGATCAATCCCAAGTTGACACTACATACAGATTTATTCACTACTGAACGTTCACTCTTTTGATATTTACTCGCAAAAGCTTGATAGTGTAAAATGCGCCGATTGGTCGTCAAGTGTTGCGTTAATGTTCGATACATTATCCTTGATATATCCATTGTAAAAACAACAAAAAGTGGCTGGTGGTGACTGGATGGCGAAAACGGGAGATCGGGCCATGTGGCGAACCCTGGGGGAGGCTTACGTCCAGCAGTGGACTGCAATAGGCTGAAATGATGATGATGATGATGATGAAAAACAACAGACTGTAATAGCTCTGACCCTTAGGGACGTCATGGTGGCGTCCACGGCTGCGTATCCCATACCCACAAATGTGGAGGTAGGTATACCCTAACGTCACCAAGTGCGTACATTTCTTCACTTACAACTTCATTAAGATACAACAGCTGGCAACTTCATTATGGCATCTTGGTGAGGCACAGGATAATTTCATGAGTCTTAAAGGCGTCATTTAGTATTTAACCGCCCATCTATAAATAAAAAAGTGTAACCTAACATACTAAAATAATAACTTGGCAGCTAAACTAGCGAGTTGGCATCTATTCCCTGGGCATCGTATGCCAAGATATTACTTTAGCTACACGAAAAAGAATAACCCTTTCTTTACTATTTTATTCATTTCAGGTCCTCTTTTACTAGGATTTCTAGCAAATATAATAGGTCGAAAGCCCTGTATCATTCTTTCTTCGTTGACCATATTATTTGGATACATTTTACTTGCAGTAGCTTTACATATAACCTGGATATATTGTGGCCAAATCATCAAGGGCATTGGAGTGGCGGGAATCGTTCTTTCGGATTGTATGTATATTGGAGAAATTGCGTGAGTTTAACATATTTTAAAAGTTATATCTAGAAGATATCAAAATCGTTTAAGTATATTGCAGAAAACCGGCCAAGAGCATGTCGGGCCACGCTCAGTGTAGGGTTCCGTAGTTGCTCATCCTTCACAATAAACTGCTGTTTTAAGCCCGAGGTTTAAGTTAAGACAGATTTTAAGCTCTATAAAAAGGTCGTAAACGCCCTAGAAACTGTAATCACTTATTACCTTCTGGAAGTCAACTTACGACCTTTTAAAGAAAAAATATGAAATTTGGCGATAACTCAAAAACGGCTTGACCGATTTTGTTCAATATAGTTTTCATTGAAAGTACTTATAAGGCCGCATTAACATGAATTTTTCCATATTTTTTTGACTTGTGGTTCAAAAGTTAGAGGGGGGGGGACACAATTTTTTTTTTTTTCGGAGCGAATATTTACAAAACTACTGACTTTATCAAAAAGTAATGTTTGAAAACCCCTATTATTTTCAAGAGACCTATTCAACGACACCCCACACACTAGGGTTGAAACGAAAAAAAAAAATCACCCCCACTTTAGGTGTTCGAGAGGTACCCGAAAAAAAATTTTTTTTTTAGTTTTTATTTTACCGTTTTGTCGGCGTGATACATACACATACTCATACCAAATTTCAGCTTTCTAGTACTAATGATCACGGAGCTAAGCCGCGGACGGACGGACAGACGGACAGACGGACAGACGGACAGACGGACATGGCGAAACTATAAGGGTTCCTAGTTGACTACGGAACCCTAAAAAACTGCTCTTATTGAACAGTTTCATAGGTTAATTTTATATAGAGCTACTTTAAGTAAGGGAAAAACAAGTTTAATACGAAATCGTGGTGTTTCTATACAAATTGGCTAATCAATTGCAATTCCAAATTCAACTAATTGTACATTGGAACTTACTAATTTAGTGGCATTTTGCTGAGTTGTTTTTTTCCATGAATGATTCGGTGTAACAAATTTTGAAATTACCTTAATTATTATTGGATATAAATTAAAAATATACATAGTATATTATTATTTATTACTATTAGTTACATTTTGGGATTGTTTACGAGAAAATTTAAAGAAAGTAACAATCATGATTCTGATGAAAGACGCAGCGTGGAAAGGCCCTCAACAGGGTGAACTGACAGCTTGGTTAGGATCGCGGGCAGAAATTAGATGAGGGCGGCGCAAGACCGATCGTTGTGGAGAATTTTCGGGGAGGCCTTTGTCCAGCTGTGGACGTCTATCGGCTGAAATGATGATAATGACGATGATCAGTATGGCTTGTGGAGTTATGTATGCCACTTAATAAATCTGAACACATGTTTTAATGCTTATAATTGCTTAAAGAGCAGTTGAATAATATGCAACATATACACATTTTCAGGTCACCGAATATACGAGGATTAATTATGGCATCAACAAGCGTATCCCACACTTTAGGCATCTTAATGGCATATTCAGTGGGTCCATTTGTCGAATACAGAGTTATTTCCTATCTGGTTATTGTGATCGCAATCGTACATGCATTTTGCTGCGGATATTTTGTACCTGAAAGCCCTGTGTTTCACGTCCTTAAAGGTAAATAAATCTGTAATTTTTGGTATATTTTTAACATTGGATAGTTTCTGCGTAGTTTTGTGTTTTACGCAATGCGTCTCTCATCTTCCTGAGCCGACTTGCATTCGTTCTGAGCCAGGGACATCACTTGCTCTTCTAGGTTTGCGCTCCCCTCATCAAAGTTAATGACTTTCACGGAGCTTGCTGGTCTGTTTGTGAATTACAGAAATATTGCTTTAAATTTTTATTTAAATCTAATTGCAGATAAAGAAAATAAAGCCAAAAAAGCACTTCAAGAACTTGGAAGAAGCAAAGATATAGACACTGAATTAAAAACAATGGTTGAAATTCACAAGCAGACACAAACTGATGCGAACTACCTCCAATTATTTACAATAAAAAGCAACAGAATGGCGTTGATTATGAATATAGTTTTGTTAATTTTAAATCAAGGAGGAGGCATAATGTGTGTACTGTTTTATGCTACTATAATATTTAAAAATGCTGCTTCGTCTGTAGCCCCAGCAATAGCTTCTATTATAATAGGAGCAACGCAATTCATTGGTTCAATAGTGACACCATTTTTCATTGACAAATATGGAAGAAAAACGCTACTGTTGCTATCTACTGCGTTGTGTAGTGTGTTTTTGGTAAGGTAATCCTTAAAACACATCTTAAATCATAACAGCTTTCTGCATTAGAACTCAGGCGTTGATTTAATTTGATTTGCGGCTCGTGGCGTGCTTTATATATTTATTTGATATTATTTTTGTCGCTCGCCACTCACGTAGTCATAGTCGGGCAGGTACGTTAACGCTTTCTGTATAATTATAGAACATTGTCAAAAACGAATTTGAGACATTGCGATGAAATCCAAGATGTAGTTTTTACTCCTTCATTTGTTTTTCTTATTTCAGGCTATCCTAGGCGTCTATTTTTATCTAGAACTGATAAATTATTCGGCAATACCCTCGATCCGTTGGCTGCCGCTGTTTGCCCTCATGTCGTATTTATTCTGTTTCAGTTTTGGTGAGTTTTATGCACTTGTTCATTATTTCATTAAATATTATAAGTATTGCGACTGTAGACACTACACAATAGAAACGTAACATTTCAGTATTTCATACATACATTTTATTATCAGTATAATGAATGAGGTTCGAAACATGTAACTTTTTTTTGGGAAAACACAATAGCAATGAGTTGACGTATAACATTTATGTGCAAACTTTCATTTAAGTAATTAAACAATAATTAATTATGTACGTTTCTACACTCTGGAAAAGTAATTTTAGTAAAAATGTAATATTAAATAACAATACAAACGGTCAAATAGACATGCGACAAAATGATGATTGTCTTGAGTGTGCAGTGTGTGGTGTGCATCAGTTACTGGGAAGATCTTGCTCTTCTTATTGTTTATTGTTGTAAAATGAGACTAGCTTAGGGTTAAAAAGCAAAAAGCCAAGCAAAGGCTGAATGAGTTGACATGGAATGTTTGAAGTCAATCGGTTGTTTTTATGCTCGACACTGCTGTTTTGAACTAAAGCTGTCTACGGTATTCACTAACACTATCATAATCTATTGACTCAAATGTTGATCATAATTGTACGTTATGTTGAGACCTAATAATTGAAAGAAAGAAGAAAGAAAGAAAAATAATTTATTGCCACAATTTACACAAACTTGGTATGTGCCTACTAAAACTAACAAACGTAATAAAAAAAAAATTAGTCCATGTATAGGCTAGCTTAAAAACTAAAAGTGTGACAAACGGTTGGGGCGTCAGCATGATGCAGCTGATCGTGTCGTCAGGCGTTACTTCAGCACTGTTTTTCAGGCTCTACCAGGATTACGTACATATTATCTATCTAATCGTATATGCGCACCTACAACAACCTCGTATCTTACGACCCACAATTTACATGTAAAAAAAAAGTAATAATAATAATAATAAAAGACTTCTATAAACAGTATACAAAATAACAAAATGATTTTTTTAATGCTACTAAACGGCATAATATAGTTGAGTATTATAAGAAAGAAAATGTCTATGGGTACAATTGTGATGTGTGTTATGTTTACCTAATATCCTTCCAGTACTAACCACTCGAAACAGAGTTCTTTTCTATTTTTTACATTATCTGCGTGACTGGTAGAGAATGCCTTATGATAGTAGTTTAGCCGGTTTTCGGCCAAGTAAGCAAAATTTTGAGTTCAGGTGGATTTATTGGGCGATACATTTAGCAAACCTTAGTCTAAGTATTGTAGTTTCCTATTTCGTATCACATTTTGCCATGAATAATATAGTTTTATTTTTATAATATAAAATATCAGAAAGTAGCTACTAAGTTGGCTTTCGGCTGCTTGTTTTGGTTTACGGCCGTTTATTTAGCCAGTTCTCGGCCACTGTTATCTATATTTTAAATGACCCTTATTTGAGAAACAATAGGTTTTCATATTCAATAAAACAAAAAGTAAAAATCAATGGAAAATGTAATTAGCTGCAACCTTTTTTTTACTGGATTAATACGGCTGACATCTAAAAATATTTGAGTCGACTTTCGGCCGTCTTATATTTATAGGGACGAAAATGGAACATACAAATTGTTTTTCGGCCGCATGATAAAGCAGGGCCGAAAAACTAAATTTGTTTTAGTTTACGGCCGCTTTCTGTTACCGCGGCCGAAAACAAACAATACTCTCCACCAATGCTCGGCCATGTTAACCGCAGTGGCCGTAAACTCGCTTTTAAAAGACTTATTTTCGGCCATTCCTTTATAATTTTTAGTTACCGGCCGAAAACTAAATTAATCGTTTCTATTTTCCGGCCATTATCATTTACCTAGGCCGACAACTAGTTATTCAAAATGTAGTTCTCGGCCGCCAAAAACAAACAATCATAAACTGATTTAAATCATTAATTTGTTTAAGATACATGCGGCCGGCTCCTAAATACATGAAAGAGATTGTATCCAAATTTGTAATTGACATGATGTTTATTAAATAGATTTTAATTTAATAGCGATTTTGATCATTTAATAATATACGTATTCAAGTTATTTCTCGGCCCGGAGGCCGGAAGGTAAATGATTTTACGAAATGGAATCTAGTCATCCGGCCATCACATTTGAAAGGATTTTGTTACATATTTTATAAATTTGAATATAAATGACATTATTTCAACTCTTCTAGAGCGTATAGAATTCAAAGCAATGTTTCTAAAACCAAATAATCAACATTTTAACTTATCTTGAAGAAAATGGCGCGCACTATTTTTTTCACTAATTTTGACACACACTCACACTGACTAAATTGCGTTGGCGTACTGGCGAGCCAATTGAAACGTTATTAAGCCAAAACATTTAGGAGGCGTCAGGGTTAAGCGAATTTGAGTGACAACAGTATTTTTTTTAATGAGTGAGGTAAAATTTTCTTGTTATTGTGGTTTTACTGCGTAGCGGCCGAAAACCAGAGGGGGCCGGGAAACCGGCTAAACTACCCTATGAGGTCCGCGATTTGTGCACCTTTAGTGCAATAAAGTTAAAATAATTAACTATTTTCATAAGGAAAAGATCAATAAGATGCATACAGTCCCGTTCCTTCTCTTTTGAAGTCGTTTTAAAATCTTATACCTAAACCCTAACCGTTCCAGAAGATTTTATCAAAAACTGTATTTTTTTCTCAAACCAGAATAGTTTGCTTTATCCAACCTTAGTAAGGTTTGAGCCATCGACCTTTTTTTCTGTCAATTTATGGATTTAATATAATTCTTGCAGGCATCAATGTCATACCAAACACTCTTCTCGGTGAGACCTTTCGACCCAACGTGAGAAGCGCTGGTGCCGCCACAGCCGTGACCATCGGTTGTTGCGCTGGTTTAGTCTCCACAGCTACCTTCAGCTATTTGGTGAATACTGTCGGCAGCCATACTGCCTTCTGGATATATGCTGCCATGAACCTGATCGGATTCTTGTTTACATTGTTCGTTGTACCTGAGACGAAGGGGAAGAGTTTGATGGAAATCGAAGCCATGCTGGGATGAGCAATAACTTTCAAGTGCCTTAAGGTTCATCGTTTTGACCGCAGACGAAAAAAAAGGGGTGTAATAAGTATAATATGTGTATGTATCTGTGTGCCTGTCTGTGGTGTCGTAACTCCCGAATGGATGGACCAATTTGGATGCGGATTTTTTAATCGATAGACATGTTCGTCGAGATGGTTCTTAGCTATGTTTGGTGAGAATAGGACGAGTAGTTTCCAGAATATTCAGCTTCAATTTGAACAAGTGATAAGATCTCAGCCAATATTGATGGAAATAATTCTAAATTTTGTAGTAATGTAAAAATTTTGTAGCATTTTTATACCACTGAATTGAATAAGGGGCTCATATCATTATGAAAGTTATTTTTTTTATTAAGGTCATTACTTCTAAATTGTTCTACTTGTGTAAGGTTTTGTTACGTTTGGATATAGTTTGAAGTGACTTCAAGACCGACGGCAGTCATAGTAAGTGGGGCGAGTTGGTGCGCAGGAGCATTCTCGATCGGACGATGTGCTAATATAAGTTAATTGTGAAATACACGTTGTTAAAACTAAAAATTATCTAGTTCTATACTAGCCCCAACGTAGCCCCGTATCCTTAGCCCCGGTGGTACTAAGATCACGAATAACAGGGACACGCCGAGATACGTAGCCGTGTCTGCGTTCGAGTCCGTATCCGCGGAGCTTCGGCTCCGTTCGGGTATTGAATACTCGTCGGAGCGATCCGCTCCGGCCGGTTAGAGTTACAACAAAAAAAATTGTATTTATTATTTGTATTATTCAACGTAGTCCCCTTTCAAATATATGCACTTTTCCCAACGCGTCTCCAACTTCTTTTAGCCCTCCAAAAAATATGTCTTCGGAAACTCTGCAAAATACTCATCCGTGGCCTCTATGACCTCTTCATTTGACATGAAACGTTTGCCTCCGAGCCAAGATTTCATGTTTGGGAACAATAAGAAATCGCAAGGAGCCAAATCCGGGGAATAAGGAGCGTGCGTATTTTGTAACCAAATAGATCCAGTTTGGCCTTGACGATGTTTGATGAATGAGCAAATCGAGATAACAAATCAGAGTAATATGGCCCCGTGATCGTTCTTCCTTTCGCTAAATAATCTATGTGAATAATTTCTTGGGAATCCCAAAATACGGTCGCCATCACCTTCCCGGCGCAGGCACGGAGCCGTTTTTGCTTTTATTGGAGCACTTTCGGCGGGACAAGTCCACTGCTTCGACTGTTGTTTTGTTTCGTGTTGTGGTGGATCTACGTTTCGTCCACGGTAACGTAACGCATAAAGGAGTCCTTTGGATTACGCTTTAATAGTGCCAAACACTCATTGGAAGTAGCCACACGATTTTGCTTGTTTTCTTCAGTTAGCAAACGCGGTACCCATCGGTCCGATAGCTTTCTCATGCCCAAATGATTATGAACGATATTTTGTACACGCTCCAGTGACAAGCCACATTCTTCAGCTACCTCCCTTAATTTCAGTCTACGATAGTTCATCAACATATCACAGACTTTTTTGATGGTTTCCTCCGTGGTAACTTCATTTGGACGTCCTGGGCGGGCCTCATCAAACACAGATGTTTTTCCATTTCTGAACTCATTATACCACCGCTTAATTGTGGCAATCGAAGGCGACGCATCGCTATCTAACTCGTTTTTTTATTAAATCACGTGTTTTTCACTTCAAAAACAGGATGCGAATCACTGACCGATATTGTTATTTTTCCATTTTACACAAAGAATGCCACTTACTACTGTTTAAAAAGCTATAAATTCATGAATTAATTGACAGAATCATTATAAACTGTAAATTTTCCCGCGTCTAAGATTGCGGCTCTAAGCAAAGGCATTTTTAATATTCAGCCATACCGCATTGCTTCGAGGCTCATTACTTATCATACCACCCTCGTACATTTCCATTCGTAGCTCTTAGAGACACCGCAACGAATCTTTACTAAACGTCGGGGCGGATCGGATCCACGTGTAATTAAGATACGTGTACCCGTGTTACACGGATATACGTATCTTAATTACACGTAGCCTAATTACACGTGCCGAACGGACCAGAAAACCGTTGCCGTGTAACACGGACTCGACCGCGAGCCCTATTCTATACTCTATGGTACCCGCTATTGAACTTAAATATTTATAAGACCCACCTCTCTTGACCCTCTACCCAAACTACTACTTAACCCAAATGAATTTCAAAAAAGAGAACATGAGCAAAACTTTAATATTTTCATAAGACATCTCTCTACTTAACTCAAATGAATTTCAAAAAGACAACATGAACAAATTTGGTTGAAATTATTCGTCAAAAAATTAAACAAATCATGATTCAACTGCCATGACCATCACGATCATGTTTTTTTTTAAATAGGTCTGTTTTAGTTGAACGAAAAAGGTTACCCTTAAATTCTTTCATAGTTTGTACGGAGCCCTTGGTGCTCAAGTCCGACTCGCACTTGACGCCGGTCAAGTGCTGTTTTGGCTATTTTAATTACTTTTTAGTAGGCTATTTCTTTGGTAACAACTTTTTGCCTAAAAAGCTTAAAAAAGTTTCGGTGATTATTCGCCTCATTACCGTAATTGCAATATTGTCTAACTTATAGAAACAATCGACATAATTTTGATAAGAATTAAAAAAATCTGCGTCTTCTACAACATAAAATATCGCCTTTGATCATACGGGGTTCGTCAAAATATAGTGGTCACGGTAATGAGACGGTCAAAAAGCTCGAAAAATAAAATACCTACCTAAATATTTTGCTTTCAACAGTCATGGACTCTTTAATGGCCTCCTCGGCACTAATGAAATGTATGTATTCAGCCCGTAAAGCATTGTCTGGCCTAAATCGAACGACACGAATGAATGAATGATAAGAAATACAAATTATACAGCTTAATGGGTGACTTGCGATCTCTTTGATACGGTTTTGATGAGGCATGTTGATAATACTCATAATTTATTGGATGGGTGCAGCGACCGTGTCAGTAAAGTATTTATTTAATCGTATTGCAGGGTTCTACGTCGCATACAGCTTATATAAGTAAGTATGTGACTGTTTTAGGGAAAAGGTCCCACTTTGTTGATATGGAGTTATGAGTAGTTCCTAATACTAAAGAACATAAGCTATCTTTTGGTGAAAGAATTATGTCTCTAGGTGGTATAGTTATTTTTTGAAAATTCATCAAAGTTGCAAACGTGAAAAAGCGACAACTGAGAAAAAGTTGGTTAAAGTTTGGGACAGCAAAAAACACACTTGTACTTTGAATTTATAGAGTGGTTGGTATCAAATTAATTGTCATACTTTAAGAATTTAAAACCATAAAAACCATTAAACTCAATATAGTTTTAATTTAAATTTTTATAATAAAATTCGTACTAGAATGTTTTAATTATTTAAAGATAGAAACCAATCTGGCTCACACCGGTTTCACAAACCGATATTTTAACGAAACAACGCTCTGGTAAATTCCAATGTTTGTATTAGTCGTACTTGTTTTTTTTTTTTTGTTTTTTATGACGATTACTACGCTTTCACAAACGTGTCTATGTAATTAAAATACTGGTGTGCATTTACGCACACGGGTGTGCATTTACTATTAATAAATTTATATATTTATCATTTCTAAAACCATTAAACTCAATATAGTTTTAATTTAAATTTTTATAATAAAATTCGTACTAAAATGTTTTAATTATTTAAAGATAGAAACCAATCTGGCTCACACCGGTTTCACAAACCGATATTTTAACGAAACAACGCTCTGGTAAATTCCAATGTTTGTTTTAAAACCGTTTTTTCACAAAATCGAAGGGCGAGCTGCAATTAGAAATTTCACAGGTCATAGACATAAAATTGAGGTTATGAATATGTTTCATTACTCTGTTTTTTTATTTTTAGGGTTCCGTATCTCGAAAGGAAAAACGTAACTTCACTTTCTTCTGTCCGTCCGTTCGTCTGTCTGTAAAGACCCTTTATGTCGGCAATGCATGTAGGTATCGAGTTAACATTAAAACCATATACTCAAGTCTACATTCCCATGAAGCTATGAAAAAAATGTATTCGAGAGCGTTATTACAAAAACAATAGGAAATCCATTACGAAAACTATGCCCCGAAATTGTCCTATTTTAGTTTGATCCTTGCTCAAAAGCCAGCGCTGATCTCCCTAAGTACAAACAGTGTTCTCTTGAAATTGGAATCAAAAGGTGCAATTGGGAAGTAAATGACTACTCCTCTGATTAGAACAGCACTAAGCAATCTTTCGTCTCAAATGCTCTTTAATTAAAGATAAGACGAGACTCACCAAACAACGCCGAACGCCGAACTAGACCAATTATTTAAAGTTCGGCGCTCGAGAATTCGAGAGTAAGTGTCGAATGTTTAGACTTTTGCAGAAAATACGATCGCTAGGAGCCTTAATTTTGAATACCTACCAATTCGGTGCTAATTCGAGTGTACTTTGAGATATCACCAAATAAAACGAAGTCTCACGTATATCTCGGATATATCGCCTCTTTAGTCAGTGTCTCATTTCTGATCACAAGGTTTCACATCCTTAATCTTGTTTTTGTAATGAACTCCAATCTTTGTGCCTGGGTCATATGCAATATTTATGATTTATATGTATATAAGTATAAGTATGTGTAACGTATTCTGGTATCCATTACACAAGCCCTCGAGCTCCTCCCAAATTAAGCAATTTGGGACTACGTCGATTTGTGTGACGTTGTGAATAAAGTTCATTATTTCGTTGTTTTCCGAGATTTACTTAGAATCCTGCAACCGTTTTTGGAAATAATTCTTCATTGCTATAAGAAAACTTAGAAGTTTCAAGAACTTTCATGTACAAACGACATTTAGCATTTATGTACTTCCAGAATGTGTTTTTGTTTTGTAGAATCGTATTTCAATATTAGAAATTAAATTATATTTCCTATCACTATTTGCGTACTCACACACATACACACACAAATATGTTAATTACTAACCCCGCTCGGCAAGACAAGGTTCACTCCGTGGAAGAGTAATTTGGGGATCGTCATTACTGCCACGGGACGGGATGAACCTAACACCCCATTCACGTGACAGTAAAGGTCCATTTAACTGCGGCACTATCGGGGTTAGATTCTGCTTAGTTACACTAGATGTGACATAAATAAGGTTAGTAATAAGGAAAGGAGTGCTTATCGTCAATGGGCAAGAGTTCTTCATAAGCAACGCAACACTTTACCCAGGCACTACACTATTGAGAAGTTGTCTGAGGCGAAGTTGGCCGAAGTATGAGTTTCGCAGCGAAGTGTTCTCACACTATCATCATATTCGCCCAACTTCGGTCAACTTCGCGAGTAGTGTAGAGTTAGAGGTTTAGACATGAAAATCTAACGTTAAAATGTGTTATCAGCGAGTAAAAAAGTACATAACAACACATTATAGAATAGAATGGAACAAGTAAGTTTACAGTATTAGGTAAGTATTGAACGTATATACATATAATCACACCTTTTTCCCAACAGGATAGGCAGAGACCACATCTTTCCACCTGCTACGGTACTGACATACATCTTTCGCTTCATCAACATTCATTAATCTCCTCATGCATGCATTGAAGACAGTGTATAAGAGATTTGCATCCGAAATGGTCTCCACTCAGCAATGCACATATAGTACGACTTTTAATCGAGGGATGAAAGAAGTGGGAGCGTCAATAGTTGAAGTCTTACAAATATAGTGCCTTTATCCGTGGAAGAGTAAATGTGGCGTGTGATTACTTTGTCACGGGATGAACCGAACACCCCAATATAATTTAAGGTTAGTAATCAGGGATGGTTGGCTGGTGGCGGGCAGCAGCGTCACAAGTGCGAATAGCTACGCACTGCGATCGCCAACCCGCATGCCCAGCGTGGCGATTATGGGCAAAACCAAACATGGCAAGTCATAATAAACCACGGCCCCCAGTTCCCGGCCACCCCGTTATTCCTGACCAAGGCGGCGGTCACGGTTACGGCGGGGTAGGGGGTGCTAAGAATCCCGGGCTACGGTAGGCCGCCAACCTCAAAAACAACAAGAGCCGAAAATCGAGCTCAGTGGCCATGGGAGAGGCTTATGTCCAGCAGTGGACTGAAACAGGCTGATGATGATGATGATGAATCAGGGAAGGAGTGCAGTTTATCGTTGATCAAGTCATGCGTCAAGCAGTTTATGGGCAAGAGTTCTTCATAAGCAACGCAACACAATCATATTCACCCAAATTCAGTCAATTTCGTGAGTAGTATAGAGCTATTAGACATGAAAATCTAAAGGTGACAAAAGCAATGTAAGAATACGATGGGACGATGAGGGGGATGTGTTATCAGTGATTATCTTCAATCTCATACTCATACTCATACTCATTTATTGATAAACATTTCAATATTTTACAAGTCAACATCTTATAGCTATTAAATGATTATTTTAATACATTTAACAATTACATTATTATTATTTATTACGATAGGTATTTATAAAATTTATGATAGTTTTAACTGTCATGCATGTTATAAAACATATACTTACATTACACATATATTCTTCATATCTACTAAAAGTAGGTACATAACAATAGTAGGATTGCTAATCGAGGGATGAAAGTAGTTGTTTCAAGTCTTGCAAAATTGGTGCCATTATCTGAGTTACATTTCACACAAATAATACAAATATGGTGTATATACGTATTATTAATCACACGAGCTATTGTCGCTCTAACTACCTTAGTAATCAACGCTGAAAATGTTAAACGTTTTTTTCACACAATGGTATCACTTTAATATTGCCGGGGACCCAATTTGATGTTAGCAAGAATGTTCGTGTCACTGTTAACCAGTTCCTTTAATTAAGGTTTGGCAAAAATGAGACCAGCAATTTGACTTCCCCCTATCACAGTAAATAGGGCTTATACAGTACTCTTAATGTATTGAATTATTGTATTAAGCGGTTTACGCTCTCGTGAAATTGTCAGGAACGGTCCGACATTTCGAACTCGTGAAAAAGTAACCGCGCGGCTGTATGCGTAGTAGTCCCTGATGAAGAGCTCCATTCCTGACTATTTCACGTGAGCGTAAACCGCTTAATACAATAATTAAATTGTGGCTGTAAGAATGTAGTTTCAGTGTATACAAACATGCCTTAAAAGTTGAAATTGCAAAACAATGGCACAGTCCGCTTGCATCTGGCATTCAATACTACCATAGTAGATGACTAACTCATAAAAAGTTGAAGAAACGGTCTAATTTGATTTTGTATGATTTATTTCACTCACATGGGTATAATACATAACGTCAACCAAACTCCAGAAAAATGCTAAATGAGTGAAAGTAAACGTGACAATGAATGTCAAATAACGGTAAATATTTTAAATCCTACATTGTCCAATAAAATGGCACAAGATCTTTCATATCGACGGGCGATATTACTTAAGTATTTTAAAACTAGAAGGTGCCCTAAAATGTATCCTATAATAATCTTTGGATGTATTTCTATTTCAGCTATTTCTGTACCAAATAGGATAAAATCAGTTTAGCTGATTCGGTGTGCTGAGAGGATGCGAGTAAAGACGAGTACGATTGGCGCCGAGCACCCATAAAAAGTCTGTATCGCGCTATTAAGATTTTTCTGAAAGAATGACCTCCAAAAATTTATTTCGATACAAATTTGGAATTTGTATAAGATTATGTCTGTGAATCTACCAGCTGCAAGCTAGCTGCACGGTTGTCTGTTGTAATCAGTACAGCTCGTTTTAGTGTGATTATTAGCATGTTTTACTGCTCCAGTGTGGTGTACTGTGACTATAACCCTGTTCTATGCTGGATGACAAAAACGCTACTTTATGTGACCCTTTTGTATGTAAAGATATGTGCAAAAAAGAAAGAAGTGCAAAGAAGAATTTTTTGGAATAAATGACACGGAATATTTTTTAGTGTTCCGTACCCTAAGGATACTAACGTGATTCTATTATTAGGCTTCCGTTGTCTGTCTGTCCGTCTGTCATAGGGTTTGTATCTTTCCAACCGTAATAGGGAGAGATATGTATATTAGTACGTCACTACTGAAACTGACTAGTAAATACTGAAAATTAAACAGTTAACATGAGAGGGAGTCTCTATACAACAAAGATATTTTTTTAGAGTTTTCAGTTGTGTATGGAGTATTTCTAATCCTATGGCCACCTAACAAAAAATAATAAAAAAGCCGGTCAAGCGCGAGTCAAACTCGCGCACCACGGGTTCCGTGAGAACTATGAAAACACTGCATATTGCTCTAACCAAAGGATGAACTGTCGTACTGAGCCACAAACTTAATAAATTAAATGACACATTTCAATTTAAGTATTATTTTTCAAAAGCATACGCACACGTACACGTACGGCTATATTTTACCGAGCATGGGTTACGTAGTTGCTCATCCTTCACAATAGACTTAAGTTACGAGAAAGATTTCAAGGTCTATAAAAAGGTCGTAAACGCCAAAGTAACTGTAGTTACTTATTACATTCGGGAAGTCAAATTACGTCCTTTTAAGAAAATTATGAAATTTTGCGATAACTCAAAACGGCTCGACCTATTTTGTTCAATATAGTTTTCATTGAATGTACTTATAAGGCCACATTTTCATGAATATTTCCATAATTTTTTGACCCGTGGTTGAAAAGTTAGAGGGGGGGACGCTATTTTTTTTATTTTCGGAGCGAATATTTGCAAAACTGCTAACTTTATCAAAAAATAATGCCACTACTATTTTTAAAAGACCTATTCAACGATACCCGACACAGTAGTCTTGAAACGAAAAAAAAAATTCACCCCCCTTTAGGTGTTCGAGAGGTACCCGAAGAAAAAGTTTTTTTTAGTTTTTATTTTACCGTTTTGTCGGCGTGATACATACACATACTCATACCAAATTTCAGCTTTCTAGTACTAATGATCACGGAGCTAAGCCGCGGACGGACAGACGGACCGACGGACAGACGGACATGGCGAAACTATAAGGGTTCCTAGTTCACTACGGAACCCTAAAATTGATGATGTGACATGACTTCAACGCCATTAAAAGGTATTTTTTTAATATCAAATGAAGTGTTCCAGGGTGTCATTCGCCGATACATTAGCCGTCAAAGTTTTTCATTATGGCCAGATGTTACGTATTTCACGGGACACTGTCTGGATGGATCCGAAATTGAAACTTATTTTGTGACTTTCTTTTAATATGAAAATATTTTCACACTCGTATTATTTATTGAATGAGATTAAAGAAAGTTTTTCTTTAATTAGATTCTAACGGTCACGTGTAAGATAAGTTTAATTAAAGTGACTAATTTGCGACACACAGCTGTCCACAAATTTTAAACTTTGTTATACATTTCATTTTTTTATTTTATTCAACCTCGAGACAATAAATATAATTATTATTAATGAGGAATACTATTTACCTATTGTCTAGAGGTTGAATTGAATACACAAAGGCACACCGGCGGGACCGCGCTCCGCAACCCATGCATACGTGACCTACGTCAGCGTATGGATCATCAGCAGATTGTGTCCCTACAATGGCTTGGCTATAGTTTTTAAGAAACATCCTAACTGTTAAATCTATTGTCGCTTGCGGTATTTCCGGACCGATACGATCTTCAGACCTTCAAGAAAAGAGGCTACTCCTTCCTGAAAGGCCGGTAACGCACTTGTGACTCCTCTGGTGCTGCAGGTGTCTATGGGCGACGGTAATAGCTTTACATTGGGGCATCCGTTTGCTCGTTTGCCCCCTACGACATAAAAAAAATACAAACCATTTCTTGGTAACACAAGATACATTTTGAGTAACGCTGGAGACAGTCAAGCGTCAATGAAATAAATTCTCAGGTGACTTTAGTGAAGATTAAAGTGGTTTTCCCACGAGTCCATTCCAGAACCCTACTATCTACGGGCATGCCATATAACCACCATATTAACAGTAAAGGGCGTAAACGACGTACTTTTCCATCGAACGTAGGCTGTTTTTGACCAAGAAAGAGAATGATTTACGACACAATTTACCTTAACACCCTGTCTCTTAAAATTGCTTGACATTGTTATATGATATACCTAAGCAAAAAATTAAGACTTCAAAGGAGGTTCATAAACTTATTAGATTTTAGATTTCCTGATACTGATGGTCTCAAGAATGTGCGGAAATTGTTCCTTGAAGGATTAGGGGAAAGAGCTGGTTAAGTCACAGTTTCTCGATCCAGTTTTACTTTTCGTCAGAGCAATATTTATTGCTTTAATTAGTTTGTACAGAACCCTCAGTTCACGAGTCCGACTCGCAATTGGCTTGCTTTTTAGGTTTCCGTACCCAAAGGGTAAAACCGGGACCCTATTACTAAGACCCCACTGTCCATCCGCCTGTCTCTCTGTCACCAGGCTGTATCTCATAAACCGTGATAGCTAGACAGATATTCGATCTCCGACGTGAGTAAACCCGTTTTGTATTTTAACATTGTCTGAGACTCACGGTAGTTTTCTATGTAAAATACCATTACCTACTATTATTTTAATCGAAAACTCGATTCAATGAACACAATGTCATTGGTTCAGTTACGACGGAATCAGAGCAAACAATAATGCGACGACAACATGCCATATCTAGGTCAATTTTAATGATACTATTTGGTGCAATATTTAATGTTAAGGCGAAGTCATTCCTGCATGGCATACGAGGCTTAGTAAATTATTTATTCACATCGTATTTTTATTTTCAGCAAAGATTTATAGTCAAAATCAAAATCAAAACATTTATTCTGTAAGTAGGCCACAAGGGCACTTTAATATGTCTAAATCTGAATCGAATCTATCAGCATTTCACAAGAGGGGACCGTTGTTGAGAAGAAAGCCGAAAGAAACTCAACAGTAAGTATTTTTTTCGTAAATTATACTATCACAATTATATTATAACTAGGTAATTGATACATGTTAGAGGAGTTGTACAAAACTCTCCAAATCAATGTTTACAGTAATAATTATATAAAATAAAGTGAATTTTTCAGAGATGTAGAATGTCTCTAGGCGTCACGACATGCAATATAGATATAATTAATTAATGAAATAATTCCGTTGAGATGTATAAGGTCTCAAGGCGTCAAAATAAATAACAGATGCTACAAAATAATTACTTAATTTAAATCCTTAGGAAAGTTAAGGACTGAATAAGAATTCAATCATATAGACTTAACGTTGAACTAGGTTGATGTAGGAACAATTACTAGCACAGTCATGTCTCTGATATTCATGGTGCGATAGATTTAGGACAGAGTTTTCTGTGATCTTGTGGCATAATAGTCTAATATACAAAAAAAAATGTTTAAAAAATTAAGTAAAATGTAAGTCTATTTACTGAAACAAAAGAGGAAATATTTGGAATCATTTGTCAAATACCTATTTAAAAATGCGTTATAGTTAGGTAATTGACAACGTTCTTACTGTGAATCGATTTTAAATTTCGAATCAAAACCTGTTTCCTTCTCGTGGCTGTCTGGTGTACCTACTCGTATTTTTATTTTTGTTAAAAAAACGCTTATTTTGAATTTCGAAGCCAATAAAATTCTCTCGTTGTAACTGAAAAAATGGTGCTCTACTACCTATACCAAAATATAGGATCGGCCACAAGCGTGCGAATCCTCTGGAGTTGCAAGCGTCTATAGGCTACGGTAACTGTTTTTTTTTATACTACGGCGGTGGCAAACAAGCATGCGGCCCGAATGATGTTAAGCAGTTACTGCCGCCTATGGACGTTTGCGATGCTTACCAGAGAGTCATATATGCTTGTGTGATACCTAAGTAGTATAAAAAATACAATTCTTACATGAAACTTGATATAATAGCGGTTTCCAAAGATAATCCATCTTCCCCTTAAACAATGAAATCATCAACACGTGGCGAACTCATATAGTGTATCTATAATAATATCTTAACATTGAACTAGGTTGACGTAGGAACATCTTCTAGCACATGTCTCTGACATTCAGAACGCGATAGAGTTAGGGCAGTGTTCCCTGTGATCTAGTTGTATGGTCATAATCATAAAAGTTTCAGCACAATTAGTGAAATTTACAAAAGGAGAAGCATAACGAATAGGAAGACTTAATTACAGTCGTTTAAAAATAGGTTATAGTTAAATTAAAAAAAAATCATTGATCACATTTTAAAATTTCATCTAAAAGACATTGGGCGTAGCTGTCTGGTGTGATTGTAATTTTTTTTTGTGTTCGATCAAACATAGCGTGAATAGTTTAAATTCCGAAGCAATTTTCCTATTGCAACTGACAAGAGAAGATCGTTAGATAAATTCAAAATTCGAATACTCGAAACAACAGAATGTGTTAATGCGTTACCATGAAACTGGCAGTGAAATTCATGATAATTGTTGTGGTACTAGTGGAAGTCATAAGTCGCGATGTGAACGAGACAGAGAGAGCTGCTCGTGCCGCTTTTGTTCAAAAACTATTGAACAAAAAGAAACCGGCTGAAGGCAAAATTAAGCTGTTTGGCGGTTCAGATAAATATGAAGGTATGTCTTTAGTTACAACCATTTTACATTTGTTTTCGTTCTTTTCACCTGTGTCTTTTTGTTTATAATAAAATTTTAAATATGGCCATCTTCCCATTTCCGACTAAGCTGAATTTTTGCATTCATATGTAAATCGTATGATGATGCATTGCAATTGTGATATCGGGCTAATCTGGGGAACGAAAAGGTGCTCAACGTAGTAAAACGACGTTCGACGAATTCGTCTCAACAAGTAGAGTAAGTAGAGTACAATAGCCTATAAAAAGCATGTGGCAAAAACAGGTTAAAAAATAGCAATACCAGCCGCTTAAAAATAATGTAGTATTTCCGAATTCTGTCTCCGTAAAAACTGTTTAATGTGATGTAATGAACAATATAGTACAAAAACACTTAAATTTTTAACCTACTAAAAATATAAACATTTAAATATTGTATTCTCTTTTTAGATTTACGTTAAATGTTAAATGTCCTATTCTTAATAATGCTGATAAGCGGAAAATATGTATATTAGAAGCCCGATTTATTGGTAACTCGTGACATTTTGAGTAACGCAGGAGACAGTCAAAATGTAGGGTAAAAGTTTATTCGCCCTCTTTCGGCTTTTGGTAGCGGCGCCTGTGGCGATGAAACTAGGTAAAAGTATGCCCTATTTATAAGCCCTTCCTCTATTCAATTTTAATCACTAAATTCTAAACATTGTATGTTTTTAGTCTAAAAACTCTTGCCCATAATAATATACATTTTTCTCTCCCTGGACAAACCATGTTTACTTTAATCAACCCTTTTCGAGAAAGTTGAACTGATTTACCTCAATATGTGGTTGGGAAACAAAAGTATTCTTCTTAAACAAAAAAGTCACAAACGCCATGCTTTTCCTCATAAAATAAGTCCTTTTAAATAAATCGGAATAGTGCTAAGTTTCGAAATGACATATCAGCCGCGAGTTCTCTGTTAAAATCTGCTGTTTTGTTGTATGAATGTTGGTACTTTGTGACCATACCTCGATACAAATGGTTTGTTTATTGGTTTGAATAGTGATTGTTATTATATTTGAACAAATATGAGTTTTGTGATGTTGTTGGGTTGCCGGTTGGGGTTATTTACCAAGTAACTCCCTTGAAGCTGTGAAAAAATCAAACTCTTAATGGCTACGAAACGGCTAAAAATATACGGCTGCTTATGCCGCAAAAACATATATTTTTACACCCTCAAGGGAATCAATATTTACAGGGTATTTCCTAATGTGATAGAACTATGAAAATTGGCAATTAATACCGTCTTATACTAAAAGTATAAGGAAAATCTGAAAACTATGCATTTGTAATTAAATCCTACAAAAATATAGCCTTTATTTTAAGTACCGTAAAACTACCCAACTTTTGTCCAGTCCTTACAACTATGGTCCAATTTAATCCGAAAATTACTCGTTAATATTACGACAATGCGCGGTTGCGGATGCAGTTTTCAGAAAAGTATTTGTAATTAAATCTAAAATCGACGTCATAAATCCTAAGAACAGCGATATGCAATGCTTATCTACTATGTGACTTCTCCCTACTGACCTATTTGGGTTGATCCCTGTGTGGATAAGATATTTCAGGATACCATGTTGAACGTAATTATTTTTCACTTTAAACCATCCGTGTGCCCGACACAAACCCTCGATGTTTGTATGTAACACGTGCCGGCATAGTCACGCAGAGCCGTTCACGTTTCTGAACTACTGGTAATGACTTATGTGTCTGTCCCGGAATATTTGAATATCTGTGTCAGACAGAAAACGTAAACAAATGTATTCCAGTACGCATCAAACTGTCCGATATTGTTTTGTTATTTTATGTATCATCATTGACCTTTTACGTCTATAACAGATGAGTTAAGCAACGTCTAATAAACTGCGGCACTTTCGAAGATGGCTGGATAGCCCGATACGAGAGCGACAGCCGCGGCCGCCATAATTGACAAATAAATGTTGCGCCTATCGATGAAGGGGGAAGAGCTGCACGCTGGTGTCTCAGGTCGGGCTTATGGGAAAGAGAAGCAAACCATGCTCCATCTTGTGCAACCACACCATCGCACAAAGTCTTCCTCCATAGGTCACGGTCACGGGCTTGTGTGGTATCGTTTTCATGTAAATTAAGTACTAGAAAATTATTTTTAATTTTATTTATAGTTTAATATGTTTAAAAATATGGGTGTATTGCTTCAAAAGTAAACATCACAACAAGTTTTTTTTTATTCGGGGAAGTAAATTTGTTATATTTCCTTAATATTTACAATTAAAAAAATTGCACTATATGTATGCACTTCTCATATAAACAAAATTTTATTCACCTGCGCTGCAATGCCGTGGACAAAGCTGTTTAGATTATAGTTTAGACACGTTTAGATTTGATATAGGCGTAAGGTGTAATAACTAATACTAGAAGAGATCAGAAAGAGTATTTCAGTGTTTTATTTTATCAAACTAATATTATACAGGAGAAAATTTGTGTGTTTATGTGTGTTTGTATGTTTGTCACTTTTTCACGCTCAAACGACTGGCCCAATTATAATAAATTTTGGTATGAAGGTAGCTGACACCCTGTATTAACAAATAGGCTACTTCTTATCCCGAAAAAATTTAGTGTTCCTGTGGGATCAGCGGGTATCACCGCGGGGCGCTCCTAGTCAATAATATAGAACTTGCCTGTTTGTTTAGGCAACGCGTACATCTACCATGGAGGTCGCTGGGGAGCCGTCTGCGACGACTCTTGGGACGACGCTGCAGCCCAGGTCGTCTGCAGCAGATGGAACCGCAGTGGACAAGCCACGCATGGATCCCAATATGGAGAGGCAAAGAGTAAGTGGAAAAATTTCTAGTGTTTAATAGAGAACGGAGTATAGTAGATCTGACATAATAAATTTTAAAGTTCTCCACTACCTTTAGGTAGTCTGGAAGAGATAAGAGCGATAGCTATAAGACGGTCTTTTGTTTACCTCAACATTTTAATTTCATTCGTTGTATTTCTCCTATATGTTTTATGAGGTGTGCAATAAAGACTGAATTCCATTTTATTGTGTTATGTTGTGTTGTGTATTGATTGAAATAACGTATGAGAACTAGTGACAGTCCTAGCACTTCAATTAATTTTGCTTAATTTTACGAATAATTCTCATACGAGGTGTCACCATTCGTATCTAGTCTTCTAATGTTATTAATATATTTTTGAATCAAATTCACACGGGGGCCTATGATGGTTGTGTTTATCACGTGATAAATAAGTGATAAAGCATCTGTCACTCACACTTGCATTTTGTCAAAACTTGACGGATGCTGTGTCACTTATTTATCGCGTGATAAAAGCAACAATCATAGGCCCGCTGATTATCATATAAGATGTCATCATCATATCTAGTAGTCGTAATATCTACAAATAATGGTTACAATATCATAATGTAATCATTTAATAATACTACTTTAATGTTATTCAAACTTCTCCAGTCAGGCCTGCATATCGGTTTAGTTAGCCACCAAAAAGGGTGTCTCCCGAACATTACACCATAAATCGTCTCCAAATAGACGCAAGCGCCTATATAATCTTCTTCTTTCTAGTCGTCTCACTCTTGTCAGAGCCTTCGCAATTTGTCTCCACTTTGCTCTATTAGCAGCATTTCGAGAGCACTCTGAAATGCTGGTGTCTGTCGCTGTCTTTATCAGATCCGTCCATTGGGTTGGGGACCGCCCTCTAGACCTTTTGCCTTCAATCTGTCCTTGCACCACCAAATGCTCCATGGATTGCTGGTTTCGAGCCTATGTAATATAATGCTATTAATAAATATATTATGGACCAAATTTGAACCTCTGCACCTCTAGCATAGCTGTCATACGAGACTATTTCTCGCGCGAGATAATTACCCGTCTATTTCTGTGCATTAATGTAAGAGAGTGACGGGTAGCGCTATCTCACGCGACAAGAGTCGTAAAGCAAAGTTTGTGCGAGACGGGCTGGTCTCGTCATTTCTCCCGGATTAAAGACCTTTGCAGCACTTACGATGTGTATTTTATATAGGCCAGTGGGTTGGACGTTGATTGGGTCTTAAGTGACAAAGCATCTGTCACTAACACTCGCATTTTGTCAAAACGCGCTATGGCATTTATTTATCGTGTGACAATTAGGTCAAAACATCTGTCACTAACACTCGCATTTTCTGAAAACGTGACGGATGCTTAGGCAATTCTTTATTCCATAATAAAAGCAACCAACACAGGCCCCTGGTCTGGTTATTGGTGACGGATTTGATATAGGCCTGTGGGTTGGACGTTGATTGGGTCTTAAAGGGGCCTTTATTAAATTTTTACGGCGACGTCTATAAAAAGGATCGTACTCTCGTGCTTCCGAGCCTATCCGTGCCGAATGAATGATACAAAACAGTAAATGGAAGTCGTAAGAAACGCCATATACTCCTATATTTCTGTTCGGGAAGTTTTTCCTCAAAATTCAAATGAATCCTGTATTAATCCAAATAACAAAACACAAAAGAACGCACAACACTCTTTATCTGTGGCCGAAACGGTCATTGTAGTAAAATAAAGTCGAAGTCATAAAACTAAATGAAAGCCGAATGAAATCGAAATGATCTTTCGAAAACCGTGAGACTTTCACTAAAGCTTTTGCTCGGACTTTAATAAACTTTTACTAAAAGTCCAGTACTGAGGACCCAATGGCCGTCTGAGGCTGTTACGAATTTAAACAACAATAAAGCATTAGGTACTCTTTAAAAAAATATTGACCAGGAAAAAAATGGTCTTCGTCAATTGATCGACGCAGTTAAAAATATGAGGAGTTTGAAACTTTCGTGAAAAGGCTGACCCTAACCTGATAAAATAAAAAATGTTTAACACAAAATCTTCTATTCTCAGGAAAGTTCTGGATGGATGACGTCGTCTGTGAAGGCACGGAGACTTCCTTAACCCAGTGCATCTTCAGCGGCTGGGGGACATCAGACTGCGAACCCTCAGAAGCCGCTGGAGCCATCTGCAGCGAGACCCCGATGGCACTTGTGAAGCCAACTAAAAGAAATCTGATGGAAACCCTGGATGATGGTGCAAGCTTGAGGCTGATGGGTGGGAGGAGAAGGAATGAGGGGAGAGTTGAGGTTAGTTGACACGTATTTATGTAAATTCTGTAAAAAAAACAGGCTAGCAACAATTAAGTTGCTCCTCCAAAGTTCACATATTTGAAGTTCGTTTGATATCCAAAAACCATCGATATTTGACATGACTTTTATTTTTTCCCTATCATTAGAGACGAACCTTACTTATTTTATATCTTTATATACTGTTTTACACATTTCGATTAACATCAATGAACATTTAAACCCCATATCATAAAATTGACCGGATGATAGACCCTGGATTTTCGAACCGCACATGTCTGCATTGAATCAATCCTGAGATCCAGTAGATATTTCCAGGGCCTATCACCAGGCTATTTTATGATACTAGCTCTAGATATTCAACTAAACTACTCGTCAAAGTGGAATTCAAAAACTTCACATATTGCTTGAACGAACCTGAGATTCAGCACTTCCAGGGTCCATCATCAATTCATCATAAAGATCGGGTCAGATTCCTCTTATTTAGGACCTATTGAATATTTAATAAAAGTAGCGCGTAAAACAAGTACAATTACGGAGACTAGTTTCGTTTTTTTGGTGTAGGCAACCCTAGGAGCATGACTCGCCCCACAACGTGCTACCACTACCACCAACGACGTTGCACGTTATTCAAAATTACCAATCAGAAACTAGTATTTCTTCGCAAAAGCGGCAAATAACAAAAGAGTGCGGCTTCTGTAGTGTCTTTATTCTGTGATATATTATGTTAAAGAGTTATCTAGAATAACAGAAACGTTCTTTTTGAAATCTCCAAAGTTCTGAAAAGTGACTAAACCCTCTAAATTTATATCTCGCAAAGTATTGATCCCATACGTACGTGTATGGTCTCATTCGATTCAGCGCAAACAAATCGTTTGTAAAATATGTATTTTTTTATTTTTCCCCTGCCCATACGCAATTGGACTCGGCAATTTTTTATTTCTAGTGCCAAGACAAAGTTATAAACAAAGTTTCATAGATGTACATATTTTGCCTCCAAAATATGCAATTTTGCCTGCATTAAGTGCAGTTTAAATTGTGTTTATAATACAAGTAATCAAAATTCTATTGTTTAGATTCCTTTCCGTCACAATTTCCCCTTGTTTGTCGATTTCTCCGTATTCTGTCAAGTTTTACAATTTTCTGCCTTAACTTCATTCAAACATTATCTTAGCAAACGTTTTCATCAACATAATATATTACACACGGATAATATCGAAAATATAACATATAAAACAGTTGTGTTTATTTTGAACCACATTACAGTGTGTTTGGATATTAAAGTTATTAAGTTTAATACGCTTCAACCTACTTGTAAAATCATTTTATAATTCCATATACATATTTTACCAGCAACTTTATTCACGCGTGGGTAGGGTAACCTAAATTAATATGAGACCCTCATTTAATGAGTGATTAGTGATTATATACTTACTTGGAAAATTCTACTAAAGATCTGAACCTAAAAATACAATTCGGAATTCTTAGCTTTAATAATTGGCTGAGATCCTGCCGCTAGTTCCAAGGAAATCTGAATAGTTTGGAGATGACTCTTCCAATTTTCACCAAACATAGCTACGAACCATCTTGATACATATGAGGGATGTTATCAATTTAACATGTGTATCTGTCTGTAGCATCGTAGCTCTCAAATGGGTGGACCGATATAAGTGCGTTTTTTTCATCAAAAGTCATAATATGATTCAAATTGGTCCATCCGTTTGGGACCTAGGATGACACAGATAATTATAACGGATATACAGGTAAAATTTTTGGAATCCGTCCAGCCTTTTATAGCGATGAAGCTGCAAATACACATATATCCAAAAAACTATCAATGGCTTCAGTATCAATCCATACTATCCATACTAATATTATAAATGCGAAAGTGTGTCCGTCTGTCTGTTACCTCTTCACGCTTAAACCGCTGAATCGATTTTGATGAAATTTGGCATGGAGATAGTTTAAGATCCGAGGAAGGACATAGGATAGTTTTCATCCTGGAAATTATCCCTAAAAATATTGAAAAGTGAGTAAGTAATTCATGACGACATTGATGACCCTGTAGGAAATGTAATGATTAGACCAAAAGCATAACTGCTCTTTCATTTGCTTAGGCGCTTTTAATAATCCCTTTTATTAATTAAGGTGATTAGGTGGATATCTATCGTGTTGTACGAGGTTGCTCCCATACTTCCAAGTTCAACGCGGACGTAGTCGCGGGCAAAAGCTAGTTTCATTATAATTGATGAAACGTAGTCAGCTTCCTATCGACTTTAGCGACCTTCACCAGGTCATGAGCCCACCTTATGGATTACCAACGCTGCGTCTAACAAGTGTCGGTCCGGCCCAGGGATTGTGGCGCTACAATCAGCTTTCATATGGCAATGACGACGCGTTTGGCTCGGTTGGTAGACACCTGCCTACTGAGTCGGCGGTCTCGGGTTCGAATCCCGGCCGGGGCAAATATTTGTGCAACATATTTGTTCTCGGGTCATGGATGTTATCTATATATATATTATGTATATCGTCGTCTAGTACCCATAGTACAAGCTTTGCTTAGTTTGGGACTAGGTCGATTTGTGTATGATTGTCCCTTATAAAAAAAAAAAAATAATAATGTGCATACGTCATATATTAGCCTTATTAAACAAACGTCAATAGCGATTTGTCATTAACCAAATTCAAAACATTGTTTACCGGAATGCTGCTCAATCCTTCGTTCTTCTTGCGAATTAAATACTGAATCCTATTGAAAAGAGTTTCATCATTGTGGTAGTTTTCTATTTATTATGCAAAAATTACTTGAAATTTCTGAAATGTTTAGTCATGTGTCCTCTTTGTTTACATCAGTGACATTCACTGACTTTCAACCTCAGTTACCAAAAATGTGTCGTTGCCAGTAATAGTACATTACGGCAGAGACCAGTAAGTAAGCCATACTGGCCGAGTAGGAATTAGACATAATACGAGGCCAGGATGGCTCTTACGGTCGAAGCAAGTATAGTGCTTTTCTCAAAAATTAAACAAGTTAATTAGATTAAAATTATATTTTATAGGTGACATTCATGTTCGGCCATTTTCCAATGAATATTTTTGTTATATCCCATTTTTATTATTACACATTGTGATATTCGTCGTCGCAGGCACCATTAACTCCCATGATAACAACCTATAACAAAAATAATTATGAGTTTATACTTGGATAAAATATATAGTTATATCGTTATCAAATAGTGGCAGCATTTATTTACCTTCATCGCCAAAATGTTTATCATCTAGAGCTTGATTTAAGAACTTTTCTATATTTTGCTGCTGAATATTTGTGATTTCTTTCCTTTGTAGCCATCCGATTGTCTCAGAAAGATTTTTGAAATATTCAGACCTTATCACACATTATCTGACCAACTATTAACTTGATTTTCTTCCTTCCATTTAATGAATCTCTTGTATTTTTTTTATATCTCCTTGGATTTAGTCGAAAGTAAATTATTTTAGGAGGCAGCTCCGCTTTTAAGTATGGAGGAGTGCCGTCTATTCGGAATCAGACTCGTCTGAACTCATTTTTGCTGACTTATTGTAATAGATCACACAAACAAATTTGAAATTTTTGTCTTTTAATTTAAATCCCGCCTTAATTTCTTTTTTTATAAATACTGCGTTTAATTATTTGCACTGTCTTACAAATGTAAGTCTTAAAGATAAAATTTAATTATTGTTATACATTGTTGTATTTTCTAACTAATTTTCATATCATAAAGCTTACCTTCAATTTTAACTCCGAGGTTTTTTCTAAACGACACAAAAAAGGAAGGAATTCCGAAATATCATTGTCATTTTACACAGCACAATTATGAACTAAACGCTGCATACAAACTTCCGCACCAAACCTTGTCGCTACTTTTTTTTTAAATATGCATCTTGAGTTACGTTTATACTGCCAATAGTACCTACTAACCTCTTTTTATTTTACATTTGCTCTTAGTGTAAATTGCAAGTGTATACTGCAATGTCGTCTCTTTCTATTTAATCTATGAAAAAGGGACGCCACTTTTTAATTTCTACAATTTGCTCTCGCATTGTACTTATATATAAACAATTTGTGGAATGCATCCTTTTTACATTTATATACGACCTCATCGCCTTCACATCCTTAGTTTTTTTATAGGTCGGTGACGATGTAAATCGTGTTTCGATATTCAAATATCTTGATACGTAATAGGAATTACATACTTACTTACTGGACAAATATTGATTCCAAATTTAAAATCTCGCTGTTTACTGGACACTTCTAAAAATTCTTCGGTATGTTCCACTTACTGTAGTCTATCTAGCGATGGTAAGGCAACATTACATGCAATTTTTGAGAAAAATAAATTAGTACCACTAAAAATCCGTAATATAGCATGGATTGAAAAACACCCTGTTGGGCTAATGCTTGATTCTTCTTTGCTCAGATATACTACAACGGCTCTTGGGGCAGCATCTGCGCCGACGGCTGGACCCTCTACGAGGCTCTAGCTGTCTGCCGCCACATGGGCATGGGCTATGCTGCGCAGGCTTCGCAGACTAACCTCTTCGGCAGCTCGAAGGTCATTCTCAGCGGTGTGCAGTGCCAGGGCAATGAGAACAACTTGTTCCTGTGCAGCCATCAGGATATTGGCGAAGTGAAGTGTCCAGGGGATGTTGGTAAGTAATAGCCCTTTACACCCGAGTGAAAAAAATCTTTAACAGCTTCGTGCGACATTACGTAACTTTATTAATAGTTCATAAGGAGTCTAGGAAAAATTATAAAAAAAAACCTGACTGAGCTGGTCTTCCAAAATCAGACCCTCACGTTCGTGTGGCTCAGGAATAATATGTAACTCGCATGTTCGTGAGGGTCATGATGTGGATGTGTAGAAATGTTACATTTAAACGGTTATTGAGGAACTTCAATGAATAAAACACATTCTTACGATAGTGAGCTCGTCGTTCAAAGAACATAGCCATCCCCCACGCCACGTCAAGGAGACTGACTAGTCCCGACGCGTACGCATGAGCCTTCTGTATTTTTTGTTTCATTTTAGCATAGCCGCACGATCGATCGCCATCGGTTGGGTTCGCAAAAGCGGTTCGCCATACGCAAAATATTTTTTTTAAATCAACACTCTCGATCATTACATGTCGAGTGTAAAGGGATAGTTAGAGTCTCATCACATTGTGAACTCCGGGTCATTTGTGGTGAGGGTGCCTACTATCAAGCTGACGACCTTCCTGCAGGAGAAATTCTGGCCGAAAGGTGTCATGTTCCGGCGATTCCGCGGACGGTTACCCGACACCCAGAAGTTACGTCGCACGTCGCCCAACTAACGTGTTTATGATTATTTTATGTTATTGTGCTATTGGATATGTAAGTATGTTAAGTTTTAAGGTATTATTATTATTATTATTCCTTTATTTATTTCGTATCTTAGGTTAGGTTTTTACAATATATATATAAAAAGTAAAATACAAGATATATAAACACATTATAAAAAAACCTAACCCAGGGTGCCGCCGGCAGCGGGGCAGGGCCCAGGCTACCGGTGGTTAGGGCTGCAGAGAGAGTAACCTCCTGACAATGCGCGCCGTGTCCAGGAGTACCGCCTTCTGTATCTGGCCCCTGATCCAGCCATCTAGCGAGAGTCTCTTAAGATGTTTGTCGGGACTCTTCGCTATAAGACCGTTCGCCGAAACGACTATCGGGACAATGATCGTCGAGTCAACATCCCACATGGCGGTCACCTCGTGAGCCAAGTCAAGGTACTTGCTGAGTTTGTCCTTCTCGGCTTTCACGAGGTTCTCGTCATGTGGGATGGTGATGTCGACGAGCACTGCCTGGTGCTTGGATCGATCTACCAACACGATATCAGGCTTATTCGCTACAATAGTCTTGTCCGTGATGATAGATCGGTCCCAATAGAGCGTGGCACGACCATTCTCAAGAACTGGCATCGGTGCGTACTTATAGTACGGCACCTCAGACCCCACAAGACCGTATCGAAGAGCAAGTTGCTGATGAATGATCCTGGCTACTTGGTTATGTCTGTGCAAGTACTCGCCGTTAGCAAGATGAGAACAACCGGAGATTATATGCCTGAGTGACTCGCCGGGACGGCGGCATGCCCGACAAATGTCGACCGTACCGTCCTTCATGATATATCTCCGGTAATTGTTCGTCATCATTACTTCGTCCGCAATTGCACAGACAAAACCTTCGGTTTCCCCGAAGAGATCCCCGAAGCGTAGCCAGTTCACCGACGCCAGCAGATCTACATCGGGCCCCGTAAGGGCCTTGTAGAACCGCCCGTGTAGCTCCTTGCTCTTCCATACAGCCCTGCGGTCATCGGTGCTAAGCACCTTTGGTCTGCGCCAGTTCTCGTTTGCTAAGGAGAGAGAGGTGAGGCCTTTGTCAACTGCTACTACATCGCGATGAATCCCACACTCGTTGTTTTGGAAATACTCCCTAAGACTGCACACCTCGCGGTTATGGAGGTCCTTGGCGTTTAGGAAGCCACGGCCTCCACACTTACGCGGGATGTACAGTCTCATAACTGACGAGCGTGGGTGCCTCATGCGGTGTGTAGTGAGCAGCTGACGGACCCTCGTATCCAGGGCGTCCAGCCCAGTCTGACTCCGCTTTAGTATGCCAAAGGAGTAAGTGAGCAGAGGCATCACCCAAGCGTTGAAGGCGCGCGCCTTATTGCCACCGGACAAAAGACTGTTAAGTACTTTTGTCAAACGACAAAAGAAACGCTCCTTCAACGCCTGTCTAAGGTTTCCGTCCGCAATACCCAGTGACTGTTACATACCAAGGTACTTGTAGGTTTCAACTTCGGAGATAGACCTGAGGGACATTGTCACAGAAAGCTGTAAGTTCGCGGAATTTACGACTTTCCCCCGCTGTACATGCATGACCGCACACTTGTCTACACCAAACTCCATTTTGATGGCGCTACTGAAGGTTTCAGTTACTCCCAGTAGTTCCACCAGATCCTGGCGTTTTGGTGCATACAGCTTAAAAGATCATCCATGTACAGCAGATGAGAAATGACTTCACCTCCTCTTCGAAGCCGGAAACCTAGTCCTGAATCCTTCAGCAGAGTGCTGAGCGGATTCAGGGCTAGGCAGAACCACACAGGACTCAAACTGTCACCCTGGAAAATACCTCTCTCAATCCTTATCAAGTCCTGCGGGCCAGGGGGGCCATCCCCGCCACCTGGTTGACGAAGGACTGTGGTCCACTGCCTCATACACGCACCTTAGAGGGATCTTAGAGCTGTATCGATTTTATACAGCTCTAAGACCCTCTCCAGCCATGAATGAGGCACTAAATCATAGGCCTTCTTATAGTCAATCCAGGCGGCCGAGAGAGACCCCCTGTTCCGCCAGACTTGTTGGCAAATGGTCATGTCAATGAGGAGGAGCTCCATAGTACCACGGGACCCAACCCTACATCCATTCTGAGAAAAGGCCAAAACGTTATTCGCAACAATGTGCGTGTTAATTTTTGTTCTCAGAATGGACGTAAGGAGCTTGTATAAAGTGGGCAAGCACGTGATGGGTCTATAGTTTTTCGCTTCCGTGGTACTACCGGACTTATAGAGCAGGAAGGTAGCACCAGTAGTCACGAAAGATGGCAGGGAACCAAGCTCGAGGGCGTCTTGAAATTGTTTTGCCAGACGTTCGTGTGAGGATCGAAACCACTTGATCCAAAAGTTGTGCAACCCGTCTGGCCTAGGACTCTTCCAGTTCTGGGTCGTACGGGCCGCACAACTCACATCATCGGGGCTGATGGTCACAGCCCCCATGACTTCGATCGGCTCACACTTACGTCTGACAGCATTCATCCATTCGCCCTCGGTGTGATCGACTGGCACCGACCAGATACTACGCCAGAAATTAATCATGGCAGTAGGATCCGGCAGTTGCCCGTCGGTCACACATTGGTCGGTTCCCTCCTACTTTCGGTATACCTTCCTCTGATCGCTTTGAAAAAGACGATTCTGTTGGTATCGATCCATACACTCTCTGTAGCGACGAATACGGCTTGCCCATGCATAAACTTTCTGCTTTAGGTAGTCGATGCGCTCTGTGACATATGCCATGTAATCGCAGGGCCTGGTGCCAGTCCCCGCGAAGGCTTGGGTCACGTAGCGCATCACACGGGGGCGGTTGTTGCCCCCCCTAAAGCAGATTAGCTTGGCAATGAGAGTCTTAAACGAGCCGATACGCCGCTCGATCCGTACTTGCCAGGCAGGAACACCCCCGGCGGTCCGCGGTGCTCGGTCAGTGTCCGGAAATCTGACATGAGCAACATATTATTATTATCTATGGGTCACAGTTTCCTGAAAATAAATTGTATTGATTGATTGAATGAATATTAATCGCAGTTGGTATTTTAAGGTCTTCACTGACCTGGAAGACATATTTACTTGAAGTTTTGAATAATTTGTTTAGAACTTTAGAAAATCCGAAGAAAACTGATTGGAGACCTGCTACGGCACGACAAATATTATAAAGACTGTAAAAGAAGGAAATATTGAAGGAAGGAGAAATAAACGAAGACCAAGGAGAGCTTACATGGACCAAATGAAGAAGGTGAACGTCGTGTCGTACCAGGCTGTCAAAGAGAAGGCGCAAGAACAAGATGCATGGAAATTGCTCCACCGACAATACATTGAAGTCGCATTTATATTTATTTAAATAGGGTTACGTACCCCAAAAACCGTCACAATGAAGATACAAAACAGATCAGACTAAGATATCTAATACTAAATTAGTAACGCGTCAACTCAAACGGCGCGTACCTCTGCCCATTACCGTAAGCATTAATCCTCTTACCTCGTTATAATGTTCTCTGAAATGTAAAACCCATAACCTCATCCTATCCCCTTCACTCCCAAGCATAAAACTGACGTCAAACAGAGACAACACAATCAAACAACCCCTTTGTGCATGTTTTGTGAGCGTTACCTGAACTATCTGTACACTCAATTGTGTGACATTTGGGAGAGATAATGGTGTTATAAATTGAGCTTAATTTAAGACAGCGTCGTGCAAAGGACTGTAATTAGAGGTGAGCAGTATATCTTGGGCGGTTGCGTGGTGTCAGTATCACCCTTGACATACTTTACCTACCTCTTGTATTGTCTCGTTCACACCTCTCCCTTTACCGTTCAAAAATGCTGATTGTTTTAGATTTAGACATTTTTCTCTATACAGTTATATATTCAAAGAGTATAAATTCAAAAACTACTCCAATTTGACAAAATTTACGCAGAGAACTGTTCTTTTTTTTTAATGCAGGCAATGTAACAATGAAATGGCTATGTTACTTTCTAGAACTCAGGAAAAAGTATTATTCGCTTTAAAAGTTGGTTGAAATTATCAATATACAGGTGATTGACAGTCGTGAGCATGAGTTATACAGGTGATTGGGGGGCCCACATTGAGCAACTTTCACTATGGAATCAGTCACGAAATAGTGTTTTTTTTTATAGTTAATTGCTAGCTAATGATCGCTAACTATCCGAAATGTATGGAACGGTTGTCTTCTTTTGTTTTTCAATTTTGAGGTAGGCCTCATAGTGAAAATTTCCCAGTGCAATCCACCTTATCACCCCTATAAATCCTGCTCATGACTGCATGCTGACATATGAAACCAAAAAGGAATAAGGCCTCTTAAAATGTTTCATTATCAATTAAAGTCATTTATTTGCAGTTACATATAATTATATGTTTATGCATGTTATAAAGGAGCTGTGTCACTTCCCGAGTCGGCATATAAACATTTCCCGATATTATACTTACTCCGTTTTAACGTGTATTCTAGTGAAACATTGATACAAAGATCAATTCACAAATAAAATTTTAAATGCGTAAGACCGGTAATCGCTAAGACGGAGGTTAGAGAGGTCGCTAAGGTGCGCTTTTCAAATAAACAATATAAAGATCTAAATAAAACAATTTAAACGGATTATATCGCGTATATTAATAATTTATGCCTCCCTGACGTTTCGGTACCTTTACAGATACTGTTTTCAAAGGTTGACTGAGAAAAACACAATTTCTCTTAGTAGAGGATCCCGATATAGAACGAGCTTCACCGAGATGTTTATTTATCTCTGTCAAAGTTACATTTGTGCAAAACTACCCATTTTATAAATGTTAATTTGAAATAAATGTGTTCATACATGCCAGATGGGCCTAATGTGTAAAGACAGTTACACATGTGCCAGACGGGCATTTATTATTTTATTTTAAGCGGTTCACTATAAGGCTTACTGAGGAGAAAGAACCGCCGAAAGAAAACTCCCAGATTGCCTTATTTATTACTATGATTATGATTATAATTTTAAGCAAATACTCTACATATACTACTTTTAAAGTCAGGGAGGCTCAAATAATCAATATACGCCACATGATCCGTTTAAATTGTTTTATTTAAATGTGTGACATTCACGAAAACCGAAGAAAATATTAATATAAAGATCGACACATAAAGCATAAGACAAAATTCGAAAGGTTATATGGTGATAGGGTGGTAAAGAGGTTAATACGTTGGACCGGTATTCCAGAGGTACCGGGTTCGATACCCGATCTCTTCCACCAGTAGAGTCACACATCAGTATTACAACAACAACCAAACTATCGCAACCGCACTATAATTACTGACATTAATTTAAATACCTGTCAGTTCCGATTTTAACTTCGTAATATCATTTAATGGAATGATCAAGAGATCTCCTGACGGACAGGAAAAGATTTCCTGACTGTTTTTCGTGTAGTAAACACGTGTATACTTTGTTTATAATATTACGCTTACGGGTGTTTATTTGTCTTTTAATAGTAGTTTATGTGACTGTACATAATGAAGGGTATTAAACACGAGTGTGGGTTTATGAAACGAGCCGAAGGCAAGTTTCATAATAACATCACACAAGTGTTTTAATGCCCTTCATTATGTGTGTTCATAATGCGCGGTTCTTGAACGCATCATGGAGGGTTAATGATATTTGGATAGATAAATAAATGTAAATAAACAACGTGTAAGAAATTAGTTCCAGTGAAATTCCGCAACATGGCGCATCACTACATAGTATCGTACAGTCTGACCAAAAAGAGTAGAAATTAAAAAGTGGCAATACTGTTGTGTCGTCCCCTTTTTCTTAGATTGATTAAGATTTAGAAAGGGACGACACTACAGTATTGCCACTTTTTAATTTCTACTCTTTTTGGTCAGACTGTACAACAAAGTCGCTTCCTGCTGTCTGTCTGTCTGTCTGTCCCTTTGTATGCTTAGATCTTTAAAACTATGCAACGGAATTTGATTCGGTTCTTTTTATTTCGGTTTTTTTTATTGATAGAGTGATTCAAGAGGAATGTTTATATGTATAATACTCCCGTGCAAAGCCGGGCGGGTCGCTAGTCCTCATATATTTGTGGTCAGGTTTTTACTTCAATTACAATACACAACATATATTATGTTCTTCTTTATTATTATGTTATTATGCCTCAGCTTCATTACCGAGGGATTGTATTATGTCAATTACGCCATGAAAATGGAATTAGGTTCGGGCAAGTATTTCGTACGTAAAATTTTAAAGGCTATAACCGCGCCGGCTGAAGCATTAACGCCAACGCTTACGTAATGCTTTAGTCTGGGAGTAATATAATAGATTACACGAACATTATGTCACTTATGTAACTACTACCCGGCAAGACATTGATGTATGATTATTTAATAACAATATTGTTGTATAGTCATTCAGATGCCTTTTAAAACACTTGTGTATTTTCTTAAATCCTTTTACTAAATGATTGTGACTCGAATTGTGTATGTGTATTTAACTTTTTACGCTCTAGGGGAGAAAATTAAACTTCCCGGCCAAGGCAAAACGTAAAACTTGAGACAAACCACGGGCGGTAATTCGCAATTTAATTCAATGACTGAGTATTCGATTAAGGATTAATTAATAACCATTTTAATCGATTAAATTTCACGATTACATGCACATTGGAACACGCTCATTTTGTGCACGTTACAAAAATGCAATTTGTCTTGTCATGTGTAGAAACACTTAAAAATCATCTAGTGTATTGTGTGAAATAAACTTGTTCCAGTAATACAAGGTGTTTTTTATAGTGCAGTATTCTAGGCTCTCCTTGGTAAGGGCGAGACTTAGACTTAGAAAAAATATCTTATTTGTTCCAAATATTAATGGAGAGAAAATTCATCAAATTAATTAATCGATTAAAAATGTAATCGCCGGATATTAATACGAACGATTAAAAATTAATCGTAATTTTTAATCGTTAATCGCGATTAAGTAGGTTAACCTTAATCGTCAATCGATTACATTTTGCCCATCTCTAATCTATACAAATTTCCGATGCGGGCCTATGATGGTTGCTTTTATCACGCGATAAATAAGTAACAAAGCATCCGTCACATTTTGACAAAATGCGAATGCGAGTGACAGATGCTTTGTCACTTATTCATCGTGTGATAAACGTAACCATGGACTTCCAATCCGTGGCTCAAGATGGCCGCATGGTTTCATTGATCGTTATTTATTCGTTTTGGTTGTTCAATGTGTAACTGTATTGATAGCGTATTGTGCAGTGAACTAACGTTTGAGTGAATGGCTTATGAAGAATTCAACTTGAAGCGTACGTAGCCCCTCTTGTATCAAGGCCCGATAGACCGCGTGATTTTTGTAATGAGCTCACAGGTATCACTACAAAAAGCACCTCACCGTACAACGTGATATCAATCCTCAATCTTGTCGCCGTGTGCGATTCGTAACGAGTCATTGGCGATATACCTCTTGCTCAGCAAGAAGTGAAAGCCACAAGAAAAAAAAACGTAACCATTTTGATGGATGACGATGACTAAGACGATATAATGATGGTTACCTATGTATTGTTCAGGTCATGTAGCTGCAGTGGTGTGCACCGACCGTCTGGCTGACTTAGCCCTGGACACCACCGCCATAGAAAGAACCGCTCATCTTCAAGACGTTCCAATGTATCAGCTGCAGTGTGCTATGGAGGAGAACTGCCTTAGCAAGTCTGCGTACGAGGTAGGTAGTTAGTTAGTTAGTCGGGCATTTTTCGCAAGTCGACATCCAACGTGACTTATTTGCGTAAAAAGGGGTTATCGCTACTCCAACCACTCCAACTCCTCCACGAACCCCAGCAAAGCCATTATATTGCTTGTCGGTTAATGTACGGTACTTGGAGATCCCAGGTATACTTCAGCTTGTATGCTTCTGCCTGTTTGCAATCTAGCAGAATATGTCTGGTGCTTTCTTCTGCCTACATGCATGCTCTGCATAAGGGGCTGTCTGTTATATTTAAAATGAAAAGGTTTTTGTTCAAAGTATTATGTCCTTATAGGAGGTAAATAATTACTATATTATATAGCAAGGTATACTATATATATAGCAAGGGCCAAATTAAATATGTAGCAAACGCATACTAGTGTTAAATTAAGTAAACGTGAGAAACTTCAGCATGTACTCGATTGAAGTTATTCAATGTTGATTTTAACTTTTTGAACTCTTAGAGACTGTATACATCTCTAAGAAACAGCTTAGTGTAGTATGACACTCAGAGACTTTATACATCTCTGAGGAAATTAAATAATTTTAAAATATTTTATTGCATGTTATGACGCCTAGAGACCATATATACACCTCTAAGAAATTTAGGTTTAATAACTATTTTCTATTGTAAATTATTCACGTTGAGGCCTAGAGACCTTTTTATTTGAATGTTCCTACTTAACATTGATTTGGAGTATCTATACATCTCCTTTACGTGTACCATAGTGTAATTAGTTATAACACAAATGTATCATGTAATTGTTTTAAGTATTATTTACGAAAAAATGACTTACTGTTGAGTTTCTTTCGGCTTTCTTCTCAACAGCGGTCTCCTCTTGCGAAATGCCGGTAGATTCACAATCTGACCTGTAAAAGTGCCCCTGTGGCCTACTTACTGAAGAAGTTATTTCATTTCATTTCATTTCATTTCATTATAGCCTAACAAGTGTCGGTCCGGCCCAAGGGTAGTGGCGCTACAAATAGATTTCATATTCGTCTATGATCCCGATATAAAACAACCTTCACCGAGATGTTTATTTGATGAAATGTATTTTATATTTAATTTAATATGTCAATAAATATATTGCATATGGGTTGCCTAACAAATTTTAGTCCAGGGGATGTTAAATTAATAATTAAAAAAAAAGAATTAACCATTTCACCGGTTTGATTAATATTTGATAAATTCTATACCAATCGAAAGTATGAAGCCTATGGGCAAACGTTAGGTTGCCTATTCTTTTCCCGTCACAACTATCGGGTAGCCAGGTATAAACAGGTAAATCTATACCTACTAGCATTTTGCAACGGTCTGATTATTGAATTGAAATTAAATAAAATTAAAGATTATTTTATTATTTTAACTGATGAATTTATCTAATAATCAAACCGGTGACAAGTTTCAAATTTTTTTTTAATTAATTTTTAACTAAAAATACCCTGGACTAAAATTTGTTAGGCAACCCATATACAATATATTTATTGACATATTAAATTAAATATAATATACATTTCATCAAATAAACATCTCGGTGAAGGTCGTTTTATATCGGGATCCTCTACTATATGGAAATAATGTGCATACGTCTCGTCTGTTTCCTCCTCCTAAACTTAAACAATCTTCACGAATTTTTAGGGTCTAGGGTTTTAGGGTCTAAATGGGAAGAAAATATTCTGTGTCGGTTGTCGCAATGGTTGCGGCTGAATTTTGGCCAATAACAAACGCCTAGTACACAAATTTTATAAATACTCGGGTAATTCCGAATGTCGGATAATTCCGAAAATTACTGATATCTAATAAACGGGGTAACATTTTTTGCGCTAGCAACACTTCTTCTTACTGTAGAAGTGTATAGTATCTGAGGAAGTGTTGCTAGCGCAAAAATGTTACCCCGTTTATTAGATACCAGTAATTTTCGGAATTATCCGCCATTCGAAATTACCCGAGTACACTTAAATCGTAACGGTCCGACGCAGAACATTTCCTTGCTATTCAGTTTCTAAAATTTCGTAAACATTGTTTAAGTTATGGAGGAGGAAACAAACGAGAACGAAACCGCGATAATGTATAAAAAAACCGGCCAAGAGCATGTCGGGCCACGCTCAGTGTAGGGTTCCGTAGATGCTCATCCTTCACAATACTTAAGTTACAAGAAAGATTTCAAATTCTATAACAAGGTCGTAAACGCCAAAGTAATTGTAATTACTTATTACCTTCTGGAAGTCAACTTACGTCCCTTTAAGAAAATTATGAAATTTTGCGATAACTCAAAAACGGCTCATCCGATTTTGTTCAGTATAGTTTTCATTGAAAGTGCTTATAAAACCTCAATTTCATGATTTTTTCCATATTTTTTTGATTCGTGGTTAAAAAGTTAGAGTATATACTATTTTTTTTATTTACGGAGCGAATATTTACAAAACTGCTGACTTTATCAAAAAATAATGTTTGAAGACCCCTATTATTTTTAAAAGACCTATTCAACGACATCCCATACACCAGTGTTGAAACGAAAAAAATAAATCACCCCCCACTTTAGGTGTTCGAGAGGTAACCGAAAAAAATTTTTTTTTTTAATTTTTATTTTACTGTTTTTTCGGTGTGATACACACACATACTCATACCAAATTTCAGCTTTCTAGTACTAATTACCACGGAGCTAAGCCGCGGACAGACGGACAGACGGACAGACGGACATGGCGAAACTATAAGGGTAGTTGACTACGGAACCCTAAAAATGGAGTAGCATTTCCTCTCAGGCTGACTTCAAAAAATACGGCATTTCCCGATTCCTTAATTTTTTAAAAACATTCCTTTCCATGGAAAACGTACGATATCCACGTTATTTATGAGTTCATGTTCAATCAATTGGTATTTCTCGTAGTTCAATGGCCTGAAACCAGCGTGATAATTTATTTTTAAGTGAAGCTTCAGAAATGAATAATAATTGGAAAAGGCGGGTGTTGCCATGGCAAGGGGTTGATGCCCTGCTTATACACATTAATATCACATGTAAAAAATAAGCAGGCAAATAGCTAAATAATTATTATATTATGCACTAAGAGGTGCCTGCAACTCCGTGCATTTTTTTTAGCGCATAAGTATAAAAAGTATCTTTTGTTTTACAGCTATCCCTGTTCCAAAATTGGTTAAAATCTGTCCAGCCGTTTCGGCGTGATGACAAAGGAAATTATGACCAACATCATATCATTTCTCTACAACTGTAAATGTATGTGATTGTCATCTGAAAATTTCAATAACTTTCTCTTTTTAATCGCTGAAATCATCAATCAACATCAGACAATGTTAATTAAAATTTAAATGACTATCTCGATTCCAATTCTATCGAACCATCTGCTAGTCTATTACTTTGAAGCTTGATCATATTATCATCTCGCTAAGTTAATGCGATTCAACCAGGTTTCAACACCAGGCTCTAGCATTTCAAATGGTTAATAATGATCTTACTAGCTCTAAAAAAAATGTCTTGTATTTTTGTGAAAGCTAGAAAGCTAAATTTTATCAATTGAAAATTAGAAATTCCATGAACATTCAAAAACGGCGGTGGCCATTTTTGCCTTTTGCTAATCTGTGGCGTGATGTACCTAGAATTACCTGTGAATATTCGAAATTCGACCGTCGCATAGTGCCATTCTGCTCACTCCAATATACTTTGACAGGAGATCGAGAGGGATGGCACTATTCGAAGTCGTCAAAGAAGACTTTCAGTTTTGTTTACATAACCGATGACGTCACTATCATGAGCGAAAATGGCGGACAGCGTTTTAATAATTTCAAAATACAGATTAAAAACCATATTTTCAAATTCAATTTTTCAGCCATCTTTCACTTTTATGAATTGAAAAATATATATTTAGGCTTCCTTTGCTAAATACTATACGGAATAAACATTAGTTTATTAAAATTTGACATGAGTCAACTAGCCTATTATGCAAATTGTGTGTAGTAATAGTAGTTTATGCAACTGATACATAATGAGAGGCCTTAAGACACGAGTGTGGTTTCATAATAGGATCACACGAGTGTTTTAAGGCCTAATTATGTACAGTTGTATACACTACTTTATCTACACACATATCATAAGTACTCTAAGATGGGTTCAGAAGCCATAAGGAAATCACCGGCACCACTAGTGCTACCTGTAAAATATCTAACACATATACTAATGCAGTAAGAAATAAATCTGAACAAATACATAAACAGATTATTTATTGTAATAGTTGTAATTTACATTTACATTGAAACAATATTTTCAACTAAAATGTGAATAACAATAAACTTTTCACAATTCTACTTTTGTAACAGCAAAGAACCAACAAACAAATGACAACAATAATGGCGGCAATTCGAACCTCCGTCAAGACGAATGTTTTTTTTTTCTAAATCATTATACAAACGAATGTATCCATATTCTCATGACACTCGAGATCAAATGTCGTGCGGTTTTTATAAAAAACATACGGAATTGACGTTTTGTATCGATAACAATATTAATATCTATGGATACTAGAATAGAGACCCACTTGGGTTTTGACAGCTGTTCCTAATTTAAACTCGTAACCTTACAAAAATCGGTACTATGTAATAATAATAAATAATAATAAATATCAGACAACCTCACACAAATTAACCTAGTCCCAAATTAAGCTCAAGAAGGCTTGAATTATGGGTACCAGGCGACGATATACATCTATACTATTATAAAATCCTAAATTTGTATTGAAAATTAATTTTCTATGGAGGGAGGTCATGATTTCAGGAAAAATCTCGATAGCGTGATGCAGGATCGTCATTTGTTTCGTATGGGCGCGCGGTGCCATGCCAGCCTGGCGCCATCTGTTTTCAAAAAAACCTTTGTCCTAGCATCACGCTGAAACGGCTGGATAAAAAGTTACCAATTTTGGTACAGGAATAGCTGAACATCCAAAGATGGTTATAGGATACTTTTTATTATGATTAATATTTATCTCTGTAAAACATAAATTGCATGAAATATTTTCCTTACAATGTGTAACCTTATATTGACAGCGTTTGTGATTTTGAATGTAGAACGACGCGACCCCCGCGTGGCTCTTACGTAAACAAAAACTAAAAAGTATGAATTCGACATAATACCTCTGCGCGGCTCACCTGTATTAACAAAAAGGTTAAGGTTGTTTGAGGCGTTGAGTTACGGAAACCGTGTTAGTTAGATAAATAGAAAAGATGGCGCCAATTGTCGACCAACACAGACGAAAATATGAGTGCAATGTTCGTTGTAAATTGGCTCATGCTAAAAAAAAAAACCAAACATACATTTCTTTAAAAACACAATTTCCTACAGTAGGAACTAATTAATGCTCTTTTATTGAACATGCAATTATATTCTTCTGTAGTTTGTAAGTATTGACCATAAAAAAGCCCGGAGACGCAATAAAAAATGTTAATGAATATAACAGTTTTTTTAATGTCATTTTATCGAGTGTAATTGAAATAAAAGTATTTCGTATCAATTTAAGTAAGTAAATTAAATACATTTTTAAATATGTTTTACCAACCAACATTTAGAACATTAGGCGAAAAATTTTGTATTGTTTGTGTTTGGCCTAACTTACTAATAAGGTAGCGAAATGTATAATAAACGATAAATATACGATATATTTAGCCACAATTTTGCATTTATGCAGTTTTTTTTATACATAAAATTTATTCAAAGTAATAAAATATATCATATTTTTTTTGTTTTTAACGGTGTGTTGAGATGTTGTTCTCAATGACCCAATTTTCCGCTAGATGGCGTTGTTTCCTTGACAAAATCTCCATACTACCGGCTGCATCGCGCTGTTAAGATTTTTCCTGAGTTAATAACACCAGCTCCATACATGTAAAACTTTGAAGCCATTGATGGGTCTCCTCGACACCGAGGCCAAGGATTCACGCACGTCGTTGCGTGCCTGTGACCACGATTCGGCACAAGCTAGGGTGTAGCTGTGATGGGTTAACCTGGACTTCGAGAATTACTACCGAAGTTGTTGAATATTGATCGCATACCTAATATAAGCAGCAGTGTATCAGTTATTGAGAGTTGCTTGCTGCTCGACAATGTATGCATTTTGTATAAAAAACAACCATAATTCGAGACAAGACAAAATTATTAAATTTACAATGTAGAAAGGATGTCACCTACCGGGATTTGAACCCAGAACCTACTGAAATAATAACCGTGTCATCTCATGCATTTTCCTTTGCTTCCTTATTCATTACACCACGGATAATAAAACAGTGAGGCCATCACGTATCCGTTCAGTGGTGCTGTCGCCATTATTGACGTACGCTTGATTGAGTTAAGTTGGCACCTGAATCTTATGGCGTTACTTAGGAAATTATTATGACAGGTCATATTATTATATTAGTACCATTGTAGACGAAAATAATTTATTGACATCATAATAGATGTCATTAATATATGTTCAGGTAGGACTATGAGCTAATTATTTTTCAAGGTGCTTTGAATAGTTATCTACAATAAACAATAAATATTAAAAACGATCTTTTAAACTTACCTAAGTCTTGACTCAATTTTAACTAAACCAAGATGATCTTCACAAGCGTAGCACCGAAGGTGCGGAGCGTTCTAGGGAAGTCGCCCACTCACTAATTTAAGTAGTAACTTAATGCGAGGCCGTAGGCCGAGCTCTAAGTAGCAACGAAGGTGCAGAGCGTCCCAGGGATGCCGCTCACACATTTAAGCTTATATTAAGTGTGTGGGCGGCCTCGCATTAAGTTTTTTAAATCTACAATAGACAATAAATATTAAAAACGATCTTTTAAACATGCTTAAATCTTGACGCAATCTTAATTAAACCAAGATGATGTTCACAAGCGAAGCACGGAAGGTGCGGAGCGTTTTAGGGAAGTCGCTCACCCACTAATATAAGTAGTAACTTAATGCGAGGCCGTAGGCCGAGCTCCACGTAGCACCGAAGGTGCAGAGCGTCCCAGGGAAGCCGCTCACACACTTCAACTTATATTAAGTAGGTGGGCGGCCTCGCATTAAGTTATTTAAATCTACAATAGACAATAAATATTCAAAACATTTTTTTAAACATAAGTCTTGCCTCAATTTTAATTAAACCAAGATCATGTTCACAAGCGTAGCACCGCAGGTGCGGAGCGTCCTAGGGAAGGCGCTCACCCACTAATATAAGTAGTAACTTAATACGAGGCCGTAGGCCGAGCTTCACATAGCACCGAAGGTTCAGAGCATCCCAGGAAAGCCGCTCATACATTTAAACTTATATTAAGTGTGTGGGCGGCCTCGCATTAAGTTATTTGAACATATTTTAAGTGGGTGGGCATCTTCCCTGGGACGCTCCGCATCTTCGGTGCTAAGTTACTTTATAAACCCTTAGTAATTTAATGCGAGGCCATAGGCCGAGTTCCACGAGCATCTCAGGGAAGCCGCCAACCCACTCAACATATGTTTAAGTTACTTAATAGGCGGCTTCCTTAGGACGCTCCGCACCTTCGGTGCTAAGCGGAGCTCGGCCTTCAGCCTCGCATTAAGTTACTTCAACTTATATTAAGTGGATGGGCGGCTTTCTTGGGACGCTCCGCACCTACGGTGCTACGCGGAGCTCGGCCTTCAGCCTCGCATTAAGTTACTTCAACTTATATTAAGTAGGTATTCGGCTTCTTTGCGACGCTCCGCACCTTCGGTGCTACGCGGAGCTCGGCCTGCGGCCTCGCATTAGGTTACTTCAACTTATATTAAGTGGGTGGGCGGCTTTCTTGGGACGCTCCGCACCTACGGTGCTACGCGGAGCTCGGCCTTCGGCCTCGCATTATGTTACTTCAACTTTTATTAAGTGGGTGGGCGGCTTCCTTGGGACGCTCCGCACCTGCGGTGCTACGCGGAGCTCGGCCTTCGGCCTCGCATTAAGTTACTTCAACTTATATTAAGTGGGTGGGCGGCTTCCTTGGGACGCTCCGCACCTGCGGTGCTACGCGGAGTTCGGCCTTCGGCCTCGCATTAAGTTACTTCAACTTATATTAAGTGGGTGGGCGGCTTCTTTGCGACGCTCCGCACCTACGGTGCTACGCGGAGCTCGGCCTTCGGCCTCGCATTAAGTTACTTCAACTTATATTAAGTGGGTGGGCGGCTTTCTTGGGACGCTCCGCACCTACGGTGCTACGCGGAGCTCGGCCTTCAGCCTCGCATTATGTTACTTCAACTTATATTAAGTGGGAGTTCGGCTTCTGTGCGACGCTCCGCACCTTCGGTGCTACGCGGAGCTCGGCCTGCGGCCTCGCATTAAGTTGCTTCAACTTATATTAAGTGGATGGGCGGCTTTCTTGGGACGCTCCGCACCTACGGTGCTACGCGGAGCTCGGCCTTCGGCCTCGCATTAAGTTACTTCAACTTATATTAAGTGGGTATTCGGCTTCTTTGCGAAGCTCCGCACCTTCGGTGCTACGCGGAGCTCGGCCTGCGGCCTCGCATTAAGTTACTTCAGTTTATATTAAGTGGATGGGCGGCTTCCTTGGGACGCTCCGCACCTACGGTGCTACGCGGAGCTCGGCCTTCGGCCTCGCATTAAGTTACTTCAACTTATATTAAGTGGGTGGGCGGCTTCCTTGGAACGCTCCGCACCTGCGGTGCTACGCGGAGCTCGGCCTTCGGCCTCGCATTAAGTTACTTCGACTTATATTAAGTGAGTGGGCGGCTTCTTAGCGACGCTCCGCACCTACGGTGCTACGCAAGCTCGGCCAGCGGCCTCGCATTAAGTTACTTCAACTTATATTAAGTGGATGGGCGGCTTCCTTGGGACGCTCCGCACCTACGGTGCTACGCGGAGCTCGGCCTTCGGCCTCGCATTAAGTTACTTCAACTTATATTAAGTGGGTGGGCAGCTTCCTTGGGACGCTCCGCACCTGCGGTGCTACGCGGAGCTCGGCCTTCGGCCTCGCATTAAGTTACTTCGACTTATATTAAGTGGGTGGGCGGCTTCTTTGCGACGCTCCGCACCTACGGTGCTACGCGGAGCTCGGCCTGCGGCCTCGCATTAAGTTACTACAACTTATATTAAGTGGATGGGCGGCTTCCTTGGGACGCTCCGCACCTACGGTGCTACGCGGAGCTCGGCCTTCGGCCTCGCATTAAGTTACTTCAACTTATATTAAGTGGGTGGGCGGCTTCCTTGGGACGCTCCGCACCTGCGGTGCTACGCGGAGCTCGGCCTTCGGCCTCGCATTAAGTTACTTCGACTTATATTAAGTGGGTGGGCGGCTTCTTTGCGACGCTCCGCACCTACGGTGCTACGCGGAGCTCGGCCTTCGGCCTCGCATTAAGTTACTTCAACTTATATTAAGTGGGTGGGCGGCTTTCTTGGGACGCTCCGCACCTACGGTGCTACGCGGAGCTCGGCCTTTGGCCTCGCATTATGCTACTTCGACTTATATTAAGTGGGTGGGCGGCTTCCTTGGGACGCTCCGCACCTACGGTGCTACGCGGAGCTCGGCCTTTAGCCTCGCATTAAGTTACTTCGACTTATATTAAGTGGGTGGGCGGCTTCCTTAGGACGCTCCGCACCTTCGGTGCTACGCGGAGCTCGGCCTTTGGCCTCGCAATAAGTGTAGTGAACGTATGATATTGTGTTTACGCGTGCGAAGCCGCGGGCAAAAGCTAGTACTTATATACTTATATTCTTATTCTATACTATTATTCTATACTATTATAAAATCCTAAATTTGTATTGAAAATAAATTTTCTATGGAGGGAGGTCATGATTTCAGGAAAAATCTCGATAGCGTGATGCAGCCGGATAGTTGTTTTGTATGGACACGCGTCGCCGTGCCAACCTGGCGCCATCTGTTTTCAAAAAAACCGTTGTCCTCGCATCACGCCGAAACGGCTGGATAAAAAGCTACCAATTTTGGTACAGGAATAGCTGAACATCCAAAGATGGTTATAGGATACTTTTTATTATGATTAATATTTATCTCTGAAAACATAAATTCCATGAAATATTTTCCTTACAATGTGTAAACCTTATAATGACAGCGTTTGTGATTTTGAATTTAGAACGACGCGACCCCCGCGTGGCTCTTACGTGTACAAAAACTAAAAAGTATGAATTCGACATAATACCTCCGCGCGGCCCACCGGCATTAACAATAAGGTTAAGGTTGTTTGAGGCGTTGAGTTACGGAAACCGTCTTAGTTAGATAGAAAAGATGGCGCCAATTATCGACCAACACAGACGAAAATATGAGTGCAATGTTCGTTGTAAATTGTCTCATGCCCAAAAAAAAATTATACATTTCTTTAAAAACACAATTTGCGACAATAGGAACTAATGCTCTTTTATTGAATATACAATTATATTCTTCTGTAGTTTGTAAGTATCGACCAAATCCCGGAGACGCAATTAAAAACGTTAATGAATAAAACAGATTTTTAATGCTATTTTATCGAGTGTAATTGAAATAAAAGTATTTCGAATCAATTTAAGTAAATTAAATACAGTTCTAAATATGTTTTACCAACCAACATTTAGAACATTAGGCGCAAATTTTGGTATTGTTTGTGTTTGGCCTAACTTACTAATAAGGTAGCGAAATGTATAATAAACGATAAATATACGATATATTTAGCGACAATTTTGCATCTATGTACTTTTTTTATATATAAAATTTATTCAAAGTAATAAATATCAATCATTCTTTATTTTTAACGGCGTGTTGAGATTTTGTTGATGACCCAATTATCCGCTAGATGGCGTTGTTACCTTGACAAAATCTCCATACTAGCGGCTGCATCGCGCTGTTAAGATTTTTCCCGAGTTAATAACACCAGCTCCATACATGTAAAGGATTCAAGCACGTCGTTGCGTGCCTGTGACCACGATTCGGTACAAGTTAGGGTGTAGTGTGATGGGTTAACCCGGACTTCGAGAATTACTACCGAAGTTGTTGAATATTGATCGCATACCTAATAATATAAGCAGCAGTGTATCAATTATTGAGAGTTGCTGCACGACAATGTATGCATTTTGTATGAAAAACAACCATGATTCGAGACAAGACAAAATTATAAAATTTACAATGTAGAAAGGATTTCACCCAGCCGGGATTTGAACCCAGAACCTACTGAAATAATAACCGTGTCATCTCATGCATTTTCCATTGCTTCCTTATTCATTATACCACGGATAACAAAACAGTGAGGCCATCACGTATCCGTTCAGTGGTGCTGTCGCCATTATTGACGTACGCTCGATTGAGTTAAGTTGGCACCTGAATCTTATGGCGTTACTTAGGAAATTATTATGACAGGTCATATTATTATATTAGTATTAGTACCATTGTAGACGAAAATAATTTATTGTCATCTTAATAGATGTCATTAATATATGTTCAGGTAGGACTATGAGCTAATTATTTTTCAAGGTGCTTTGAATAGTTATCTACAATAATCAATAAATATTCAAAACGATATATAAACATAAGTCTAGCCTCAATTTAAACTAAACCAAGATGATGTTCACAATGGTAGCACCTAAGGTACGGAGCGTTCTAGGGAAGTCGCCCACCCACTAATTTAAGTAGTAACTTAATGCGATGCCGTAGGCCGAGCTCTACGTAGCACTGAAGGTGCAGAGCGTCCCAGGGAAGCCGCTCACACACTTCAACTTATATAAAGTAGGTGGGTGGCCTCGCATTAAGTTATTTAAATCTATAATAGACAATAAATATTCAAAACAATTTTTTAAACATTAGTCTTGCCTCAATTTTAATTAAACCAAGATCATGTTCACAAGCGTAGCACCGCAGGTGCGGAGCGTCCTAGGGAATGCGCCCAACCACTAATATAAGTAGTAACTTAATGCGAGGCCGTAGGCCGAGCTTCACATAGCACCGAAGGTGCAGAGCGTCCCAGGAAAGCCGCTCATACATTTAAACTTATATTAAGTGGGTGGGCGACCTCGCAATAAGTTATTTAAATCTACAATAGACAATAAATATTAAAAATTGGGCGAGTGCGAGTCCGGCTCGCGCATGAAGTTTGTTGTAGGGAGCCCCCCTTAAATATTTTTTTTATTTTATTTTTAGTATTTGTTGTTATAGCGGCAATAGAAACACGTCATCTGTGAAATTTTCTACTGTCCAGCTATCACCGTTCTTGAGATACAGCCTGGTGAAAGACGGACGGACGGACAGCGAAGTCTCAGTGATAGGGCCCCGTTTTTACCCTTTGGGTACAAAACCCTAAAAACAATCTCTTAAACATAAGTCTTGCCCCAATTTTAATTAATCCAAGATCATGTTCACAAGTGTAGCACCGAAGGTGCGGAGCGTTCTAGGGAAGGCGCTCACACACTTAAACTTATATTAACTAGGTGGGCAGCCTCGCATTAAGTTATTTAAATCTACAATAGACAATAAATATTCAAAACAATTTTTTAAACATAAATCTTGCCTCAATTTTAATTAAACCAAGATCATGTTCACTAGCGTAGCACCGAAGGTGCGGAGCGTCCTAGGGAAGGCGCCCACTGACTAATATAAGTAGTAACTTAATGCGAGGCCATAGGCCGAGCTTCACATAGCACCGAAGGTGCAGAGCGTCCCAGGAAAGCCGCTCACACATTTAAACTTATATAAAGTGGGTGGGCGACCTCGCATTAATTTATTTGAACATATTTTAAGTGGGTGAGCGTCTTCCCTGGGACGCTCCGCACCTTCGGTGCTAAGTTACTTTATAAACCCTTAGTAATTTAATGCGAGGCCGCAGGCCGAGTTCCACGAGCGTCCCAGGGAAACCGCCAACCCACTTAACATATGTTTAAGTAACTTAATAGGCGGCTTCCTTGGGACGCTCCGCACCTTCGGTGCTACGCGGAGCTCGGCCTGCGGCCTCGCATGAAGTTACTTCATCTTATATTAAGTGGGTGCGGCTTCCTTGGGACGCTCCGCACCTTCGGTGCTACGCGGAGCTCGGCCTTCGGCCTCGCACTAGGTTATTTCAGCTTATATTAAATGGGTTGGCGGATTCCTTGGGACGCTTTGCACCTACGGTGCTACGCGGAGCTCGGCCTTCGGCCTCGCATTAAGTTACTTCAACTTATATTAAGTGGGTGGGCGGCTTCCTTGAGACGCTCTGCACCTTCGGTGCTACGCGGAGCTCGGCCTGCGGCCTCGCATTAAGTTACTTCAACTTATATTAAGTGGGTGGTCGGCTTCCTTGGGACGCTCCGCACCCACGGTGCGACGCGGAGCTCGGCCTTCGGCCTCGCATTAAGTTACTTCAACTTATATTAAGTGGGTGGGCGGCTTCTTTGCGACGCTCCGCACCTTCAGTGCTACGCGGAGCTCGGCCTTCGGCCTCGCATTAAGTTACTTCAACTTATATTAAGTGGGTGGGCGGCTTCTTTAAGACGCTCCGCACCTTCGGTGTTACGCGGAGCTCGGCCTGCGGCCTCGCATTAAGTTACTTCGACTTATATTAAGTGGGTGGTCGGCTTCCTTGGGACGCTCCGCACCTACGGTGCTACGCGGAGCTCGGCCTTCGGCCTCGCATTAAGTTGCTTCAACTTATATTAAGTGAGTGGGCGGCTTCTTTGAGATGCTCCGCACCTTCGGTGCTACGCGGAGCTCGGCCTTCGGCCTCGCATTAAGTTACTTCAACTTATATTAAGTGGGTGGGCGGCTTCTTTGAGACGCTCAGCACCTTCGGTGTTATGCGGAGCTCGGCCTGCGGCCTCGCATTAAGTTACTTCAACTTATATTAAGTGGGTGGGCGGCTTTCTTGGGACGCTCCGCACCTACGGTGCTACGCGGAGCTCGGCCTTCGGCCTCGCAATAAGTGTAGTGAACGTATGATATTGTGTTTACGCGTGCGAAGCCGCGGGCAAAAGCTAGTAGATAATAAATACTTAAATACATAGAACATCCATGACCCAGGCACAAATATTCGTGTTCATCACACAAATATTTGCCCTTGTCGGGATTCGAACCCGGGACCGTCGGCTCAGTAGGCAGTTGCTTAACCACTGCGCCAACCGCGTCGTCTACAGATACAATAACATTACAGTACAGATTTTACCTACTACCACAGACTAAAAAAAATCTCATAGTAAAAGTGGTTGTAATAATGCTGGTCATTTCCTACGATTTCTGAACGCATTTTAGAGCACTAATGATAGGTATACTGTGCGTAGATAAAGTTTATTTAACGACTTCATAAGCCATTTACATCAAAACGTTTAGAAGTCATAGAAAATAGCATAAATTAAGACTGAAAAATATACGTATGCCGGCCGCAATACAGTTACATAATCAGATTTTATGAAATATCAAAAACGATTTATTAGTATGAAGTTTCCATGAAGATACTGGCTTGTGACGTCATAAAAATCAGTAGTTAAATACTTCTTCTTTTTAGTTTTTGTCCAATTAAAAATAGTAAGATGTCCAAAAGTTAGTGGCAATTTATTTGGTTTCGTTTTTTTTTAATGCATGTTTATTGTTTAGTGGTTTCAATGGCATAATTAATATTCACCATAGTTAAATACACAATAACAATCCGAACATTGTAGGTAACTTAAAACTCCATTTCCGAGATTCGCATAAAAAATATATTATTTAATATTGAGGATCATAAAAACGTTTCAATATGAGAATTCATTATACTGACCCTCCCAAGCGGAAGCGGTCGATAATCAGCACAGACCCGCAGATTAAAGTTGGAGCTCTTATTAAACCTTGCCACGGAAAAAGGTCGTATGTGAATAAAGGTTTCATAGTAAGATACAACGTTTTACTGTAGGACGGAGGCATTATCGCAGTCGTTGGCGATTTTTTACAGTCTGGTGACACTAGGGTTGCCTCACACATGCAGTGCAGTATCTACCGTACCTACCTACTGAGCCGATGGTCCTGGGTTCGAATCCCAGCGGGGGCAAATATTTGTGTGTTGAAGTCGAATATTAGTTCAAGGGTCATGGGTGTTATCGATATATGTAGTTAATATATTATTTTATATATATTGTCGTTCTATGTCGGCGCTCTTATTACCGCAGTGGACAGCGATACGCGACGATTTTTCACAGTCTAGTGACACTAGGGTTGCCTCACACATGCAGTGCAGTATCTACCCCACCCGGTGTTTTGCCTTTTCGCCGAACTGTTTTTCTTCGAATGTTTCATTTCACCGAATTTCCACTTCGCAGAATTTGTATTCCTCATTTTTCATAATTGTTGTAAATATCATTCTATAGATCAGGTTAGGTTAGGTTAGGTTTGTTTTATAACAATCCTAAATAGTTTACAGTTTCAGTGAAAAATGCTTTCTGCGAAATGATACTTCGGCGAAATGAAACATTCGACGAAAAATAGTTCGGCGAAAAGGCAGAGAACCACCGCACCCACATATTTAAACAAAATTTGGAGCTCTTATTATCTCAGTTGTCAGTAATACGCGTCAATTTTTCACAGTCTGGTGACACTAGGGCTGTCTCACACGTGCAGTATCTACCGTACCCACATATCTATCTATACAAAAGTTGTACCTCTTATTATCTCAGTTGTCAGGCCACACATGGCGATTTTTCAGTCTCGTGAAACTAAGGTTGTCTCACATATGCAGTGCAGTATCTACAGTGCAGTACCCCCATATCTATTAAAAAGTTGGAGCTCTTATTATCGCAGTAGACAGCGATACGCGACGATTATTCAGTCTGGTGACACTAGGGTTGCCTCACACATGCAGTGCAGTATCTAATAGTCACAGAATAAAAGTTTCGTCTCTTTGGACCTTATCACCTGGGAACGGAGTTGGACCCAATTTAATAAAAATATTTCGTAACGCACGTTCATTAAATAACATTTAGTAGGTCTATACCTTTAAAATACCTACAATTAGTGTATTTTATAACTTACATAATAAGTATGTTTGAATGTTAGCTTAAATAAATTAATGTAGAAATCCTGGGAAATCCTTTAAGTAATTCGAGTGCATCTCCATACAACTCCAGCAACTTCAGCACCGACACCAATGTTTGTGATGCCTTATCACCGTCATATAAAATCGAAAAGTAAGGAAACCTTTTAATTTCCCATTTCCATTAAAGTTTAGAACTTATTGCTTGCCTAAGTGACAACCCTAGCTCAAACTTTCCATTTTGACGTTTTTTCCCAATTTTTCACAGTATTATTTTTGTGTTTTGACTTTCCCGACAATTATCCAAGTCAGTGAATTGACAATATTCAATATTATTGCTCAAGTTATTGATGTGAACGTCCCTTAAAAGCAATACGATCATAAATATTTTTACTACACAATTTCGCATTATATTTTTAAGAAGAAACCTTTCTGGAAACAGCTCTTTTTATTATCAAACGGTTTTATTTAGCTTGCCCTGTTTGTTTATTTGGGTCAAATCTAGTCATTGAAATTTTACCCCGTTCCTGTTGACGTATTGATCTGAAATTTGGTACACATCTTTAGTTTTGGTGACAATATAATTTAATACATTCAGCATCATTATAAATCCAAGATGGCTGCCGCTACAAAATGGCGGATTACAAATTTTATCACTACTTCCTCAATATGTTGTCATATTGAGGAAAGTTGCGCCCTAGAGAAAACATTCCAGTTCCATTTTCTAAGTTAAAAATGCACAGCACCAGCCCACATGTAATGTGTATTAAGGTTTACAATAAACTTCCAAAGTACATCAGAAACGAGGAAAAATATACTATATTCAATAAAAAACTGACAAAATATTTAGTAGATAACAGCTTCTACACCTTAACTGATTTTTTTGAAAGTAAGAATTAATAGAACTTATATAATGTAGAGGCAATGTATAATTTTAAAATAAGTAGATACTCGTATGTTTAATATACAATGTATTAGAATATAAGTTTTCATGTTTGTGATGTTATTGGAATTTGTGAATATTTTGTTGAACCTAATAATGCTAAGTGAGTACTATAGAAAAAGATAATGCATAATAGTAGGTAACTAAGATGTTATTTACAAAGTAAATAAAAAAGGTATATTTATGAACTTAGATGTTCTGTTAAATTTGTAAACATATTTATTTATTAATAGTTGCAGTGCCCTGCAGGGTTTCATAGCGAAATAAAATTCTGTATCGTCCATCTTATGTAACCTATGAAAGCAATAAATAAACTGATAACTGATAACTGATAACTATGGGGATCAAATGAAAGGGTTTGGGTTATAGAATACTGTAACATTATGTTTTGACAAATTTAAAATCTAAGATGGCCGCCGGAAATACCTTATTTCAATATGGGTATCAAATAAAAGGTCTTGCCTAGTAGAATAGATTACACTTTGAAAAATAAATGAAAATCCAATATGGCCGCCAATAAAATGGCAGGTGATTTTTTTCACTACCCCTTCAATATGGGTATCAAATGGAAGGGCTTGAGTAATAGAATACTGTAATACCTTGCTTTGACAAATTTCAAATCTAAGATGACCGGCGATGACGATGGCGATTTAATAATTGTTTCAATATGGGTGATGGCAGTGGCGTGCACCTTATAAAGACAAAAAGACACTGCCTACCCTAGTTGATTACAGAAACGAAATATATTATTTATTGTTACAAACATTACCTTTTTATAAAATTATATAAAACAAATGTACAAAAATAATCAATTTGCGATCCGCGCCATCTATCGAGTCGGTGCGCCAAAATTACGTACGTATTGGTCGATTCCGTGGAGGTTGACTTGAACCATTCCGCAGCACTAGCGCCGCTTTGCGCCGTAAGCGGTAAAGACAGGCGATTTTCTGTCTAAATTTATATTTGTGTGCCTCGTGGTAACACGGACCGCATATGTGTGCGTTCTTATAAGCATATTGCACACAATAACAAAACTCACGCACACAAATACAGAAGTAAGACATTGTCTCATGTCTTTTACTTCCTTACGGAAGTAGGATGTTTACGACCCGCGCCGCGACTCGACACGGCGAACAACATTCGGTGCGAGCGAGGCGCGAATACCGCGACGCCCGATGTTAAGCGAACAATTCCGAACGGGTAGCCTGTCTCGCTCTCTCCTTAGCTATTATTTGTAGAGTCGAACTTCCGATATTGACTATGTAACGAATTTAAAAAGGCGCTTTTTTGTAACTTTAATTAGCGCAAAAACAGTACTATTTAAGTTTGTCGTATTTTTGTTACCTATAGGTTTTGCATACTTGGACGCCATTATTGTTTGTTTTGATTATTACGTGTGATAGTGGTGACTAGTAAATAAGCGAATAAAAACTTTTACTGTATTCTTTTAATTGTGATAATTGTGGTGGTGTTTATTGTTTGCGGTCGTCAGTTAATAGAGGAAATTATTGAGAGATGGTCGATTTGCTTGATATTTGAGAAGACGAAGAATAAAAACTGTCCCGCATTATTTCTGTAAGTTATTAGGTTCTCAAATTTTTTTGTCTACCCTGTCGTAAATCTCTGTGCACGCCACTGGGTGATGGATATCAAATGAAAGGGCAAGTTGAAAGCTGCATAGTGGACCGTAGAGTTTAGAGCAGTCAATACTTAACAGTAATATGAATGATGAAATTTAGCCAACTTATCAATACCTACAAAGGACTTCATCAACTTAGAATCGGAATTCAAGTATGGATCTTGGTTCCCCCAAGTCAAGATTTTGTATCGTGTCGAGCCCTGTGTTAGGGTGGCTAAAAATGAAACCTCGCTAGCGGTACACCACCCAAGTTAAGATAAAATGTTAAAACCTGTCAAGAACTGCGTGGCACTACGGTTAATAAAAAGTATATGTCGTAAGCGTTTTCCCCTCAAGACTTGAGCACATCTTGTTGACTAATAGCCTTGCCGCTCTATTGGACCTCTAGGGGGGTTGACCGTTTTAATGTCCATTACTCTCATGAGTTTCGTTCTCATGAACGAAATGGAAAATAAAAATAAAACAAAAACAAACAAAAATAAAACAGAAACAGCAACACAACGAAAGAGAAGGCTTAAGAGGCCATTCCTTTTAAAATTAATTTATTTCATATTATGACAAATATATTGATAATTTCAACCAACTTTTTGATGTGAATAATACTTTTCCCCGAGTTCTAGGTAGTAACATAGCTATTTCATGCCTTTATTGCGTGCAGTCAAGAATAAGTTAAATAACTAATTTTCCGCGTGAATTTTGTCAATTTCGAGTAGTTTTTGAAACAAAAATTATCAATGAAAAATTCAAATTGTAGGTTTCAAATATATGCCAATAAATCCCAATAGCCCTGTTCTAGGTAGTAACATCAATAATATGTTAAGAAACATGTTTGATCATAGAGAAAAATGTCTAAAGCAATCAGCATTTTAAAAGGAATAAGGCCTCTTAAGCCTTCTCTTTCGTTGTGTTGCTGTTTCTGTTTTTCTGTTGCGTGCAAAAGAGAGTGAAATTGGAACTCATAATCGACTACAAAAAAATAAGTAATTTTTTTTTTAAGTTAAACGGTTTTATTGAAAACTAGCTTTTGCCCGCGGCTTCGCACGCGTAAACACAATATCATACGTTCACTACACTTATTGCGAGGCCAAAGGCCGAGCTCCGCGTAGCACCGAAGGTGCGGAGCGTCCTAAGGAAGCCGCCCACCCACTTAATATAAGTCGAAGTAACTTAATGCGAGGCTAAAGGCCGAGCTCCGCGTAGCACCGTAGGTGCGGAGCGTCCCAAGGAAGCCGCCCACCCACTTAATATAAGTCGAAGTAGCATAATGCGAGGCCAAAGGCCGAGCTCCGCGTAGCACCGTAGGTGCGGAGCGTCCCAAGAAAGCCGCCCACCCACTTAATATAAGTTGAAGTAACTTAATGCGAGGCCGAAGGCCGAGCTCCGCGTAGCACCGTAGGTGCGGAGCGTCGCAAAGAAGCCGCCCACCCACTTAATATAAGTCGAAGTAACTTAATGCGAGGCCGAAGGCCGAGCTCCGCGTAGCACCGCAGGTGCGGAGCGTCCCAAGGAAGCCGCCCACCCACTTAATATAAGTTGAAGTAACTTAATGCGAGGCCGAAGGCCGAGCTCCGCGTAGCACCGTAGGTGCGGAGCGTCCCAAGGAAGCCGCCCATCCACTTAATATAAGTTGTAGTAACTTAATGCGAGGCCGCAGGCCGAGCTCCGCGTAGCACCGTAGGTGCGGAGCGTCGCAAAGAAGCCGCCCACCCACTTAATATAAGTCGAAGTAACTTAATGCGAGGCCGAAGGCCGAGCTCCGCGTAGCACCGCAGGTGCGGAGCGTCCCAAGGAAGCTGCCCACCCACTTAATATAAGTTGAAGTAACTTAATGCGAGGCCGAAGGCCGAGCTCCGCGTAGCACCGTAGGTGCGGAGCGTCCCAAGGAAGCCGCCCATCCACTTAATATAAGTTGAAGTAACTTAATGCGAGGCCGCTGGCCGAGCTTGCGTAGCACCGTAGGTGCGGAGCGTCGCTAAGAAGCCGCCCACTCACTTAATATAAGTCGAAGTAACTTAATGCGAGGCCGAAGGCCGAGCTCCGCGTAGCACCGCAGGTGCGGAGCGTTCCAAGGAAGCCGCCCACCCACTTAATATAAGTTGAAGTAACTTAATGCGAGGCCGAAGGCCGAGCTCCGCGTAGCACCGTAGGTGCGGAGCGTCCCAAGGAAGCCGCCCATCCACTTAATATAAACTGAAGTAACTTAATGCGAGGCCGCAGGCCGAGCTCCGCGTAGCACCGAAGGTGCGGAGCTTCGCAAAGAAGCCGAATACCCACTTAATATAAGTTGAAGTAACTTAATGCGAGGCCGAAGGCCGAGCTCCGCGTAGCACCGTAGGTGCGGAGCGTCCCAAGAAAGCCGCCCATCCACTTAATATAAGTTGAAGCAACTTAATGCGAGGCCGCAGGCCGAGCTCCGCGTAGCACCGAAGGTGCGGAGCGTCGCACAGAAGCCGAACTCCCACTTAATATAAGTTGAAGTAACATAATGCGAGGCTGAAGGCCGAGCTCCGCGTAGCACCGTAGGTGCGGAGCGTCCCAAGAAAGCCGCCCACCCACTTAATATAAGTTGAAGTAACTTAATGCGAGGCCGAAGGCCGAGCTCCGCGTAGCACCGTAGGTGCGGAGCGTCGCAAAGAAGCCGCCCACCCACTTAATATAAGTTGAAGTAACTTAATGCGAGGCCGAAGGCCGAACTCCGCGTAGCACCGCAGGTGCGGAGCGTCCCAAGGAAGCCGCCCACCCACTTAATATAAGTTGAAGTAACTTAATGCGAGGCCGAAGGCCGAGCTCCGCGTAGCACCGCAGGTGCGGAGCGTCCCAAGGAAGCCGCCCACCCACTTAATAAAAGTTGAAGTAACATAATGCGAGGCCGAAGGCCGAGCTCCGCGTAGCACCGTAGGTGCGGAGCGTCCCAAGAAAGCCGCCCACCCACTTAATATAAGTTGAAGTAACCTAATGCGAGGCCGCAGGCCGAGCTCCGCGTAGCACCGAAGGTGCGGAGCGTCGCAAAGAAGCCGAATACCTACTTAATATAAGTTGAAGTAACTTAATGCGAGGCTGAAGGCCGAGCTCCGCGTAGCACCGTAGGTGCGGAGCGTCCCAAGAAAGCCGCCCATCCACTTAATATAAGTTGAAGTAACTTAATGCGAGGCTGAAGGCCGAGCTCCGCTTAGCACCGAAGGTGCGGAGCGTCCTAAGGAAGCCGCCTATTAAGTAACTTAAACATATGTTGAGTGGGTTGGCGGCTTCCCTGAGATGCTCGTGGAACTCGGCCTATGGCCTCGCATTAAATTACTAAGGGTTTATAAAGTAACTTAGCACCGAAGATGCGGAGCGTCCCAGGGAAGATGCCCACCCACTTAAAATATGTTCAAATAACTTAATGCGAGGCCGCCCACACACTTAATATAAGTTTAAATGTATGAGCGGCTTTCCTGGGATGCTCTGAACCTTCGGTGCTATGTGAAGCTCGGCCTACGGCCTCGTATTAAGTTACTACTTATATTAGTGGGTGAGCGCCTTCCCTAGGACGCTCCGCACCTGCGGTGCTACGCTTGTGAACATGATCTTGGTTTAATTAAAATTGAGGCAAGACTTATGTTTAAAAAAATGTTTTGAATATTTATTGTCTATTGTAGATTTAAATAACTTAATGCGAGGCCGCCCACCTACTTAATATAAGTTGAAGTGTGTGAGCGGCTTCCCTGGGACGCTCTGCACCTTCGGTGCTACGTGGAGCTCGGCCTACGGCCTCGCATTAAGTTACTACTTATATTAGTGGGTGAGCGACTTCCCTAAAACGCTCCGCACCTTCCGTGCTTCGCTTGTGAACATCATCTTGGTTTAATTAAGATTGCGTCAAGATTTAAGCATGTTTAAAAGATCGTTTTTAATATTTATTGTCTATTGTAGATTTAAAAAACTTAATGCGAGGCCGCCCACACACTTAATATAAGCTTAAAAGTGTGAGCGGCATCCCTGGGACGCTCTGCACCTTCGTTGCTACTTAGAGCTCGGCCTACGGCCTCGCATTAAGTTACTACTTAAATTAGTGAGTGGGCGACTTCCCTAGAACGCTCCGCACCTTCGGTGCTACGCTTGTGAAGATCATCTTGGTTTAATTAAAATTGAGTCAAGACTTAGGTAAGTTTAAAAGATCGTTTTTAATATTTATTGTTTATTGTAGATAACTATTCAAAGCACCTTGAAAAATAATTAGCTCATAGTCCTACCTGAACATATATTAATGACATCTATTATGATGTCAATAAATTATTTTCGTCTACAATGGTACTAATATAATAATATGACCTGTCATAATAATTTCCTAAGTAACGCCATAAGATTCAGGTGCCAACTTAACTCAATCAAGCGTACGTCAATAATGGCGACAGCACCACTGAACGGATACGTGATGGCCTCACTGTTTTATTATCCGTGGTGTAATGAATAAGGAAGCAAAGGAAAATGCATGAGATGACACGGTTATTATTTCAGTAGGTTCTGGGTTCAAATCCCGGTAGGTGACATCCTTTCTACATTGTAAATTTAATAATTTTGTCTTGTCTCGAATTATGGTTGTTTTTTATACAAAATGCATACATTGTCGAGCAGCAAGCAACTCTCAATAACTGATACACTGCTGCTTATATTAGGTATGCGATCAATATTCAACAACTTCGGTAGTAATTCTCGAAGTCCAGGTTAACCCATCACAGCTACACCCTAGCTTGTGCCGAATCGTGGTCACAGGCACGCAACGACGTGCGTGAATCCTTGGCCTCGGTGTCGAGGAGACCCATCAATGGCTTCAAAGTTTTACATGTATGGAGCTGGTGTTATTAACTCAGGAAAAATCTTAACAACGCCATCTAGCGGAAAATTGGGTCATTGAGAACAACATCTCAACACACCGTTAAAAACAAAAAAAATATGATATATTTTATTACTTTGAATAAATTTTATGTATAAAAAAAACTGCATAAATGCAAAATTGTGGCTAAATATATCGTATATTTATCGTTTATTATACATTTCGCTACCTTATTAGTAAGTTAGGCCAAACACAAACAATACAAAATTTTTCGCCTAATGTTCTAAATGTTGGTTGGTAAAACATATTTAAAAATGTATTTAATTTACTTACTTAAATTGATACGAAATACTTTTATTTCAATTACACTCGATAAAATGACATTAAAAAAACTGTTATATTCATTAACATTTTTTATTGCGTCTCCGGGCTTTTTTATGGTCAATACTTACAAACTACAGAAGAATATAATTGCATGTTCAATAAAAGAGCATTAATTAGTTCCTACTGTAGGAAATTGTGTTTTTAAAGAAATGTATGTTTGGTTTTTTTTTTTAGCATGAGCCAATTTACAACGAACATTGCACTCATATTTTCGTCTGTGTTGGTCGACAATTGGCGCCATCTTTTCTATTTATCTAACTAACACGGTTTCCGTAACTCAACGCCTCAAACAACCTTAACCTTTTTGTTAATACAGGTGAGCCGCGCAGAGGTATTATGTCGAATTCATACTTTTTAGTTTTTGTTTACGTAAGAGCCACGCGGGGGTCGCGTCGTTCTACATTCAAAATCACAAACGCTGTCAATATAAGGTTACACATTGTAAGGAAAATATTTCATGCAATTTATGTTTTACAGAGATAAATATTAATCATAATAAAAAGTATCCTATAACCATCTTTGGATGTTCAGCTATTCCTGTACCAAAATTGGTAACTTTTTATCCAGCCGTTTCAGCGTGATGCTAGGACAAAGGTTTTTTTGAAAACAGATGGCGCCAGGCTGGCATGGCACCGCGCGCCCATACGAAACAAATGACGATCCTGCATCACGCTATCGAGATTTTTCCTGAAATCATGACCTCCCTCCATAGAAAATTAATTTTCAATACAAATTTAGGATTTTATAATAGTATAGATGTACTAAAAGGTAAAACATCATTCAGTAGGTCCTAGGTACCAGACATCACACCACTCTCCTAATCAATCTAGGGCATTGATCAGACAAAAAATAAAATCGTTGGGCGCGTGTAGCCTAAGCCTATGTATGATATAGCGGTCTTCTTCTTCTTCTCGTGTCGAGGTTCCATTTCAGATACTTGATGCCCAATGAGCAGCGGTGTTGATGGCTCTGGTCATCGCATCTCTCAGGTCGTGCTCAGAGCAGGAATGCGGGCATGCGGGGCACGCCAACAGATGCGCCATCGTTTGCGGCGCTGTGTTGCAGACGCACTGGGTTGTCCGATCGTGGAGTAGTCCCCATCTTGCCATGTTCTGCTTACAGCGGCCTACTTGGGATCTCAACCTGTTTAAAGCCCTCCATATGGGCCATGGCTCTTTGTGCCCGGGCGGTAACTCTTCGGCAGCTTGCACATACACGTCAGGCGGGGGACACCGGCTTTGCCACAGCGAACAGCGCCGCTTGGAGGGCTCATCCAGTAGGGGGGCGGTGTGCCGCATAAAGCTCTTGCGGCTCTTGAGCCGGGCAGGCAGCGGGTGATGGTCGTACAAAGGGTGGCGCGGGTCGTTTTCCTGCTTTCGCTTTTCAATGGCGCATGCCACCTCTCTCCGGACTTCAGGAGGGGCAACACCCGCGAGCGGGTAGAGCTTGTTCAGCGGGGTCGGTTTGAGGCATCCGGTGATGGCGCGGCAGGTGTCGTTGAGTGCGGCGGTCACTAGGCCGGCATGCGCAGATCGATTCCAGACCGGACAAGCGTACTCGCCGGCGGAGAAGCACAGTGCCAGTCCAGTGGTACGCACGGTGTGCGCCGAAGCTTTCCAGCTTGTCGACGTCAGTTTGCGCAGCAGGTTATTTCGGGAGCTGACCTTCATTTGGGTGTTGGCGCAATGCGTCTTGTAGGTCAGGGTCCTGTCCAGTGAGATTCCCAAGTATCGTGGCTGAGGGCAGTGCTCGATCACAGCTCCATCCCACATCACGTGCAGTGGTCTGTGCGCTTGACGGTTACGTAGATGGAACGCACAGGTTTGTGTCTTGCTGGGGTTCGGACGGAGGCAGTTGGCTTTGTAATATTGTCCGAGTTGCTCCAATGCCTTACACAGGGCCTCCTCCACCTCTTCGAAGGAACGGCACTGCGCCGCCAAGGCTAAGTCGTCCGCATAGAGGAAGCGCTGTGTCCCCGATGGGCTGGGCTGGTCGTTCGTGTAAATATTAAAGAGAGTCGGGGCAAGCACGCTGCCCTGGGGGAGACCGTTGTTTTGACGACGCCAGCGGCTCCTTTCTGAGTTGAGATGGACCTGGAATCGGCGGTTGCGGAGCAGCTCGCCGAGAATTCGGACAAAACCGTTATCCCTCGTGACACTTGCAACTTTGGATAGAAGGATTCTGATGTTAACCGTATCATAGGCGGCAGATAGGTCAACAAACGCCACGCCAGTGACCATGCCGAGCTCGAAGCCGTCCTCGATGTGTTGCGTCAGCTTGAGTGTCTGGCTCGTACATGATTTCCCAGGGCGGAAGCCTGCCTGTTCGGGAATTAACTCTGGGTCCACTAATGGTGTTAGGCGGTTAAGCAGTAGACGCTCGAATAGTTTATAGGTGTGGCATAGTAGGGATATAGGGCGGTAGCTTTTGGCGTCAGAGGGGCATTCCCCAGGCTTCAGTAGTGCGATTACCTTTGATTTCCGCCAAACCCTCGGTATGCTGAGTGTCGCCATGCAGTCGTTAAAAAGAGCTAGAAGCCACGATGTCGCCACCGGTCCGAGGCGCTTGATCTGTTCTACTGTGAGGTCATCCATACCAGATTCCTTTCCATTTTTCAGGGATTTTACTGCAGTAACAAGTTCGTTCAGTGAAAGCGGCCTGCTTAGTTCGCTGTTGTTTCCCTGAACTTTCGGAGCTGGAGAGGCCTTTGGCATTCGGTGCGGCGGCTTGCCGTTAAGCAGTAGCTGGCTGGCGACCTGGTTAGCTGTGATTTGTCCCGGTTGCGTAGGTGGGGGCACATCTCCAGTAAGCTTGTGAAGGGTGGACCAGGCTTTCTTGCTGTTGTGTGTCATGTCTATGTTCACAACGGTGGCTTCCCATTTTTCCCTACGGGACTTGGCTAGTTCTTCCATCAGCTCTGTGCCCGACTGTATGGTTTCAACAGAGAATGGGTCTTTCGCAAACTGGGCTTTGTAGGTCTCCAGAAGTTTTGAAGCTGCTGAGCTTAGACCAGGGATGTATTCTGTCTGGCAGCCCCTGGGTATTGCCTGGCGTGACACGGTTTGGACAATTTCAATAAATTTGTCGTAGTTTAAAGCCACAGGCGAGCAACTTCTCGTCGATGTTCGTGGAATATTTATCCCAGTCAGCTTTTGTGAAGTTGAAACGCCGCCGAAACGGGACCCTGATTGCTTGCACCGCAGCCTGCACCCTGCACATAATGGGCCTGTGTTGGGTTCTTGGGATGGGTCCGCCGACGGACTTTGAGCACTGGAGGCTGAGGTCTTCACTGACAAAAATGAGATCGGGGTTGTAGCCGCGCCGCCATCGTCTGCTGTTGAAAGACGCCGGCAGCTTTGGGTTGTGCAGGAGAGTGAGTCCATTGGCTTCCGCCCACGCCTCAACCGCCTCGCCATCGGGGTTTGTCTCTCGATAGCCCCATGCCGAGTGATGGCTGTTAAAGTCCCCCACAACCAATTTGGCGCGTGTGTCGGTTGGACTGCCGAGAACCCAGGGCTGGAATGGTTGGGCAGGTGGCTTGTACACTGATAAAACTGAGCATGTACGAGTACCAATGTCCACGGTGATAAGCTCCATGGTGTCTCGACAAACGGAAGAAGAAGACGTGACCATTATGTCCGGTCTGGCGAAAATGGCACTGCCGTGTTTTGGGTGAGGTATTTCCGCTATCAACGTAAATCCGGGTATCTGCGGCCGAATTTGGCCTACGTCACGATGAGTTTCCTGGACGCATAAGATGTGGCATTGCGTCTCGCGGCACATTTCCGAAAGGAGTTGCGCTTTGTCCAGTGAGAAGCCCTCTATGTTAATAGAGATGACGGTCATCGCGGGCTCTGAAAAGTGCCGTTGCTGATTGCATGTACTCGTATTTGGAGGAACCATCGTTTTGAAAGGATTAGCCGTCCAGTGGTTAAACTGAACGTTGCCCAGGGTGCGCCAGACGCTGTGACGAACGGTATGTCGTCGGAAAGCTTCGAAATGCGTCGTACGGGGAGGCTCCTTTCATGCACCCCATATATGATATAGCGGTTGACTTGATAGAAATTTTACACGCCCAACGTTTTTATTTTTTGTCTGATCAATGCCATAGATTGATTAGGAGAGTGGTGTGATGTCTGGTACCTAGGACCTACCGAATTATTTATTACCTTTTAGTACATTTTCAATAAAACCGGTTAACTTAAAAAAAAAAATTACTTATTTTTTTCCCACTTACAAAAAAACCTACCTAGGTGACACGCACCATGACGTTTTTTGAGGCTCTTAATTAATTTTCGCCATTATTTCATAAATTTCTTCGCCATTTTTTTTTCCGAGAGTCAATTTAGGCATTCCTCTATAAATTTGGACTAGGGTTTCCAATCCCGGGAATTTGTGTATGGACAATCCCGGTATCCCGGGACTACCCATACAAAAATCCCGGAAGCTCTAATTTGGACCTTTTGAATACACAGTAGGGTATATCCGATAGCAAAAAGAGATGAGGATAACTTTTGTATCAATTTTATGTTTGACGACGCGGTTGGCGCAGTTTGTAGTGCACCTGCATACTGGAGCCCGCTGTCCTGGGTTCGAATTCCGGTGAGGGCAAATATTTGTGTGATGAACTCGAATAGTTGTTCCTAGGTCATAGATGTTATCTATATATGTATTTATATATTATGTACTTTGTCGTAGTACCCGTAGTACAAGCTTTGCTTAGTTTGGGACTAGGTCGATTTGGATTATTTGGATCTAGTGATTATCCCTTAATATTTATTTATTTATGTTGATTCCTGTTCGAACAAGCGCTACGATGCTATTTGTCACTAAACATTGGAGTAGGTACATCTGATTTCTTCCCTGGCGTCTGAGGAACAATTTTCTATCAGTGGCCTAAGTACTCTTTGCGCGTCCAGCGGCGCGGCGAGCGGTTGAGCGAGAGATCCGAACGCGGCCATACGAGTGAGCGAGACACGTACCTACACCGCTGCCGCGCAAAGTCATAGCATCTCCGTAAAGTTTAATATTTTGTTCCAGATTCAGAAGACCAACCCCACCTGGCAGTATGAGACCCGTCGTCTACTACGTTTCACGGCTTCCTCACTGAACATTGGCAACGAGGAGTTTCGTCCGTACCTGCCCAAGCATCTGTGGCAGTGGCATCTTTGTCACATGTATGTATCTGAACACAGAACCAAAGGCGATCAGCACTCGTGCGTGCAGCTCTCCGTGGCGCCATCTATGGTCCTACCGGAAGATCAGTATATCGGTGCTTTCCGAACGATTAATTTTCTACTCTGCACCCACTTGAAGCATCTCTGTTTGGCCCTATGGTTGACTGGTAGAGAATGCCATTAGGCATTAAGTTCGCCATTTGTACTGACTCTTGTTTTGTGCAATAAAGTTTAAATAAATAAAATAAATAATCAGCATTTCATGACACAATCCGTAATATTATGGTTGCCTATTGTTTTGTATTTTATTATTTTTATCACGCCCTTTATGTAATTATATTTTATGGTGACATTACGAGTAATAAATTTTCTTTCTTTCAAAGGGTGCTACTGACGAGACTCTATCGATTTAAAAATATGGTAGTGTGTCCGCCAATAACTTCAAATCTATTTGACCTACACGGAAACACCCAAATACTCCGAAATATTTTATTCGTACTTCTATATTCAAAAACTCCAAATACCTAAGAAATGAAATTCCGATGATTAAAAACCATGATTTATATTTAAGAGGCCTTATTCCTTGTAAATAATTGTTAAAATTTTGTTGTAATTGGTATAGACATTTTCTCGATGATTAAACAAACATGTTTTTTAGCAAATTCATGTTACTACCTAGAACAGGGCTATTGGGATTTATTGGTATATAAAATAAATAAAATAAATAAATATTAAGGGACAATCATACACAAATCGACCTAGTCCCAAACTAAGCAAAACTTGTACTATGGGTACTAGACGACGATAAACATAATATATAAATACATATATAGATAACATCCATGACCCAAGAACAAATATTTGCACAAATAGGTATTTGCCCCGGCCGGGATTCGAACCCGGGACCGCCGACTCAGTAGGCAGGTGTCTACCAACCGAGCCAAACGCGTCGTCATATATTTGAAACCTACAGTTTGAATTTTTCATTGATAATTTTTGTTTCAAAAACTACTCGAAATTGTCAAAATTCACACGAAAAATTAGTATTTTCAACTTATTTTCGACTTCGCGCAATAAAAGCTTGAAATTCGGTCAAATCCATTTTCTTTTTTTAAGCCACGCAGCAGCGATCGGCGAAGCGCCAGAACAGAACTGCTAGCAGTAGAATATGGTGTTCATTATTTACCCTCATAAAAATTAAAATCGAAATACATAAATTCCGGTTCGATATAAAATATTAATAGTAAAGTTATTATAAAACAAGCATTTCATACTCAGGCACTACCACAGCATGGAGGTATTTGCAACCTTCGACGTTCTCAACGCGACTGGGCACAGAGTGGCGGAAGGCCATAAGGCTTCCTTCTGTCTGGAAGACAACACCTGCCTTCCTGGAGTGGAGAAGAAGTATTCCTGCAAGAATTATGGAGACCAAGGTAACATACCATATTTTTTATACTACAGAGGTTTCAATCGAGTGCCTGATGGTAAACAGTTACCGCCGCCTATGGATGCTTGCGACGCCAGGAGCATCATACGCGCGTTGCCGAACCTTTAAGAACTTATTACATAAACATATTCTCATCTCTCTCTCTGTTGGTTTTTGCTTTTTCATGTGTATTATTGTAAAGTTATACTCCTTTGTATTGTACATGTTGCTTGGTTTGTCTACCATTTACATTTGTGTTTAGCAATCATTTGCTCAAAGGTTAACTGAAATATCCCTTAAAGGGATAAGTTCGCCTTTGTACATGCTTATTCTTTTGTGTGTATGTATGCATGTATGTAAGCACTTTATTGCACATAAAACAATATTGACAAAAACAAAAACAATACGTGTACAAGGGCGAACTTATCCCTGTAAGGGATTTCTTCCAGTTAACCTTTGAGCAAATGAGACAGAAACTAGACATTGAAGTGAGTTTTTGTAATGTGTTTTTCTTGTTTTTTATGTACAATAAAGTGTTTATATACCTAGGGCGGTAGTGTATACATACTATAAACCGACGAGAGTTTATAGTACATTATATTTATATACCTAGGGCGGTGAAATAAACATGCGATCTGATACTTTATGAATTACGCCCGTGGCTTGTCTAAAGCTTTACGGCTTACCTTGGCCAGGAAGTGAGATTTTCTTCCCTCCCGCGCAGCGTGCAGAAAATCCCACTTTTAGGGTCTAAGGTGACAAAGTTTTTGTCAAAAATTTCATTTTTGACTGTACTTTTCCTTGAACATCCGTCAATTGCTTACTGATACGATTCTAAAAGGTCCAAACTCGGTAGATTTGTATTATTACAGGCCGTTCCTAGGGCCACCTTCTAGCTCCATCATCAGACCCTGGAAACTATCTGAAGACAAAGTACCTACTCATCAAGGCGAATCAAACGAGCCCAAACTCGATGGGGTTATGTGGTATTATTACGGAGTTCCTATGGCCACCTTCCAGCTCCATCATCAGATCTGCTCCACGTCATCATAATATTGCATTGTCACGCGATTTGCATATTCTTGCAAAATTTCAGCTCAATCACAAACCGGAAAGTGGGTCAAATTTAAATTGCAAAATTCCATTACAGACTCCGTAGTCAGATGAAAGTAAATAAAAGCTTGTAAACAAAATACAGAGGCGCGATATTAGTGAGGGGCTAAATTTTACGATCTATAGTGAACGATTCAGTCACATTACCATACGTCACTATCGCAAGTACAAAATTTATTGACACTAGAATGTGTAACGAGAATAATGTGCAAAGAGATAGAAGATGGTCGCAAACTGTTACAAACTGGAGTCCAATATACAAAAAGAGAAGACGAGGCAGACCACTAAAAAGATGGAATGACGACATAGCCGAAGTAGCCGGAGCTTTCTGGCGCAGGACGGCACAAGACAGAGAAAGATGGCAAAACCTGGAGGAGGCTTTCACCGCAAAAGGCGGCCCTTACATCTAAGAATAGATAAATATTAGATACACAAATTTATAAATAGTAAATAAATATAGTATAAATAAAATAAATAAACACTAACATAGGTATATATACATAAATAAGAAAAACTAACAATATTGCGCACTTTTGTTTTTTAAGTTGTAAGGGAAAATAAAGCTTTTTATTTTATTTTATTATTATAGAATGTGTAACTTTGTACGCGTACTTTTTTTTACACCGCAGTCGGATAAAAAGTATTCTTAAACCATCTATGGATGTCCAGCTATCCCTGTACCAAAATTAGTTAAAATCCGTCCAGCCGTTTCGGTGTGATGAGAGGACAAAGGAAATGATGCCGAACAGATGGCGCCAGGCTAGCATGGCGCCGTGCGCCCATATAAAATAAAATACGATTCTACATCACGCCTTTTCCTGAACTCATGACCCCTCTCCATAGAAAACTGATTTTTAATACTATATTTTTTTTATAATCGATATAATAAATGAATAATTGACGCATCAGAAAGTCTTCAGTATCACAGAAATATATTATATACCTAAACTTGTTGATCTTTTAAAAGTTTGTTTTCAAAGGTATTTATTCATTAAAAAAAATTAAGAATATTTTAATTTGAATTATTTTATTTATTGCATAACAAAGTTGAATTTTATCTTTAAAAGTTGGTCAAATTATACATTAATAAATGTATCAACCGAACTTTCTTATTCATAGACACAGTTTTCAGAAACGAAAAAAAACGTTTCAATTCCAAGTTTCACACTTTTAAAATTGCTAGCGACTAAAGTCTAGCATTTTATAGGGCAATATATAAGACCTAGATCGTTTCAAATTGCGTCGTTGGCGCCGAGCCAGCCAACCTTAGATACGTGCATTTTGTGCATACGACATCATAAATGCTGAAAACGCTTCCTGACAAAGCTGATATGGTTTGCACTTCTATACTATTATAAAATTCTAGTTTTGTATAGAAAATCAGTTCTATAGAGGGGTCATGATTTCTGAAAAAATCTTAATAGCGTGATGCAGGATCGTCTTTTTGTGTTTTGTATGCCCGCGTGACGCCATGCCAGTCTGGCGCCATCCTGTTGGGCACAATTACCTTTGTCCGCATCACGGCGAAACGGCTGATCTGATTTTAAACAATTTTGGTACCTACAGGGATAGCTGGACATACAAGGACGTTTATAAGATACTTTATGCCCGACTAGGGATTTATATTTTGCATACTTAAGTAACTTTTTAACCCTGATATACTAAGGCTCGTTTTCAAGGAGATTTCGTAATCATATTCCTATCACTTTCGAGAGACATATTTGATTAACTATTATACAGGGTGTAACCAACGGTGTACCGAAAACTGAAACCATGGCTTCAGACCATTATTCTGGGCTAGAAAATCGTGAAAATTTCTTTGAGAAAATTCACAAATTTTCCTCGCGAGTCATTTTTTCTTTATTTTTCCGTTTACTCTACTGGTAACAATTTTGTCCGTTAACAATTAACGGACGCATGATTAATGTTTACCTACCCGCACATTTTATTTGCTTTACTTGCTTGAATGAAAATAATCTTGTTAGACTGTTTTAATTTATCGGTCAGTTGTTATTGGTGTTAGGTAGTACATACTAGTTGTGATCTGTGGTTGCGTTGTTTTTGTGGTTGCATTCATTCATGTCATTCAATGCGCATTGGCGTAACGGCATGTTTTGCGCTGACGCGTGAGTGGAGTGGGAAGCACCTGGACCGGTCGATGCTCGCCGCGTACTCCCCTCCCCGCGCGTCTGCACCCGAGAGAATTGGATGCAATACATTGCGCGTCGAGTTTTATAATTTATTTTGAAAAATCTTATCCTTGAGTTTTCCGACAAAATGAACACTCGTTTTCAGTTCGTGATTATGGTCTAAAACTACAGTGTTCGTTTTTGGTACGCTGTCGGTTACACCCTGTAATCCAGTCACTCAATTTATTTCCTTAGACTTCGTAATATGTCGAATTAAGCATCGACTACTGCGGTTATGGAACCGTCATGTAACGATTTTTGCTCTTCTAGTCAAGTATTCACAAATTCGTACAATTCGAAAATGGTACTTAAAATCAATTTCTATAGAGAGGGGTCATATCAAGGATTTTTGCTCTTCTAGTCAAGTATACACAAACTTCGTACAATTCTAAAATGGTACTTAAAATCAATTTCTATAGAGAGGGGTCATTATATCAAGAAAAACTCTAACAATGTGAATATTGACACAAAGGTAAATTTAATGAAAGAACAATGTAACGTGATCCACTGTGACGTAAGCAGGCCTCAAACCTGCGACCCTACGTTTCCGGCGTAGTGCTCTCAACTGAGCTATCACATCGTTACGGCAATCACACCAAATATTTGATTTCATAATTCTACGCTACTTTACTACATCCCTCTGCGTCACGTGTCTAACAATGTGATTAGAAGGTTTCTTTGGAAAATTAATAGCGCCATCTTTAGACGGGATTCGAGTAATCCAGTTCTGCGTGTTTTCCATCCACGTGGAGTAGATTCACCTGTGGAATGTAATGAAACATCAAACTCGTGCCGTCTTTGATGCTCGAGTGCCAAGGAAAATCTCGCAATCCAATATAACACAGGCCAGATAAAAGTTTGACGATTAAGTTTTCGAGTCCTTTTAATGATTATAATCAACGCTTTTATAAACAACATCATCGAAGGAAAAGTTGTTGGAAAGCGACGCAGGGGAAAACCAAGAATAAGAAGAATAAGCTACATAAAATAAATAAAAAATAATGAAACATATCCTCCGACTTTTTCTGCTACCCAAAGGTAGACAACCTTTAGGTAGAGATCGCTCTTCAGCGATAAGACCGCCTGTTGTTACCCTATTTAACGTTGCTTTATTTCTTTGCTATCAATCTTTTTACTATATCAGCTACACCGACAAGAATTTGACTCTTAAATTTTTGATGATGATAATCAACTTAAAATTACATTAGTAAGTAGTAGCGAGGCCTATTGCTCGAGGAACCGATGGCCGTTGGGCACGTTTATGACGTCTTTTGGCTGATAATAATATGATCAAGGTTACTGAAGACTCTCTTTCGTAGCCCGGCTCTTTCCCCTCTCCTCTCGCTCTAAGTCAGAGTGATTCAGTTCAGTCTATTCACGACGAAATCCGTGCACCCAGTGCGCCCGCGTTACCCTCCCCAAAATTACTTTTCTGCCGCGGAAATAATCCCATTAGCGTGTTATACTCCCACACAAAGTCCAACTATTGGTAGTGAAGGAGAATATACGAGTACTATAATAATAAATTATATTTCTTATAGGTATATCGGTAAACTGTTCCGACGTGTACCAGTACAACATCGATTGCCAGTGGGTTGACGTGACCGATGTGGAACTTGGGGACTACACATTCAAGGTAAAGAATCTCTAACAACTGTATTTTATTGGTTGTTTGTTTAAAATGCGACGCAATTGGTTGGGGGACCTGGCGATGTGACCTCCGGCAGCGGGGCAGGACCCAGGTTACCGGTGATTAGGGCTGCAGACACAGGAATCTCTTCACGTTGCGCGCCATGTCCAGGAGTACCGCCGTCTGCATTCGACCCTTGGTCCAGCCATCTAGCGAGAGTTTCTTAACGTTTTTGTCAAGACTCATCGGGATAATGATCGTCTAATCAACATCCCACAATGGCGGTAACCTCGTGAGCCAAGTCAAGGTACTTACTGAGTTTGTCCTTCTCGGCCTTCACGAAGTTCTCGTCATGCGGGATGGTGCTGTCGACGAGAAATTGTCTGGCGCTTGGATCAATCTACCAACATGATATTTAGCTTATATTATGCTACAACAGTTCTGTCCGTGATGATAGATCGATCCCGATAGAGCGTGGCACGACCATTCTCAAGAACTGGCATCGGTGCGTACTTGTTACTTATTGTTATATTCGCTTGTCCAGGTATCGGTGAATCCCCACGCTCGCATCGCCGAGCAGCATTTCCACAACAACGCGGCATCATGCATTCTTCGTTTGTCTGAAACCTACGCCAGTGTGTATGGGTGCCAGCTTGAACGACCCTAGGCCATTAGGCATCGGACTTCTGATTTCTTTATGGAATTCTGATGACTTTAGAGAGCTATGGAACCGATATTAGCATTAAAATACAAAGTTTCATTTAACTGAAGATATTTCAGAAAGTAAAAGTTAAATGTTCTAATATTACTTATTTACTGCGCTGACTCAACGATCCAAAGCGGATTTTGGCCTCCGACACTAGAGAACGACATCTTCTATCCTGAGCTACCTCCCGTCATTCCGGTCGATGAAGTTCAATCAAGTCTTTGATGACTTGGTCACTCCACCGGTATCAGGGTCGTCCGACCGGACGATTCCCGCGTGGCAGACTGGCTGTCCGGTATACGCTGTTTTCACAGCTCACCCCTATTATGGTATTGAAAAAAAAACAGCGTGTTTTTAAAACCATTTTATTTACAGAAACCTTAACTTTACTATCACAATGTCAACAATATCTAATTGAGCCATTCTATTGTGTACTAAACCCATTCTGAACTAAACCAAGAAAATCCTATTTACAAAGCTACCTTCATCCTTTTATTGTGTAAGGAAATTGAAATAATAACGAAAAAGCTCTGGCGTTTTTAACACCTCTCTAATAAAAAAACGCTGCTAACTTTAACACCTCTCTAATAAAAAAAACGCTGGCTAACTTCAGAGCATCGTTAGTCGCTGAATATAGTAAGATTTCAAATTAAATTATGAATAAATTCAGAAAAGCAATGATAGTGTTTTATACTTGGCTTTTATGACAGTATTTTAAATGTGCATACACACAGAGAGAGCTAAATTCTATATAGTATTATGGTATAAGTCTCTTTAGAAAACAGACACAACATGAATATTTAAATTTGAATCGTTTTTAAGATCATACGTGTAAGTATATATTCACCAAAATATTAAATTACAAGATGAAGAAACCTACACAAATACCTAAAAAAATGCCTATCAATGTAAATTGTAAAATTATATGAAGTACTTTTTTGCCAAACGACAATGACACTGACATAATCATGCGATAAGTACTTATAGTTACTTTCGGTGATAAGAAAATAATTATGTGCTGACAATTAAGACATTTTAGTTAACAAAATAGTTTACTATATAAATATAATTATTGTTAGACATTTTCAAATTTTTGAAAATGGCACTATGTTACAAATTTTCTTAAATATAGGTATCGAATTTGTACAAAACTTGTTTTATTAAATGGAATACTCAAACGTTGAAACTAACCATGCACTAAATTAGTGCCATTAAGTACAGCAATATTTTTTTTTACGTAAAATATGTGTACTCGCCTATATTGTTAACGGCATAAATCAGCGTGTTCAGATATTTTTTGATCACATAAATTAATTTTTTTGAGCTCAAAAATTTATAACTCCACTGTACAATTGGGTCATACATGTTTTTTTTTTTTTATTATTTATGGAATGTTTACACTTGTGAGCTGACTGACATATACAATATATTTTGTTCAAGTTGTCATGATAACCATTCCTTTCATCAGTCTATTTTAATAAAATTGTTGGTTTCATTAATATTAAAGCTGCTACATTGTTCTTGATTAAAAAAAACTACTTATTCTAAGATTTTCTTAAAGCTATATAATTATTGTGATATGAGGAGATACTAAATGAATTAATCAATACCCGATTTTTATTTATCTTTACATATACCTACCGCTATTCCATGAATAACTATCGCCCATAGTGAGATAATTCAAGAATGTCAATAATAAAATAATATTAGAGACTAAACACGTTGAGCAAAAAAAAATTAAAACAAAAGAAAAAAAAAACATGCATGATAATTAATTAAATAAACAATATTATTCTACAATCTTTGTCATTCATGTTTAACCCTTAAATGCATGAATTAAAAAAACACAATATTATGAAATATTATTTTATTTCAAATATATGTTTCTTGTTTTCAACCAATAATTAATTTTTGTTTATGTAAGCTGCATCTTACACCATGCATTTAAGGGTTAAGCATACCTTCAAGAAGACTGAATCAGAATTATTTTTCATGTACACGGAATTTACCGAAGTTTTCTAATTTCATCAAAAGCTTTTATCGCTTATCAATCGGTTGCTTGAATAATTGACAGTGACTTTGACTAAAACCGACCGCTATCAAACTGATTTATTATATAGAGGCGTATTTTAACGAATATAGGGAATATTATGTTATTTTGTACACAAACGGTAGTTATCAAGGACTCAGCTAAAAATATGTGTAAATTGATAAATACATAAAACGTGTTGTTTACAAAATGCAAAACATTACGTGTAACAACCGAATGTAACCGATTTTGCTTAACGATTTGGTATGAAAGAAAACAGGTGTTTAGCATTGATAACCGTGGAGCATAAACAAAAAAAAAATCAACTGGATTAAACATTTTTATTGTGATCAAACCCACTTATTAGAGAGAAATCAGCACAACTTTGTTTTTTTAATCTTTATAATTAAGGCAACGGTTTACTTGCTGTAGTACGTACTTATGTAATTAAATTACAATGAAATTCTTGTACCATCTTGCGATGTTATTCAATTATTTCTTATAACACTCTAACATAAGTAGTTTTTTGTAACAACTAATTTAATTATGATTAAAAAATTTACGAATTTTGAACCGTTTTCACAGTAATAAACCGGTTACTAAAACCGGACCTAAACTTATCCTTAATTTCGACATAAGCCAAGATTTAGCCCTTCTTGAACTTGATCAGGAGAATACTGGCTATCAGGTAGATGCCGATCCAGACGGTGGTTGACACGAAGCCATAGTAGACGGTGGGGGCGTTGATGGTCCACCCTCGTTGGAGCATGGATCTGAGGGACTCAGTCGCCTTGGTCAGGGGGAGAAAGTAGCTGATCCATTGGAGGAAGCCGTGGAGAGCTGAAAAGATATATTAACGTTGGTTAAAAAGATACCTTTTATTTATGCCCCGCCTAGCCTTTTCCCGTCTCCACCAATCTTCTTTTTGGAATGGGGGTAAACGAGCAAACTGATCGCCTGATGGAAAGCGATTACCGTCGCCCATAAACACCTGCAACACCAGAGGAGTCACAAGTGCGTTGCCGACCTTTCAGGTGGGAGTACGCTCTTTTCTCAATAATCTTATTATGTAAAAAACTAACGAAAATGATGCACTCTTGAGACAACAGAGTTTAGTTTCGGGCACTTTTCCTCGCTATCCTTTCCCGCAAAACGCCAAAACCATATTATTTTTATCTTGCATATATGTCATATTCACACAGATTTTTTTTTAGTGCCACAACTCTGCTCCTAGCATCCGTCAAGAATTCAGTCACAGGTACATTAAGAAAACCCATCAATCAGATTTCAATATCACACCTAATAAATGAAATTGCGATACTGCTAGCGCAATGAAGAGAATCCAATATGTTCTATTAACAAATTGGTAACATCATAGATTAAGATCCCACCGTAAAATTTTGAAGAGGCCTTATTCCTTTTAAAACGCTGATTGTTTTAGATATTTTTCTCTATGATCAAACATGTTTCTTAACATATTATTGATGTTACTACCTAGAAACAGGCTATTCAGATTTATTGGTATATATTTGAAACCTAAAGTTTGAATTTTTCATTGATAACTTTTGTTTCAAAAACTACTCGAAATTGACAAAATTCACGCGGAAAATTAGTTTTTTCAACTTATTTTGCGACTGCACGCAATGTAAGCATAAAAATAACTATGTTACTACATAGAACTCGGGGAAAAGTATTTTTCACTTCAAATATATTTGTCATAATTTGAAAAAAAAAATTTTTTTAATTAATAAGCCTCTTATAGGTCTTTTAACTATGTGATTTTTAGCATTAACTACCCTACCCAAAGGCTGTCTGGAAGAGATCGTTCTTTACCGTTTTTTTAATTTCTTGTGTAATTGTATTTTCGTGTGCAAAGCGTACTTGTATGTAATATATTGTTAACTGCCAAATATATCCCCTACGGCATTAAGTCCGCTTTTTACTATATTTCCGTTTTTTGCTTTTGATTAAATAAATAAGTAAGCCAAACCCTTTTTTACGTTTTCAATCCCCATATCTTCACCAAACATTTAGTTAAACGGAATCGACAAAAAACATCCATATAACTATCGAAATGCACAAAACTTCACGAGACGTGATAAATCCGATCATGGGCGAGAACAGCCGGATATCCCAACTTCTGGAATTCAGATATAATAATATGAAGTAATTTTTGGCCAAGTTGAAACGCAGACGCTTCGCTCGCTCGGTCAATTATTATTGATTGATTTATTAACAATATACATTATTTTTGGAATTATATGTGTATTATATTATAGTTTAGTTACGGCCGTTCCGTTCAAAAATGCAGATGATTTTAGACATTTTCTCTATGATCAAACATGTTTCTTAACATAATTATTATTGCTGCTATTGCCTACTTAGAACAGGGCTATAGTGATTTATCGGTATATATTTGAAACCTACAGTTTGATATTTTTCATTGATAATTTTTGTTTCAAAAAGTACTCGAAATTGATAAAACTGGGTTTTTCCACTTATTTTCGACAGCACGCAATGAATCCAGGGAAAAGTATTATTCACCTCAAAAAGTTGGTTGAAATTATCAATATATTTGTCATAATATGAAAAAAAAGGAATAAAGCTTAATGAGGTGGGATCTCGGCCTACAATGTCAATAGTCAATATAACAGATTGGCCTACTGCACTTCCTAGATTGGCTCCGATTTGAATTCTGTTTGTGCTATACCGTTATTGTTTCTAGTGAATCGGACCACTTTCATAGATGTCAGATGGAATGAAATTGAGTTTTAAATGTAAGAAATCAACTCCCGAATCGGGCCGATCCCAGTTTGGTTTGAATTCAACACTGACAAGGAAGGGTTACCCAACTGTCCGACTCCGATTTGATTTATTTTGATATACTCGTATGTTATAGAGTAGTCTAAAATAGCAGACACGAACTTTTTTTAGCTGCCCAAATTCAACCGGTTAGGAGAAATCGATCAGAGATTTGTTCAAGCAAATCAATAATTAATTACTGGTTTCATTATATGTTGGACATGAAAAAAGGATGGACACGTTTTTTGTCATTTCACCACAAACTCATATTTTATATAAAAAGTACTTTGAAGGACAATTTCTCCTAACCGGTTGAATTTGGGCAGCTAAAAAAAATACGTGTCTGCTATTTTAGACTACTCTATAACATACATCAAAATAAATCTAATCGGAGTCGGAATATTGGGTACCTTTTTTTATGTCATAGGGGGTTAACGAGCAAACATATCGCCTGATGGAAAGCGATAACCGTCGCCCATAAACGCCTGCAACACCAGAGGAGTCACAAGTGTTGGCCTACCCGGAGGACGAATATAGAATGCCTCTATGCCAGTAATTTCACCGGCTATCTTACCCCCACACCGGAACACAACAATGCGAGCATTGCTGTTCGGCGGTGGGTTAGCAGGCAAGACGGTAGTAACAATCCGGACGGACCCTGCACGAGGCCCTAATACTCCGAAAACCCTTCCTTGTGAGTTACAATCAAGATGAAACAATTGTTTTCTCAAACATGCAAAGGAATATCGTCGTTATGTGCGTTATAACTGGTTAGATGTATGACGATTCGGGTGGAACAGCTCGAGATATAACTGTAAAGAAATTTCATACAAAATCGAAGGTGGTGAATTGAAGGCTTGCTAGGAAGTAATTTTTTTTAAACTGTGTTCATGAACAGGCTAAGCAACTGATTTATATTTTTTTGGGTTGTGTATTTTTTTTTTCGTAGTACCTATTTGTTTTTAGAAAAGCACTTATGCATGCATTAGCCGTAAAAAGGGCTTGCCGGCTTCGGATCACTACCTCTATACCTACTCACCCGGCGAGACCTTCTTTCCCGGCGTCAGCAGTAATGTTATATTATAATAGAATTATATTAACTTAACTGTATGCTTTGTGGTGGAGAATTTTTTACTTTGTTTTTATATTAATGTTGTTAATGATGACGCTATTACCTTCAATGGGCCAGATGATTCCGCATAGCAGCATCATGGGCAGGAATGACCCCAGGGCAATGAACGTGGCTGTTCTCTCAGTGTCGACGAGGGAGGACACGAAGAAACCTGTAAAATACATAGCAATCAATTGAAGTACTATACAATTCACTTAAATAGTAATCATAACTTTATACTGCGAATAAAAATGGGTACCTACCAAACAAAATACCAAGTTTGGAAAATATGATAATAAAAAATTAAAATTAATTCAGTTTGTATTTTATCTATGATTTTTTATATGTCCAGATAACTTAAACCCTCTGCTTCTTACAACGTCAGTAAAAACAAATAAAAAACTATTTCTGAGCACAATAAACTTCAGCTATATCCTCTTACATTTCACAGTTACGTTCCTTGGTTGAAAGGTCGTAAGTGATTACATATTTCTACACAATCTTCCCTTTTTTGTATCAAAAGCGTTCGAGCAGGAAAAAGCCTTGGTTGATTATGAAGAAAAACCGGGTAAGCCGACGGCAGGAAAAGGAGGTGGAAAAAACTGGCACCTAGGCCAGCCAGTGAAAGGTAAATCTTACGCTGTAAATTTGACAGATTTGACAGATAATGCACTCTTAAACGAAACGTTTAACTAGTTATTTATTTTAACACGTTCGCGGACAGTAAGTTACACCTGTTTGAAACCAAAATTTTGAATGGAATATTTGAAACTGTTATAGCAGTTTAGTCATAATTGTAAGATTGAGAAGAATTTATATGTGACAGTGAACACTATGCAAGTCGAATGCTATACCAGTTGCGTCAAATATGATACCTTTTTATACTACCTTATGTGACAACAAATGCTATAGCATTATACTTCCATAGCAGTTCTGCCACATGGCTTAGCTAGCTCGTGGTACGTTTATGGCATTGAATGTTATAGCAGTTGCCTGCTACGCTTATATGTGATTGCGAAAACGAATATAGGCGCTGATTACAGGACTTATAGTTATCAACGGCTTTGTCACTCACGCCTATTCTATTTGAGTCTCTCTTGTTACTTTTAGACGACGCACCAGACGAGTTTGGCATATAGTGTTCGTAGGAACTTCACTGCCCCGCTTTATTTTGAAATGGGTCTTGATTAGATTTATCGGTATCGTCGTTTACACTTCTGACTCTTCTCTTGATCATTGGTTGATGTTTTTGACTCTTCAACGCTGATTTGAACCACCGATGACTCCTCGGTCACCTCTTCGAACATTTTCAGTAATTTCTCACTATCGTGGGTTTAAAAACTCGTATTGGACGAGCCTTTCGTTGATCTAATGGTTTTGGTGGTAAAGGCGGTGACGGTGAAGTCTGTATAGGTCAGGTGCAGTCTGTATGGCGCCACCGAGTTGGCGTCGACGGTCGGGCTCAAGTGAGGACCTTCTTTGGAGGCATGTAACTCAAATCAAAAGATTTTTTTTACAGTGCGATAAGCTAAAATACCCTTCACTGTGTTAGCAGTTGAATGGTGAAGCAAGAGACGTATAATTCTAAGATATTTGCTGACAATTATGTCTACTGTGTTTGAGTATAATACAAAATATGTACACTAATCTATGTCTGTTTTTTAAATTATAACCACCGTCAAAGCTCGTTGAAGTGCAATAAACAGTTAATAAATATAACTAATTATTACGTCCGACCAAAATATCCAAGAAAATACTTGAATACATGTTACTTACGATGATAGAAACAATCCTTCGAAATGTTGTCGACACGCAAAATTCTCAAAATAATGATGGTCCACACAGCGGCGCACTTGCCGGGCGACTGAACTAATTTTCATACAACCGAGAATGCTATAGCATCTGTGTGCGGGAGAAGGGGGTCCAATTTTCGGCAACACACGTCAACTTGTCAGTGTGCGAAAAGCAAGTAATGATTGTGACAGTAAGCGTACCCGGATTGCAGAGAAATTGACAGTAAATGTTAATGTACACGTATTCACTATGGCAAAGCGCATTCTTTAGCATTTGCGCTCAGGAAAGAAGCTCGATTAAAGACTGCTATAGAATGCGCGTCACAAGAGGTACTCAAAATTCGAATACCATAGAATCTCATTTTTATCTTTATGACGATCATAGTATAAATGCATGTAAATTGTCTTAGCGTAATTTATACTGACATTTTATATTATGAAATAAATAAATCTAATCTAATCTATGCCCGTCCGCGAACGTGTTAAATAATAAAGTTTGTTTTTCAAGCGGCATGCAAGATTTAGCTTTATAAATAATGGAGTTCTTAACAAATTAAAAACAAAACGGGACATAACGAAGACATTAAAGAAGGTGATTCTTCAATAACAACCACGTCTGAAACGACGAGGGTTTTGTTATGTTAGGTATATTATAATAATGGGTGAATGGAATCAATATTAATTATATAAATATTAATTTCGGACTTCAACATATATTTTTGAATATCTTTATTTATTACTTATATCTGAATGTTTGGACCATCGAATGTGCCACTTTTGTGATGGATGATAGGAGTGAAAATGTTATAATTATGATGATGCGATCTATGATTTAGCCACAGTTTTATTTTTGTAGAATATTGACTTTTAACGTACTCATGCATTTACTTGCAGTTTTCTTGTAATAAATTATTCATTTACTTGAGATTAGATTTTTTCAAGTATTACGAATTTATAAGACTACTAAGCTGCTAACGGTATGAGTGACATATCTTGTACCTATTTTCTCATCAATACATTTTACTGAAAAATGCTACGTATTCTTGTAGTAGAGCTGGGTCGAGAAATATTTTAATTCTAGGTGCCAAAAGACCGTTCTTATTAGGAAAATCCAGTTAAGGGCGCGTTTTCACTGGGCGATGTGTGGAGCGGCCCGAGACTTGACTAAGCACAACACTTGACTAATAATTGAAATACAATTCTTATTATCGTATTATATTGAGCCCCTAGTATCCCACTGCAGGGCAACGGCCTCCCCCCTTTTGATCCAGTGATGTCGGCTTAAAGTTATTTCTGACCAATCCTCCAAGAAGACATCCAAGTCGTCCAGCCATTTTTGGGCTTCCACTCTGTAGTGGTCTAAGCCCACAATCAAAATAAAAATAATAAATAAAATTTAAAACACCCCTGGCACAAGCAGCTGATAATCATGAGCCCCTCTTTTAATGAGTGATATAGCATTGCTACTAAAACTGAACATAATAAAAAAAGCTGAAATTCCTACCTTCAGAATTGGCTGAGATCCGGTCATTTGTTCCACTAAAAGCTGACTATCTTGGAGACGAGAGCTCCGATTTTCATCAAACAAAGCTAAGAACCATGACGACAAACCGGACTTTCGATTAAAAAAACCGCACTCAAATCGATCCACCACACCAAGGGTGCTACCCTCATCCGGCTAAAATTTGTTTTACCGAAAGTAATGTTCCGCATAATTCTCATTTCGCAGAAATGTTCTGCCGCTTAAACGGGAAATATATTTTGAAATGGTTTCGTGTATCCTGGTAGATTAGGATAGGTTAGGTTAGGTTTATTTTATAGCTTTAGAGCGAAAAGTATGGTATCAGTAGAAAGACAATTATGCGAATCGAGCATTATGCGAAACATTACGTTCGGTAATACAATATTCTGCGAAACATTAATTAAACCTGCCACGATGCCGCAGATAGACACAACCCCCCTTTTTTCGTCGGAGGCTAAAAATTACAATGTCCACGCAATGATTTGCGAACACCGTGTTTATTCAAATAGGGATCATGACTGATATTGAATTCTACAGCTAACCTACTGTATTTATAATGAATAAAATTATGTAATCATGAAATAAAGAGACTTTGAAATATGAAACTTCAAACGTATGCAATTTTTTTAATCAATAAGCAAATCAACGCATAATAATGAATATTGTCTAAGTAATAAAAAAAATTACGATTATGGCATTCTATTAGTTTTTTTTCTGAACCTAACTGCATTAAAGGTGAAAAATGACAAAAATGTTAGTAAGACGGTATTGATTCTTAAGCGTCGAAATGTAAAGTTGATTTCAGATTTTTGATTTTGACAGAATGACGTCTGTTGTATCAGCTGGATATATAATGAAAAGTAGATATAATTTTGTTTATAATATACAGCGAAAGAAAAATGCATTTCAGGATAGCCAGTATAGACAGTAATAGAATCCTTTCAGCTCAGCACGTAATGCTGCAATATCACTATAATAGGCTCATAACGGAGCAAGTATGAGTTATGTACCGCATCTAGACTTGAGCTTCATGAAATAGCGAATCCATCTAGTACTCGTCTATTAGATCTGAAATTATTTTGCCGACCAGTGAAAAGATGAGCTATAAATAAACATAAAGATTACGATTTTAAGGAAGTCTAATTTCGTCTATTTCGGCAAGGATCGAGCTGATTTATTTTAGCACGTTTGGTCGCAAGTGACCTAAACCATGCCTCATCTAAGGTCTTCCATCCAACACCAGTTTCCGCCATTTCTCCCTATCCACTGCGGACTCCTCCGGACATATACATCAAGACTTTATCCGCTCAAAAATGCTGATTATTTTAGACATTTTTCTCAATAATCAGACATGTTTCTTAACATATTATCAGAGTTACTACTTAGAACAAGGCCATTGAGATTTATTGGTATGTACTTGAAACCTACAGTTTGGATTTTTCATTGATAATTTTTGTTTCTAAACGAGTGTACTCGAAATTGACAAAATTCACGCAGAAAACTTTTTTCTTTCTACTTATTTTCGACTGGACGCAATGAAAGCATGAAATAGGTATGATACTTACTAGAACTCAGGGAAGAGTATTATCACTTTAAATATAATATATAAACATAAGGCCTCGTAAGTTAAACTCACCGAAGGTCATTCCACAGAACCCGTTGAGCACGGTCAGCAGTATCACCCAGCCCAGGGGCCCGTTGTTGGTCAGGTCGAAGAACACGAAGCCAATGAACAGAACCACGGCAGCTTGCGTCATCATCATGAACATTTGCACGCTGACATGGGAGAATAGGATCTCCGTTCCTGTGGAAATGAAATGAAATAATTTATTCAGTAAGTAGGCCACAAGTCGGCAACTTTGTGCTTGATTTGTCCGTCTCCGGAAAAACACCTACAGGGGGACCTAAGACCACCTGGACAAATGTGTTGCTGACAGACATGAAAGAATGCGATGTTTCCGAAGACGACATCAGGGATAGGGCGAAGTGGAGGAGGAAGATAAGGAAGGCTGACCCCACCACCATGTGGGATACATAGCCGGGAAGAGAGAGAGAAAGTAGGCCACAGGGGCACTTTTACAAGTCAAATTGTGAATCCACCGGCATTTTCCAAGAGGAGACCGCTGTTGAGAAGAAAGCCACTGTTGAATGAAAGCAATAATCAGAGTCACTGTCATTTCTTAGATACAAACAAACAAAATATATAAATCTAGCGACTCGCCCCGGCTTCGCACGGGTGCGATGCTGATAAATGCATGTATTATACATATAAACCTTTCTCTTGAATCACTCTATCTATTATCAAAAACCGTAGTTTTAAAGATCTAAGCATACATAGGGTCAGCCAGACAGCAGAAAGCGACTTTTTTATACTATGTAGTGATATCTTTGACAAACCTTCATCGAGATAGATATAATCTGGTAACTTGATAATTCTTTGGCAAGCGACGACTGGGGCAGATCGAAAGCTGAAGCACCGATTATAGTATACCGAGAAAGATGATAATAATCTTAAACATTTTCTTTAGTTTAATTTTTCCTTAGATTAAAATCGTCTTTAAAAGATTTATGTATGTAAACACTTTTTGTACACAAAATCTGGCTATAAATACATTCATAACAAATAATACAGGTACAAAAAGGTTGACTATGTCATTAAGTCCGATTTTTGTACGATAAGTTCTTTCTTTTGAGCAATAAAGATTAAATAAATAAATAAACTTATCCCTATTAGGGATTTCTTTCAGTTAGTCTTTGAGCAATGGAAGGAATAGGTATTCGTAGAACAAGATTTAGTAGTGTGAGCCGAAAACACATATTTATGTGTTACCTGTAGGTACACATTTACATAAGAGGACGGTAAAGTGAACAGTCGAACTAATAGTACGATATGACCCTCAAGCTTTTATATATAATAGCCAAATCTGATTAGAAAAACGGTGTATGTCCCTAGGAATCTTCCTGCAGTTACATCATTTTGGATTTGGAATAAGTGGGCTCTATACCGCTGAGTCTATTATGCGCATAAAGATATCTATTGTCTAGAGATAGGGTAGGATCAGCATAAAGTCTGGATAACCAAATGCTAAAGGTCGCGAATGATATGTGGTTCGATTATGGATTTCTAGATGTGTGAATCATACCATACATATATATAATCATAGTCTGGAAACGGCTGGCGCAGTCTGTAGTGCATCTGCCTACTGAGCCGGCGGACCCGGGCTCGAATCCCGGCCAGGGCAAAAATTTGTGAGATGAACTCGAATATTTATGATTGGGTCATGGTTGTTCGACGTATTTAAATATATATTTATCTAAAAAAGTATGTATATCGTCGTCCAGTACTCATAATACAAGCCTTCTTGAGCTTAATTTGGGACTAGATCGATTTGTGTGACGCTGTCTGATAAAAAAAAAATAAGTCTGGAAATATACAAAGCCATAATTAGGCCTCCAAGCGCACTAGGCAGCCATGGGAGCGACATGAATTGGTTGAACACATGTCCTTGTATAATATAGAGGACAGTGCGCGGGCGCCTTTAGGCTTGAGGGGAAAAAAAATGAGGATGTAATCGATTCTATTTATTATTGGGATCAAATGTCTATATGGGACTAACTACACTTAGACTGCTCTAAAAGTCAGAAATTACCGTCAAAATTAAACATTCCTACGGAGCGCTAAAAACACTCCATACAAATAGCCACCTAATCCTGCCGTCATGATATGTTAGGTATCTATGGTACATAATATGTTGTGGGTTATACTAGCTGCGGGAATACTATATTTTTCGGGGTAAAAAGTAGCGTATGTGCAAATTCAGGGTGTCAGCTTTCATACCAAAATCTATCAAAATTGGTCCCGCCGTTTGAGTGTGAAGAAGTAACAGACATACACATAAACAAACAAAGACACAAACTTTCAACTTTATAATATTAGTGTGATCTGGGGGCCTATGACGGTTGCTTTTATCACGCGATAAATAAGTGACAAAGCATCCGTCACGTTTTGACAAAATGCGAGTGTGAGTGACGGATGCTTGTCACTTATTTATCGCGTGATAAACGCAACCATCAAAAGGGTATGTTTGCTGAGGCCCGTGTTGACAATTTTCAAGCAATAATGAGAAAAAAGATTGTCTCACTGTTGACACGAGTTAGGCAGAGCTCCAACAGCCTCCTAAGTGACATTGCGGCTAGGTTTGACTGCCCCATCCAGAAATTTTGGATAACGCAGGTCAAAGGTGTCGCGGAATTTGTGTTAGGTATACTTAGTGTTTAATTTTTGTGTTGTGTAAGTGTTTGTATTACTAATGTATTTATAAGTATTTTAAGTTTTCGTTGTTACTAACACTCTATGGATACTATATCTGAAATAAAGAATTTTATTATTATTATTATAAGCCCCCAGATCACACGCAATCTCCACGGACCACAGTTCCGAAGCTTTTAAAAGAAAAACACTGATGTACCGACTTTCACCGACTTATGGAACTATTCGAGACAGTTCTGAAGTTGTGCTAGCAAGTTCGTTGAGACAATTTTGTAATAATAGTAGGTACTATTGTGTAACGAAATGGAAAGTTGTATTGAGAGATGTGTCGTGGAATTGTTTAAGAATTTGGTAGAACAGTGTTTTTTTTTTCCGAGTTGTACAGGAATACCTTTATCAAACACTAGGTACCTATTTATCTCAGCTTTTATTATATACAAGCGACCCGCCCCGGCTTCGCACGGGTGTAATGCTGATAAATTATGCATATATTATACATATATATATATATATATATATAAACGAATAAGAACGAAGTAAACGAAGAGATGACGAGTAATAGGGAAGAATGGAGGAAGACAACTTGCTGCGCCGACTCCAAATAAATGGGATAAGGCCAAGGGAATGATGAATCAATACGACCGATCTCCATTCAAATATTCAAACAGACATTGTATATAACTGATTGTCTCGACCACTGAGCAAATAAAGACTAGTCATGTTTAAACGGTAACATATTGGCCGATTGTATCAATCTACCTGAACTTGATTCGCAATCAATAACTCATACAAGACCTAAACACATAATAAACGTATTGTACAATTGAACATGTGACTTACAATAACTTACAACTATATATACACAGTGAGCAAAATGCCAAAAGTAATAATACAATAATAATGGTCGCCTTATATAAAAACACAAGTTTTATTATTGGAAACTTTAAGTAAAAAAATATATTGATAAAACCAACACATATTTGAACATGGTTGGTCGTCATGGTCATGGTGGGTCGCATAGGTACAGCGATTCAGTAACGATGCAGTCGCAAAAAACACTATACAATCAAACAAAAAAACCGGCCAAGAGCATGTCGGGCCACGCTCAGTGTAGGGTTCCGTAGTTGCTCATCCTTCACAATAAACTGCTGTTTTAAGCCCGAGGTTTACGTTAAGAAAGATTTTAAGCTCTATAAAAAGGTCGTAAACGCCCTAGAAACTGTAATCACTTATTACCTTCTGGAAGTCAACTTACGACCTTTTAAAGAAAAAATATGAAATTTGGCGATAACTCAAAAACGGCTCGACCGATTTTGTTCAATATAGTTTTCATTGAAAGTAAGGCGTCATTAACATGAATTTTCCCGATTTTTTTTGACCCGTGGTTGAAAAGTTAGAGGGGGGGGGACACTATTTTTTTTTATTTTGGAGCGAATATTTACAAAACTGCTGACTTTATCAAAAAATAATGTTAGAAGACCCCTATTATTTTTACAAGACCTATTCAACGACACCCCACACACCAGTGTTGAGAAGAAAAAAAAATCACCCCCACTTTAGGTGTTCGAGAGGTACCCAAAAAAATTTTACCGTTCTGTCGGCGTTATACATACACATACTCATACCAAATATCAGCTTTCTAGTACTAATGATCACGGAGCTAAGCCACGGGCGGGCGGACGGACGGACGGACGGACAGACAGACAGACGGACATGGCGAAACTATAAGGGTTCCTAGTTGACTACGGAACCCTAAAAAAGAACAAGTTTTTTACATACAGATTTTTAGTCCTAACCCTTAATTTCACGATGTATAACTAAAATATGCATATTTTTTGACCAACTTCTTGTATTTATTATTTAAACAAAATTTATAAGACTATTAACGTCACCGAGGTTTTTGAACCAGGGTTCCTTTTTTTGCGACGTTTAGGGTTAAGGAAGGGTTTTATGAAATTAACTTTTAATGGAATGGTGTTTATTTACTTTAAGGATACATGAAGCTAAAGGTTATTTACCTGTAATCCCAGACACCAGTGACCTCTCCAAGATGCCTTCATTCCTCTCCGCCAACATGGAGCTCGTTGTCAAGGCAACAGCCAAAAAGAACACGATCCTGTTACAAAGAACACATTTATAATTTAGAATCGTAATGGATATTATTTCTACTCTAGTGGACAAAGAATGCGAGTATTTTAACATCTATACGGTTTTATTACGAGGCCTTCCTTTTAAAATGCTGATGGTTTTAGGCATTTTTGTCTATGATCAAACATGTTTGATAACATATTATTGATGTTTTTTTTTTATCGGACAACCTCACACAAATCGATCTAGTCCCAAATTAAGCTCAAGAAGGCTTGTGTTATGGGTACTAGATGACGATATACATACTTATATAGATAAATATACACTTAAATACATAGAACAACCATGACCCAAGCACAAACATTCGAGTTCATCACACAAACAATTGCCCTGGCCGGGATTCGAACCCGGGACCGCCGGCTCAGTAGGCAGTGTGTCTACAAACCGAGCCAAACGCGTCGTCGTCTCATTATTTTTGTTACTACCTATAACAGGGCTATTGGGATTTATTGGTATATATTTGAAACCTAAAGTTTGAACTTTTCATTGATAATTTTTATTTCAAAAACTACTCGAAATAACAAAATTCACGCGGAAAATTCGTTTTTTCAGCTTATTTTCGACTGCACGCAATGAAAGCATGAAATAGCTATATTACTACCTAGAGAACTCGGGAAAAAGTATTTATTCACTTCAAAAAGTTTCTTGAAATTATCAATATATTTGTAATAATATAAAAAAATAAATTTTAAAAGGAATAAGTCCTCTTAAGGCACAATAACTTATATAGTTAAAGCTAAAAAATAAATAAATATTATTGGACAGTCAAAAAAATCACGTGGCTAGTGTCGAACAAGGGATCAAGGCAATCGAAAATTATGGTTTATATTGTACCATTGATACAACGACCAAAGCACAAAGAAAATATGAAATGCATAACCTGGCAAAAGAGACCGGGAATCGATCCCGGTACCTCTGGATTACTGGTCCAATATGTTAACCATACCACCACCCGACACATAACCTTTTAAATTTTTATCATGTTTTTTTGTGTATCGATCTTTGCATTGTTAATTTGAAAGGCTTTTCACCTTAGACTTTTTTCTTTGTGCTTTGATCTTTGTATCAATAGTACAATATAAAAAAATTGTGGTGTACCCACATTAAAAATAATGAGACATTAATGTTTCATAAATTTATTATTGTTTATATTAATGGAGTTATCCCAAATAATGACGCTTTCCAACCGATGGTAGTCGGCTAGGGATAAAAAAAAGATGGAGGAAGATATAATAATTATTACTTAAATGAAATTTAGACCAATTCAGTTCCGTCTAGCTTCGTTTTGTAGGTGGAAAACACCTTAAAAGTTGAATTATGAAACTTTTTTGACAAATCAGGGAGACATTCAATATTTGTGATAAAATTAGTATTTATATCCCAAACTTTAAATTGGTACAACAATCTAAAATTATTCCAAATGCAAAACGTGGAACTGGAACCTAATTCCATATTTGTATCTCAGATATTTTGGAGATATCTCTGAAATGGCGATATACCTAGTATATCGCCACTTCACCAACCCGGTCGCATTAAATTTGCGCCTCATTTATATGCCGGATAGTAACGTTAACGCCACTTTATGCGGCTCCAATTGCAAACAATTTTAATGACAGATAAAGGTGATAATGATATACCTGAGATATACCTTAAACTTCGCTTATTTGGCGATATCTATAAGTACCACCGAATTAGCAGTTTTCAATATAAATAACAGTCAACTTGAGTACAAAGCTATGAATGAACGACGTTGTGAGATTAAATTAACTATTTCGTGTAGTTTTCTCAATTCAGAAATAAACCCAACCAGATTTATACGAAATTAATTCAAAACTTTCAAACTTCTATTTCTACACAATTAATTCAATTTATACAGAAGTCTCACGGCTTCAATGTTTTTAGAACCGCCTACGTTTACTTATTCAGGAAAGTGCTTATGTTTGCTTATTTCACACAATTAAATATTTATACGACAAAAGGCAATTTGGGGGAAAATCAACAAACAGTAGACAAAGGATTTAATTTTGTCGAGCTACTTTATCACTTTTGGCTTGCTTATGGAATTAAATTGCTCGTAGGTAACTAATTTGGATTAATTTGTCGAGGACTAAAATTTAATAACAACATTATACTCATAATGAACAATTACTTTCTACAATTTTATGCCGGTATTCATATTTTATAATAATAATATTAATCTTCAAGTTATTTCACTGGAAAATTCTAGATTGTAGAATACATATAGATGTTATGAATCTTTACATTGAATAGCTCCGAAGTTTCAATTGTTCGAAAGCATTATTCCAAATTTCATAACTTTTAGATATTTTGATCTGTATGTTTTAAATATGAGACCATCGCTCAGGGGTGCCAACTTAGGGGTTTTATCTAATTTTAAGAGGATTATAAGGATAATGGGGATTTTTTAGGGGCTAAATAAATAACAAAATTGGAGTTGGCAACCCTACCACAGCTAACTATAACCAGAACGCAACAATAATTAGTACTCGTACCGTACATATTCTACACAACTAAAGAACATAAAGTAAAATAAATAATAAAATAGTTTTAATGAACTCGTTGGCAAATTTAAGACGATTTTTTTTTTTCAAACACAGATCATAATTTTTTCAGTAGTTTTCTTGATTACTTTTTGCATCGCCTACTCATCTCATTTCATTTATATTAATCCGCTACCCAAAGGTTGTCTGGAAGAGATCGCTTTTTAGCGATAAGATCGCCTATTGTTTGCCTCTATTGTAATGTTAAGTGTCATCTGTATCTGTATTTCTTTCTTCTTGAGGTGAAATTATGCACATTTTCACTACTATTGTTGTGCAGTTAGCTGTGGACGTCGTGTATTTTGTTTACGTACGTCAAAATAACTCCCGGTCCGGCAAAATCGGTCATTTCTGGATTGCTTCCACCATACACCGGCGGGTCGTGGATCTGAAACAAATAAAAAATATATAATTATTACAAACGGTTCAAAACTCACGTAAAATTAAATTTTTTAGGAGAAGTTTAAACCGTTTAAGTATAATAGTTATTAGAGATGGCTCACGAAAATTTTAATAAGATAAAAAAAAAAGATCGTCAGCATCCATCCGAAAATCTTAAGGAATTTTTGGTTACAGTAATAAATATTTTACAAATTAATTATAATAACTGATTATTTAAAAATGTAGTGCTTCGTTTTCAACGACAACATAACATTACATTATTTTAAACGTTCATAATAAGATTGAAGTTTCAGTCAGTCATACACAAGGTGCCCATGAGCATTGCGAAATATTTTAACCACGCATTCCTGAGGTCCTAAGGATTAATAAATCTTATATGAACATAGGCCATTTATGCTTTTTTTATTTTTCCATCCAATAAATATTTGATAAAAATAATAATAAGGCGATACTCCTGACGATGCGCGCCGTGTTCAGGAGTACCGCCTTATTATATTACTTTTTAATAAGTATATATTGTATGGAAAAATGAAAAAAAAAACATAAATTGGCCTAGGTCTGATCTTTCGCAATGCTCATGGGCACCTTGTTTAGTTTCAATGTAATAATAAATTCGTCTTCGTCGTTGACAACCAAAACTCTGAGTAACAAATACCTACTACACTTTAAAATAAAGCTCGTATCTCAGTTTCAATCTACTTACTAGATACGAGGTTTCGATATCACCTCGACAACCCTAGGTCGCTGTCGTATGTCATTGTGACATCATTGGCGGTTTTGCTGAAAAATCTACTATCACTGCTCATAAAGTTACAGTCTGACCAAAAAGAGTAGAAATTAAAAAGTGGCAATACTTTAGTGTCGTCCCTTTCTAATCAATCTTAGAAAATGGGGACGGCACTACAGTATTGCCACTTTTTTTTAATTTCTACTCTTTTTGGTCAGTCTGTATTCAGGTATTTACGTCTGGTAGTCGTCTCACTATGCTGAGCTGATGATGGAAGATACAACTCCTTAACGGATAGGAGTTAGGGGATAAATCTTAGGAAATACAATCTCTTCTCATTAAGTCGGTTGTTTTTTTTGTGACAACGTTATTTATTCATTTATTGAAAATATAGATAATCACACTAATATTATAAAGGCGAAAGTTTGTGTGTTTATGTGTATGTTTGTTACTTCTTCACGCTCAAACGGCTGGACTAATTTTGTTAAATTTTGGTATGAACGTAGCTGACACTGGATTAACACATAGGCTACTTTTTATCCCGAAAAATGTAGTTTTTTTTTTTTTTTTTATACTACGACGGTGGCAAACAAGCATGCGGCCCGCCTGATGTTTTCCTGTGGGATGACCGGGTAACACCGCGCGGCGCAGATAGTAATAAATAAAGAACTCTCGTATCTTGAAGAGATGTTCCGAGAAACATTAAAATAAGTCCAAGGTTTCGTCTAATTGTTTTATAAAAAACGTACCCCAACTATCCTCTGTACTTACACAAAACACGTAGCGCTTACTCTCGCTTTCTCGAGGCTTTTAGTGACGGATTGAGGGTTTTCCTGTCTTAGAAGTCCGTAGGCAGCGAGAAAACTTGTATCATGCCATTGACTGCACCATAAAATCGTTTCCGTTTAGCCAAACGGTTGGCTGCGTTATATCCGCCATTTGTACAAATTGTTGAGCAGTAGGTAAAGTTTAAGTGGTCTATTATTAACTCCTAGAATTAGTTTTCGTCGAATGTTCATTTCGTGAAAAACATTAGTAGAAAGCATGTTGCTTTGTAAACAAAATATTGTTATAACACAAACTTAACCTAAACATTTTTTTTATAGAATCTTTTATCGATTCTGTTTTTTAATGTGGAAATACCACATTTTTGACAGAGAGAATCGATAAAAGATTCTATTAAAAAAATGTTGAGGAAAGCGCCATCTCTCTCGCGGTCCTCGCACATGCTGTACCTAAAGCAATGGGGACTGGGGATCTTGCGTGTAAGACGCACATCCTAGGGTATGGCTAATGCGCATAAGCATTTTAAACACATTATGACGCAGAGGGCGCTCCAGTAGCGTAGAATTATGGAATCAAAGATTTGGTGTGATTGTCGTAACGATGTGATAGCTCAGTTGGTAGAGAACTACGCCGGAAACGTAGGGTCGCAGGTTCGAGTCCTGCTTACATTGCAGTGGATCACATTACAATTTTCTTTCATAATTTACCTTTGTGTCATTATTTATAAACCTAACCTAACCCAATTAATTGGGAATTAGCATCGTCGATCGCTATATCTACCTAGGCTCCCAAATCTGCAATGACGGCAGCTGTGTCACCGAGATAAAAAGGCGAATCGGGATGGCAAAGGATGCTATGACCCGTTTGAACAACGTCTGGAAGATAAGAGGAATTGGTATCAAAACCAAGATCCGATTGATACGTGCTCTGGTATTCCCTATCTTCCTGTACGGAGTGGAAACTTGGACAATCCTGGCTCGAGAAAGGCAAAGGATTGATGCATTCGAGATGTGATGCTGGAGACGTATGTTAAGACCATGGACTGCGAAACGCACCAATGCATCGATCCTGTACCAGCTCCAAATAAGAACGCGCTTGTCCACCACGTGCCAACAACGCTTTATTTCCTATTTCGGCCACTCAATGCGCAGAGACGACGAAAATCTAGGAAAACTGTTCGTGGTTGGGAACACCGAAGGCAAAAGATCGCGCAGTCGTTCACCAACAAGATGGACCGATCAAGTAAAGGACTCATCGAACTCTAAATTCTACTCGGTTGTAAGAGACGCGCTGGACAGAATCCGGTGGAGGCAGATCATCCGCGCCAGATGCAACCCTGAAGCTGACCACGATCCTCAGACATGAGGGACTGACTCCAGAGAGAGAACCTAATTAAGTGGATGACATTTACAAGAATAATGAAAAATTAATGACTACAGAGAAATAAAAATTCTGCGAAATGATTTTTCGGCGAAATGATTTTTCGGCGAAATGAAACATTCGACGAAATAAGTTCGGAAAAATAAATTATACTTTTTTCGTCTACTAGAATCAATAGTGCTCAGGATTCCGAGTTCGAATAACCATTTTCTTCGATGCAAATACCTACAAGAGAATTTTCAACGATTTGTGAAAACGCCCTGTTACACTTGACTGTTTAAGTTGTTACTTTCTAGGACGTCACACTGTTCAGTTGTTACTCTCGAGGACTTTACACTGTTCAAGTTGTTTCCCTCTAGGACGTTACACTGTTCAAGTTGTTGTTCTCTAGGACATTACACTGTTCAAGTTGTTACTCTCTGGGACGTTACACTGTTCAAGTTGTTACTTTCCAGGACGTTACATTGTTCAAGTTGTTAGTTTCTATACCCGTTTCGATGTCTGAATCTTCCCGGAGTTTTATATGTGAAACTTCAATCGAATTATATAACGTCATTACATTTATCAATCTGAAAAACGACATGTTGTCATAGAGCTCGAGATTACAGAACCTCAACATGATTTATACATCACGTAATGTATCCTAGGATAGACCGAGAGCCGCGTATCTATCACTCTGATAGGCTAGGTCTGTCAGGCGTTTTAGGAACTAGAAAATACTCGTACGTAACGATAGGACTATCTATTTTGTTGACCTCTTTCGTTGATAGACTACATGGAAGTTATTTTTTATTTATTTATACTTAATCTTTATTGCATAAATGAAATAGATCGTCCATGAGGCGGACTTAATGCCATTGGGCATTCTCTACCAGTCAACCATAGGGCAAAGCAGATAAGTTGTGGGCGGCGCAACTAACTTAGCTAGGTTTTAATAGATAAATACCTACTTACTTTGATAAATAAATGTATTTATTTATTGGTGTGTTAGATTAAATTCAAGCCACATTTGAGCCGTATTGAGCAAAAATAATTACCGTGAGCTCTTAAATTGCGATTCGGGTGAAAACTGAGAGGTTCTTATCTGGATCGCCTAAGAGTGAGCGAGACAGACAGACAGGTATAAAACGCGAATCGTATGTTGACTGCTCACGCACTGTAGTAGTATAGTATGTAAATAAAACTATTTTCTCAAACATACAATGAAATGTCGTCATAACGAGAGTTATAACAGGCTTCGAAGTATCACGTTTCGAGCGAAACAACTTGAAAGAACTGTAAAGGAATATTATACAAAATTGAAGGCCTAGGCCAGGAAGCAAACGTTTTTTTAAGCATGGCGTCTTCGTTCATTAACTGGCTAAACAGCTGAATTATATTTTTTTAAGTGGTGTATTTTTTTTATTTCCTTGCATAATATGTTTGTATTGAGTGGTGTATTTTTTAATTCTATCACAAATGTTTGGGAAAAGCACTATGCACGCCTTGGCCGTGGAAAGGGCTAGCCGGCTTCGTATAACTATCCGGGCGGTCGTAGGGAGGTCGGCCGTCTATACCTACTCACCCGGCAAAGCTCTTCTTTCCCGGCGTCCGCAGTATTGTACTACTAAGCAGATTACAGGCTCAAATATATATTACTTATGTTTACCTCGAACAAATTCCAGACTGCCTCTGGCGCGTTTTATTTAAGTTTCTATTTATACTTACGTCAAAACCGCTAAATAAATTTCAAGCTCACAGAAACAGCTTAATGCTTTTAATCCGACCTCTATGAAGCAAAATGTATTATCCCTTGGTGGGAAAATTCTAGTAACGAATAAAAATAGCCCGTGAAATAATCTCCAGAGCAATTCACCTATCTTTTCCAACCTAATAGCATGTAATAAGTTAGGGCAATGTCCAGTTAATGAAGCTATGTCCAGTTAATGAAGCTATGTCCCAAGTTGGAAAAAATACGATCTAATAAAAGTGGACGTCTCTGGACAATTTACGCATTTCCAACGCCCATGTGTTTGGCCAAAGTATTACCCACTTTTATACATTATTATCATTAATATTATTACCTTAAAATACATTTAAATAAATAAATAAATATTATGGGACAATCATACACAAATCGACCAAGTCCCAAACTAAGCATAGCTTGTACTATGGGTACTAGACGACGATATACATAATATATAAATACATATATAGATAACATCCATGACCCAAGAATAAATAAGAGTTCATCACACAAATATTTGCCCTGGCCGGGATTCGAACTCGGGACCGCCGGCTCAGTAGGCAGGTGTTTGCAAACTGCGCCAACCGCGTCGTCAAACATAATATTTAATTTAAATATTTATAATACCTAAAACTAATTAAAAACACTATTCAACTAAATTCTACATTAAAAACTACTTAATAAATAATATTACATTAATAACTTCATATTTACAAGAATTAAATATAATTCAATAAACTGCGTATTTACAAAAATAAAATGGGATATTATTAATGGCACAGCAAACAAATAATCGCCTATCAATTTATTTTCATCAATTATATACTTTTTACATCACATTAATTATTGCACAGCAAATAAAATAAATGCCTAGCAAAAATTGTACTGCAGATAATTAGAAAATACACATCAGCACGATATTACTTTCATCTTTTTCAAGAACCCAGTAGGTTAGGTTAGGTTTGTTTCATAATTATTGTGAAAAATAAACTGTTTTAAAAAAAATGGCTTTCGGACAAATGAAAATTTGGCGAAACGTTACAGATGGGAAACAAAAATTAGTGTTTCAGATAGGTAATCTAATCCTGACCACCTTTCAGAGCAGATCCGACGCGGCCTGGTTAGGTTAGGTTAGTTTTTTTTTATAGCCCTATAAAACGCTCAATAATGTGCGGTAGTCATTATTAGCTATTCATTACTTAAATATGCTTTACTTTTAAATAAATAGATGCACGCCAAAAATATAAATTGCAGTATATTTAGTAACATTTTGAGTGCAATATTTACTGTGCAATCAGTAATTTTGATATAAATTTTGATTATTTTTGCATAGAAAAAGGTTTTTTTTTGATGTGCGTTTAAATACTACCCAAATAAAATTATAATAGAAGTACAGCTACTAAGAGCCTTATCACGCTTGCGATTTGCGAGCGAGTTTCCTATTCAAATGAGCGTCGCGGCATGGTCGCGGCGAATTCGCTGCGTGATCGCCTTCATACAAAACTCGCTCGCAAATCTCAAGCGTGATAAGGCTCTTAAATGTTTTCATCAAGCAGCATCTGTAGACGTAAACTCGCGCCATGCAACATTCTAGCGCTCCAATACGAATGATATAAAAAGTGTTTTCATTATAGTTAAAGGACGGTTATAGGATACTTTTCACGTGAGTACGACTCTACGCTATAGCAAACAGCGCCTTACGTTTTTGAAGTGAAAACTTCTTTAGCGGCGCTTGGCAATTTTTAGATGGGTAAAAAATGTTAGACTCGCGACAGATCCGCGCGACAGATAACAGTCAGTCGGTAACCTAGCAACCGTGTCTGTTTCAAAGAAAGGGGGCCTTGGTTCCGGTTTGTGACTTAAGATGGCCGCATGCCTTTAAGTTTAGCTATTCGTTATTTATTCATTTTGGTTGTTCAATGTGTAGTATTGATAGCCTATTGTGCAGTGAACTAACGTATGAGTGAATGGTTAATGAAGAATTCAACTTGAAGCGTACATAGCCCTTCTTGGGTCAAGGCCCGGTAGACCGCGTGGTTTTTTTGTAAATCGCTATCACTTTACAAAAAGCTCAACTCACCGTACAACGTTCGTCAACTTTGACACTGGCAGAATTGACCCAATGGGCAGTAGCCATTTTTTTTATATAAAAATTGAAATTGAAAGGGGGCCTTCGAACAACAAAATGTTGTAAGTGACAGATGGTGAAGCGTAATCATAAACATACATAAGTAAGAAATAGAGATTAAAATAGAAATCAAATGTCAGTGAGATATAATAAAATCGGAGTTTTCACTTCTGCCCGCACTCCCGGAGTGCAACCCGTCCTTTTTTTTTCACAGACCAAGTTGCAGGCACCTTGGGTGCATTTTTTTTACATATTATAGACACAGATATATTTAAAAAAAAAATAATCGAATTTATTGTTTTTTGTTGATTTTCTCAAAAAGCGCTTAATCCATTTCGATAAATGACTAGGTACATTACCCCGAAGCTTATATGTCTGAAAACCTTCTTATTTCGAATTTTCATAATTAATTATTCATATTTTTTGGATATCATCATACAACCTTAACCTAACTTTATTATATTTAGTAACATACTCGTATGATCTACAGAAACAATCTTTGCTTGGCGAAAATTCGGAAAATTCGGAATAATGCTGCATTCGGACAATTCGGACAGATTGAACGTCGAAAGTTTTGGATCTCTCTATCTATCTATCAGCCACAGACGTCCACTGCTGAACATAGGCCTCCCCCATGACTCGCCACAAAGTGCGATCCCGTGCAGACCGTATCGATTGATTTCCCGCTACGACGCACGAGGTCATCCGTCCATCTAGTCGGAGGCCGACCGACGCTGTGCTTTCCTATATATTATGTTGTGGGTATTCCGACTTTTTAGTAATTAAAACATTTAGTTTAGATAAACAACCATTTAGTTTAAATTGAAACTCTGTTAAAATAATACCTAAACATGGCTATTCGTTTCGTTTGTATGATCAAAAACACTAGGTCCGCTGAAAATACACGGCAGAAATTTCTTCTATTGATCTGACCTCAGCAATTCAACCGTTACTTTTCCAATGTAATATACACCTACAGATAAAGGCATCATTAATTCGCAGTTCATTCTCCCGTCAGGGATCTAATCACAATCTGGCTGAATGCCAAATGGCAGGATTTTGGACATGACTTCACCGAAAGTGATCGGTGTTAACGGCTTAGGAAAAAAATACGATAAATAAAGATATCGTTATTTTTTTAGAAAATAAGCGGTATGTATCTGATTACTAAATGTCAATATATCGATACCTACTCGATATTTAATGCTCAGTATCAAAACTGGTTTTAACTTTGATATTGTAATTTGCCTGTCACTATTGTCAACAGATAAACTAATCAATCTAAGAAAATGGGGACTTCAATACAGTATTGCCACTTTTTAATTTCTACTCTTGTTCACACTCACTACACTTGCCACTTGTTACCTTTTGTATAGAAACTGCACTGTCACTTTAACTTATACTTATGTAATCAAAAGATTGACAGACCTTATATATATTCTTTGTAAAAACAACGATAGCGTGATTCAGCAATGTAACACCGCCATCTAGCAGATCATAAGAACACTAAACAAAATGCCTATGTTAAACAACTCTTTTGTTTCAGACTGTATGGGTTTCCGCAGCGAAGTGCCTGTCCTCACTGACAAAGGTCAACTTCACGAGTATTGTGGCGCCGCAATTAGATGTAACTTATTTAAAGATAACTTACGTAGACTGGTATGGACAGCAGCCGCTCGGGCAGAGAGCAGGCCTTGGCCAGATTCTGTGTAGCATCAGCAAAAGAGAGCTGGATGTCACGCGCCAACATCCATTGCACCTGCTTATCTGTAAACAAGAGTAAATATGTAGGTTCATCTATGCTATTATAAAATTCTAGATTTGTATAAAAAAGAACAGTTTTCCGTGCGTGATGCAGGATCGTCATTTGTTTTGTAATGGCGCGAGGCGCCATGCCAGCCTGGAGCTAATATCTGTTGGTCATAATTTCCTTTGTCCTCGCATCACGCCGAAACGGCTGGACAGATTTTAACCAATTTTGGTACAGGGATCGCTGGACATCCAGAGATGGTTATAGGATACATTTTACCTGTCCACGGTAAAAAAAAATATCGCGGACAAAGTTGCGGGCTAGTTATAAAATACAGACGTAACAATATATAATATCGTTTAACACGGGGCTAAAATAAATCATTATGACACGAAGTGATTATTAGTTCGCCCTTGTACACATGTATTGTTTTTGAGTTTTTGTCAATATTGTTTTATGTACAATAAAATGTTTACATACATACATACATACATACATACATACATACATACATACATACATACATACATACGTACATACATACAAACATACATATTATTTGGACGAGCGAAAACAGTAAGGAAAACATATCCGAGGGTCATAATGGCTTTTAGCCGTGTGTGTTAAACACTGCTTTTAAAGGGTGACTCTTGCGCAAACCTCTTGATTTTTGAAACTATGAAACGCGGGCATAGACATTTAAGATAATTAAATCGCTTAAGAACGTTACATCGTAAACAGACTAAGGCCAATCCAATCCAAAACACCAATCCTTGGATTATTTGTATGTACAAGAAATAATATGTTATGTATGTATAATCCTAGGATTGGAAGCCCTATAACAGACGTCTAATTGCGAAGGGTTGCCAGACGATCAGAAATGTTGGCCGATCTGATCATTTCGGTTGCGTTTTAATTATATCCATATCTATACGGCTAAGTATTTTTTTTTTATTTCCGTAATTATATTATATGGTTTTCATTTAAACCCTAGCGGCTTTAACAACAATTTCAGCCAGAATTTAAGATTAGACATTTGATTCTGGCTAAAATTGTTGTGATGACAATGCAACAGTTAGTTTAGAACACCGTTTTTTTGTCAGGTCGTTTCCCTGTCTGGGGTAATATTCCAGTAATAAATATAATAAATCTACCAGCGATTCCCCGGACACCCGCCATCATGAAGCTCATTCATGTGGAACTGATAAACAAACTGTAAACATCGTATTTTCTTCAACGCAAGCTGTAAACAACACTTCTATACTATTATGAAATTGTTTTGAATAACAGATTCCTACGAAAAGGGGTCATGTTTTAGGAAAATTTTAACAGCGCGACGCAGAATCCAATTCAAATTCAAATTATTATTTATTTCGGATCAGTGATTCATAGATTGTTAGTAAAAAACAAAAACCGGCCAAGAGCATGTTGGGCCACGCTCAGTGTAGGGTTCCGTAGTTGCTCATCCTTCACAATAGACGGGCTTAAAACAGCGGTTTTAAGCCCGAGGTTTAAGTTACGACTAAGATTTCAAGCTCTATAAAAAGGTCGTAAACGCCAGTGTAACTGTAATTACTTATTACCTTCTAGAAGTCAACTTACGACCTTTTAAAGAAAATTATGAAATTTTGCGATAACTCAAAAACGGCTCAACCTATTTTGTTCAATATAGTTTTCATTGAAAGTACTTATACGGCCTCATTTTCATGATTTTTGCCATAATTTTTTGACCCGTGGTTGAAAAGTTGGGGGGCTAAATTTTCGGAGCGAATATTTACAAAACTGCTGACTTTATCAAAAAATAATGTTAGGAGACCCCTATTATTTTTAAAAGACCTATTCAAACACACCCCACACACTAGTGTTGGAACGGAAAAAAAATCACCCCACTTTAGGTGTTCGAGAGGTAGGTACCTACCCGAAAAAAACATTTTTTTTTAGATTTTATTTTAGTTTTGTCGGCGTGATACATGCACATACTCATACTTGTCAGTTTTCTAGTACTAATGATCACGGAGCTAAGCCGCGGACGGACAGACGGACAGACGGACATGGCGAAACTATAAGGGTTCCTAGTTGACTACGGAACCCTAAAAACAGAAGGAGCGTGACGCTTGCCGTACATCGCCATCTGTTGGTGAAATTTTCTTTGTCATCTCATCACGCCGAAACAGGTAGACGGATTTTAACGAATTTTGGTAAAGGGATAGCCGGACATCTAAAGATGGTTATAGAATACTATTTTTACTCGAGTATGGTAAAGAGAAAAAATATAAGGACAAAGATGCGAGCACTTCCTAGTAGATACCTAATTATGATAAAAAAATGATATAGCTAGAAAAAAACGTGCGACGTTACTAATAAGGGCTCACTACACACTAGCCTAAACTTTAGCTAGGTAGGTCCTCAGCTCCGCCTTATGCTCTTGTTTGGACGAAATCGGAGCGCGTTTGTAGACAGTCGAAGCGGCGCACATGTGCAGGTTGAACGCGCATTTCACATATACAACCAATAAAATACAACTCACTGGCGGTTTTTACTAAAGTCAAAAGATAGTTCTTTCTGCAGTTATTTTATTCTGTGCCGGAGGTTAAAAATCACCAAAAATATGAAATTTAAAAACCGCTCATAATGTGAGAAGCCATATTTATAAGAATGAAGTACCTATTGGTGAAAGTATAGGTTGAACAGTTTTAATTACTCCGAGATTGAGGAAATCCTACGAAGTATTCATCAATAATTAATCTTTAATCTATATCTATATTATATATATAAAATAAAGTCGTGTTAGTTACACTATTTACTCAAGAACGGCTGATCTGATTTGGCTGAAAATTGGTGGGGAGGTAGCTTAGAACCAGGAGAAGGACATAGGATACTTTTTATCACGTTCCCGTGGGACGTGACATAAAACGTCATAAACGTGACAAAACGCAACTGATATGGAATAACAAAACGCAACTGAAAGCAATTTATCAGTAAAAAAACAGTCTACCCGTTCATTTGTTAAATATGGTATAACAAAACAAAACGCTGATTACAGCTAAACGTTATGTAGTTCTATATTTAATTGAAGTTGACCGGTTGAGGTGTTTGTTTCGAGTTTCTATTAGCTTATTGTGCCGAGATCTATATCAATAACAGAAAGTTGAGTTAGTTCCAGCACTTATAACTCGAGAACGGCTGAACCGATTTGCACGATTTCGGGTTTGTTGTGATCGTCTCGGCCAAAAGTTTAATAATATGCCAAAAAAAGGAAAAGATACACAAAAAAGACCCCACAATTGCAATTTTTAAATTACGAGTTAAATAGTCCGCCATGGTCCAATGCGGCCAACATTATGAAATTGAATTGACGCATTCGTAACGTTGGCACGACGAGTCTGTTCAAGATTAATAAATAAACGCTGGTAGCCGAGTTTGTAAGTTACCATTTTCAAATAAACCCAAACGTTGTCTGGACTTTTTTTATTTTGTGTTTGTTGTGATTGTGTCTATCATAATGGACAATATCATATTTCTAACAGGTTGAAATTTATATAGAAATCTTAGAATTTATTCTGCTGTATTTAAAGAAATATAAGAATATATACATACAATATCATATTTCTAACAGGTTGAAATTAATATAGAAATCTTAGAATTTATTCTGCTGTATTTAAAGAAATATAAGAATAGATTTTATAATAAATTTTATAGCCCTGCAAGGGGTTTTACTACCCACGCCATATTGCGGATTTTCAGTGGTACCTAGCTACTAAATTATTTTACTGGCAATGATATTTTTTTGGTAACTGACGTTGAAAGTTAGTGAACGTCACTGATGTAAGCAAAAAGGAAACAGGACTAAATATTCCGCGTATTTCAAGTATTTTTTGCATAATAAACCGAAAACAATCCACAGTGATGAAAGTCAAGTTTTTTCAATAGGATTCAGTATTTATTTCGCAAGAAGAACGAATGATTGAGCAGCATTCCGGTAAACAATGTTTTGAAATTTGATAATTACAAATCCTTGATTGACGTTTAGTAATACAAATATGACGTATGCACATTATTGCTATAGGAAAGCTGTTTGTAGCGCCACTATCCCTGGGCGGGACTGACGCTTGCTAGGCTATAAAATTACCGCAATCTAAGACAATTTAGTGCTGAGAGATTTAAGGGTTGTCGTTTTAGACCAAACAGCGAAAAAAAATATATTTTTTTTTTTATTTGACGTTGTCAGATGACAGATGCATACCGAATTTTACTAACGAGATTTCAAATGAAAATCTAACCATGTTACTTAATTAATTACCTACGTATTTGCTGGGATTAATTTGCACGTGTGTGGGTTGATGAGGAATATACTCCTCCAAAATACACCAAGTAATGTTTTTGTGCCCGATTGGAAGAACGATTCGACGAAAACCCCCGATAAACGTTTCTTTAATGTGCCACATAAGAATAAAGGAGATTGGTGTCTAGCAGTGGGGAAATTGGTTGTGCCAAAGATACCATTATTTATCTGCGAAGACCATCTTGATGTAAGTTCAATAGTTACTGTTTCCAGAATCAGTAATGGATCAGTAATATAAATCAAACCAAACCGACAATTTTGAATTTTGATAATGTCATGTCAACCTCAATGACATTCCGTTTATTTGATTACTAAATCGGACTAAAGTAACCGTTCCATTGAATCAGAGTTTTGGCGCAGGGCGGACACTGCCTACTAAAAACTGAACTTGAATGTCAGTGTCAATGTGTGCGTGTAAGACGCACAGGGCTGCCTCAGACGCATTGCAACAACTTTAATTGCACATAAATATGACATAAGCTAGAAAATTATCACAACCACACGACAACGGTAGTGGTGTTAATGGTGATAGTGGTGATGATGATGGTGGTGACGGTGGTGATGGTGGTAGTCCGTGGTGGTCATGCTGGTGGTGATGGTGAATGTGGTGGTGGTGATAGTGGTGATGATGATGGTGGTGATAGTGGTGGTGGTGATGGTGAATGTGGTGGAAGTGATGATGGTGATGGTGGTGGGGATGGTGTCGGTGGTAATAGTGGCGAGAATGATGATGTTGATGATGATTGTGGTGACGATGGTGATTTTGGGGTCATTTATATCATTAGCCATCACCATCGGCACCGTCATTACAATTATCATCGTCATCATCATCACCACCATGACCATCATCATCAGAATCAACACCACCATCATCATACCTAATCATCATCATCATCATCACCAGTCACCACCATATTCATCATCATCATCATCGTCATCACCAGTCAACACCATATTCATCATCATCACCACCACCAGTCGCCACCTTCATCATCATCACCACCAGTCTCCACCATCATCATTATTACCATCACCAACACCATCACTATTTTCACGAGTCAATGCCCACCTATAACCCATATACACTAGGGTGGAGCGTCGATGTATGGAGAAAAAAAAAAGTCTGATCGACCTGGAACATTTGTAATATGTTGCCTTTAGATAAGATATTAATGAATATATATATATATGTAATTGATTTTAAATATGTTTCAGCCCTCTACTTGAGCTAGAACAATTTTTTTTTACTCATAATTGGTAAAAAAAAAACTTTTTTTTAACGTAATTAGTATTAGATTTATAAAGAAGGGTTTCGACTTCAAATGTTTTGAGCTTATTTCATACTTACGGCGACTACTACATGAACCTGTGACCCAAATTAAAATTCAGTATTTAAAAAATATATATATTTTTAATATTGTTATATTTTTATGCAACAAAATCTTTTATTTCGAGTATTATGTGCTTAGATAAAAATCACTTGACTTTAATTAAAACAAAACAAGATTATGATAAAAAAAATAATTGTGGTATGGGCTTGACCATAATATTCAAAATGACAGTAGAGGGCTAAAAGTAGTATTGAATATTTTTATTATTATTTTTCTCGTACACCTGGCAGCCTAATGCAACGTTTTAGAGACGTTCTGAGTTGAATTTCCAAACAAAAAAAATCGCTCCACCCTAATATACACAGTTAGATCACAACCCTTTCAAAATTTTCTACGCAGCAAACTCGATTCCTACTCGGTGCCCTTGCGGGGTGAGGTAACTCGAATAAGGGGCGGGGGTGTGCGGGTCCATTCTGTATGTAGTACTTTAAAGTATACTGTGGTTTTGGTGTTGCCACATTTTAAAATGAGTAAGTTTTTATAAATTAATAATAAAATAAGTATATAGTTATCTCAGAAAAAATATATAAACTTATAAATTTAATTTCATACACTGAAATCGCTTATCTTAGCTATAAAAACAGACATTACATCTTTCGATGCAGAATTCAGAAAAGTAATAAAATTATAGTCATAAAAATATGAAATGTTGTACATTATCAGTGGTGGTAGTCTGAATGTAGCTATCTCTACCCACATTTATCGACTTTCAGGCGGTACGAAGTTCGCCGGGTCAGCTAGTTTTCTTAATATAAGGCTGCACATACAGACACGCACACCCACACACTTTCATTTGCACATGTCTGTTTGTATGTAATTGTTGGTAATAAGCTAGAAAATTTTATTAACGGATACCCGAATGCGAAATATCAATGTTTGGTCATCACGATACAGGCCTAGCCTAGTGTGGGACCGCTGATTAATTGTACAATTTATATTTCTGTCCTTTTCATAAAATAATTTTATTATTGTATTTAATTTTATTATAAAATCGCTATAATAGTAATTCCATTTATCACCAATGTAATAATATTATGTATTGTCACCAAAAATACATTCGACAAAACAAAAACAAACACTAAGTTTTCTATAATCTATAATTGATTTCGTCTGTATCAATGCATCTCTAGAATGACTAATGCGCTACGCCGAATAATTCCAAAGAAAATATTCACCTAATTGAATATCTATCTTATCTCAATTCAGTTGTATGAGACTCATTTGAAAACAAACTTGGTACACATCTGATTAAATTATCCTCCATTCACAATTTACTTTAGCATTCACAATTCTTGTAAATTTAAACATGACGTGACATACGTCTAAATTACAAACAGAAAATGTTATTTAATTTCTAAATAAAGACTTCATCAATCTGTAAAATTGTGTATTCAAGACCTTTTGCGTAACTTTGAGTATCACCTAACGCTTGGAGAAAATAGTTTTTGTTTTTAATTTATCAGTATTCGGATTAGGTGTTCAATTGGGGTGGATGACCTTAACTGCTATAATTAATATGGATATGCCCCGGGATTCTAGGTCTTGAAGACTTGCTTCTTGAACTGAAAGTAGGGTATTATTGTGTTCCGGTAGTATTGTTGTGTTCCGGTGTGGGGGTAAGATAGCCGGTGAAATTACTAGCATAGAGGCATTCTATCTTCGTCTTCCGGGTAGGCAAGCACTTGTGACTCCTCTGGTGTTGCAGGTGTTTATGGGCGACGGTAATCGCTTTCCATCAGGTGATACGTTTGCTCGTTTGCCCCCTATGACATAAAAAAAAAGGCTACCAAAGAACTCCTGCGCCACCAGATTTCTCTCTCGCTTCCTCTATTGGACTGCGGCGTTAGTTGCCTATATATCTGTCTCTCTCTCTCCAGTCCATGAGGGCGGAGAAGAAGTTGGCCAGAAGATGAACACCTCTCTCTCTCTCTCTCTCTCTCTCTCTCTCTCTCTCTTGCCAGTATCATCTAAATGCACTTCGATGACGGAGTTGTAGATGTCCAGCTCGCTGGCGTGGCGAGGGTCTCTCATGCGGTCCATCAGGGCGGTGGAGAAGTTAGCCTGGCAGATAAGCACCACTCCATCTAGTTCTTACAGACGTGCTTCTTTAACTTCATTGTTACCTTATGATCATTGACATCCACTGCTGAAAGTAGGACTTTAAACCCCTGCGCCATCTGAAGTCTATCTCGCTGTCTCTATGGGATGGGATGGGAGTCTGGCTGGACATCAGATTTCTTGTTAGCGGTTTGGTTTTTTGTGTATACATTTTTTTGTCATTTTGTTATTACCTATCTGATAATTTTTCTTTTCTTTTTTTCTTTATCTACTTCGTTGTGTTGTGTTCCTATTTATTTATTTATTTACATATTTATTTGTTATTATTATTTTATTTTGTGTATTTTTAGCATCTAAGTAGTTATAAGCAGGTCCCCACTGAAAACCAGCGCCCCGGCTCGCCGTGGCATCATGCTGAGTGGGGTCCTATTCAACGATGATTATTTATGTTCGTTTTTTTTCATGTAACTTTGTTTTTTGTTGAATAAATGTATTTTCTTTCTTTCTTTCTTTCTTTCTATTGGCCTGCGGCGATACTTACATCTCTCTCTCTCTCTCTCTCTCTATCTCTTACCAGTATCGTCCAAATGCACTTCGATGTCGGAGTTGTAGATGTCCAGCTCGCTGGCGTGGCGAGGGTCTCTCATGCGGTCCATCAGGGCGGTGGAGAAGTTAGCTTGGAAGATGAGCACCACCCGGCATTTCCCGTGGTATGCCGCGTCCATCACCTCCTCTTTTGATGGGTAGTATATCTGTAAGGAAAAAAATATCACACTAAGTAATAAGTCTTATTATATAAGGCAAAAGTTTGTGAGTGTGTTTGTTTTCTTCACGGTCAAACGGCTGGACCAATTTTGATAAATTTTGGTATGAAGGTAGCTGACACCCTGGATTAATATCTAGACTACTTTTTATCCCGAAATATGTAGTGTTCCCGTGGGATGAGCGGGTAACACCGCGCAACGCAGCTAGTAATACTTAAATACAAAAAAACACAAAATATTATAAAAGCGCAATAGTTTTTGGTGTGCGTATGTTTGTTACTTCTTCACGTCGCAAAAGCTGGACGGATTTGCATTAAATAGAAAACAGAGATATAGTTTATACCCTAACTTAACACATAGTAGAGGATCCCTTTAAGAACGACCTTCACCGAGATGTTTATTTGATTAAATGTATTTTATATTTAATTTAATATGTCAATAAATATATTGCATATGGGTTGCCTAACAAATTTTAGTCCAGGGTATGTTTAATTAATGATTAAAAAAATTTTTTTTTTAAACATTTGATTATTAGATAAATTCTATACCAATCGAAAGTATGAAGCCCATAGAATATGCAAACGTTAGGTTGCCTATTCTTTTCCCGTCACAATTATCGGGTAGCCAGGTTTAAACTGGTAAATCTATACTAGCATTTTGCAACGGTCTGATTATTGAATTGAAATTAAATAACATTAAAGATTATTTTATTATGAACACGGTGGTATAGGGTTGCCTGCGAAAAATCTGTCCAGAATTCCGGTTGACGAATTTTGAAAAGTAAAATATTGCAGCGAGTGAATGTGTGCGACTGAGAGGTCCCAACCAAAACCATCCCATACGATAGAAGAGGACACAGCATAGCAGCTGTTTGAAGTCCGCCCATTTAAAAAAAGAGAGTGCGCATGCTATTTGTGCTTGAAAATGAAAAGGATAGCGATAGACTCGTATATGCTGTGCATTATTTTGGACTAAAATTTGTTAGGCAACCCATATGCAATATATTTATTGACATATTAAATTAAATATAAAATACATTTCATCAAATAAACATCTCGGTGAAGGTCGTTCTTAAAGGGATCTTAGACTAACACATATCATGCCGACTAAAACAGTTACCATAGGACAGTGATATGTATTAACGGAAGCGACGCCGCAAGACGAAGCTTAGTTAGTAAGAAATAGGGCTTTTTTAATTGTAATAATAATAAATATCAGACAACCTTACACAAATCGATATAGTCCCAAATTAAGCTCAAGAAGGCTTGTGCTATGGGTACTAGACGACGATATACATACTTACTCGTATATAGATAAATAATATATACTTCAATACATAAAGCAACCATGACCCAAGCACAAATATTCGAGTTCATCAAACAAATATTTGCCCTGGCCGGGATTCCAACCCGGGACCGCCGGCTCAGTAGGCAGGTCTCTACAAACTGAGCCGACCGCGTCGTCGAAACATTAAGCACACACCGAAGTCACTGCTTAACATGAAACAATAATATAGTGACTAATAAAGAAAATGCTTAGTGCATGAAATTTACATAACAACAAAATCGTGAATATTCAGGTAATACCAGCACCTCTAGCATAACTGTCATACGCGACTATTTCTCGCGCGAGATAATTACCCGTCTCTCTCTGTGCAGTAATGTGAGAGAGTGACGAGCGCTATCTCGCGCGACAAGAGTCGCGAAGCATAGTTGTTTTTTTTATTTTTTATTTTTTTTTATGTCATAGGGGGCAAACGAGCAAACGTATCGCCTGATGGAAAATGCTTGCCTACCCGGAGGACGAAGATAGTAGGATGCCTCTATGCTAGTAATTTCACCGGCTATCTTACCCCCACACCGGAACACAACAATGCGAACATTGCTGTTTGGCGGTGGGTTAGTAGGCAAGACGGTAGTAACAATCCGGACGGACCCTGCACGAGGCCCTACTACTCCAAAAAGTGCTAGACGATCCTGGGGTCCTATCACAAGTTTCTTTATTGAAGACGAAATATTTTGGAGACAGTACCGTACGAGTATCTATAATGACGACGCGGTTGGCGCAGTGTTTAAGTAGCTACCTACTGAGCCGGCGGTCCTGGATTCGAATCCCGGTAAGGGCATATTTGTGATATAGTTATGGCGGTTATTTCTATATAAATATGTACTCATATATAGTCGTCTAGTGCGCATAACACAATCCTACTAGAGCTTACTGTGGGACTAGATCCCTTTGTGTGAGAGTGGCCGATATTTATTTAAGTATTTACAATATTTTTAAATAAAACAATTTAAACGAATTATATCGCGTATATTAATTATTTGAGCTTCCCTGACACTTCGGTACCTTTGCAGATACGTTGTCAAAGGTATACTACCGTTGTCAATAATCCGTTTTTATTTGTTTTATTTCAATGTGTGTCAGTCGCGGAAACCGAAGAAAATATTACAATATTTTTGTCACGAAAGTTTTAGTAAGAGAAAAACTCTTTTCAAATAGGCACAACATTGTATTTTCTTAATCATTAGCGAAACTCGAATAAACCAAAGGAAATAATATTAACTTCAGGCAGCTAATGACCCGAAGCCGATGCAAAAAAGGGCGGTAATGCTTTTGTTAATGTGCATTTGTTCCAATGGAAAACATTAGGTAGAAAAAATGTTCATACATTTAATACACAAGCAATGTATTAAGGTAACAAAGATTAATGGGAATGTAGGGCAGGAACAGTTTTTGGTAACAGACTGTTTACACGCAAAGATGTAGCCTAACACGTGTCGGTCCGGCCCAGGGATAGTGGCGCTACAAACAGCTTTCATATGGCAATAACGTATGCTCACGTCATATATTTGCATTATTAAACATCACTAGGGATTTGTCAAGGATTTGTCATACCTTAGTTCTTCTTGCGAAATAAATATAAAATCATATCGAGGGCTTCATGCTATAGGGGCGTATGCGCAAAACCCCTACTTTTCAGGAGAGGCAAAAAACTTCATAACTTTTTGTCCCTTCGACGGATCTTTTTGCAAATTTGCATGGAGTATTTATATTGTCACATTTTTTATCTAGTATGACCAATTTTACGTAAAGTATTCTAAAAACTAGTAATTATGCGCTTATGCCTCTTTACTGCGGCGCAAATATTCGAAATGACTGTCAATTTTCCTTGAAAAATACTTGAAATTGAGGGGCGTATAAATTAAATCTTTTCCTATTCAATTATTCAATGACAATTGGTCTGAGTTCTGTTTTTATATCGAAATACTTTCCTTTTACATTAATTTTCACATTGTTACGAATCTCCTTCAATTTTTTCTGATTTTTTTTACGCCTGTTTCGCCCGACAAAAAAACAGTGCTCGTGGCTTTTGAGTGTGGTCGTATAGTAAATAAATAAATATAAATAAGGCAAATTCAAGCATTTAGTAAAGAAATAATATACATTTCACTGATTAAATTATTCGTTTCCTTGATTATAACTTTTTAGAAGAACTTATGACCCAGCGCCGCTCTTGAATCGGCGACATTCTGGGATGTTAAGTAATGACGGCAGATGTCGATCTCCAGTCGGCTGACCATCTGGAACGATTATTAACTGAGCACTTCAGTGCTAAATAAAGTCTCTCTGTCTACCCGTCGGTCTTTGCCTAGAACAGCAGTCATAAAGTCGTTAAAGGTGACTTATTGCAAAAACTCCAAGCAGTTGAGGTGCCCACTCTCTACAGAAATCGGATTTTACGAAATCTTAATAGGTTCTAGTAACTAGTTTGAAATGTGATAACATAACAGTCTTCTACAAAAACGAAGCAGTAACCGTACGCCGTGGCGAGTTGATCACACTACTTTTGCCAACCCAACTCCATCAGAAAGCCCAATTCTAGGAGACCCTTGATGTTGCTGACGAGCTATAAGATAGACTACGGAAATCGGTTGATGTTGTGCCCACTATTTTTTCACTCGAGGACACCTTAGCTACTCTCCTGAGGTTCTGTTTTCCTGTGGCTGTCAAGCAAATCAACCTCTGAAGTGATTGTAGTTGAGCTTCAACGGTGAATAGTTTTGTTCTTAATTAAAACTTATTATGCCGGGCATGCTACGTTTTTTTCATTTACCTTGCTCGACAAATTAGAGCTCTGTATTGATCATTTTGGGTTAGTTACCACAAAGCATCTGTTAGCGAACATTACCAGTTAAGTTTTTTCGAATAAACTGTCAGTTTGTTGTTAGACAGCCAGTGTAGAGTGGGTGAAGTCACATTCACATACCCTTGTGATTACCGCTCGTTAGTATTACTATGTCGCAGGATATGATGACTCTGTGTATTAGTGATGTTCGTTTAGTGTGGCGATGATTCCACAAAAGTGGTGAGCGGACGTAGCTTCGAGAGTTCTTACTTTGCTACCACTGCCTTTTTGAGTGCACCAGTTTTGGCTTCACCAGTTTCGATGCCGATGAATCTCTTTCATTCCGGCTCCTACCAGTGCCGCTTATATGCTGGTGAATTTTATCCTGTCGTTGCCGTCAACGTCCCTTAATGTCAATGAATGTGCCTAAGCATAAGGCACAGACTTGTTTTTAGTATTTTGCAGAATACTTTATGTTGCAACTGCTTAAGCAAAAAACTGATTAATTTTCACTGAAGAATCTAACGCCTGAGTAGAAGGTTTCTACCTGGTTTTGTATGACAATTACATTGACTTGTCTACGCAGTACGCAGGCAGCCAAAACAATAGTAAATATCTTGATAATTATCTCTCTTCCCTTCTATTTCGTTCGGTTCTGGTGATTTGTATGAGTCAAGCAGTTGAAAGCCCTCTGTATTTTTTGTCGCCATTCTCTCTCCGTTGGAATATTCTCCTCATCCACCCAGCTCACTAACCGTTATAACTCACAGCCCGAGAAGTGAGTCTGTACGAGGGTTGTTTCTTCCGCCGCTGAGCTGGTGAAGGTATTATCTGGCTTGTGTAGGGATCCTAAAACTGCAGTTACCTGTTTGTAGAGGAGACTTAGTTTGGACTTGACTAATTTGTGCCCGTGCTCAAATATTCATTGTTGTATTGAGTTTCCTCGTCTTTTTTCTGCTTATCCTAAACTTCTCCAGCTTGACTAGTTAGCTTTGTCCCCGCAGCTGTCTGAGATGGATAATTATGCATGATGGTAGCAATCCATAATGGTATATGAAAGGACGCCTGTTTATCTATTTCTTCAGCGCCCCCCTGCCCCATATTTCTTGGGAAACTCTGTTTTCAACAAAGTTGGGCCTAGTCGGATCGCATTTTATGTTCGATAGTGCGATAAATGCTAAGTGGGTTCGTCCTTTGGATGACATCGAGCATTTATGATTTGGATATTGAATCGAATCCACCTGGGATACGAGCAGGATGGTTCCTTAGAAACCTACCAGTTAGAGATGTTTTTCGGAGAAAGGTGTGACGTTCAAGGACTTTGCGCCCATATGGTGCGACGGTATATGAGGCCGAAGACTGATACTATCACTAAACAGTATGGTAAATATGGTCGTATGTACATACGCCGCTATTGTGCGACAATTTTTGGTAAATCACACAATCGAGTTATAGACGTATGAACATATACGCCTTTATACTCCGATCATATTATGAGATTCCATTACATTATTGTGCTTACGCCTACTGTACGCCTCTTTGGATAGATACAAATTATGACCTATAATGATACGCCAAAACATATTTTATTTAATTTAAATAACTTATAATTACGATAAAATTATGAAAAAAATTGACCCGATGTATCGTTATTAGATGAATACGATGCCGTTAAAAACGAAAAATCGCATTTTTGCGCATACGCCCCTATAGCATGAAGCCCTCGATATAGAAAAAATCTTGACCTTCTTCACTATAGATTGTTTTGGCTTTATAATAGAATTACTTGAAATGTACGGAATATTTAGTCGTATTTCCTCTTTGTTTACATTAGTGGCATTCACTGACTTTCAACGGCAGTTATCAAAAATTTGTCGTTGCTAGTAAAATAAATTAGTACTTACCGTTAAAATCCGCAATATGGCATGGTACCAACATCTTTTCTTTTTTACCTTGACTTGAACTGTATCAGGGCTGTTTAGTCCTCACTACCAGTGAGTCGGACTTTGTGTGGGAGTATAACCCGCTAATGGGATTATCTCCGCGCCACAGAAGTGATTGTTTCACAGGAGTGTTAAAAAAAGCCGACTTCCGGACATAGGTACGAAAGAATTTTAAACTAAGCTGAAACGGAGGGGCTTCGCTCGTTCGGTCAATGAATGAAACTGTAGATAACTAAGAATAGTTTTTGGTAAGAGACTGTTTTCAGAGATGGGTCATTGTCAGTCCAAAAAACAAAATTCGTCCCTCCAGTGGTCAAAAGTTAAGAGCTTGTATGAATCTAGGTTATGTAGATATTACATCGGATTATAGAAGAGGGAACGTTCTTTATTCTCACAGGAATTTAATCAGAAAATTAGGCCCTGGAAGTTTTAATTTCGCAAATGCCCACCGGAAAGACTCGAACCTAAATCTGACATTGACCCAGATAATAAGTGTGTATTATTTGAGGACATCCAAAAGGCATTTTTAACCGTCTAAAACGGAGCAGGTTCTCCGTTCTTGTGTATGTGCTTTTTTTTGTGTTGCCGGATTACTAGAAAACGGCTGACTTGGAAAATTCCTTTTTTAATTTAAAAATAGGTTACTTTCTCTTATTGTCATGTAATAAATGGGTAACTTCGTTTCGTTAACAGCGGTTAATTTTTGTTAAAATATTATGAGACGACGTGCTTGGCGCGTATCTCCTGGGTGCAGGCTAAAGGTAGGTATATCTATTATTTATCTGCTAGAAAAATCTATTATCACCACAGCTTCCGCTGTTTTTCCGTATATGCTTAACTTCACTCACTTGATTCGGTTGTTTCTTCGCAAAGAACTCCAAATACTGGCAGCTGAACTTTTGCAAATTCCATTCATAAGTCTCTGGATCGAGCGGGCACTTTTTATCCCAGTCACAGGGCACGTTGGTGTTGTTTTCTCCCAATTCGTGGTTCACCACACACATGGGGAGCCCGAAGGGGTCGTGGCCGATGGCGATGCAGAAGAGAACCATTTGAGAGAGAGGAAGGACGACGATGAAGGCGAGGAGACTGGAATTATAAAGGTTTTTTCTTGTTATACATTACCAACTGAAACTACTCGTAGGGTCGAGTGGAGAAAATTTGGCGGCATTTGCCCAAAATTAATAAATATGTATGAAAAGAAATGTCTTCCTAAAAAACTTCAAATCATCCTAGATTTGTGAAAATAAGTTTTCTACGGAGAGAAGTTACGATTTATTATTTCTTTTTGTTTATATCGCTCACTCTCTCTTTGATAAACTCACCTGTAGTTCCTAAACAAACTCAAAAAGTTTTTCCACATCAGCGCCTTCATGTGCCTCCACTTCATCGGCTGGACTCTCTCGAAGCAGCCTATGGGAGGCTTCTCTTCTGGCGGCAAAGACTCCAATGGGCTAGGCTCTGGGGTCACCACAACACGACCTTTGCTGCTCATTGACACATTGTCACCGAATTCTCCGGAGATTTCGCCAATGTCATCTTCAAGATCGATTACTGCTGGGTCCTGGAAGAAAACGTTAATAAGATAACTTACAGTTACTTGCATTATTGTTAATACGTTCATGAATACAGGACCGTTTAAAAAATAACATGCTCACGTGAAATTTATACAAAAAAGTTCTAGCCAAAAAGAGCACAAATTATATAAGAAAACTACTATATTCGGCTGTACAGACGGAGTAGCAGATTTGCGATGATAAAAATATCCGACCACAAATGTGGTGCTGTATCACGAGGGTCTTAATTTACGTCTCTAGACGTACCGTCCGTAAAGGTCATCTATATTAGCAAACGAAGATTTATGGTAGTTACTAGAACATCTGCGATAAATCTGCTCAAGTTTAAGGTATCTTTGTTGTAATAAAATCACGTGATTTTTACGTATTAACTTTGTTTAATTAGATAATAATCATTAATTCAACAGGAAAATTTAAACGACATAGTGTAAAATTAAATCCGCAAAGCAGGCTTCGTCAGAAAGAATACAAAATCTAATCAGCAGGGGTCGGACTTTCTTTCGCACGGTAAGACTAATGGAGAGCTATGGAGCCGATATTAACCTTAAAATACTATTCATACTCATACTCATACTCATAAGTGTATTTCATTCGCAATTTTAATTTTATAGTCAAGGACAAAGTCAGAAGAATATACAAAGACCTGATTTGTGTAGGCATTGTTTTTTTCGCCACCATAAAATACGTAAATATTTGCAACTTTATCCATGTTTTCTGGAGTAAATTGGGTTCTATATTGATCGAATATCCATTTATGACTAGAAAGTTCATGATATTGACAATAAATTGAGTTAAATTGGGAGTTTTAAATATTGTAAAAAAATAAAAAATATTCATAATTTTAGTCATTTAATGCTTGGGAATGTTAACCATAATAACCACAAAGGCAGTTTGGAATGAAATAGATGAATGAAAATGAGTATGAGTATGAATTGTATTTTAATGTTAATAACGGCTCCATAGTTCTCCATTAGTCTTACCGTGCGAAAGAAAGTCCGACCCCTGCTAATCAGCGACAGGCTTCGTCAAACTTCGTACTTTCGTGTAATAAAATTAAGTCAGTAAAAGTCAGAGTTTTAGTATCCAAAATTAACAGAACTATAAAGTTTATTGACCAGTCAAGTTTTTATGGGACTAATTCTATTAGTAGGGACTCTTCCGGATATATAGTTTACCTTTCTGTAACACATAGTGGTATCAAGAACATCCTTCACACAAATACGGTGGATTACCACGAAGGTGTCGTTTATTATCATCATCCTAGCCTGTTCTCATACCATTCGGGGTCGTCGACTCTCCTTATCATTGCTCCAATCTTCTCTATTTATCTCCCCTCTACCTTTATTAACTCTCCCCGTTCTATCACACTCATATTATAAAGGCGAAAGTTTGTGAGTGTGCTTGTTACTTCTTCACGCTTAAACGGCTGAAAGAATTTTGATGAAAGTTGGTATGGAGGTAGCTGACACCCTGGATTAACACCATAGGCTACTTTTATCCCTGTTCCTGTGGGATGAGCGGTCAACACCACGGGACGCATAGAGATTCCTTCAATAAATGAAATATACTTACAGGTAATGAAGGTATTTCCACCTTCTCCACGATATCGGCTAAGATGCTGGAACGACGTCGCTTGCCCTTGTTCTGCATAACTGCCAGCTTCAGGAACACGTCCTCAAGATTATCAGCTTGGTATCGTCTTAGCAATTCATTGGGAGCCTCTTCAGCCAGGAACCGTCCGCCGCGCATTAAACCAATCTAGAAGGATTTTTAATTTATTATTATTTATTTATTTAAGAGCCTATATTGTCCCACTGCTGGCCAAAGGCCTCCCTCTCATTCTTCCACGCGTCCCTGTCCCGAGCAATCTCCCACCAGTCTCATTGAAAGGCGTCAAGTTCGTCTCGCCATCTCCTTCGAGGTCTACCACGATGCCGGATGCTGTTTTGTGGGACCCACTCGGTGGTAACTTTAGCCCACAGGTCGTCCGGCATGCGAGATACGTGTCCGGCCGAGTCCCACTTCAGCTTTGCGGCTGCTGGGGCTACATCAGCTACCAGCGTTTTGGATTTTTAATTTACTTTAGGCATAAGAGCAGGACCTCTATTTATGTTTTACTGTATATCTTTCATGTTATGTATGCCTGTGTATATAATTGAGGTGTGCAATTTAGTGGATTTGTATTGTATTGTATGAGCATTGAAATTACCTTTCTAACTTTGCGTTTTCTTTTCAAATGCTGTTAAATAGAATTTAGGTATTGATTCACCTTGAAATCACACACTAAAATATAAAAATGTGTTGTAGGTAATAAGCACCGAAGTTGATTACCGGTATTTTGTATGAAGCCGATTAATGTCTTCCGCTCCCTGTATAAAATAAATTCAGTCTCCCTCTTAAAAAGGCGACAATTATAACTTTAAAGTAAAAAACACTCTTTGTTACAAAAAAAATTCAATGGCGTAGTATTTAAAAAACAGAATGGTATGATATTTGAAAGGTAGCAGGGAAATTGCAATTTGAATAGTAACTTATGACAATTTGACGATATACTTACAATATTGGCCTGTTTGGTCTCGTCGATGTAATGAGTGGTGATAATCACAGTGGTCCTGCCACCTTTGGTGATCTCCACTAAGTGGTCCCAGATACTGAAATAAAAGGAATAGAATAGGAGATTATTCTAATGATCATTTATATCTATCTATCTATCTATAAATAATATCGTTACACTGCCCTAATGCATGTGACTGTTTTTTTTATGTACTAATACTGATTTGTCCTAACGATTACATATCCTAATTTTATATGACATACTTAGTATCGTAACGTTGTTAGGGATTTAGAATGAGACCTACAACTACTACTACTACTACTACAACTACTACTACTACAACTTACTACTCGTGGCTCTGTGAACTGTAAACCGTGCAATCATTCAATGAAACGGCTGAAATATCTTTCTTTATGATGTTAACCCCCCTAACTCCCCCATTTTTGTCGATTCAGTCGAAATACTGAATCGACAAAAATCTTTATACTTATCGAATCTACTTACAAAATGTCATGAAAATCGGTAGACAAATGTGACCTTAAGGTGAGAACAGCTAGAAATCCGAACATTCGGAGATACAGAATTTTGGGCCAATCAGAAACGGATAAGCTTCGCTCGTTCAACCAATAAAAAAATAACCCATTACCAAGGATACGACTACGAACTGCACTTAAGAGATCGTTAAAACGTTTTATGAGATCCTGTGGATTTGCACATTTATGCAGAAGCCACTATTTAAATTTTAAACTAGGGAAAGAATTTGAATTTTAAAAGAACTTTTAAGTTACTTCGCAGTTAGTAAATTCTGAGTAAATATTAGGGGCGAGTTACTTTTTTATAGAAGATGAATCTTCTTCACAAAAAACTTACAATAGAGCGAGCAATTAAAGGTCTTCGCACATTATAACAACTCAACGGCGACTTGATTCTATGCCAAATATTAAAATTTAAGCCCTACGTCATATTTACTAGGTTTAATTTCAAAAAATGATATTAAATAGTGGACGACGAGTGGACGACGCGTCGTACATTTTTGAAATTAAACCTAGTAAATATGTCCGTGGCAGCCTTGGAGTTAGGGATATCGCCGACAAGCTCCAAGAAAGTCGACTACGATGGTTTGGGCATGTCAAGAGAAGGATATACGTCGGTAACAGGGCACTTGACTTGACCTTGCCAGGTAGTAGGCGGAGGGGAAGGCCTAGGCTTCGATGGCTCAATATTATAAGGAAGGACCTGAACAGCTGTGGGTTAGACGAAGACGATGTCCCGGATAGAGCGAAGTGGAAGCAAAAATGCAGAAAAGCGGACCCCGTCTCTGGACGGGACAAACGCTAGGAGGATGATGAATAAACCTAGTAAATATGACATAGGGCTTAAATTTCAATATTTGGCATAGAATTGAGTCGCCGTTGAGTTGTTATAATGTGCGAAGACCTTAAAGCGGCTTCGTCAAAGCTTATTAGCCCAAAATTCTTACGGATGTTTGGATGTTCGAATGTCCGAATATGCAGCTGTTCTCACCTACAGGCCACATTCAACCGATCCTCGTCAAATTTAGTGAGCAGGTTCAATGGTTAAATTCAATTATTTGTCGCGTAGATTTTCCGCTTTTTTTTTAAACGGAGGAGACGAAAACGTAAATAAAAAAATCGACCAATTGCGAGTCTGACTCGCGCACGAAAGGTTCCGTACCACAAGTGGACTTGGTATGTATGGCGCCGGATATAATTGAGGTGCGAAGCTAACGCAACAGGTCACGTTTGCAGTATGGGAGCCCAACTTAAATATTTATTAAATTTTGTTTTCAGTATTTGTTTTTATAGCGGCAACAGAAATACATCATCTGTCAAAAAAAGGGTTTGGGTCCTAAATATAACAAATTTCAAAACAAACTCGCGAGGTCTACAGCTCACCGAGACACCATTTATATTTTTTTATTTACAAAAAGCTTACAAACCATTGATGCAAAGATCAAAGCTTAAAGACAAATTTAAAAAGGAGTTATGTGAATACGTTAATATCCACATCTTACTGCACCACTTTACAGCAGTTAGGTCACATAGAGGTCACTAAGCTGTAAAAACCTTTCAAATAAACAATGCAAAGATCGACACGCAAAGCACAAGGAAAAATTCGTCAGGTTACTTGGAGTTAGGGTAGCGAAGTGGTTAACGCTCTGGACCGGTAATCCAGAGGTACCGGGTTCGATTCCCGGTCTCTTCCACCAAGTAACCCCTTTTTAAATTTTTCTTTATGCTTTGATCTCAGTATCTCTTGATGGAAAGTGACTACGTGGTCGAGGATGTAGCCCGCTAATTCAGTAATAGCCTATTCACTCTTACCTTGAAGATACCTAAATTATACTTTTTTGGAAATACACGCGATGGGAGCGAGTTCCATTCCTTAGCGGTTCACATTAGAAATGATGAAGCAAATCGCTTCAGACAACAGTTTTACAGTAAAATTATAATTTATTCAAAATATAACGGAACAAAATAAACAATAACCAAATAAAATAAGTCTATCTAAATCTAAAACTAAATCTAAACTAAGTCTAAAAATGGCCCCCGTGGCAGCATTACCTCGCTGTATTGCTATACTAAGACGCTGAGCGAGGAAGCTGCCAGCCCATTGGTCACCAGTGGTGTCGATGAGCCGTTTCGCAAGCTCTTTAAAAATAATTCTAGTGCTTGGACCCCACGGGCCCAGGGTCTCGACACCAAATGCGGTGAAGTGGTATTGAGAGCCGAGACCCTGGTTTCACAGTTGACATTCTTTGTCAATATGCACCCTACCTTTGTCTCAACACTGGGTCCACTCCAGCCGTAGGCTCGTCCAAGATCACCAGCTCAGGCTCGTGAATGAGAGCAGCAGCCAGCGACACTCTTCGCTTCTGGCCACCAGACAGGGTCTTCACTAGCCTGAGATAGGAAAAAAACACTTTGTAGGAGATATTTTAAGATTGCCACAATAATAATACATTTCTATACTACTACATATTTCTGTTTAACCCAGTGGTTCACTGGAAGAGAATTCCTTAAGAGGCCTTGCTCCTTTTGAATTTTTCATGACAAATATATTAATAATAATAACCGACTTTTTAAGTGAATAATACTTTTGGCATAAATTGTTAACATAAATAAAACTGTCAGAATGTTCTTCGGACCACAGAGCCGGCTCATTCCTCGCCTCGGCCAAAGGATTTGCTTGGCTATTCAGCGGGGGAATGTAGCCGGCATCATGGGTACCCTGCGACAGGGCCATGATCTGGGGGACATCGGTTTTAGTTAGTTATTTTTATTTAGGTTAAGTTGATTTCTGTAATTTTTTACATAAAAAGTTGAAAAAAAAAAACAGTTTCTGGGTGAATTTTGTCAATTTCGAATAGTTTTTGAAACAAAAATTATCAATGAAAAACTCAACTTTAGATTTCAAATATACCAATAAATCTCAATAGCCCTGTTCTAAGTAGTCATCCAGGAGGATGACTACTTAGGCTACTTAGGCTAGGAAGCCTTTGTCCCATTTTTTGAGAATGAATTCTCAATCGGGGTCGGCTACCTAAATCCCAAGATGTGGCGTAGGCACTAGTTTTTACGAAAGCGATTGCCATCTGACCTTCCAACCCAGAGGGGAAACTAGGCCTTATTGGGCTTAGGTGGTTTCCTCACGATGTTTTCCTTCACCGAAAAGCGAGTGGTAAATATCAAATGACATTCCGTACATAAGTTCCGAAAAACTCACTCCCTGTTCTAAGTAGTAACATTGATAATATGTTAAGAAACATTTGTAATCATAGAGAAAAATGACTAAAACAATCTGCATTTTTTAACGTATAAGGAGCCTTAAGGCATTAAGTCCGCCATTTGCACTTGTTTTTTGTGTTGTGTGCATTGAAAAACAACCTGTTTTGCTCTAAAACTCCATTAAATGCAAATGCGTGAAACACAGTAAGCTTTAATTGTAACCCATCCTCTCTCGGTTAATACCGATTGACACGACTAGCCAATCACATTACCTCAAATTAGCTCTGACGGCAATCGGATTGGATCAGATTGGATTGGTTTGGCGTATCACTTAATAACCAAAAGTAGTATGTTCAAAGCAAAGAGTCATCAGTTGAGTCCTTCTGGATGGGGGAAGTTGAGCTAGACATTAATTCCATGATTCTGCTGTGAGAGCGATTTATTGCGGTATTTGGTTGCATTGTCGCTTCATAGTAAAAAGGTGACATAGTGCAGTAAATACATTACGTAGGTACTTGGTAGGTACGTACGTACATTACACTTATTATGCATGCGTTTGTCTTTGTTAGGGGTGTCGATTAAGTTGTACTTCCTTAACGCTAAAAACTGTACTACACCAAACTACATAGCAGCAGACATATCGCTGGCGTATTTAAGGGGGTGGCCGGGTGAGCCGTGCCCACCCTTATATAGTCTAGTGCCCACCCCAGAATGTTGGCTGTCCTATAAACAGTCATGGCTTCATATCATAGGCCATGGCCAAACCCTACCATGGCTACGTCTGAAAAATAATTTTAGATACGCCAATGGACCAGTGCAGTATCCTGGCAAGTATTTACCGTCATTAAACGGGTGGTATGTTAGACCTTTTACAGAACTTTTTCGTTAAGCTTTTGTAATATTTTCGCTCGCTCGCTCTACAGATGGCTTGCGATGAGCCTTATAAGGTTCAAAGTTACCCTGAGAGCAATAATGAAAGCTATGCTAGGAGTTTATCTGCGAGATCGATTCAGGAAAGAAGAGATCCGTAGAAGAAGACCATTGTAACCGTCATAGAATTGTTAAATTTTTGTGTTAAAGAGGTCTTTCACGCTTGAAACCGAAGGATGCTATTGCTGCGACCAATTCCTGAGTGACCAACACGCATCATACATTCAGGAGTGGAGATATTTTGGCTGATGATGAAGCTCGCCTCGCTCGTCGACATGCCAGCGATCAAATAGAAATAGACTTTGGTCTCCCTGATCGAGAATTCTCCAAACAGCGCCATTTTCAAGACGAATAGCATGGCAATCTCGTACCAGCGACGAAGAAGCGGCGTGGATAGGCTTGCACAAGATGGACTGATGAGGTCACCAGACGGTGAAGGTTAAAGAAGGGAAGGATGCATTGGATAAAATTGCCAGACTGTTATTACAGTTAGACTTACTAAAATTTCAGAGGATTCACTGGCAATTGTTTTCAGTCTGCAGGTGGCGGGAGATCAGTCTTGGGGATGTTCTTTGGGCAAATCCTGTGACCAGCAATGGTATATAGTGGGTGGTTATGATGAAGTTTCTACTCACTTGGTGGGATGTGGCAGCTGCAACAGCGTCAGCAAGAAGTCAACTCGCTCGTCGACCTCGATCGTCGTCATGCCAGCGATCCAGCCGAAGTAGATCATGGTCTCCCTGATCGAGAACTCTGCAAACAGGGCCGTCTCCTGTAAACAAAGTAAACGTAAAAAAAATGGTGGGATAGAATATTTTGAACCCGCGTTGAAAAAAGGGGAGTTATAAGTTTAAGGGTTATTAATGTTATTATTTTCCGGGCAGCTAAAATAATAACTTGACATGACATTGATGCGCAGGGAATAAATGCCAGATTATTAATTTACATAAAGTTAATATATTAGTAAGTTAGGTTCGGTTATTCTTTTTTATTTTTTAGATGCATGATTAAGTGCATGCCTAGGATTAACACGTTTACAAATTTCTGTGTGTCTGTCTTTTGAATCGTAGCTCTTAAACATGTGAACGGATTTCAGTACAGATTTTCGGTTAACATGATTCTTAACACTGTTGAACAAAACAGTAGGTGTCCTAGTTTCCAAGATACTTATCGCTTTTCCCATACCTTAATTATACCTACTTATATATTTATATTTTTATACCTACTGTTCCATCTATATTATAGATAGGTATAGGTACATGTGACGCCCTGCAAGGGCACAGCAATTCGAGAGGATATTTAGCTCACATTTGTGCTTAGGTCACGGTTGTTTTAATGCATTTAAGTATGTATATATTTATCTATATAAGTATGTATATCGTCGTCTAGTACCCATAACACAAGCCTTCTTGAGCTTAATTCGGGACTAAATCGCTTTGCGTGAGTTTGTCTGATATTTATTATTTATTATTATTTATTCACATAGAGGTCGCTATCGCGTGTAAATTCTTTCAAATAAACAATGCAAAGATCGACACACAAAGCATAAGGAAAAATTCGAAAGGTTGCTTGGAAGTTAGGGTGGCGGAAAGGTTAACGTGCTGGACCGGAAATCCAGAGGTACCGGGTTCGATTCCCGGTCTCTTCCAACAGGTAACGCATTTAAATTTTTCTTTGAGCTTTGATCTTTGTATCAATGGTTTAATACAAATATATTTTTTAATAACACTGTAATATTGTAATAAGCTAGATTATTAACATTGATTATACATGGCCATTGGCCATCATGTAACTAGCGCAGCAAGCATCGGTGCATCTAAATCAATTATTGTTGAGGAAATTACACCATAGAGCAACTAATACAGAGGATCCACTCTAATAGACAAGTTAACGATTTTGACAAAACAAGAAAATCGCCCTTTAGGCTACGTTTCCACCGTTTCTTCCTGAGCAAGGATTCGTAGATGAAGTTATTCCATTGATTCTTTACAAACACATCCCTAGCAACGCATCCCCGCACATCTCTGGTAGAAGCGCAGCCTTAGGTTCACTTCAGTATTTGTGCTCGGTGACCGACTGACAGCTTACGATATGCATACAGCTCAATACTCATGACATAAGTAGTTCATTGTCTAATGGGGTAAGACCAACAGTTGGTTATATATTATTGGACTGCGGCAGTCTCCTTTAGTCTAAAACTGGCGAGAAACTGCGCAGGATCAGGACAAGTGGCGTGCTCTTGTTTCCGAGGCGAACATCCTGATTGGGTCACTGAGCTAAAATAGCTACTTAGTTAGTGGCAGTTTTCTCCCGGTGTTGTGATAGTTTTTCCCACCTTACATTAATCATTATGTTCTGGTGTAAATATTTACTAATTTACATATTTGGGTTTTACGGTAAACTTTTCTATCATTTTGGGGATGACAGACGTATCCAGATATTGGCAACAGTTAACCAGTGCCAATGAACTATCCAGACCATCATTACTAGATTTATTTGAAACTCTCATAATATGAATTTGCAAAGTATTCACAAGTAAGTATTATTGATACTTCGATTGACGATTTTAAATAACCAGTCTTAACTGCGAGAAGTATTTGAAGAGTTTTTGATTGATGTATATCTACACATAGAAACATTTATCGTATAACTTCTTTCTAGATTAAGTCGCAGATAAAGTTCGGTGAATAGAGACTTAGCAAATGAAGGTGACCTACCGGATATTGACCTACAGAACGACCGGAGCGTCTGTAAGGTTAAACCCTTTTATTCACTGGGTTAGTAATTTCTATCAAGATTTTTCAGTAACAAAGCTCTTTTAAGCTGTACTATGCATGAATGTTGTTGAGATTGGTACACACACGATTAGTGCGAAAATCAACTACGAAGGATACTGTTCCAATTTGATAACCTTAATATAACAATAACAAACAATCATACAATTAATCTAAACATTGACTGTAGTTGCAAAAATCTATCATAATCTGTGTACTTACCTACTTCTTTTGTAAGAAAGATGCCTAACATTTACAATCGCAAAAGCTTTTAGAATAAAACTAGCTGCGCCGTGCGGTGGAACACTATATTTTCCGGGATAAAAAGTAGCCTATGTGTTAATCCAGGGATTCAGCTACCCTCACACCAAAATTTATCAAGTTGGTTCAGCCGTTTGAGCGTGAAGAAGTACCAAACATACACATAAACACACAAACACACTCACAAACTTTCGCCTTTATAATATTAGTGTGATGATAAGCTGCCATTTCACTTTTAGCAAAAAAACGTCTATTTTTATAATTCAACGTCGTCGACGTGTGCGTGCGTTTTTAAAAATAAACCTAAATACGTCGAATATATTCGAATTTATCACACAAATATTTGCCCTGGCCGGGAGCCGAACCTAGGACCGCTGGCTCAGTATGCAGTACAAACTCAACCGAGTTTAAATAAATATAAGCGTGTTACAACCTAGATTCCCATATTCTTTTCTTTACTTATATTTCTATTAATAGTTTGTAACGCGTTTGTCCTGACAAGATAAAATGAAGGCAAGATTTATAGCGTGAGTGAAACGCTTTTCCGAGTAAAACCAATTTTTAGGCACTATCTGAGCAACTTTGGAATCTAGGATTATGCCTTTTCTATATCACACAATAAACAGAGTATTTTCCATGTTATATTTTAGGTAGGCAAACAAGCAAACGGATCGCCTGATGGAAAGCGATTACCGTCACCCATAGACACCTGCAACACCAGAGGAGTCACAAGTGCGTTGTTGAAGATACTCTTACTCGACCATTCATATTGTAGAGTACAATACAATACAATACAAAGTTCTTTATTGTACACCAAGCTTACAAATGAAACTCAAGTACAATAATCACAATATAAACAGGTCTTTATTTTTTTTACTACGATGGTTAGAGAAATTTTAAGCCATAAAAGAGAAAATGTTTTAGGTGCTATTCAATTCTTATTTTTTTTTTATTGCCTAAAAGAATGACTTGAACAAATCACAGTTTTGTACTTTAAAATAAGGTCTACCCAGTTTGAAATCAGGTCATTGTCAGTTCAAAAAACAAAATTCGTCCCTCCGGTGGTCACAAGTTAAGAGCTTGTATGAATCTAGGTTATGTTGCTATTACATCGGATTATAGAAGAAGGAACGTTCTTTATTCTCACAGGCATTTTATCAGAAAATTAGGCCCTGGAATCCTTAAATTCGCAGATGTCCACCGGAAAAACTCAAACTTCTGACAGTTGTAACGATGCGTGTTTCGGAACGCAACCGTGCTCCGTGAACGCGCCCGGTGAGGTTGGCAACACAGCTTTTTTTTTTGACAGCGAGCGCAGCGAAAGGGCGCCGCGTGGGTTTTTACGCAAGGGAAAATGTTGAAATAAAACCGGGAGAGAAACACTCCAGCATCGCGGGCCGGTCTGCTCGACTACCTTGAACGCCCAGACGGTGAGGTGCGGTGAATTCCAGTGTTGGCTTGCCACTGGATACCCGGAGTTGACATCGAAGTACTTAACCCAAGCGGACTCGTTTTCCTCCAAAAGGAGGTCCGTGGTAGACCTGCGCTGTGAGGTCACCGCAGCTGTCGCCCTGTGATCCGTTCCCTGGTACCGGACGGCTCCAGGACTGACTACGTTCCCTCTTCGCTGACAGTTACTCCGGCAAGCTGTGAGGCCGGCCTATTTCATCGTTCTCCAGATGAGTGCATCTTTCTTAGTTTTATCTGTCTAAATATAAAAAAGAGTGAACGACCAAAATTAGGCTTAGAATCCTAGTAACAACCTGCATAGGGCCAGTCGGTACTGCAACTCCGCTGGTTAGGTTCCCTTAGATTTTATAGTACCTACTTTAATGCAAGAGAATTAAACATAGTTCTAGTTAAATAACCTTTTGTTTCATTTGTATGAGTCCAATGCGATACCCTACAATAAGTAAAATAATAAACATTTCATGTTTTTTTTTTTTTTTTTTTTTTAACATTTCATGTTTTTTTTTTTTTTTTTTTTTTTTTTTTTTTTTTTTTTTTTTTTTTTTTTTTTTTTTTAACTACTGGTCCCTGTTCGGGCGCCATGAAATGTTTATTATTTTACTTATTGTAGGGTATCGCATTGGACTCATACAAATGAAACAAAAGGTTATTTAACTAGAACTATGTTTAATTCTCTTGCATTAAAGTAGGTACTATAAAATCTAAGGGAACCTAACCAGCGGAGTTGCAGTACCGACTGGCCCTATGCAGGTTGTTACTAGGATTCTAAGCCTAATTTTGGTCGTTCACTCTTTTTTATATTTAGACAGATAAAACTAAGAAAGATGCACTCATCTGGAGAACGATGAAATAGGCCGGCCTCACAGCTTGCCGGAGTAACTGTCAGCGAAGAGGGAACGTAGTCAGTCCTGGAGCCGTCCGGTACCAGGGAACGGATCACAGGGCGACAGCTGCGGTGACCTCACACAGTGAACCAATTACATAAACCATAAATTAGTCATTTTTTATAAACATTTTCTTGTTATAACTCATAAACGAATAAATAAATCTTCAACATTCCAAATCATTTTCATCGTTCTACAGGGTGTCCCACGGCTGTGCCACTTGCAAGGGAAGTACCTTAAATATTTTATCTCAATTGAGACCACCTTTTATTTTTAAAATTATCTCATCTGGGAATCAAACCGACCGAAAGTAAAAAAAAAACATCCCGTATTTTTATCATGCCAATCGAAAGAGTAAATGGCAAAGAATAATTCTTCTTATTTAACTTAATATGTTAAAATATTAACATTCAAATTGTTTTAATGTCTCGCTAAAAATCTTCATACAATTTTCCATATTTTTTTTATCAGTCAATATAGTATTATTTAATTAATTTTAAAAATAAAAAGTTGTCTCCATTGAGCAAATTATCGTGTCTAAAATATTTAATGTACCACCTTATTTCGGTATATTTCCTTTTTAACACCTTTCTATACGCAATTCAATTATAAAACTCCCGAAAATTTTCCAAAACAAAATTTATTTCACCGTCATTGTTTCCAATTCAGCGCCGCCCATAAAACAAGTGAAAGGCCACAAAGTAAATTCGCGGGCATTAATCCATAAAACTGGGCAATAATTTAAACATTTCCCTATAAATTCAAATGCTGACCGGCGTTTTTGTCGGGAATTTGTGTGGGAGCCATTCACTGTCCAACTTAGGATGTATTTGACCAACATTTTTAAACCCAGATGAAAGAGGGTGTTATAAGTTTATCAGGTCGCTGGCCCAATATTACAGGGTTCTATGTGACTTTTCAGGGTAATTTAAATTAAACTCACTCGTGAAAAGCAGTTTGTTAGCGCTTGCCTACCGAGCCGGCGGTCCCGGGTTCAAATCCCGGTCAGGACAAATATTTGTATGGTGAACTCGAATATTTATGCTTGGGTCATGGTTGTTCTATGTATTTAAGTATATAAATAAGTATGTATATCGTCGTTTGGTACCCATAACACAAGCCTTCTTGAGCTTAATTTGGGACTAGATCGATTTGTGTGAGGTAGTCCGATATTTATTTATTATTATTTATATTGAGCCAGCGATGTGTATCTATGTGTTTATGCATCTGTGTGTTTGTTTGTGGCATCGTAGCTCCCAAACGGATGGACGAGTTTGAGTGCAGTTTTTTTGTCGACAGAGTTGTCTGTCGATATGGTTCTTAGTTATATTTAGTGGAAATAGGACCAGTAGTATCAGCTTCAATTTAAATGAGAATAAAGCCTCCTAAGTCGTTTTATATAGAAAAAATCTAATGCATGTAAAATTTGCATTTAAGCAGGTTTTTTCCGTTGAGCTTGAACTATGAAATTTGGCTAGCAATACTGTCTTATACTACTTATACTACAAGTAAAGGGAAAAATCGGAAATTTATACATTTGTAATGTAATGCATAAAAAGATAATAAATAGTGTTTATTTTAAGTACGTAATGAATCCACGAGGTAAACCAGCGGTATAAAGTACGGAACCCTCGGTAGGCGAGTCCGACTCGCAATTGAACGTTTTTTTTACTGCCTACTTCAGTTACTTTTTGGCTACTGCATGGGTTATTTTTGGCTACTTGGGTTATTTTTTGGCTGCTTGGGTTATTTTTTGGCTGCTTGGGTTATTTTTTGGCTACTTTGATTACTTTTTGGCTACTCGAGTTACCTTTTGGCGGGCTGCGTCTCGGGTTACTGCTTTTAGTTATGAGGTTAGAAGTTATATCGTTTTTATGTTAGCATAACCTTACGACAATAAACTTTTCACGAGCATAATAATGTATTTATTTCCAATATCCCGCGAATGGCCCGCATTAATGAATAGCGTTCGAGTATCGATTTCCACCGAATTGCCAAAGCTGCCCACTGACAAGCGGTGCAAAAATAAAAATCTACCCGCAAATTTACGCTTTGATGAAAGTTGGCTCGATTGGATTAACTGTGCAATTGAAACGTTTGTTTTATCAATGAGTTGCTGTTATTTGGACCACTTGTAATTTTTAGTTACTACTTCTATTCTGTTTAGAATTAAAAATGGTTCTATATTGAAGATTCTAATGACCAAATTTCTTATTTGAAAGTCACTGAATCAAGATTTTTTTTTGGATTCTTTTTAAATCAGCCAACTTCACACAAATCTATCTAGTCCCAAATTAAGCTCAAGTAAGCTTGTGTCATGGGTACTAGCCGACGATATACATGATAAATATATACATAGAACAACCATGACCCAAGCACAAATATTCGAGTTCATCACACAAATATTTGCCCTGGCCGGGATTCGAGCCCGGGACCGCTGGCTCAGTAAGTATTTTAAACGAAAGACTTGTCCGTCGAGATGGTTCTTGACTTTGTTTGGTGGCAATAGGACCAGAATTTCCAAGATATTCAGCTTTAATTGGAACAAGTGATAAGATCTCAGCCAATATTGAAGATAAGAATTCTAAATTTTGTGGTTATGTTCAGTTTTGGTAGCATTTTCTATATCAATCATTGGATGAAGGCCTCATGATGACCAACTACTTGTGTCGGTGGTTTTTTAAATTTTTAATTTAGTTTGATACAGTAGCCAGCAAGCAACTTGAGCGTGACCTTGACTGCGCAGTAGCCGATTTACGTACAAATTTACATGCGCAGATCCGCCATTTTGGTTCAAGTTGTTTGCCGGCTACTGTAAGTATGTTACATTTAGAGATGATACTCAAGCATGTTTTCAGAACGGCACAATTGTGGCATGCAATATAAAAATAAAATGTGTGGATCAGCCAGGCTAGATCCATACCATATTAAATTGTTTTACAATTGTTTTTTTATTGTTTTGTTTTTTTTTACTGTTATATAATTCATAAATTCTTATATTATACATAATGTTTATTAAATATCTAGGGGGCGGGGCTCCCTATACCCCTTTGGCGACACCCATGGTTCACGGCACATAGTGAACTCGCATTGGATCGAACTACCATTACTCAACCTCCAGTGATAAGTCCGTTATTGCGACAGGGTTCTACGATAGCACATGAATTAATATCCCTGGCTACTACAATAAATTTACTGTTTCCTTGCGCTATTATATCCGACGAGGCTAGAGCCTATGGTTATTTATTACAGGTATTCAAATTCAATCAAAAACAGCACATGTCCATCGAAGTTAAAGCGTACTTGTCACGTTTTAGGAGTAAAGTGTAGTATTGATAGGCAATTAAAAGGGATTCGTATGAGTTATGTCATTAGTTTGAATATGGATGCCGTTGTCGTTAATTTAGACAGCAACGGGCGAAGTTGTTTTGTCAATATTTTGCGAATAAATTGTTAATTTATTTACGTAACATCCATTTGATTTATTTCATTTGAGCCGGCGGTCCTGAGTTCTAATCGCGGCTGGGGCAAATATTTGTGTGATGAACTCGAATATTTGTTCCTGGCTCATTGATGGTATCTATATATGTTTTTATATTATGTATATCGTCGTCTAGTACCCATAATATAAGCCTTGCTTAGTTTGGGACTAGGTCGATTTGTGTAAGATTGTCCCTTAATATTTATTTACTTATTATAATAATCAACCAAAACTAGGATATTATAAAACAACTGACGTTATCTTATCTATTCTCAGAAGTAATAAGTTGTCAAAAAACCGAATCGCAGAAGAAAAAAGGGGGTGGGAAGAAAAATTGCTGGTACGGTGCGAATTCTTGATTTTTCCGAACATGTTTTTCGACGGCTAAGGGTAAACGGCTCTATCGGAGATGAGAGACGACTTTAGCGCGACCAGCGGCGGAGCAAGCGGTTGAGAGAGAGATCCGAACGCGGCAGCATAACGAGTGAGTGTGACACACGTACCTACACCGCTACCGCTGTCCCGCAAAGTCGTGGCATCTCCGTATTGAACGGTGATTCTGGCATAAGTATAGATGGTAGTCACCCCATGCGATGGACTGACAGATAAAGTTGTGGGCAACATGTGCTAGAAGTGATGAACCTGGAAGATATTGAAAGACAGGCAATTTCCTGATGATCACGACGGTTATGATAAGACTTTTCCCCGTCTTCACGCTCCAAGGGGAGCTATCTATTTCACTTTTGACATGTACCTACTCTGGGTTCAGAAATCCTGCTACCGTATCTTCCAGTTTACTTCTTCTTTAATCGTATGGCGTATTTACATAATAAAATGTAACTATAAGTCTATATCCAGGGTCCCGAGCCACGAGATTGTGTCAGGTGTTAGCTCGTACAGATCTCCCGGGGAGCCCTAATAGGAGTGAAGAGGGCAGCGCTGTATAATGTACTCTATAGTTTGACTATGGACGCCACGCCAACGCATCGATCCTAGCTCAAAATCCGAATTAGACTGTCTACGAACTGTCTTCGCAGGATTCTATGGTTACATTGCCAGGAAAGACAGTGATAATCTAGAAAAACTGATGATCACTGGAAAAGTCGAACGCAAGCGACCAAGGAGCTGAAACCCGACACTACAGTTCACGATGCTCTTCACACAGCTACTGATAAGAACTGATGGCAACGCATCATCAGAGACTGTTCTGAGAGATCCGAGATCTGTTCTGAGAAAATGAACACGACCCTCAGATGAGGTAACCGCAAGGAGGAGGAGTTCGAACCTGTTCGCCACAGTCGCAGAAAACAGAGTCGCGCCAGCCACCGTTCACTACTTTAGCACCTTGCCGGAATTCAGCCGACGGATAGCGATTCAGGACTTCCCACAACCTGATATAATAAAGGGGCTGTATAGATCTTACCTGAGGCATGTACCCAACTCTGGGTCCAGGTACCCCGCTGCCGTGGCTTCCAGGTCGGCCCCCCAGCACCCAGATTTCACCGGAGTTCAACCGACGACGGCCCACAATGCACGATAAAAGTGTCGTCTTTCCGCATCCTGAGGCACCGAGGAGGCCGTATCTGAAAGCAGATATCATTTAAGGTTACACGTTTTCTTATTAGGTATTCTCTCTATCTACTTATCAGCTACAGCGTTCACTAGGTACTGAACATAGGCTTCCTCCTTAGCTCGTCACAAAGTGCGATCCCGCGTAGACCGCATCCGTTTACTCCCCGCTAACCTCACGAAGTCATCCATCTAGTGGGGGCCGTCCCAAGTCTTCTTATTATTATCACACTAGGCGAAAGTTTGTGAGTGTTTTTATATATATGTTTGTTACTTCTTCACGGTTAAACGGCTGGACCAGTTTTGATATTTGGTATGGTGGTAGCTGCCACCTTGCTAGGCTACTTTTTATTGCGGAAAAATGTAGTATTCCCGTCGAATGATCGAGTAACACCGCAGGGCGCAGCTAGTAAGTCATATTTTAATCAGTTTCCTTTATCGGAATGGGCTGAACTTTTAAACTCTAGGAGACTAAACAATTTGTGCGTTTAATGAGAAAGGAGATGATGAGACAGTTGGAACACATTCAAAAAGTTTGATTAATTCTATACATAATCTTTGTTTGACTTAGAATAAATACACCTAGAAACCTAGTAAGCGCTTGAAAGTGACGCCAGTTTTGGTTAGCTACGGGCTATGTTTCGTCTGTGTGCGCATATGTCACAACATCAAGCTCACAAGCAACACGTCTTTATGATTGGTTCGTAGAACGCACACATACAAGCAAAAGCGGCCTCATATTTCGCAAATCTGTTGTATGAAGACTCTCGAAAGACATTGAAGACGCGACTGTCCGATGTCCTTATGCCGAAGTGTGTAATAAACATTTATGAATATATGATATGTATGTATAATAAATCCCAGTAAGTGTAAAGAGTTTAGCCTTCTTGTACTTAAGTAAATATTAACATAGGTACAGACTATATTGTCGAAATTATAAAAATAATACTAACATACTTAACTTCAGTATGAAATTAAATAAAGGTAAAATAAATACTAAATAAACTACATATGGGTAAGGACCAAATTCTTTGCAAATACTGTCATACATTAATGTCCACCTCATCTCAAACTAAAAATAGAACATTTATCGTTAATTTGTAGAGTAGAAAAACACGCCAAATAACAGTTCCTATTAACCCAATCATCAATAAAAGAATTGATTATCAGAATAGTTAATAAAAAAATTATTCAGAAATATTTTTTTTTATCTTTATTATATTTCCCATACAAAATGAATATGTCCGTACTCTGCTTTCTCGAGAATATTATATTGATTTTGTTTTAACGTACGAACGCCTTAACTTATACAGTTTATTTGTATATATAGTCTAAGGTTTTGTTAAGACGCAGGTATTAATTAATATTCGATATCTTTCATCATTTTAAATTTTGCGGCTATTTTATGCATGTCCCAAATATTCTTCCATTGTGCAACCTCCAGTTGTGCGACGACATTACACGGAACTTACAACGCTATTCCAGTAGATTCTTCAATTATTTTAATGGAACACTGACTCCGAACTTGCAAGCTTGGTTTCGATAGTGCTGCCATGTTGTTTTTACTGACAGTCGAGCATCGTGTTGGTGGAAGCTCCGCGTACCGTTAAAATTCTGTGACTTCTTATGTAATTTTATTGTTTTCCATCACGCTTTCTCTGCTTGCGAATGATTAACTGCAAACTATAATAGTATATTGTTGCTACACATCAAAGTTCACTAGTAATACTCGTTTATTTTATTGAGTGTGAAACATTTCTGGTCAGGTCGTGAAGTATTTTGCCTCCATTGTGCGACGAGTGACACAACATTGTGCGACGAGTGTCACAACGGAAATTCGTCGAAACGAAGACAACGTTACCAATTGTGCTTATTACAAGCTTTTATTTAGTTTCACCTGTCCCGATGTTTATTTATTATCCATCTTCAAACCTTGTACACGTACATTTTCAATTTTATTGTGGTACTTTTTTTCCGGTGTGACACATTCCATTGTGATTTCCGTTGTCCAACGATGCAAAGAATTTGGTCCTTACCCATATACGATTGGAAAAATAAAATGTACATAATCTATGATATGTTGAGTTTATGGTGACCTACGGCGGAATGTGCCCACAATTTCAACTTTTTTATCAAAAAATATATCTTTGAAGTGCGTATATTTTGGAACATGAAAAGTGATTGAACCAGGACGTAGATCACACAAAAATGAATGAGAATAATATTATGGTACCATAAAGGATACCGTGGAATTCGCACTTTTTGCGCAAGAAAGACGTATCTTAGGTATGAACATCAGATGCTTAAGCCTTTTTGAAATTGATGCAAATTTTCGGTTCTTGCTGCCAGAGATATTCCGTTTTCAAGGAAAGGAGCATTTTAAATTGATTGGGGTGTTAAACCGTTTTCTTAATATAATGGGCTGCGAAAAAAATAATTTTCACTTGACACTCCAAATGATAAATTATAGGGTCGTTCTCAAAAAATTTGCACCGCTGCGCTAATTTTGCATTTTTTTTTCAACTTGCGATTTTTTATTTTATTTTTTATAGGATCGCTAGAAATATATTCAAATAATCGTTATCATGTGGAGGGAAGTAGTTAAATTGAATAATTTAGAAGATACAGGTGTTTGAAATTTTAGGCCGACAGGTGAAAGACATTGAGGTCAGGTAAACGAAATTTTTTACCAAGTTATCGACAATGGGTGCAGGTTGGCGACAAATACGTTCCAATTTAACTGAAATTGTTAGCAGGTTAACGACTATGGTTGCAGGTAAGTGATATTTCAAATAAAAACTACATTGAACTGTCTACGAGTACTTTTAGTTTGTAATTTTTAATTTTTTTTTTTCCTTATGTTGGTAATTTGCATAAAAAAACAAGCATTAATTCTCATCTCATAAGACATTTCTCAAGGGATTTTTTGAAGCCTAAACAATCCAGAAAGGTCTAAACCGGCAAAAAGATGCAGAACTCAAGCTGTACCCACGTGACTTTATAAATTTCTTACGAAGGTTCAACAGCGAATCATTAAAATAACGTTTCTGCAGCTTAATTGCGCCTCTTTTGACATATTCTTTCTGCTGCTGTTTTCATCATCTTCGAGGAATTCCTTCACATTTGATTACCAGAAAGTCTTCGACTGCGTTAGGTGGGATAAGCTCTCAGAGGTTTTGTCTGAAGCTGCCAGCTCATCTGGTAACACTTTATAAAGCCTTTACGAGTCTAGATACAGAATGGTGACGGTAGATGTCATATACAAGAACTTTAAGTTCTCTAAAGGTGTACGTCAGATATGCATAATATCTCCAATACTTTTTAACAAATATGGAGATGCAGATTACATGACACCCTTGAATGAGGGATTGATGGCATTCAAATAGGAGGAATATGTATTAATATTAACCTTCGCTACGTGGTTAACACCAGCCTTCTTGAATCATCATGAACCGAAGCAGAAGTGACCAAACTTTTGACATAACTCAAAATAGGTCTTGAAATTCATAAAAAAGACCAAGCTGATGATAGTCGATAGTTTGAAACTGTGAATCACTTCCAGTATTTTGGTGACAAATAGAGGCAGAAGCAAACCGAACATTCGCAGTCGAATGGCCAAAACAACGATGACCCAACTCGGCAAAATATGGAACCTAACCTAACCGAACTAAGATGCACCTCGTCTGTGCACTTGTCTTCTCCATATTTCTGGGGCTGAGACCTGGACGCTCAAAGCCGCTGACAGGCAGAGGATTGACGCTTTCGAAATGTGGTGCTGGCGCCGCCTGCCAAGGATTCCTTGGACAGCATGAAAGTAAAATGAAGTACTCAAACTAAGGTAAGTCGGTAATATGTATGTTTTTATTACAACGAGACATGAGTACCTCACGTTGGGATACCGTAAGTGACCTATAAAACCTAGTTTTTAAATAGTTTTGTATAAGTTTTCAAATAATGGTCGTTCGCCTGCCGTATGTCTCAATCACCTGTTTTTTAAAAGACAAGTGAACGACATGCAGGTGATGGGCAAAATGACGGTTATATCATCAAAAAAAATTAAGTATTTGGTAGATGAACTGCATATTTATACACATGAAAATAGACCGTAGTTTACGTATTATAAATTAAAATTAATGCAATAGTACACACGTCAACTAAAATATAGAAGGCAGAACATAGACTACATACCCATTACAAACTCCCGCTCGCGTAAGTTTATTTATCATAATTTTTTAGTGCAGCGCACTGACGACCTGTCATTTGGAACACTGTTAGGTGGCAACTGAAGGTCTCGATTTATGCGTGTTGAGGCAGGGGAAACGAAATAGTAGTCACACAAATGTAATGTTTGTCTCATGACAAGTGAACGACAAAAAATGGCGTGGACAATCTTAAATTGTAAATAATTCATAACATAAGCATACAATTATTATTTGACATAGTATTATTAAATCTTGATGATATATGAAAATAAAAGGGAGTACTCATCCTCCGCTAAGTTGGTAATATATATGTTTTTATTACAACGAAACATGTGTACCTCGCGTTGGGACACGGCAAGTGACCGACAAAACCTAGTTTTAAAACGTTTTTTTGTCTATTAATATACTTTGGTTTTATTTAAAAGCATTTGGCCTCTGTGTAAAAAGTGTCTATAGATATGTGGTTATAATTTATTTTTTAAAATAATGCGTTGTAAAAAAAAAGTTCTAAGACAAACCTGTCGACAGGTGACGGTGCAAATATTTTGAGAACGACCCTATAGCGGATTCCTTTTAATTTAATGGCACTGGAATAAACTCAGTATCATTTTGACGTGAAACAAATTTAAAGTGAGGGATTAAATAAGGAAATTTTCATTAAACTCTCAAGTATTATAAAAAATATGATATTTTGACAACGGAACGGACAGTGTTCCAAAGAGTTTCAAATATCAGAAAGGACCTTGCCTTGCTGTAGCCATGTTGTGCTTTCAAATCTTGTAATGTTTTGTTTTTCACGACGCGGTTAGCTTAATTTGTAGTGCATCTGCCTACTGAGCCGGCGGTCCTGGGTTCTAATCCCGGCCAGGGCAAATATGTGTGTGATGAACTCGAATATCTTTTCGTGGGTCATGGATGTTATCTATATATGTATTTATATATTATGTTATCGTCGTCTAGTTCCCATAGTACAGCTTTGCTTAGTTTGGGATTAGGTCGATTCTGTAACATCGAGTCCCTTAATATTATTATTTTATTTATTTAAGTGTAAGCAATTTTTAAATGCTGTGGTGTGTGCAGTAGTAATAGCTTATGGCATTTGACTATGTATAAAGTTAATATTTTAAATGTCTTTGGAAGTTACATTGTAATAATTTCAACACGACGTGCGAAACACGAATTGATAATGTGTCAAGAATATTTTGTGCTTGGGTCATGGTTGTTCTATGTATTTAACGCATTCATTACCGCGTAGCGCTACGGGCTACGCTCGTAGCCAATAACATGGGAAAAACCGTATGTAGCGAAAACTTACTACGAGCAGAGCGCCCGGCTACCGGGTTGCTGGTGTTGAAAGTGGCATATATTTATCTATATAAGTACGTATATCGGCGTCTAGTACCCATAACACAAGCCTTCTTGAGCTTAATTTGGGACTAGATCGAGTTGTGTGAGGTTGTCCGATATTTATTTATTTATTTATGTATTTATAGTTTATTATAATAGTATTAAAACGTTGTCTTCTAGCCCCTTAGTATAAGCTTTAGGTACTTAGTTTGGAGCAAATCAATTTTCGTATCCGAGATATTTATTTACCTACGTAATGAGAAAATATATTCGAATAATATCCTTAATAGGGTAGGTAGGTCCCTAATTAAAATAATAGCTAAGTACTTATGAAACTAAATCTAAAACTCGTAAATATCCTAAATATGGGCCGTGGCATCGTACCGAAGTGGCTGTGAACTTTACCTCGCTGTTATTGCGATACTGAAACGCTGAGCGAGGAAGCTGCCATCCCCTTGGCCGCCTGCGTTGTCAACGAGCCGTTTCGATAGGTAGTCGATAGTGAGTCGATAGTTCATAAAATATCATTAGCTGCGTCGCGCGGCGTTACTCGCTCATCCCACGGACACACTATCTTTTTTTCGGGATAAAAATTAGTCTATGTGGTAATCCAGGTTGTCAGCTACCTTCGAATCAAAATTTATCAAAATTGGTCCAGCGGTTTGAGCGTGAAGAAGTAACAAACAGACACATAAACACTCAAAAACTTTCGCCTTTATAATATTAGTATGATCCCAGCATATAGCACGGGCCCAGGGTCTTGACTCCAAATGCTATGAAGTCACAGGCGCGCCAGCGGCCTATCGGTGTAACTCGGGCGTCGGTGACCTTGTAATGCCGAATCCTTCGACAAGGCATTCACGTGAATGCATTTCCCCATCTCGCGCGTCCCGCGCTCGCCCGCGCTTGCCCCTCGACACGCACTCATAGCCACGAGTTTTGTTAATGCACACAAGTGCAATAAGTAAAAAAATTCTGTATCTAAAAATACAGTAAAGTACTTACATGGCACCTTTAGGTACAGTCATATTAAGCCCATCCAGGATGACGTTAGGGCTACTCTTGGACCCGTATCTCTTATACGCCCTTCGCACGCACACTGCCTGCTGTCTTCTGGAAGATACTGTAGACTTCTGTGTCTGGAACTGGATGCGCCTGCGTTGTGCAATCTGAAAGAGACAATTTTTTGTTTTATTAGGGTTCCGTACCCAAAGGGTTAAAACGGGACCCTATTACTGAAACTTCGCTGTCCGTCCGTCCGTCCGTCCGTCACCAGGCTGTATCTCAAGAACGGTGATAGCTAGACAGTTGAAATTTTCACAGATGATGTATTTCTATTGCCGCTATAAAAACAAATACTAAAAATAAAATAAAATAAATATTTAAGGGGGGCTCCCAAACAACAAACTTACAGATAATGGTACGGAACCCTTCATGCGCGAGTCCCACTCGCACTTGGCCGATTTTTTGAATGTTACATTCACATGAAACGTTTCACCAAATTTTCAATTCGTCCGCAGGCCATTATTTTCCAATTTTTTTTTTTTAAACCAAACCTAACCTAATGCGTGCTTTAAAACGATGTTTATAAAATCCTGAAAATATTACGATATCGGTGTTGTGATAGGATACCGTGCCTCATTGGTTTGTTATATTTTAGGGTGAAGCCAGATGAGCGTAATTTGAGTCGCGTAATTTCGGTCGCGCCATACTTAGTGTCACGTGATCACGTGGCAATGATGTATAGCGCGACCGAGTTCTAGGTAGTAACCACAGACAACTAGTAACATAGCTATTTCATGCTTTCATTGCGTGCAGTCGAAAATAAGTTGAAAAAACTAATATTCCGCGTGAATTTTGTCAATTTCGAGTAGTTTTTGAAGCAAAAATTATTAAGGAATAATTGAAACTGTATGTTTCAAATATATAACAATAAATCCCAATAGCCCTGTTCTAGGTAGTAACATCAATATTAAGTTAAGAAACATGTTTGATCATAGAGAAAAATGTCTAAAACCATCCCCAACTAGCACACAAGCGAATTATACAGCCATTGTGCAGCCTGATAGTTGTATAGGAGTCGTTCAAGTGCTGTACAATATTCCTTAAGACGTATAGTAGCATTTTGGAAAACCCTTTAACAGTAGGTGGTACTGTAGCCGATTAATAGCAATGGAATAGCTTATGGTGGTATAAGATCATTCAGTACCGCAGCAAGACAGCCATGAGAAGTATTATGGAGTTCATGTAAACCATTGTGCCACCATAAGACGTAAAAAAGTGCTTTAGTAGGCAAAAGAGTTTAAAAAGAGTTATGAGTCGCTTTAAAGGCGCTTCAGAGCGTACAGAGACATTTTACAAAGCCAGAGGTTCTTAAACGGAGTCGTGTACGGCTGTTGTAACACTTATCTATAACAGAGTTAAGTAGCGCTAGAATAGCGCCTTAAGCGCTATTTGTGAGAATTATATGGCTACTGTACGGCTTGCAGTTGTATAAAGAACCATAGGAAGTATTTTATACAGGCGAGGGAGTTACAGAATAGTCTTATGGCACCTTAAGTGTTTTAATAAAATCCATTAGCGCTCTTGTAACTACGTATCTACAACGGATGAACATAGCTTCATATTAGAGCTCGAAGCGCTATATTAGAGATTTATAGCACAGAATTGTGACGTAAAGCTGTAAAACGTTAGGTATATGTTACTTTATGCAGCCCAAGACGGAGACATAAACCTTACTGGCGCTTTTATGTCGTTTACAGACGTATAGTAGAGCGATTATACTGCCAATAACTGGATCTCTCAGTTCAGTCTTACTATAGTCTCAGTTTTGTCTTAAAATTTAGTGAGTGAGCCAATTTGGAGTGGTGACTCACTTGGTCAACAGGTAATTTTATCATTGAATTCATGCTTGAATTGACTTTCAAACGTTTTCAATATTCAACGATGGACCTCTAAAATGGTCTTATAAAGGGATACCTTGAACACCGTTGTACAACTTTAAATTCTTAATATCAATCGCAAAAACCTGCTGTGCCACCTAAATAGTTAAATAGCACACCTATAACACTACTGTTAAACCTATAAGTTTACAACAGCAAGCACTACAGCCGTTGTACGACTCCAACCTGCATAATAAATATAATCAACACTGAAAGCTGCATGATTGAGACGCCATGAATTTTTTTAGTAAATGTGTTTTTTTAAGGTTATGATGAACTTTTGGACATCGTATATATACTTAATTTGTAACTATTAATGTAATTAAAGTCAGTAATTTTCACACATCAAACCGTACAAAACTGTTTGTAGCCTTTAAAGTCTTCTTTTTGTTAAAACACAATTTTGTAAACAACGCAGAAATATATTTTATGCATTAAAAACTGAATATTACGAGGGCGCATGAAAATTTTGACTAGAATATACATATACATTGACAGTAAACTGGCACTCGCACAGATATTTAACGGCACGATGAAGTAAAACAATGCTAAACTTTGTTATTGTATCATCCACAGATCCCATTCGTATCGTTCCTTTCACTTCAATTGTCACTGCACTACACTTTCTTTGATTTTATGAAAATATATTTTGTGTTGCCCACAGTAGACCTACTAAATTACTAACTTAGAACCCAGAGATTTAATATAGCGGTATTAGCGGTACAAATTTAGGTAAAGGTAGCGTTACGGCGCTACAAGCACTTTTTCGAAATCTCATAGCGCTGATCATCCCTTTTAAACCACTTCTGTAGAGCCATTATAACATAAATATCCGACCACTGTAGAGCTATTGTAGAACTATAAGCTGTATAATTTGGGGCCTAATTGGCGCTACAAGAGATCTATATCTGGATATAGAACTACTATAGCGCTTATTTAGGAGCCTAAGGAGTTATCAAAATCCTTTATCCGGCTACTATACGGCTTCTTATAGCGCTTGTGTGCTAGTTGGGATCAGCATTTTAAAAGGAATATGTCCTCTTATTACAGTTAATAAGTGGGCATTTTCCAAAAAAAAAAACTGTTTTGAATCACTGTTTCTTCCAGAACTTACGTTTTTGGTTTCATCGTACTCAGAATCGATAGCATTTTCGATTTGAAGAGTGAATAAAGTGTCCTAAATTTGTCGGTTCCACTACGTCACGTTTGATCAAGATTTTTATTATTTTGCACGAGCGTCACTTACATAATTCCCATAAAAATTTTGGGACACTTTTTTCTTTACATTGAAAATGCTATCGAACTAGGAAAAAAAAGGATTAGGATTTGTTTTTTGGAAAACGCTCAAGTACCTCATAATCGACGGATTCCACGGTCCCATGTTCAGGATCACGAACATCCTCGAGGGATATCGTAGCGCCAGCGTTGTCGTAGGCCGGCATGGTTCTGTAACAGAAGAAAAAAACATTTTAAAGCATGAAAACCTTCTTTAGATTTGTGAATGCTATTGTAGATACCCAGATATTTTGTTGTATTTTCCCAATTAATAAGTTAAAATAATTAAATTTATCCAATATTTCTTTCCTTATCCGTCATAGGTACGTAAATTAGGTAAGAAAGAAAGATGGATATCAAAACACAATCTGTGTTTTCAACTTTAAGGGTGGAACTTAGGGTGCGGCTCAACTGAAGCGGTGCGGAGCGGAAACGTGTGGAATTGAACAATCACAAAAGTAAAATGGAGCCAAGATTAACCCCTCGCATGCTTAGACACGGATCCGTGCGGGACATTTGAAATTTCAATTTGATTAGCAAATTTATGACATCGCATACGAGGGGTTAAGATTCACCTCAAGTGATTGGTTGATTCCGCGAGTCCGCTTCAGTGACAACCACAGAAAACCCCCACTAGACGGAGCATGTAAGGCGACCCGCACGCACCAACGATATGGTACGGCAGGACATTAAAGTATCAACACGGCGGCCACCGTTTAGTTGCGTCCATGTTTATGAGGTCTCTCTACACCACTTAACACTACAATTTACCATGTTATTTATTTAATTTCTTTTTTCGTTGACGTACGCATGGATCATAAACAAGGACGCAACTAAACGGTGGCCGCCGTGTTGGTACTTTAATGTTCTGCCGTACCATATCGTTGGTGTGCGCGGGTCGCCTTACAATTTAAGGCTTAACATGCTCCGTCTAGTGGGGGTTGTCTGTGGTGACAACGCACCCTTACGGCGGGACGACTGATCGGAATTGACCGATCAAATGAAAGGTTATATTACGTTTGATATGCTATTGACGAAAGTATTGGATAAATTTATAATTCATAAAATTATACGTATTGAACTATTGGTTGTACTGCCATGCTACGGTAAAATGACGTATCTTACTATGACATCCGTATAAAGATACGAGCTTTTACCGAAACACGGCAGTGTTATGATGGCAACGATATTTTAGTCATGAGGGAATTACAATCAAAAGGCATCCAATACCATTATAAAATTATGTGTATCATTAACCCATGACACTTACACTAAATTGAAACGAAACACTTATGGCCAACACACAATTAGACGTTAAGACGTGTGGGCGACGTGCCGTCGATAGGATGCCGTATATGCCATGGCACGTCGTCGTAACGTCTAAGGGCCAAAACACAATTTCCAGATACGACATCGTATCGTGGTACGACGCGACATCGTGCCACGATGCGACGTAGTCGTGAGATTGTAAAATGAATTTTAATTTTGAATTTTGTCACATGAAGATAAAGTCAATTTTTTACTTAAAATGCATTTCCATGACACGACGTCGCATCGTGACACGATGTCGCGTCGTTCGACGATACGATGTCGTGTCTAGTAATTGTGTTTTGGCCCTGGCTCTTTGTCTTATACAGTAATGACATATCCTGGGAAAAAGGAATCTGTAATATCTATGGCATAATATGTTTTAAACTGTTAATTATACACTTTAAATTTTTGGGTACAGAACAAGATAATTATTGTTTTAATAAATATTAATATTATTATTTATAATATAGTATTTAATAATTGTGTAGTATTTATAATATAGTATTTAATTTAAGATTTCTCATGTAATATTTTTCTTGTTGGTGTGCAATAAAGTGTTGTTGTTGTTGTTGTTGTTGTTGTGTTCATTATATTACTGATATATGGTAGATAACGCCTTATGGTATTAAGTCCGCCATTTGTACACTTTGTTTTGTGAAATAAAGTTTAAATAAATAAATAAATAAAACCTTTGCAATTACATAAAATTGTTTTGAATTAAAAGTCTAAGAAAAAATCGGTGTTAGTTTCGTGTTTCCCGTCGCTTTAGGTAAAAACACGTCACTTTTATCCAACAAACGTGACTGAGACCAGTTTTATTTTTCGTTAGCTGTTTTTTTATACATTGGTTAAATATTCATAAACCTTATAAAAACACGTTTTGTAGCTATTGACGCATTCATATAACAAAACTTAAGGATAGCAACAAAAATTACCTACAGTTTATGATTTAAAGCAAAAATATAATGAAGATCTGTCTGTCTGTCAAGACCCTTTATCTCGAGAATGCGTGGAGGTATCGAGTTAAAATTAACACCATATACTTAAGACTACGTTCCTTTGAAGCTGTGAAAAATATAAACTTCTACGTAAAAAAAAGATACGGCCGTTTATGTCGCAAAAAACGTACATTTCGACACTCTCAAGGGAATCAAAATGATAGGGTACTTCCCGACGACCTAGAACTATAAAAATTGGGAAATAATATAGTCACATACTACAAATACTTATAAAAATCTGAAAACTATACATTCGTAATAAAATCACATAAATATACTTAGTCCTTTTCAAACATCATTTGGAGAACTCGATTGCGTTAAGTTTGCACCTCGTATTTATGCGGCGCCATACATTTCAGGTGCAAACTTAACTCAACCAGGCCAATTAAGACGGGATAAGTGAAAGTTTGTACGGAACCCGGTGCGCGAGTCAGACTCGCACTTGGCGGGGTTTTTTTTAACCAGGAGTTGCTCGCAACGTACAAAACAAGAAAATTCTTCCCGATAATGACGTCTTTCATAAAAATATATACTAATGTCAATGAAAGATGTATGAATACAGGAATAGGGGTTCTGTGACCCATCCACAACTATGCTTCGCGATTGCTTAGAAACGTCATCCGTCACTCTCTCACACTATTGCGTAGAAAGGGATAGGTAGCTCGCGCGAGAGACTCGCATGTCACAGTTGTGCTAAAGGCGCTGTTGTAATTTATTTTTTTTACGTTTTCAAGACCATATTCTATAGGTACCTACTTATCGAAGCTACTTACAAAATTAGACCTCTAGGTGAGAACAGCCCGAAACAAAGATACATGAAATAATTTTAGGCCCAGCTGCGACGAAGACGCTACGCTCTACGTCAATTAGATAACTCACAGTAATCTAAGTATCACCTCGGCTAGCGCGCGGCCGCTAAGAATCGCGTCACCCATCACTCTCTCACACTAAAGCATAGAAAGGGATAGGTATCTTATCTCGCGCGAGAAAGACTCGCATGTTGTGCGGTGCTGTTGTAGTCCTCGTGAGTTTTTAATTTTTTACGTTTTCAAGACCATATTTAAAAAAAATGGAATTGACTCAATACCTACTTATCGAAGCTACTCGCAAAATGAGACCTATTAATGAGAACATCCAAACTTACGAAATTCTAGGCCAAGACGCTTCGCTCAACTTCAATTAGATAACTCTCAGTAATCTAAGTATCACCTCGGTTAGCGCGCGGCCGCTAAGAATCGTAATTAGCTGCGATATGAATTGCGCAAAGCCTGGAAAGATGTCAAGGCAATGTACGTCATAATGGGGTGTGGGCGCAGTGACAGCGGTTTTGCACTGATTATTAGTTTTCATTTTTTTAATACTAGCTGCGCTGTACTGTGTTATCCGCTCATCCCACGGGGACACATCATTTCCGGATAAAAAGTAGCCTAAGTGTTAATCCTGGGTGTGCCTTCATACCAAAATTGATCAAAATTGGTTCAGCTGTTTGAGCATGAAGAAGTAACAAACACACTCACAAACTTTCGCCTTTATAATATCAGTATAGTAGTCGGCGACTGACGATCCTTGGGACACTTCATTTGACATTTCAACAGGTCACTTTGTAATGGCGTCGTTGTTACATCAAAAATTGTATAAGGATGATAAAATATCGCACAATATTTGTGTATAAAAACCTCGAATTCAAACGATATTATTAGAAATTTATTAAATTTTGTGAAGTGTCACAAGGATTATTCATTCATTATTCTATTCATTATTCGCTGACCGGGGTAAGGCACACGGGAAAATAATTTACCACCTCATGTCATTATGATCACAATAAGAAACGGAATTGACTTCGATACAGATTGCGCAAAGATGTCAAGGCGATGCGGCTTCTTTATGTGGTGTAGTAAAAAGAAACTTGCCAATTTATATCCCCCACCCGACCGTTTTCTTTTTTTATTCTATAGATTTTAGAAACATTATTGTAAAAAAAAATCAAGAAAATAATATTATTTATACCATAACGATGAAATGCGATATAATTATCGATAGTAATAAATTTTATAATCAAGTGCAATATGTATATTTGTTGTTTTATGTTTTTTTTTTTATTACATTAGTACCTATAATTACGTTTAAAGAAACAATAAATTAGGTTATAATTAGAATAGTATACCTAGGTACATTCCGTTATATATAATCAATCAATAATTACGCTAATTGTGATATAATTTGTTGCAAATAAAATAATCTATTTTTTTGCGTCACTACTTACAGCACGTCAATCCAATAAACCAACGTTTACACGAATACATGTAGATAAGAATGTTGCGTCACCTATGCCTTGATCACACGTACCGAGTAAACGGGCGAGACAGTGCTATTGGCCGAGTACAGTGCGTATAATCATAGCGCCGAGTGCTCGGCCGAAAAAAGCGGCGAGACAGTAGCTCGGCTCCTGTTCTATCTACTAGGCCGAGTGTCCACCCTCCCGCTTCCCCGCACTGTCTCGCTCGCTCACTCGGCCGGTCTGAACGTGCACTGTCTGCCACTCGGCGATTTTTTTACGATCAATCGTGTCCGAAAGTCTCAATGGAACTGAACTGACTGTGCTAATTTCAAAACATGTGTAAACAGCTACTCACTTATATCACTGTCTCGGCCGAGAAACATATTACTGTCTCGCCCGTTTACTCGGTACGTGTGTTCAAGGCAATAGCGATACCTACTTCACTGCTTACAGAGAGGGCACGCCTTTACCGGCTTTGCTCATTAAATTCACGGACAGTGGTCTTCCTTAAACCTGTGCCAATAACAAAACTTCCATATACGAATTGCAAATTATGGAAATTGCCCAAAAAAGTATCGTAACTGAACGATGACATATGACCTAGATCTCGTCACTATGAGTCTACTAATCTACTTTAACGATGTGCTCTAACCTCGTAAGGCCTGAGGGCCAAAACACAATAACGAGATACATCGCATCGTGGTACGACGCGATATCGTGTATCATTTAAAATTGCTAATATCGCTGAGCAAACGCAAGCAATATACTTTACTTTTAACCGACTTCAAAAACGGAGGTAGACGGTGTGAGTGTTTTTTTAACCCTTGATAAAAGGGGGGACTACGTTAACATGTTTGTGTATATGTGTGTCTGTCTGTGGCATCGTAGCTCCTAAACCAATTTGAGTGTATTTTTTTAAATCGAAAGATTTGTCTGTCGAACTGATTCTTAGCTCTGTTTGGTGGAAATAAAACCAGTTGTTTCCAAGATATTCAGCTTTAATTGGAAAAAGTGAGCTCTCAGCCAATATTGCTAAGAATTCCTAATTTTGAACTTTTGTTCAGTTTTAACAGCATTTTCTATTACAAATATTAAGTAAACTATTTTTTGTAAGTTCAAACGAGTCATCAGGTAAAAATATGTCGAGGGCGTTCATTTTCTTTTATAGTAAACTTGGGAATGCCTTATAAGCACACTTATTGGCATGACGAGACAATTGGCAAATCAAAGGAAGGAATGTTAACGAAACAAGAGGGGGACATAGGGGGACGGGGAATTCCTTTGTGCTCCCTCGCTGTTCTAATACTTGGATATACAGTACCGACCTAATAATATATCCCCTTGTTTGTGAAGATTATTACGCTAGTAAAACTACGATAATATAAAAATAAAATGTGGTATTACCACATAAAAAAATATGAATCGATAAAAAAAATTCTATACAAATATTTACAATAATATAGTTCTCTAATAAAATAAATTTCGTTCGAAATTTGATTCGAAATTTGTATATTTTTACTTTTTCAACCCTCATAGTCTCCGCCATTTTGAAAAAATCGAAAAACTGAATCGGCAAAAAAAAAACTGTAGTTACAGAACATACTCACAAAAATCGGTAGAAAAACCCGACCTGTACACGAGGACATTTGGAAATCTTGACAACTGGACATCCGGACAAAGACATATGAAAACAGTTTTGTCTAAGCTGTAACGGAGACACCTCGCTCGCTTCACTCGCTCGGGCAAAAAACCCTCTAGACTCCTCTTTTTGTTTTTTTTTGTTTACATTATTACGTCATACATAATATCTATTCGAATGTTGTGGCAATTGAAACACTAAATTATTTCACAAGACTATAATTATTATACTAATACTAAGTGGTTAGGTGGATATCTAATTTTACACCAAGTGATCTCAACGCATCTTGACACACGCGTAATTCACAGATAGTTGTTAGTGAATATTAGACAGAAAACGACCCTGAGTCTCAAACATATTAAAATACCTACTAATACTTCTAACGTCGTAAAAGTCGAATATCACTCAACATGTTTCATCGGTTCGCTCGGTTGGCCGCCGCCGCGACTAATCGACTCTCGTGATGATGAATGGCGAACCGATTCGAAAAATATCGAGCAGTTCACGTTAGGTAAGTTTGCACCCTGTTAGTTACAAGGTGCAAACTGGCATCGGATACAAATGAGATCCAAACTTGACCGGCTTATGTTTCGTTTTCGTCTGTTTCCTCCGCCAAAACTTGAGCAATATTTACGAAATTTTAGAAACTGAATGAGAAAGAAATGGTCTGCGTCGGACCGTTATAAAATTTGTAAGCTAGGCGTCTGTTTTTAGCCAAAATTCCGCCGCAAACGAACGCCTAGTACACAAACGATTTATAGCCATAATGGAAATAAGAGAACGTACTTACTAAATATTATCCTATTCAATAACATGAAGCCTATAAATTATCATGCTCCAAAGCCAAAACCATTGATAAGCCTTAGAAACACGCCATAATTCCAAAAGCATTGACCTTTTACAGTCTCTAATTACCCGTCCTTCCCCTACTTTCATTAGTTTGTACAACTAGTAATTAACATCTGAATTGTTAGTTATTCTCTTTGAAGTGTAGCGCGAATTACCTAAAACTACCCAACTATAGTCCAATCATCCAACTATGTTCCAAAACAAAACTCGTTTATTTTTATTAAAATCCATATTCTATCAGTGATTTTATACGTTTTTATTAAATTTTGTTCAATTATGTTCTTCACTTTAGAGTTTATTCGTTATAATTGTTATACTATATTAACGAGTAATTTTCGGATTAATTTGGATCATAGTTGTTTGGACTGGACTACAGTTGGGTAGTTTTACCAAGTATATTCATTTACTCGAAACGTTAATTCCCTTGTAGATGAAATGAAGTAATTTATACTCTAGAACATTTGAATATTGAGGTTTTTTGTGTTTATAAACATAAATAGTGTAATAAGCACCTCAAATATATTATAAAAATTGGGCAAGTGCGAGTCCGACTCGCGCATGAAGGGTTCCGTACCATAATCTATAACAAGTTTGTTGTATGGGAGGCCCCCTTAAATATTTATTTTATTTTATTTTTAGTATATGTTGTTATATCGGCAATAGACATACGTCATCTGTGATACAGCCTGGTGACAGGCGGACGGACGGACGGACAGCGAAGTCTCAGTAATAGGGTCCCGTTTTTACCCTTTGGGTACGTAACCCTAAAAATGGTATGGAACCGGTCAGATAAGCGAAATTATAATATTAATGTTATGTGTTTTCATCTGAATATTTATATTTTAAGAACTATATTTGCCTGCTTCATGCATGAAAAGGCAATTATTATCATATCCTTTTTTACAAGCTTTTATTTAAATTGCTATGTCTTGCCTTTGGACTCGGACCCATACGAGTTCATTAACCCGGCCACAGGGGGGACAGGGTTACCTTCCCTGCCCTCCACTGTGGTAATTCCTAACCGGCGCGTCCTTGCCGCGGGGGTGGACACCGCGCACTCCAGTAGGCCGAAGTGCGACGGTGACTGAGTTCGGTTAGGGACCCAGTTCTACGGGGTATAACGTGGAGCCCATGCCCAGGGTCACGGGTGAAGACCTCAACGGCTGCGAAGGCGGAAATGGAATCCATTGGTACGGCAGAGCAGGCGGAAGGGGCGGACCCAGTAGCAAGCTGTCCCTACAGAATGGGTCAACAGGTTGTGCTGGAGCTACACTATTAGGCGGGATGGTGTAGTAGGGCTGGCGGCGGTAGAGGACTACTCCACCGACGGCACTCACGTCCCTCCAGGAGGGACACCGTCTTAGCGTCAGGCGGCAGCCGGCTGTAAAAACCCATAGCCAATTTTTAATCCTTGTCTGATGAAATGTACACAAGAAACAAAAAGAGGTTAAATGCTAGGGCGTCCCCCTCAAGCGACGGTCAATGCGATACAGGTGCACTACGATTAGCAACGTGGAATGTGGGCTCCATGACGGGCAGAAGTGCCGAATTGAGTGACGTCCTCAAACGGCGTTGTATAGATGCATGTTGTGTACAGGAGACCAAGTGGCGGGGGTCAAAGGCAAAACTCATAGGTAACGGTTACAAACTACTTTACCATGGCGTCGAAGCTAAGAACGGTGTGGGCGTGATTTTATCAAGCGTACTAAGTAGTAGACTAGTAGAAGTAAATCGCATCAGCGACCGACTAATGATGGTCAAACTTGCACTGGATAACAAAAACTGTATCAATATTATATCAGCGTATGCCCCCCAAACCAACTGCATAGACGACGAGAAGGAGGCTTTCTGGGATGATCTTCTAAATCTTATAAATGGCATTCCTGCGCAAGAAATCATACACTTGGGTGCAGATCTAAACGGACACGTCGGAGATTACCATGACGACTATAAACGATGGCATGGCGGTTATGGTTTTGGAACTCGAAACCCTGACGGAGAGAAGATCCTTCAATTTTCATCTGCAAGCGACCTTGCCATACTAAATACATTTTTCAAGAAGAAAACCGAACACCTCATCACCTATAAAAGCGGAGGACATGCTACGCAAATAGACTACATGCTAACCAGACGAAAACACCTTGGGCTATACAGAGACACTAAGGTCATCCCAGGTGAGGCTCTCACCTCACAACATAGGCTCCTACTGTCAGTGATGAAACTTCAGAGACCTCTCAAAACCACCATAATATTGACCCCAAAAATTAAGTGGAAACAACTTTGCACACCAGCAGGTGAAATCCTAACAACAAATCTTAAAGATAAACTAGGTGCTATGGATGTATTAAATATGGAACCCAACACTATGTGGAATGAATTCGAATCCTTCTGCATAGGTAATGCAGAAAAACACCTTGGCAGAACAAAAGCTAAAATGGGTCCGTTTAAGGAAACCCATTGGTGGCAGGAGAGTGTCAAAAATGCGGTGTTCTTAAAGAAAGAACGCTTTAGGATCTGGCAGAGTACTCAGAAGCCCGATGATCATGACGAATACAGGAAAGCAAAGAAACATGCGAAAAGGGAAGTCGCTTTAGCAAGGGCAAATGCAAACAATAAATTATACGCTGAATTAGAGAAAGCTGAAACAGATGTCGACATACATAGAATAGCAAAAATCCGAAATAAAAATACACAAGATTTTAATTCTATTAAATATATAAAAGATAATAATGGAAAACTACTGACAACAAATAAAAACATTAATTCTCGATGGAAGGACTACTACTGCGATCTATTAAATGTTACTCACCCTAGGCAAGAGATGACAGAACCAAAGCCTGTATATGGTCCGCTACCCACAGTCACACCGCAAGAACTAAAAAGAGCCATCTCGCAATTGAAAAACCATAAAGCCGTGGGGCCTGACGAGATTCCCATAGAAGTCTGGAAAAGCTTAGGACAGGAAGGCATGGTATGGTTGTACGAACTCTGTAATAAGCTCATAGCAGGGCATCGCATACCAGATGCCTGGCGTAACAGCTACCTGATTCCGTTCTACAAAGGGAAGGGAGACGTCAGAGACTGTAACAACTACAGGGCCATTAAACTTATATCACATACCCTCAAAGTCTGGGAGCGGATCGTGAATAATAGACTCAAAGAAATAATAACACTTACCGAAAACCAGTGTGGTTTTGTTGCCGGCAAGTCAACTACGGATGCCATCCAAACCCTCAGGATACTGCTTGAAAAGGCGAAAACTAATAAAACCAACCTACACATGATATTTATTGATTTAGAGAAGGCGTTTGACCACGTGCCTCGGGATCTGATCTGGATAGCGCTACGAGCCCAACTCGTACCCGAACAATATATATCATTGATAAAAGACATGTACCACGATGTTACGTCCCAGGTGGTAAATCAAGCAGGAATGTGCGATAAGTTTGAATTAACGGTAGGAGTACATCAAGGGTCAACGCTAAGCCCGTTGCTTTTTAATGTCACGATGGATTACCTCACGCGAGAATGCCAAAAAGCGGTGCCGTGGAATATCATGTACGCCGACGATGTAGCTCTAGTCTCAGACGAAGTCCATCACCTTCAAACCGACTTCAACTCGTGGGTAGATGCCCTAGAGAAGAATGGCCTCAAAGTCAGTCGTAATAAGACAGAGCACATGTCGTGTGTATTTGATGACACTACTAATCCAACCGAAATAATGTTTCACATAAAAGGTACGCCCATACCATCGGTAGACCATTTTAAATACTTGGGGTCAATAATAAGCAACGATGGAAAAATCGACCGCGACGTAATACACAGAACCGCAACCGGCTGGATGAAGTGGCGTCAGCTGACTGGAGTGATGTGTGATAAGAAAATGCCAATCAAAGTCAAAGGCAAGCTCTATAAAACAGCAATTCGACCTGCAATACTCTACGGCACAGAATGCTGGGCACCGACAAAACACCACCTGCAGAAGCTACACAATACGGAAATGCGTATGCTGCGATGGTCGGCCGGAGTCACTCTAAAAGATAAAATACGAAACACCTATATCCGCGGTAGCTACAAGATTGCTCCTATTGACGAAAAAGTGAAGGAGAAACGCTTAAGATGGTATGGCCACGTATTAAGACGTCCGGTGGGACACATGGTTAAAGTAGCGCTCGAGCTACCCACTGCAAAGCGTGGGCGAGGAAGGCCTCCCGCCACCTGGCTAACGACGGTCACAAAAGACCTAAAAGATAATAATATAGACGCTGAAACTGCTCAATGCAGATTAAGATGGAGACATCAGACAAGGAGAGCCGACCCCAGATGATGGGAAAAGGTTAAGGAAAAGAAGAAGAAGATTTAAATTGCTATGTCTAACTACTACCTACTACTAACTATGTTTGTTCGAGTATCGGGAATCTTGCAACTAAATTTATCTTCAGACGATTGAGCTGAAATTTTGCACACTACCCATTTAACTTTGATGAAAATACAATAATATGGTACCATGGGGCTGGTCTGGTGATGGAGCCGGGAGGTGGCTCTCGAAACTTAGTGATAGATAAAGCAATCCTACGGATTTTGAGGTCTTTAGTATCGTCTCAGTGAGCAATTGATGAATGTTTTAAAACTTGAGTGTGATTAAAAAGTGGGGATTTTCTGAAACTAATGTAATAAATAATATGAAAAGAAAAAAAATCTATTGAATTGAACTGAATTGTGATTTAAATTGTATGTAAATAAATTAATGAATAAATATCGGCCTCCTCATACAGATTTAAACCAATTTCCAAATTAAGCTGAAGAAGGCTTCTGTTATGAGCACAAGGCGACGATATACATAATTACTTTTTTACATAGATAAATAAATATAATATCCATGACTCAGGCACAAATTTTCGAGTTCATCACACAAATATTTGGCCTTATCCCCTGATAAAGCGACAGATTTTGTTAATCCCACTAATATTATAAAGGCGTAAGTTTGTGAGCGTGTTTATATGTATGTTTGTTGCTTCTTCACGCTCAAACGGCTGAACCAATTTTGATGAATTTTGGTATGAAGGTAGCTGACACCCTGGATTAACACATAGATTACTTTTTGTCAAAAATGTAGTGTCCCCGTGGGATAAGCGAGTAACACCGCTAATGGCGCCAGCTAGTAATAGTATATAAGTAAAACTAGGTTAATATTGATACGAGTAGATTTTGTGCAGGACTTGTGGTCGGTTTTAATAACGGTTATTTGGCGCAAAACCGCACTTTAGTGTTGAAATTGCGCCGTACATAATGCAACGCAACATCAACGAGGACATTTGTGAATGTGGACATTTTCGAAAACCTTGAGGTGATTCGACGACGGTTGGCGCAGATTGTAGTGCACCTGCCTACTGAGCCGGCGGTCCTGGGTTCGAATCCCGGCCAGGGCAGATATTTGTGCGATGAACTCGAATATTTGATGGTGATGGATGTTATCTATATATGTATTTATACAAATAAATAAATAAATATCAGACAACCTCACACAAATCAACCTAGTCCCAAATTAAGCTCAAGAAGGCTTATGTTATGAGTACTAGGCGACGATATGCATACTTATATAGATAAATAAATACTTAAATACATAGAACATCCATGACCCAGCCTGGGTCACCCAGGCACAAATTTTCGTGTTTATCACACAAATATTTGCTCTTGCCAGGATTCAAACCCAGGACTGCCGGCTAAGTAGGCAGCTGCTTAACCAGTGCGCCAACCGCATCGTCAAATTTATATAAATTGTATGTATGTATATCGTCGTCTGTACCCATAGTAGAAGCATTGCTTAGTTTGGGACTAGGTTGATTTGTGTAAGATTGTCCCTTGATATTTATTTATAGTTATTTCTTTATCAGTCATCTATAATTAACTATTTTGGCAGATTGACCCAAAAAGGGTAATCGCAAACCTTTCAACGGTTGTTTCATTTTAATTTCGTCGAGGAAATTTTCTCCTTAATTCATCATTTTTGAAAAGTATTCGCCTGTTACGTAACTAAAAGAAAGAGATTTTCATATAGTTTTTATTACATTATAGGCGAATGCTCGCAGTGAGGACGCAGCCTTGCGTTATACAAAGTCTAATTACGGCAGACCTAAGTCAAAGTCCGTGATTCCACGAAAAGGTCGTCAGATGAATATACATCCAATTTGTATGGAAAACGGCTGGGATAGGGCACAAAGTATTCTGAAATGATGAATACTTACCTTAGGCGGCGTTCACACAAACGCTACTGTCTGACCAAAAAGAGTAGAAATTAAAAAGTGGCAATACTGTAGTGCCGTCCCCTTTTTCTTAGACTGATTAGAAAGGGACGACAGACTGTATGTATAAGCTCCCGGTCGTTTTGAAAAAAATCTGCGCAATTAAGGCTTTATCCGTTTGTTCCAAATGTTTCTTAACATATTAGTGTTACTACTTAGAACAGGTCTAATGAGATGTAGTGGTATATTCTATCCGGAATTCTAAGATCAAATTATGTCAAACTGGCAAAAGTGAAAAAAGACCTTAAATTTACATTTATACGGTTGTTTGAACCTTGTGCCTAAGTGCCTTCATTTAATCTTTAGATATCGGACAGGGTATAGGTTTGAAACATATAGTTTGAATTTTTCATTGATAATTTTAGTTTCAAAAACTACTCGAAATTTTAAAATTCACTCACAAAACTGTTTTTTATTACAACTTATTTTCGAATGCATGCAATGAAAGCATTCATAGCTATGTTACTTTCTAGAACTCATAGGAAAGTATTTAAAAAAGTCACTTTAAATCACTTTAAAAAGTCGGTTGAAATTATCAATATATTTGTGATAATATGAAAAAAGATAATTTAAAAGGAATAAGGCCTCTTAAGGGGTAAGTAATATAAGATATAAGAACTTATGCTATAATATTCATATTATATACGCTCATATTGTATAAGCTTGTTTTGTATACCGTTCAAGGTGTATAACGAACGTTGGATATAACATCAAAATATCTATTTTTGTTAAGTATAACGTTATTTAAGTATAATATCATTGTATATAACGATCATAACGTATAACGTTCATAATATCTCAGATTTATAATGTATATTACTCAATACATCTAACACCAAAATGCATAATGCTCGTATAGAATAACCGCCTGCACATCAATTGTGTACATACTTATGCAATAGTTCGCTGTAAAATTTTAATATATGTACCTCCATGCAAGCAAGCATTTTAACGCTCCGCTCGCTTCGCTCGCTCCGCTATCCATGGTCATAAAACAAACCTAACCTAACCTACAGTTTTCGGTTTTTGACCCATATTCCATTTTGTCGCAGTTCTTCCAAACGGTATACTCGTATTCGCCAGAATTTCATCTGCATTATAAATTGTGTACATACTTATGCAATAGTTCGTTGTTAAATTTTAATATACCTCCATGCAAGGAAGCATTTTGACGCTCCGCTCGCTCCGCTATCCATGGTCATAAAACAAACCTAACCTAACCTACAGTTTTCGGTTTTTGACCCATATTCTATTTTATCACAGTTCTTCCAAACGGTATACTCTTACTTGCCAGAATTTCATCAGCCATTATCAATTGTGAACATACGAATATCGTATGCAATAGTTCGCTGTTAAATTTTAATGTAGGTACCTCCATGCAAGCAAGCATTTTGACGCTCCGCTCGCTTTGCTCGCTCCGCTATCCATGGTCATAAAACAAACCTAACCTAACCTACAGTTATCGGTTTTTGACCCATGTTCCATTTTAGGGGCATAGGGGTAGTAGTTGTAACCTATTTAGTATATCATACGCTATTATATTTTCTAATCATTATACTGTTACGCCGGTAGGTTAGGTCAAAAACTTTGCATGTCAATTTCAGTGCTTTAGAGGCGTTTTCAGCAGGCTGAAAAGTCATTTCAGGCCGTTTCAGAAGTTGCTCTATCACATATCTAAAGATCGAAATTTCACCCAAGTTGCCGTCGTTTTCAGGCGCCTGAAACATGTTTTCAGTCCGTTTCAGGGCACTCTCTATCAGATGACGCCATAACCTGAAAACCCGTTTTCAGGCGTTTTCAGGACCCCTTATGGGCCTCTGAAGCACAAATCATTATATGGCGAAATTTCCAGTAGGAGTGACAGAGATAGCACTATTAGAAAGAGAGAGCTATGCTCAGAACATTCGAGAAGTGTGTAACAAGGATGGGACTACTAGAAAGAGATAGCTATACTCGGAACATTCGAGAAGGGAGTGACAGAGAGTGCACCATTAGAGAGAGACATATATGGCCTCGAATGTTCTCGGCCCTTACGCTGGACCTTACTAGAATATTCGCGATATGTGTGGACAACGCATCGAGAAAGCGGTTCCGCGGGATATATAAGGCGCCGACGGCCGGCGCGAGTTAGTTACAGTTTAACTGCGATACAGTGCGAGTAAAGGATAATCGGAAAGAAAGACTTAAGTGATTGGTGCGCTTTAAGTACAGTTCGTGTGAATAGTGAGTACGTAATTTGTGTAATAGTGTGTTTGCGTTAATTAGTGGATTTTAAGTACAGTTCGTGTGAATTGTAAGTGCGTAACTTTGGTAATAAAGTGTGTGTTTTAATTTGTGGATTAATTTGTGCTTTTCTATCATATACGAACCCCACGCTCGTAACATTTGGTGTCAGAAGTGCGGATAGAAAATGCCGTTAATGCCACGAGAAACCGAGCCGAAAGGAGTGACGACGCGAAGTCACACTTCTGGACCTGGAGATTCTACGCCTGGTTCCTCGGAATCACTTGCTCAACCTGCACAGGGAGTGGACCTCAACGCCATCTTTGTCCTCCTAAAGGAACAGTCGAGAAAACAGGACGAACAGGCCAGAAAACAGGAGGAACAGTCCCGAATCCTTAGGGAGCAAAAGGAACTCCAGGAAGAACAGGCAAGAAAACAGGACGAACAGGTGAGGAAACAGGAGGAACACTCTCGTATGCTACGTGAGGTACACGAGTCTACGACCGAATGGAAGAAGGAAATGTTTGAGATACAGGAAAAACTGGCCGATATGGAGATTAAATTGGAAAGTCGAGTCCATGAGGTCGCGGAAAAGGTGGAAACTGTCAAGGAGGACGTCGAAGCCTATAAGAAGCGCCTCCAGAAATTAGAAATTAAAGTGACTAATGGAACGGGCACTTGTGTATCCGACGCATCGGTGGCTGGAGGCGGCAGGTTCAAGGTACCGCCTTTTGATGGTACCTCATCATGGACAGCCTACAAGCTACAGTTTGAGTCTGTTTCCCAGGCTAACGGCTGGAGTAAGGAGCAAGCCAGGACAGCAGTGACATTGGCACTGCGCGACGAAGCCCTTACCATACTGGAAGCTCTGGGAGATGACCGGACGTATGACCGCCTTCTAGAAGCCTTGGAGGCCCGATACGGTGACAGTCACCTGGAGCACGTATACCGAGCTCAGTTGAAGGACAGGACGCAAGGACGTAACGAGTCCTTACAACAGTGGGCCCTGGAAATCGAGAAGTTGGTTAGGAAGGCCTATCAACGTACGTCAGCATCGTTCGTGGACATCATGCTGGTGCAGGCCTTTATCGATGGGATCCGGGATCTGGAAGTGAGGGCAGCCGTGAGATTGGGTCACCATGGGAGCCTGAAAGATGCAGTAGCCCACGCTCTCGAAGTAGAGGCGGTACGGCACGACTCATTTAGGCTTCACAGGGTGCGAGAGGTGTCGACGGGGAAACCAGTAGATCCCCGCCGTGAATTTGGACCACGTTGTTATCAATGTGGAGAACATGGACATATACAGTTAAGCTGTCCGAGAAGGAATAGACGAGGCGTGTTGACTAGAAAGCCGGTAGCTCCTCGCGGCGAATCCGGACCACGTTGTTACCAATGTGGAGAACGTGGGCACATGCAGTCAAGTTGTCCGAATAGGAATAGGAGGGACAGGGATCCAGCTTCAATAGTAAGGGTAATGGGCCCCTTGGGGTCAGTGCCACAACGGGTAAACGCTGGTGCTGTATCACGAAGACCTTGTGTGGATAACGATGAATATTGCTTAAGGCGAGATGACAAGGAATGTGTTCGAATTCGAATGTTAAGAACTGTTACCGGCAGCGATGAGTGGAGTGATGAAATAATGCAGCAAGCGCAACAAAAGGATCCTGACGTGAGACCCATTTTCAATTGGATTAGAATGGGTGCGCCTAAGCCAAGATGGTGTGACGTAGCTCCGATGAGTGCGGTAACAAAAAGTTACTGGGCACAATGGGATAGCTTGGTTATGCATAATGGTGTGCTGTGCAGGTTGTGGGAATCAGCAAATGGGAAGGATGCTCACCTGCAAGTTGTTGTCCCAAAGAAAAGGGTGAGAGATGTTTTGAGATGCTTTCACAGCGGAGCGTCTGGTGGACATCTTGGAGTGAAAAGTACCCTAATGAAAATTCGAGAACGTTTTTATTGGATGAACTATCGCGAAGATGTTGAAAACTGGTGCAGAAGATGCACTAGGTGTGCATCAGACAAGGGACCGCATACCCGTAGCAGAGAAACACTCAAGTTGAGCAACGTTGGAGCACCATGGAAAGGGACGGCATGGAAACGAGGCGACGCAGGGTCGTTTCCAAAGTCTGACTCCGAAAACAAGTACAATCATGGTCATAGACTGATACGTGAACACGGGCTCCACGCTAGCATAAAGATGAAAACCCGATATGACCGGAAGTCTTATCAAGTGGGTTTTGAGGAAGGTTCGTTGGTGTGGCTACATAACCCTATGCGACGAGTGGGAAAGTCCCCGAAACTGTCTCCGAATTGGGAGGGGCCTTACAAGGTAGTCACTAAAATAAACGACGTCACGTATCGAATCCAGCGGAATCCTCGTAGTCCGAGCAAGATTGTTCATGTTGACCGGCTGGCCAGATACCACGGAAATAATGATGCTCGGGACGAGCATGTCTTAGGAGGGGGCAGTGTTACGCCGGTAGGTTAGGTCAAAAACTTTGCATGTCAATTTCAGTGCTTTAGAGGCGTTTTCAGCAGGCTGAAAAGTCATTTCAGGCCGTTTCAGAAGTTGCTCTATCACATATCTAAAGATCGAAATTTCACCCAAGTTGCCGTCGTTTTCAGGCGCCTGAAACATGTTTTCAGTCCGTTTCAGGGCACTCTCTATCAGATGACGCCATAACCTGAAAACCCGTTTTCAGGCGTTTTCAGGACCCCTTATGGGCCTCTGAAGCACAAATCATTATATGGCGAAATTTCCAGTAGGAGTGACAGACATAGCACTATTAGAAAGAGAGAGCTATGCTCAGAACATTCGAGAAGTGTGTAACAAGGATGGGACTACTAGAAAGAGATAGCTATACTCGGAACATTCGAGAAGGGAGTGACAGAGAGTGCACCATTAGAGAGAGACATATATGGCCTCGAATGTTCTCGGCCCTTACGCTGGACCTTACTAGAATATTCGCGATATGTGTGGACAACGCATCGAGAAAGCGGTTCCGCGGGATATATAAGGCGCCGACGGCCGGCGCGAGTTAGTTACAGTTTAACTGCGATACAGTGCGAGTAAAGGATAATCGGAAAGAAAGACTTAAGTGATTGGTGCGCTTTAAGTACAGTTCGTGTGAATAGTGAGTACGTAATTTGTGTAATAGTGTGTTTGCGTTAATTAGTGGATTTTAAGTACAGTTCGTGTGAATTGTAAGTGCGTAACTTTGGTAATAAAGTGTGTGTTTTAATTTGTGGATTAATTTGTGCTTTTCTATCATATACGAACCCCACGCTCGTAACAATACTAAAAGAAAGTATATACTATGATCGATATAGGTTATGTATGTTATATCAACTGAATTTAGAGTATTTGAGTGTTATATAAAAAATTATTCTACAACATGAGTATTATGCTAATTGACCGTTATTCCTAATAAAAATATTGATTTTGATGTTATAGCAAAAGTTCATTATATCTTGTGAACGTTATTAATATGAAATTATATATTATGTAGTTATATCTCATGGGACGCACCCCCTCTTAAGGGCTTCACCTTTAGAGCGCTAGTAACCTTACTACTTACTTATAAAACAACGTTGTACATGACATGTTTTTATATAAACGGAGATTTGCACACATGTTAAAGCCTGGCCAGAATTATATGAGGATGCGCCATATTGCGGAATTTCATTAGAACTAATTTCTTACACTGGCAATGATTTTATGATGGTTTGTCAACAATGCCAATGTCATTTGTGGTGGTTTGTTTAAAAGACAAATAATTAAAAATATTCAAAGAAAATACCGACAGCCATTCACAGTCGTGAACGTTATATTATAAATAAAGTGTACACGTGTTTACTACACGAAAAACAGTCAGAAAGAGTGCATTCGATTAAATGATATTACGAGGTCACCATAGGAACAGGTATTTAATTTTAAACTAATATCACTATAGTGCGGTTGCGATTGATTGCAAAATTGTTGCCATATAAATCTTATAAATAGCGCCCTCTTGACAATCCTCATATATTTCTGGTCAGGCTTTAAATCTGTCGGTTCACGCTACGAGTCATAATCAGTGTGAAAACCGCCTTACGCATACAGTTTTTTGTGACACCGCACTAGGTTCGCTTAGTACACGTAAAATTAGACCTTATACAGGGACCTAATTCGAGATTGACATTTGAGTGATCGCCAAACGTCAAATCTCTATTAGAAAACAGTTATATCGCCATTGAACTGTCATTTAAATGCGATGAGCTTAAAAGTGACATATCTCATCTCAATTTTGGAAATACGAAGGCGATAATGATTGTCAAAAATGTTATTCATGTATATAAATTTCTGTTTTGAACGAAACGTAACGGACTAATTTCACGTACTACGCGGTCAATTTAAAGTATGCGCCTGTTATTTATGCCGTCACATACAAAGGAAGCGAAAATTTTGCACGTCCGAATTGACGAAGTTGCGATGTTCTAGGGATATCGCCACTTGTCAAGTAGGCACACGTCAAAAGTGACGGATGGCGATGAAAAGGAGAGATCTCCATTATATCTCTAAAATTGGTCGAATACCCCCCCTGGGGTGTTTGGATTTCCTTGTTGGTAGTCTGACATCCGTAGCTAGATAATAACAGTGCTTTCATCCATACTATTTTTTTTTGTTGTAGGGGGCTAACGAGCAAACGGATTGCCTGATGAAAAGCGATTACCATCTGATTACCGTCGCCCATAGACACCTGCATCACCAGAGGAGTCACAGGCGCGTCACAGGCCTTAAAAATGCAAAAGTGTGTCTGTCTTTCTGTTACTCCTTCACGATTAAACTGCTGAACCGATTTTGATCAAATCTGGTATGGAGATAGTTTGAGTCCCGGGAAAGGACAAAGGATACTTTTCATTTGGAAAAACTTCAGATTTCCTGTGGGATGAGCGGGTAACACCGTGAGGCATAGCTAGTATTAAATATATAAATTATACTCTTTGCGGATTCATCACATGACGAAATATCTGGACGGATAATTTTATGCATTACGCAGTAGCTGGGTGTCTTTTTTTTGTTATAAATAAATAATTAATAATCAAATATTAAGAGATAATCTTACATAGATCGACCTAGTCCCAAACTAAGCAATTTTTGTACTATGGGTAAGATAGAGTAGACGACGATATTCTTAATTCAAATATTCTTAATTAATATATGTATAGATAACATTAATGATAATGACTCAGGATCAAATATTTGAACCACAAACTGTGCGAACCGCGTCGCCAAGACTAGTTTTTTTTTTCTTATACCACGGAGGTGACAAACAAGCGTTCGGCCTGATGAAAAGTTAGACAATATGGGTGTTCCACTGCTGGACAAAGGCCTTCCATTAACGTCCACGTCCACGACTCCCGATCGGCATACTCCGTCCAGCCGTCTTGAAAGGTGTCCAGATAATCCTTCCGACCCAAATAGTTATAGGATACATTTTTATCCGACTTAAAGCAAAAAGGATGATTATTACTTTTGAATTCATCTGAATGACGTCGCAAGCTACATATTTTTTACTTTTATATCCTCGATATTCTTAAATGACGTAGTTTTATGGTGCTAAAACTTACCTAACAACTAAGTTGTGGTCAATCAACACAAACTTGTAGTTCCATACCGACGTGACGTCTTTAGTTAATGCCGTCAACATATCAAAGGGTAAAGGACCTTTGTATAAAGCTTTTACATAACATTAGAGCCATTTTAGAAGATGTGTGTAAAGGGTTTTTCCAGATAAGCATCAGCATAGAAAATGTTTTTTTTCCTAAACTTCCTATCTTTACAAAATTGTAGAATTAAGCGGTTCTGTAGCAGATGAACTTTTTAACATTTACTTTATTCTTAGCAATCCTTCTGTTTTGCAAACGATTTCAAATCAAAATCTGCAAGTTTTTAAAATTTTGTCTGTTTATTAAATTTTTGTCGTGAAAACGGCTAATCAGATGTTCTTGAAAACTTTATTAATCCGAGTACCGAGAAAATCCTCGGCCATATTAAAAGCTATAAAAAAATTACCAATAGAAGGGGGGTTAGCCATTACACTTGACTAAATAAGTTAAGTTTGCACCTGAATCTTATGGCGCTACTTAGGAAGGAAGTGAGAACTTTTTTACTGACACAGACCGATTTCCACGCGTGCGGAGCCGCGGGCACAGCTAGTGCGAAATAACTCCCATGCAGCTACTGTCACATCTAGGCTAGTCGCCCTAGATAAGGCGACCTCCAATTACCTAGACGGTGAGTAAACACACTAGGCGCCCTTTGGATTAACCGGGCCGGAAATCCGTAAACGCCGCAAACCGGTTGTTTGCTGACATAACCGGATTTGGCAGGTTTACTCTAGATTTCGAAGCGTGTTGACTTGTTCCTAACTACGTGGTAAATATTGTTTTACCATCGTATTTTGTGGGTTAAATAGATACAGAATTAAGAGGCCTTTTATTCATCTTAAAATGCTGATTGTTTTAGAAATTTTTCTCTATGAAAAACATGTTTTTTAACATATTATTGATGTTACTACCTAGAACAGGGCTATTGGGATTTATTAGTATATATTTGAAATCTACTGTTTGATTTTTTTATTGCAAATACTACTCGAAATTGAAAATATTCACGCGGAAAATTCGTTTTTTTTTTCAACTTATTTTCGACTAAACGCAATGAAAGCACGCAATGATAGCTATGTAGGTATTATTCACTTCAAAAATTTGGCTGAAATTATCAATATATAATATGAAAAAAATCAATTTTAAAAGGAATAAGGCCTCTTAAGTTGCTCTCTCAAGCGACTGTGAAATGTGGAGATAGAAAATTATATTCGAGGTTATCCGACCAAAATACGAACAAAACATTATTCAGGAAGTGTAACCTCATTTCAAAAGTATCACTTATCAATACCTAAAGCAAAATTAATAGTAATCATACACCCAATAGCTTACACCCGAAGCCTAACAATTGCTCTATTCGGTAACTTGGTACCGCAAAGCTTTCCCGCGACCTTTAGGGCTAAAGGCAAAGCGAAAACAATCGCCAAGTAAATCAATATTTCATCCGAATAGGCTCAGAGTTAGGGGGCTTTAGGAAGTTCACAATTTAAGACACCTAGTTAGTAGTACCATGCTAGGATGGATAGTTTAAGGGCAATTTGCCCGACGAGCTTTATTGGGTACTATTATTAACCAGCTTTATAGAAGTATTATGTTATCTTATATTTTCAAATCGGTAGTCATTTCAAAGGTTGTCTGTAAGTGATCGCTCTTTAGCGATAAATTCAAATTCAAATCTTTATTTCGAATTATTGCAATCCATATAATTGTTAGTAACACACAAACTTATTACCCTATGTTAACGACAATAACAACCATAACTTAAATATAAAAATACTAAACGCGGCGTGGTGCGGCAACCGGCGGTGCGTGCAGCCGCACCCAGCGCGCGAGCAGCGGTGAATCCCATCGCTGCGCCAACGCGTTTACTATGCTGTTTGAGCTGAAGAGAGCGTGATTCAGTAACGATGCACACCGCTTCCTAATTATAGCATCAAAACCATCGGTGTGCGCCTCGGCAAACATTGCTGACGCGCTACAGAAACGCGGCAGCCCAAACAGCACCCTAAACGCGTTGTTATATTGCACGCGCAGAGCATTGTATGCCCTCAGCGTAAAACTGACCCACAGACAGCACGTGTAGAATGATTGGCAGTATGCTTTGAAAAGCGTTTTAGCTTCACTTCATTACTACAACGGGCAAATCTGCGAGCCAGTATGTTACAACGAACACACGCCCGGCGCTCCCTCTCGATATCATCATTATCTGACATACTTTCCGTTACCCCAGTGGCCTAGGTACTTAAACTTTTGTACTACCTTTAAAGCGGTACCACAAAGCGTTACAGGTGTCATTTTATACGATTTTTTACCGGCTTTAAATTGAAGTAGCTCACTTTTTGAAGTATTGTGCTTCAGCCCATGGGAACCTGCATATGTTTCACATGTTTTCACCAGTCGCTGCAGAGCACCTACCGAGGGGCTCAGCAACACCATGTCATCCGCGGAACTCAGATTATTAACGCAGACCCCGCCTATATGACATCCAGCATATGTGCTGCTGAGCTCCTCGATCAGCTGATTCATGTATAGGTTGAAAAGCTTGGGTGAGCTTAACCCCCCTGCCTCACTCCGCAGTTCATCCTATACACGTCAGATTGCACTCCGGCCCATTTAACAGTATTCGATTGGTGCCCGTACCAATACTTAAATAAGAACGTGACTTCTCGGGGTACGCTTGTTTGCTCCTGTAACGTATGCCACAATTTGTCATATACCACCATGTCATGTCATGTGATAAGACCGCCTGCCTCTTAAGTTAGGTATAGCCTAAGATTTTGTGCAGGTAAATATGGTGGCATTGCCATTAAAAGAACACGTTTTGACAAAATGCGAGCGTGAGTGACAGATGCTTTGTCACTTATTTAACACGTGATAATCGCAAACATAGACCCGCAGGATAGTTTACGTAAATGTCTAAAACGACTCATTAAGGCCCTTTAGGAACGAGGGTAACCAGCCTGGAAGGGTTAAGTCTACTTAAGATTGTAATTTGTGATATTTGGGAGAGTCTACTAAACAGCCAAATTTAGTTCCTATTTTCAGAATTCACGATTACGGAATCAAGGTATAAACATAATTAGAACAATCTGTGTGCTGGGACAATTTCATTAATTATTACTTTGGCAATTGACCGAGAGAATTGAAGCCTCTCTGTTTCAGGTTGAACAAAAAATCTTTCGTATGTCCGGATGTCCGGATTACCAGCTGTTCTCGCCTACATGCCGCATCTCTCAACCCATTCTCATCAAATTTTGCGAGGTTCAATAATTATATATTTATATATGTAGAGCCAGATGATATAGTTCAGCTGTTTAGCCTGTCCATGAACACAGATGCCATGCTTAAAGAAAATATTCTGCCCGGCCTAGGCCTTCAATTTTGTATGAAAGTCCTTCTTCTCCCGAGTTGTTCCACCCGAAACGTGATACTTTGAAACCTGTTAAATAAATAAATAAATACCAGACAACCTCACACAAATCAACCTAGTCCCAAATTAAGCTCAAGAAGGCTTGTGTTATGGGTACTTGGCGACGATATACATACTTATATAGATAAATAAATACATAGAACATCCATGACCCAGGCACAAATATTCGTGTTCATCACACAAATATTTGTCCTTGCCGGGATTCGAACCCGGGACCGTCGGCTCAGAAGGCAGTTGCTTAACCACTGCGCCAACCGCGTCGTCAAACGCACGTTAACGCACGTTATGACAATATTTCATTGCATGTTTGATAAAAGGAAACTTCCCTTAATATCAAGCTTAGCATCGATTCGGTTCTAAGTTCCTTACTTAACTAGATTAGGACAAGGCCTCGAAATAATTACGAACTCCTAGCGGAAGTCGAAGCAGATTAACCGTTAAATGGATATCTATTTCCTCGGCTAACTGTCACATGCCTGATACCTGTACAGGGTGCAAAAAATGTATGGGCCTGGAGGAAAACTGCCTTAAATTCTTAAAATACCGTAAGGTCGGGGTACTTTGACCCTACAAGGTTACTTTGTCCACCCATAGAAAACCATGATTTGATTTGACTAATCTACCATTGTACGGAACCCTAGATGCGCGAGTCAACTCGCACTTTGTCGGATTTTTTTAATTTATGGACTCGATGTATAGACAAAGTAATCTTATAGGGTCAGAGTACCCCGACCTTACTAGCTCATTTTACTTAAGCGTCGCCTTAAGTAAAATGAGCTAGTAAGGTCGGGGTAGTGAGAAACTAGTGCCACTTCTGTGTCCTTTGACACAGATTATTATTGTTTACACGAAGCTGAACCATAGATTATGATTTGTGTCCTTATTTTTTGTATAGGTGCCTTTGGAGCTCGCTAGAATCGAATCGCAGGAAGGGCAAATATTAGTATTGAAAATACGTTTTCTAATATGAAGAGGGGTCATGATTTCAGGAAAAATCTTAATAGCGAGGATCGTCATTTGTTTTGTATGGGTGCGCGGCGCCATTCCAGCCTGGAGCTATCTGTTGGTCATAATTTCCTTTGTCCTCGCATCACGCCGAAACGGCTGGACAGATTTTATCCAATTTTGGTACAGGGATTGCTGGACATCCAAAGATGGTTATAGGATACTTTTTATCCGTTGTCAGTAAATAAATAAAAAAACTAGTCAAAGTTGCGGGCACCTCTTAGTTTCTTATAATTTTATAGATATATATTTAATATACATCATTTTAAACATAAAATACAAAGGGCGGTGTAAAAAAGCGGAATGAGAAGGCATTATTTCATACGGTCTGCATAGTGGTCAGTTTAGCTCAGTATAAAGAGCACTCCGGTTAAACAGAGGTCGTGTGTTCGAGTCCCATTTGGACTGCAGTGGATCGTATGAAATTTTGGCTTCTTATTCATCCTTTGACCTTATTTAGTTCTAATCTAAGCACTTGCCCCATCCGACCTTAGATGGATTTGTGTTACATTGTGTCACATATCGATGGCGCCTAACAACAGTAATTTAAATAACTCCACTAATGTCTCCCTGTTCTATAATTACGTCTCATTCTAAGTTGACTGTCTAATTACTTGTAATTGTAATCGTACAATCGCCGTAATTTGCCTAATTGCAGTGAAACTAATTTAATTGTAGGTAACTGTTTCGTGAATCGACATTAAATCGAGTTTTTGTTAAAATTATATCTGATAATTTTGATTTATGATTTCCTTGTTCTGTTTCCTGTTCCGTCAACCATTTTCAAAAATATCAATTTAATACAGTTGGCATATACCTACTTAAAAAATAAAAACACCTATTTTTTGTCATAGTTATAACATAGGCCAATTTAATATAATAATTTCATCAGTTCGCCAATGAAACGTTTAATGGCTTTTCTCCTTAGTATTTTGTAGTGAAGCCACTTGATTTGTACTGTAAAATGACAAAGAACTAAAAGTCGATTTTTTTACATAAATAACTTTTTCAACTTATATTATCACAATATAATTGTAAAGGTAAGAACCCTTTGACAAAGCGTGTTCCGGATGTAACTTTGTTTAAAGTTAGGTCCTTTATTCTGACGAAGCTTGTTGATATTATTTTGTACGAAGCCTGTTAAGAGCCCTATTGAACAGAAATGGTTTCCGAATTACCATAGGTCGTAAATACCCCAATTCGCGCCAACTAAGTTTGGTTAAGTTATTCTCTGCACCTGTTATTAGACGTCAAAGGGTTTCAGCAAGGGGTCAGACTAATAAGGGGTAATGACTGTGATACAGCAGTAGAAATGTGCCATTCTCGAGAACGCTCCTAGATTTCAGAGTTTAGAGTTTTCAAGAACGTTCTTTCCCCATGTAAATCCAGGAAGGGCTTGTGCACAAATCACGTGAGGTTTTTTCGGCTATTTTTTGGTATATATTTGGGCAATGCATCGTAAGCTATACATATGAGTCACTCAATGTCGATCGATGATTGGATCTAATAAATAAAATATCGTATTGTGTAAATGTATTAAATAAATAATAAATATTAAGGGACAATCATACACAAATCGACCTAGTCCCAAACTAAGCAAAGCTTGTACTATGGGTACTAGACGACGATATACATAATATATAAATACATATATAGATAACATCCATGACCCAAAAACAAATATTTGCACAAATATTTGCCCCGGCCGGGATTAAGCGGTTTACACTGACGTGAAATTGTTAAATGGCTCGACATGTTTCGAACTCGTATGGAGCTCTTAATCGGGGACCACCAGTGACAAAGTTGGGATCACCTCTAGTGGAATAAAAAGTCTTGTCATAAATTTGATTGCCATAACTCATTTCGCATAATGGCTTTCCTCATACATGTTATTTGTCATAAATTATTATCTGCATAACATTTTATATGTCATAATTGTTATTTGGCAGGCTTTTCATACGCATAATTCAGTATGGCACAAAATTTCAAGTAATATTATTGAATATGACACTTTATACTCTCGCGGTTTGAACTCATAATTAACACAAATTATAACGGGTCTAACGCGATATTTCCTATTTACCTTCATAATCTAACGTTTCGGCGGGGTTGCACACGCCGTGGTCTCAGATGTACTGGTGAAACAGCGAGTTGTTACTGGAGCCGTCGGCCAAATGTAGTACTACCCGACGAAAATGTCTTATAAAATGGATGGGTAGGAAAATAAATGTTCGACTACCACCCATTTATTTGCTAATTATTGTCACCGGTCCGACACACAACACTCACAACATCCGCGCACAGATTCGAAGATATATCCCGCGGTTTAAACTTTTTAATCACTGGTCCCCAAGTTTGCGATAAATTAAAACCATCTTCCCGGTTGAAATTCTTTGGGTGTTTCTTGATTTCAATTGCTTCCCTTACCATCCGTGGATAATAGTGCTTTTCTGTGGAAAGAATTTTCGGTTTGTGCAACTCGATCCAGTGATTCGTTCCAGATGTTAACAAATGTTCAGCTATTGCAGATTTTTGTATTTGGCGATTTTTGACTGCTGCTATATGTTCTTTCACCCTTTCCTGAACACTCCGCTTAGTTTGGCCAATATACGAACTTCCACAGCTACATTCTATCTTGTACACACCGGGATTTTGGAAAGGTATAACATCCTTTGGTACTAAAGAAATACTCCATTAAGACTGTATACACGCCGTTATCCAAAGTAGCAAATTTCTTGCGCAGCCCAAAGGATGTTATACCTTTCCAAAAGTTATATCACATGTACCAATCATAATACTTTATAACATTTGAAATAATGATACAAAAAATACATGAGCACAAAAACAAAAAGGGGGGACGGGGGGGCGAAGCCCCCCACAAGGGGGGCTCGGGGGGCAAAGCCTCCCGTATTAAGAAATCCTTCTCCACACTGACCTCTTTGTTGTAGGTTGGTTAGAATTGTGAACCTACAAATACGAACATCGGCCAGAAAAATAGGTTAGGTTAGGTTTGAAAGAACTGCGACCCCCTCAGAAATGAACTGCTGCCAGAAAACCTGATGCTGCGGCTGATGTTGAAATAAAAAATTAGGAGCTTGATATATATGTTCTTCAGTATTATGCGCCAATACACGATATGCATAAGAACATTATGACGATTAATGATTATGATTCAGGTTGATATGCTCCAAAACTATATGACATTCCTTACTTATGCGTAAAAACATTATGGTCATAATATGCGGATCAATTAATGACTATACACCTTATGCGCAAGGACTATTATGACAAAAGTGGTTATGCGCACCGACATTATGGCTTTAAAATTTATGCAACCCAATATGGAACCGACAAATTTACCGTGTGGCTGAATAAGTAGCAGTCCCTGGTGAAGAGCTCAATACGAGTTCGGAACAGGCCATCCCTGTCAATTTCACGGGAGTGTGCACCGCGTAATACAATAATTCAATACGTCTTACGAAAGTTTTTATAAAGTTATCTTATTGTGGTAACTGGCATTGACTTATTTTTCTGCATATACAAGTTTCTATAGACATTATCCCAGATTTCCGTGTAATTTGTGTAACAATCGGACCGGCGGGAAAAACGTTATTTTATCCCTGACCGGGCGTTAGCCTCGTTACTTTCTCACCGAATCTTATGTAGGTCATTTCTTTTTATAGAAGATCGCACTCCGGAGACGAGGTATAAGCACCATTAAGGGAAGCCTTGGATAAGACGGCTGCCGTACAAATGTTTGATGTAACTTTACGTCAATTTGCAAGCATGTCAAGTATTTGCACATTATGATAATGACAATATTTATCATTACATAACTAGACACATTACAATATTGTACAACCATTTATAACTTTGAATAGGAATACCTGCGACAATACCTAGTCTGTGCATTTTATGCTTAATACGCGAATCATTTTATTTTTAAACCCCGACAAAAAAGACGGTTCCGTATATCTGCGTGTATGTCTGTTGCATCGTATCTCCTAAACGGAAGATTTGAATGCGGTTTTTTTTATCGAAAGCCTTGTTTGTCGATATGGGAGCTATTTTGGATGACTCGGGGTTTTTTGAATTTTGAATTTGTCGCATAAGGGTCGCCTCGATGCTAAGACACGTGAAAAATAGTAGGAACAGCATCTTAAGTATGCTGGCTGGACGTCTTCATTGCCCTGTGTTGATGTACTGGGTGGGCATTTGTACGGGCTGTTAATTATATTTGCATGTACTATACTAACATCTAAGTAGTTTTGTAAGTACTAGCAATGTATTTGTTACTAACATATGGATATCGCATCTGAAAAAAATAAATTGCTATTTGCTATAATTTGATTATTTTCCATTGGTTTTAATGACATGCATATTGAGAGTCAAAGTATTGTACGCCAAATTCTGGCTGATTGTGATGTAACCAAATACTAACCCTGCCATTCAAACAATGAATGATTATGAATAATGTATTTGTACTTTGTATGATTTTTATTTCATTTATCTCAGTAAGATAGAAAATGTAATGTACTTTGAATAGTGCCTTCTCAATAATCATTTGTGCTGGCTAGCGGCCTCCGTTCATCTCAAGGGCTTCAAGATCGTTCTTGATCACTCCAATTTACAGGGTCTTCTCGAGGGCCATTGCGATATTCTTCTGTTTTTGTGTCCCAGTGCCACTGAACTTGACTTTATTTTATCTGTGGTTGTTGTAAGACTTCGCTAGTCGCTACACACATTCCAGGACAGGTTAGGGAGGAATATGTTTATGTTTATTTATTTTGTTTATTAAAACGTTATATCACAATAAGCAATAGAACAAATGGTGTACTTAATGCTATATGGCATCCTCTATTAATCAAGCATAGGTAGGTTAAGGATGCCAGACGAGCGTAATTTGAGTCGCGTAAAGTCGGTTGCGCCATACTTAATGTGACGTGATCACGTGACATGATGTATGGCGCGACCGAAATTACGCGACTCAAATTACGCTCGTCTAGCTTCAACCTAAATATAGATGAAAAGGTGACTTCTTATTTATACTTTGTATCTATATCAAGTTTTGTTTAAAAATAACGTACTTAAGATTTGAAATGCTATATTACGGAAATATTCAGATCTTTAGTACTTACACACTTTTTGCACTTAATCAAGATAATATTATTAGGAGATTCACGAAAGATGCTTAACTTTTATTTTACCGGAATTAAAAACTGAAGCAACAATTTATCTTCAGTGCAGCAATTGGCATTTTCCATTAAATACTTAAACTCCTTTGAACTTCAAAGTTTTCCAATTAATGCAATTTCCTGTTTCCAGTGACGCAACTTCGGACGAAACTTTGTTATTCATAAGTACCTACTAAACAACTTAAACAAGTCATAATGACTTAGGTCAAAGGCTTAAAAGTCTTATAAGTCTCCGTAGAAAGAACGCACATACGCCGTTTTGATTTTAACACAATGTAATAAGATTCAGTTATTCGCTGAAAACTAAAATGACGTATAAGCGAAGCAGTATCGAATGGACACACGTTTTTTTATTTTCCACGTCAGTGATTCAAAGTTCAGTGGAATGAGCCGAACGAAAGAACCAACTTTGCATCCGTTACTAAAGCCGCTACAAAATATTGCAACTCCGTCCGCGCATTTTTTTTTTCGCCGTTGTCGGACAAGGGTCCCATAACCACCTTTAGATGTCCCTGTACCAAAATTGAGTAGAATCAAAATTGGCAAGATCCAGCCATTTCGACGTGATAAGAGGACTTAGGAAATTTTTACCAACAGTTTATTATTATTTTTATATACCAACAGATACGGCACGCCCCTTAAAACCCCAGATCGCTGGCTTTAATTAAAACAAAACTTAATATATGTAGTTAAACATATTTTTTGTATGAGTAACTTTCGTGACAAAAAAGAAGCGATCGTAATTTTGTTTTTATTAAGCCTTCAACTATGTATATGTTTTTTGAAAATGACTCATTATTCATATTTTCAAAAATATATTCGCTCGCACAGGTCTGTAAATGTGTAGGTATGTGTAATTTGCCACAGTTTGATTATGTAGGTATGTAATCTACTATTACAACAAAGTGATCAAGGGTGCCGTTTTAGCCGATTGAGGTACGGAACCCTAAAAACAATTTACCTCAAAAGCGACGTCTGCGCTTGTTTACTTACTTTGAATTACGAGATGTCGTACTGAAATGAAAACTTGACTTATTGAATTTTATACTCGCTTAGTAGAGAGTTGAAGTTACCTTGTACTTGTCGTTGTAAATAACATAATTGTGGAGTATGCAGTATATTTGTTGACGTAAAATGAAGACGTCGGGTAGTGACGTCACATTTGCACACGTTTATTTACACCTGTGACCTTACCGTTTATAAATGTACGGGGATTTACCAGACTTTGGATAGTTTTATTTTAAGTATTACAGATAGGGAATGCAATCGGTTATTTTTAGAATGGGAAAAAACCGGTTATTAACCGAAGCCCGGTTATTTTCACACAAAAACGGCTTCTCTTTTCAGCTTCGCAAAAAAAAACGGATTTGGGACTGTTCTCCGAATACTTCTATGGGAACGCAGGAAATGGAGGGGCGTCATCTAATATTAATATACCTATTCTACACGACACTAGCAATTTCAATCTGCAACCTTCACGTTGCATCACTGCAAATAACAATGCATTATGACGTCACAAGCATAACCTCTCATTTATTTGACCAACAAATAACCAGTTACTGCCATATCGACGCGGCCACCAACAAACATAAACAGTAGGTACACAACACCAGTAACCGAATCAGAAATGTAGTAAACGCTAATAAGATCCCTTGGCGCTTACTACGGTTCCATTTCCAGTTTCATTGGCGTTTACGTTACCTTTTGCCGTCGATATCCACTTGTGCCCTGCCTTTTCCTGTCAAACAGTTTTAATGCATCCTGTTGGCTTGGCTAATGGTTACTTAACATTGAAAATCGCTACAATGCAAATGAGCATAATTATAATACATACTCATACATACAGACCAAAAAGAGTAGAAATTAAAAACTGGTAATACAGTAGTGTCGTCCCCGTTTTCTTAGATTGATTAGAAAGGAACGACACTACAGTATTGCCACTTTTTAATTTCTACTTATTTTGGTCAGACATGTAACTAGCTTTAGGAGGTGCCTAGTACGTCCGATTCTTTTACCATAGTCGGGTAATAAAATAAGTATAACAATATAAGTATAAGTTTATTAAAATACATAAACGGGTTTACTCAATTCGTAGAAGTCGAATATCGCTCGACATGTTTCGAATCGGTACGCGATTCATCATCATGAGAGCCGATCAGTCGCGGCGGCGGCCAACTGAACACTCATTCGCGATATTTGACGACATGATTTATGTATTTTAATGTGTCTGAGACTTGCGGCAGTTTTCTATGTAAAATAGTGTAAGTTTGGATGTCCTGCTATCCAGTCCAGTCGTTTCGGCGTAAAATATGTTTTCCTACAAGTTTTCGGACACTTTTATGTATGGGTCTGCATGTAGAAACAATTCTGAATAACGCGAGCCAAAAAAACAATTTAAAAAAACCCACGTGTCACTGTTTTTGAAAATAACTCACTTGCCATCGTCCCGACATAGAAATGCTTCGCTATAATATGTCAATGTCAGTCGAATAGGGAACATTAATTAGTTTTCCAAAGGTATATTTTTTCCCGATACGCTATGTGGACTCAGAATTTACAAATAGTGTATCTTTTTTTATTTTTTTATAACCCCGATTTGGCTTTTGGCCCTAAATGTAAAACAACATTACTTTAGCCTGTATGGAATTAGTAAGTGAAAAAATAACTGAACTGTATAAATGCTTTTACAGCCTATGTACTACTTGGGCTTTACATTTCTCGTAAGATCGATACGAGGATTCCCAGAATAAGAGTAATCACATTTTCCCTATCACTTGACATTGGCACAGTCGCTTAAGGCTGACAACTTTCTAGATATTCGGTCAAACACTCGAGCGAAGAGGCAAATCGCGTGTTTCTAGACGTACAAAGAAATAATCGTAACTTTACTAAAAAAAAAGCATTTATTTGCAATAAATATAGTTTACAAATGGGTTTGAATATATGAAATTTTGTAAAAAATAAAATGTGGCTGATTTGATGTGTCAGGAACAGGAAACTAGCCTAGCTCTCTTGCAACACTAGCGCCACCATTTTAACACCTTTCAGCGGACACTTTTGGATACGAAGATGCTGCTCCTCCCCTCTACACTTTTTTGTCATAGGGGTGATGGAAAGCGATTACCGTCGCCCATAGCCACAGGCAACACCAGAGGAGTGCGTTGCTGACCTTTATGAACTCCATTTCTTTGGGTGAACCCAAACGAGCGTAATTTTTTGAGTTTTGGTTCGCGTAATTTCGGTCGCGCCATACTTAGTGTGACGTGATCCACATCATCATCATCCTCCTAGCGTTTGTCCCGTCCGGAGACGGGGTCCGCTTTCCTGCATTTTTGCTTCCACTTCGCTCTATCCTGGACATCGTCTTCGTCTAACCCGCAGCTTAGTGCGACGTGATCAACGTGACATGATGTATTGCACGACCGAAATTACGCGACTCAAAACTCGAAAAATTACGCTCATTGGCATCACCCTTTCGGTTAAACTCCATAGTTATCAATTTTATAGGTGGAAAAGTACCTACAAATTGTTTTGGCACAATCGAATGTCCTTGATTGACGTAACGGCACAGAGGCGCATTGGATTTACGCAACATTTCATGACGTCTTATATATATCTGTCTGAGACACGTTCAAAAAACGAGTTAACAATAAAGTTTTAACGTACATACATAGATACAAACTTCGAATATAGCACATCGCTTAACACGTTCACTGTCCGTGTCGCATATGTGGGGCCACGGCAAGCCTCTATTACTGAGACATAAGGTTCACCTGTCAAACTGGGACAGTGAATGTGTTAAAATAGCAAGATAGCAAAATCTCGGTTACATTGCAATACTTAACTGAATACCTATATTAAGATACGTCTAGTACAATCAACACTAAAGGCTGTTCATTTTACTACTGGTTTCTGTCAAATTGCATAATAAAATTGACTGCTACTTTTGCTGGTAACTGTACTAGATGTTTTTTTTTAATACAGTTAGGTCCAGGAGGATATTAGTTAGGCCAGGTAGGTACCCACAGGACATCGCGTAAAATACATACAAAAAAACCATAGTCAAATTGAGAGCCTCCTCCTTTTTTGAAGTCGGTTGAAAATGTTACAGCGCAATGTCGAGTGTTGCATGAATCTTCCATGACTCAGCACTTAAAAATAATGAACGTCAAACCCCAACATTAAAAACGGCTCAAAGTAGTATCGCTCTCATACACTCTTAGGCTGTTTTGATTTCAGAACTCAATTGTAAGCAGTTCGCAAAAAGATCCTAAGATAATGTTTTCAGCCGAGACTTGTGGCTTTTGTTTCAAAGTCAATGATTACGTCATGCTTCTAAAACAGCTGTAGTGTCTTGTTTACAGTAGGGACTTGTGTCGTTTTGGTATAAGGGAGAACGCAATTGCGATTGCGTGCATTTGTACATCGCAAACAAAGAAACGATCTCAGATCGCGATTGTTTTTTCTCGCAAATAGGTAAAACGCCAGGGTATTGTTATCGGTGCAAATAGGGCATTTATCTGTCTATATGTAATCCGCCGTATTACATTCTGGCTACTTATTAACATTAGGCGTCAAATCATCTGTGCACCGAATACCCCGGGGTATGGTTATCAAACAAACAGGGCCGCTTTGATGAAAATGCGGCAGTTCAACGATTAGCCGGATTGAATGCGGCTGAATGGAAATCTCCCGGAATGTATTCGACGCCATACCGACTGTTGACAAACAAAACTGACTAACAACTACCTATTTAACACAAAGCTCGTATAATATCAGTATTAACACAGACACGACAGCGGCCTATCGGTGTAACTCGGGCGTCGGTGACCTTGTAATGCCGAATCCTTCGACAAGGTATTCAGGTGAATGCCTTTCCCCACCTCGCGGGTCCCGCGCTCGCCCCTCGACACGCACACATAGCCGCGAGTTTTGTTACTGCACACAAGTGTCGCTGTCGTTTCTTTTTACTTTAGTATATGTATATCAAAAGGTAGTGTAACCTTATTTGACACTACTTTGGAGTAAGCTCTAGTGAATAAGAGTGTGAAACAATACAGGCAACACACAGTATACTGTGTGTTGCCTGTATTGTTTCAGACGCTGCACCCGAGGACGGGTGTACTGTCAGGGATGGCCGCATTAAAATATTATTTATGAAACATGTAATGTCTCATTTTTTTAATCTGATGTCTTCCACCAGGTTACGCATTAATTATTTTTTTGTGCTTTGGTTATATTCTTTGGTATTAATCTTCAAACTAGATACGAGGTTTTTAAGAGTAGTGAGAGAAATTTTAGTGAGTTGTTACCACGGAACGTTCTTCAACACGGCTAGCCGCCTCTTCCTAACTTAACCTAACCTACTTTACAATACAATACGCTTTATTGCCCACCTCAAACATCAAATAATAATAATATACAACACAACATAACAGGCAGAGGTAAACAACAGGCGGTCTTATCGCTAAATAGCGATCTCTTCCAGACAACCTTTAGGTAGCGGAGAAGTTGAAAATTAATGGTTGAAATTAGTAGGTGGTGCAAAATAAAAAAAACAGTATGAGCCACAAAATTAAAGGAGCGATTATTATTGCTTTATTGCTAGCAGTGCGGAACTTGCGCATCGTACAGTCGCCATCAGATATATTGCACCACATAAGGTCTTCATAAATATCTGACATTGACAGTACACAACATGTACTGTAACGCCCAGTCAATAAGAGGCGTGTTCACGTATTTATGAACGCCTTATATGCTGCGATATATCGGATGGCGACTGTACAATATGGGGCTAAACATGGGCCGCCTTATTGAAGAACGAAGTAATCAAAACGGTCCGATACAGCACATTACTTTCCCATTCAGTTTCTAAAATGTCGTAAAGATTAGTTAAGTTTTGAAAGAGGAAACAGACGACAACGAAACCTTGATTTGTATAACACGGTTACGTTAAGTTTGGACCTCATTTGTTACCAAACTTAACCTAAACTGATAGTGTGGGAAAAGACCGGTGATAATATCCTCTTAAAACTTTGGACCAGTTAATTGTTGAGAAATATATAATAAGTTTCTTTCAAAAATTACATTTTAGTGACAAGCTTTTATAGCTGACTGTACTTTTCTTTGGATATTCATCAAATGCTCACTGAGACAATTCTAAAGAGCCCAGGCCATGCTCGGTAGGATTGCTTTTTCTATTATAGAGTCCCTATGGCCACCTTCCGGCTCCATCATCAGATCAGCCCCATGGTACCATATTATTGTATTGTCATCAAAGTTAAGTAAGTATGCAAAATTAAGGCTCAATCGGTTGACGATATCTGCTTCAAAATTGAGTTGCAAGATTCCACCCGAACAAACATACTTATATACATACATACAATGCAAGTTAAATAAAAAGTTAAATAATTACAAAAAATAGTAATAAAATATATATATACACTAATTATATTTACATTCACTTTATTAATAAATATGAAATATATTGAAATCAATTTTATAAATAAATATGAAAATCATAATACGAATACGCATTTAACATAATTAATACAAACAAATTGTTTTTAATAATGTAACTGCGTCTGTAGTACGCACGGCTATGCCGCATCCATTCATGTTGCCTTCTTCGAAACTCGTGAACATCCATTTGAACTTGTTTGTTATCTACGCGGCGACGTATTGAAATTGTACGATCTAAGTAAATGTCGTTCTCTAAGCCACTGTTGGTATCGACTGCAGATTTCTACCCACTTTACTATGTATAAAAATATAATATATATATTACATTTATAACTGAATATAATTATGTACTGCACGCTAGCTTTAAATTGTTTTTATATAACTTAGCTCATATAAGTGAATTTTGTAAATTCTTTATGAGTAATAAATTCTTAAACCAGAATAAAAGCTTATAAAATACGTAATTATTGAACGATAGCTAACCGGATAAATTTACGGATGTTATACGATTACGGGGAATCAACAAAAGAAACCACTAATCGTAATACAATTAAAACGGTTCTAATTTTGGCTTTATCGCTAAAGCGGGTCTTTTTTGTGATCAAACACTAGTCGCTATGCGGTTAGGATAAACCCTATTGCTGTATTTAGTTGAAAATGAGATGGTAAACCCACTCATTTGGGGTACAAGTCAATGGAAACGTCACTACCACATACTTACTAAAGATAAAAACAATTAAACGTACCTATCTAATTGGTCAACGATTTAATATTAGTTAGATAGATTTTGGCTAGATACACGGTGCCACCTACTTAAGTAAACAAAAATAAATGGAAGCCATGATAGATAATGTATGAATGCAATAAATGTCACAAGCGACAGCCTCTCTAAAATTAACTCTCGAGATCTCACTTCACGTCAGTAAAACATTTGTCACTTTCACAGATCTCTTCCACACAGCTGATATGGGACCCTTAACATGAGTTTACAGTGACATTACTCGCTAGTGACTGTGTAAAGGATTTGTATGGAGAATTGTAGTTCTACAAAGTAACCGTTAGAGACGCTGTACTATTCTCATACATATCGTATACACTGTCGCTAGCGAGTACCTACTTTTTTTTTTTCAATTGAGCCTTTGCAAGCGGGCCCTGCGTGTGTGCGGCCCGTAACTGCACATCTGATATGAGTCCCTCTGAGAAGTACGGACTAAGCTAGCGAGTACTGTTCACTGTAAACTCATGCTAAGGGTACTGATACAGACCAGTGGAAAGTCACAGTCAGAACGAACCTCATTCCTCAGATTGAATTGCTCTTCTTTCGGGCTTCACAGACCCGGGTACGTCCCCCTTGAAGCGAAGCGGAGCGGAGTCGTGCAGAATAATCCAATCATCTGAGTTTAAATCTGTATCTCAGCTCCGCTCCCTTTTGTTGTCTCCCCTCCGCTCCGCTTCAGTGTACACAGCCTAATAGGTTATTTTTCTCCGCTCCGTAAAAGTGGACTGTAGCCTAAGGTCACAAAAAAGAGGTGGAGGTAATAATTACAGTATAAGCATTAAGCGCTTATGATGCGCCCACATTGACTACAATGACAATTCTAAGAATCCCTTGAACCTTATCATATAAGGATTATCTAGTCAGGTGTGGTTTTTACGACTTTAGGCAAAGTCCCATAGTAATTACAGTAATGATCCTATATTATACCTTTTGCGATTATGTTATGGCTATTACATGCTTAATGATAGGAAATCGTTGAAATAATTGTAATGCCTACTAATTAAAATACTCATTGGACTGTAGAAGCGCGATACGGTCGCCATTTTTCATTCAGAATTGTGGTGCAATAATTAACTATATCGTTACTTCCCGGCCACGACTTCGGCAGCAAACGGCGGTGGTGAGCGACGGCCATACGAGTGAGCAAGACACCGCGTTCGGACCTTTCGCTCCCACCTATGACCGCCCCTTGCCGGGGCATTACAGCTTTTCTTTTCTAAAGGACACACCACCGCTACGACCCTATATTTCTAAAGGTCCCTCGGGCCCGCAAGGAAATATTGTAAAAAAAAGGCATTACATCACGCCAAAATCGCTTTTTGTCAGTATTTGATATTGTCTTTATCTTCGTTTAAATAAAAAAATTAAAAGACAGTTTTTAACCTCTTATCAACACATCGTTCTACGTGATGACATCGTGACGCAAAGATGTACGTTGCATGACGTCGACTCCACGTCACGATGACGTTGTATGATAGTTCACCGGATATTTATCTGTCCTAGATGGTTTACCCGTGTTTAATAGAAAAACGTTTCATCAAATTTTCAATTCATAGAAATTTAATTTTATCGAAAGCCTAAAGATTTTTTTCTAAAACCTGTAAATATTTCGGAATGTAACAGAACACAAACCTAAACTAATCTATAGGTTGACTTTACCGAGACTTCTGAAAAATTTATGACTGAAGGAAAAATTTGTCTATGAAATGAAAATTCTATGAAATCAAGCATTCGTGGAGTGATTTTCTATAAAAGAGGATCCCGTCCCAGGTAGATAGCCTCCATAGTACCCGTTCAAAAAATCTTCGGATTTGTAGCCCAGATACAATGATACAGGAAAACCAACACAACTACTCTGCGTGCCGCCGAAGGTTCTGTTTGATGGCATTGAACGTCACTCTCATTAACACAGTTCCTCAGCTGATATGAATATCTGTTCCGTAACCCAAAAACGATGCGAACGTGCCAACTCACACGTGACACTCTGCACTTTAGTCTTCCGATAATTACCTCATTACCATGACCCATTAGATAGAAACCCAATTAGTAGCTAGGTAGCAATAGAACATATTAATCACTAAAGATGTTGATATCATATGAATCAGCTCCTTAATTCAACGATGCGTTGCGATATTCCGAATTTAGCAATACGGTTTTATCACAACAATATATAAACGACATATATATCAATTTCAGATTATCTATACTATTATAAAATTCTACATTTGTACTGAAAATCAGTTTTCTTTGAAGAGGTTAGAAAACCAAGAAATATTACGAAGAGAAGATAATGGGATCCTCTTCTTTTATAGAAAAACACTTCAATCACCGAATGCTTCATTTAATAGAATTTCATTTCATAGACAAATTCTTCCTCATAAGTCATACATTTTTCAAAAATCTTGAAAATTACAACCTTTAGATTAGGTTGGGTTAGGTTGGGCTTGTGTTTTAACATTCCAAAATATTTGAAGATTTCCGAAAAAAAATGCTTTCGTTGAAATGAAACTTCGATGAACCATTTGTCTACGAAACAAGGATAAACCGAAGAAAATAAAATGTTCAAAATTTGTATTTCTATAGATAAGGATCATATGACCCCATCGTCTTGAATAAAATAATACTGTCCTTGAATACAGATAGATACAAACTTTACAACCGCTTAGGTTAACTATAACCTTAACCTTTGACTTTAAACAAGAAAGATTAACTCCATAGCTATAAGGTTCCTTCTTGAACGTTAAATAAGTACGTAATCATGGAGAAAAACATCACAAACAACCTTCGTTTGACTCGCAAGAGGCACCTTCCGTAATAACATTATAATTTAACATAACTCGTACACATGTTGTTGGTTGTGGAGGTAAATAACGAATAAATAACCAGTCACATACACCAGAAAAATGCCGACTGGTATTTTATCTTATGTATGTGTGTTAACAGAAACAATACATAGACAACACGTCATATTTTTATACAACAAGTGTATTACTTTTCTGTATTCCGCTTAAAAAGAGGACTTAATCACTGTTTTTATATTTTTCCTGAGGCTACTAATTATTTAATTATTCATTTATTAAAATTTACTAATTCTAAAAAGTTGCATCTCCAAAACTATGACATATAGGTTACTTTAGTCTGGTGTCTAATAAAAAAAAAAGAATGACGTTGACCTGACATTATTGACAGCTTATTTTTTTATGGGTAGGTTGAAGACTACAACTCTATGCGTTTGGTTGTGGATAGGCGGTATCGAATTCCTTCATTCTAAGTCTGGCTATATGCGATGGCGGCTCTATACATACTACAATCTTTCATCAGTACGGACTGATACTGTCAGACGTGATTACTACTTGACATGTATCAGTCTATTTCGGGGACCACGAAAGAAGAATCATAAACCACTAAGACAACTGTGAGACGCGACTCTTTCTCGGGCGAGGAATATTACCTATCTCTTTCTTCGCTGTACTGTGAGCGAGTGACAGGCGAGTCCATGTCGCGCGACAGGAGTCGCGAAGCGTAGTTGTTCTAAACTGGAGTGGATGGAAAGTGGGCGGAGCATTATATCAACCGAACGACGTGCGCTGTTAGACGAAGGCTCCACATCGACTGCTCGTGCGCCGCCTATATCCAACTGCTTCCCGTGATACTGATCAAATCGTAGGTCCTCCACATGTTAGGTATCTCCAATAGTTACATCTTCCGGTATTAACCATCCAAGAACCTTTTTGCTTTAGCAACCATCGTTGTTTTAGTCGACTCAGTCGCGTGCGCTGATAGACGAACTCTCCACATCGACCGCTCGTGCGCCACCTATCCAGCTGCTTTCCGTGATCCTGATCAAATCGTAGGCCTACCCAGGCGCGTTAACTTTTCCGCCATCATAACTCCCAAGCAACCATTCGAATTTTTCTAATGCTTTGTGTGTCGACCTTAGCGTTGTTTATTCGAAAGGCTTTTTTACACCTTAGCGACCTCTAAGTATGTATATACGTTAATATTCACTGGACTGGCAATCCAGAGGTACCGGGTTCGATTCCCGGTCTCTTCCACCAGATAACGCATTTCAATTTTTCTTTGAGCTTTGATCTTTCTACCAATGGTTAAGGTCCACCATTTTAGGGACCTCCAATAGTTGCAACTTTCGGTATTAGTCATCGAAGAACCTTTTTGCCTTAGCGGTCATCGTTGTCTTCTGTCGTCTTAAAATAAATTTATTGCTTACTAGGTTTTTATTGTCATCATAAACGTGCTTAAGCACACATAAAGAATAATTTAATAACAAAGTGTTTGTCAAGCAATCGACATTTTAATAACAGAAGAGGTTTCGGCAGAATCAAACAATGGGTGATAAAGGTTACTTGAATGCCACGTGACATGATTTTAATTCATTCGTTGTGCAAATGAAGTCGATATTCAAGAGAACATAAGTCTTTACTATATCGACTCTGGATTATGTTAGTATTTACGTATGTAGTTTTGCAGAAAAGCAAAGAAGTCAAAGAACTATCGTATTAAGTAACCTGTTGTAGGTTACTTAAGGGCGAAAAAAAAATTGCTGATTTTCGGTGGTATGGCGGCCATTTAGAACCGTCTGAAAAGTATGGCATAGTGATTTTCGTAAATGGCTGCACGACGATGATTAACTGTGCAAAAATTAGCCTGGTACAAATGGTTGAATTGTGTTTTTTTAATTAACGTATTGGCGTCGGTATGGCGGGCTGTAAGTCACACCGGAGAAGTATGGCATGACACTACCGCCTACATGTTTTTTATGGGCTATCGGAAAATACTAAAATGTTTGTGGTACAAATCGTTTGACACTCGTAATTTATCCGACGAGTTCGACTAACGTCCACGCGATTGGGCCGCCGGTACCAGCGCTATGACCATCATTTTTCTTTTTGTCATTGCGTACCTACTAAGACCCCTGAAGAACCGCCATACTGTTACAAATTACCAAGTAAATTGTGTCACTATCTCCCGGTCTATTAATCTAGTTGAGCGTTTTTCATTGTATATATATTATACCTATTGTAAGCAAAATATTATTATTACAAGGGTGAAATCGGGGAAAATACCATGTCCCATTTAACCCGAGAAACCCAAAGAATAACAATGGCATTAGGTAATACGGGCTGATATAATTACGCTAAGACATACTCAGACGGGACACGTAGCCATCTAACTATCACTATCGGTCGAGGAAAGGCAGGAGAAGCGGGTTCAGTGAGGAAAATATAATACGTACCGTAAAACGGGGTTACTTTAGGACAATTTGGGGCTACTTTGATAGATTTAAAAGGGTTATAAAAACGAAAATATTCATAGTGCGATTGAGCGAATGAAGTAAAAGGTTAGGTCTCTATTGAAGGTAGGTATTGCATTGCCACAGATAGTAAAAAAAATAAGGATATACGGCGTAAAAACACTTTTCCAAAGTAGCCCATCTCCAGTTGATTGATTCCTTTTTCGTCGTATTTCTGAATTATTCTTGTTTCGGCACATTGCTGTTTAGCCGTATTCCGTTTTCTAGACAGGAATGTGCCAAAAAATAATACTTGCTGTTGAGTTTTTTTCAGCAGAAGGTTCCTTGGTACAAAATGCCCGTGTGTCCCTATTTTTAAATTTGTTTTTTTACGCTTTGAGGCCCTTGAATGCCCATTGGAAAATCCCGTTGTGTCCTTACCACTGATTCATCTCTGCGCCTACGTTTAGAACCTCTTAAAGTGCGTTAAATGTATACCTACGCTACGGAACCCAAATGGAATAGTGTCTGGCGCAAACATTACGTGCCGCAAACCGGCGGGATTCGAGACGTCGTTTAGATCGCATTAGCAGTGTGTATTAGTATTCTCGTAAGGGGATATGTTTACAAAATAAGCCATACTGCCGTGCTAAGGTAAAAGGTGACATTTTGCTATGAAGGTCCATACAAAAAGGTCGCCTTTTAGCTAAATTCCAAAAGTATTCTGCAGGCCTATAATGGTTGCTTTTATCACGCGATAAATAAGTGACAAAGCGTCCGTCACGTTTTGACAAAATGCGAGTGTGAGTGACAGATGCTTTGTCAGTTATTTATCACGTGATAAACGCAACCATCATAGGCCCGCTGAGGTGTGTGGGTTTCTTAACCCGCGTTATAAGTTTAACATGTGTTTCTGTGGAATCGTAGCTCTGAAACGGATGGACCAATTTGAGTTTCTACGGTCCGGATTTTTTAAAGGTACAAATTACATACATACGCATATAATGTACCTACGTACGTATTTCTACATGGATACAGTACATAATCCTAGCTAAAGCATGGCTGACCTGATCTTGACCCTTTTTAGGATTCCGTAGCTCAAAAGGAAAAAACGATTATTATTGATTATTAATAAAGGAAAAACGGAACCCTTATAGGATCACTTTGCTGTCCGTCCCTCCGTCTGTCAAGACCCTTTATCTCGGGAACGCGTGGATGTATCGAGTTGCAATTAAAACCATATATCCTCGTCCCTTGAAGCTGTGAAAAAAATAATCTTCTATTAACGTAAATCTGAAAATACATTGGTAATTAAAATAATTAAAAAAAAAACTTATATAAAGTAGGTTATGTTAAACAGTTCCAACAGAGGGTTAAGTTAAGTTTGTCGCTCAGTACAGATTATTTTTGCGCAATACGCAGTGCTTTCATAGTTGGCACGGAACCCTCGGTACGCGAGTCCAACTTGCACTTGATCGGTTTTTTTTATAAATAGGTAGCATTGCAAAATACGTTTCTGCCCCAGTGCCCTACTGATTTGGACTATCAAGGCTCAAACAGCTGTTTGGCCGCAATTAACCCTGATAATGATATTATTGAGTCACAGACCGTTGCGGAAAACCACACATAGTACGCATATTTTGAACTGTAAGCATTTATACTGTAATCGTGCAACTACAACTCGTACTATTATGATAACAAGAGGAGAGAAGAGTACAGGAAGTACAAAAAAAAAAATACCAAAGGACAATTTTGTAGGACAGCATGAAATTGGGCTTACCATGTTAGAAAATAAACAACTTTACCAACTCACCAAATTTGATTAAAATCTGAGAAAAAAAAGATATAGACAACAAAATAAAAATTAGCCCGTGAGCGGCTGAACGAGAGATCCTAGCGCGGCTATACGAGTGAGCGAGACACACGTACCGCACAAAGTCATGGTATCTCTGTTACCCTTGTACAGAGACAATCCATTATCACAAGGCATAACGTCACATGTCGTATTCGAATCACATCGCGAAACGTGTTCTGGAAGCACAACTCGATTATCGATATTGATATAATAAACATCTGTTTTGATGTCACGTGTCAAAGAAGAAAACTTGGCGTTTCTGTTTACATGTTAAATGTGTGCGAGTGTGACAAATAAACACTCGCTTAGCACCGCTAGCACAACAGTCACTTGTAGGATAGCGCAATGTCGCACGACAAAAGTCGCGAAGCCTAGTTGTGCTAGGCGGGTTGATTCTGATTCTTAAACCGGCGACACACGGTCTGAAATCCGGTCTAAGATCCGGAATTACGTCACCAAGCGAGACATCGCCATATGACAGACACACACACACACTTTCTGACGTCATTCCGTTCTAACCGGACCGGAATTCAGACTGTAAGTAACCGGTCTTAGGCGGCCTGTCCACTGAAGCGGAGTGGAGCGGAGCGGAGCAGAGCAGAGAAATAAGAAAATAAATGTTAGCCTATCACGTCCCTATAGCACAAAATTGTAAAATTTTAGAAGTTGTGTAAGGTTTGCATTATCATGAAAAAATTGGGCAAGTGCGAGTCCGACTCGCGCATGAAGGGTTCCGTACCTACACATATATATAATCTGTAACAAGTTTGTTGTATGGGAGCCCCCCTTAAATATTTATTTTATTTTATTTTTAGTATTTGTTGTTATAGCGGCAATAGATATACATCATTTGTGAAAATCTCAACAACGGTGATAGCTAGCACCGTTGTTGAGATACAGCCTGGTGACAGACGGACGGACGGACGGACGGACGGACAGCTAAGTCTCAGTAATAGGGTCCCGTTTTTACCCTTTGGGTACGGAACCCTAAAAAATAAGACAAACAAGAGATGTTGTTTAAACAATTTCAAGAGCATGGTTATTTATAGTTTCTTTTAAATGGTAATCAAAGGTTTAGTTTCATTGTATTGTCACACCTTGAAAAACGTATCTGGGTCTATAAAAACATAGGTAACTAGACTTGACTTGTTGGTATTTTGAATTTTGATAGAACCGCACAACATTAACCTTGCAAGAAATTAAAAATGTAAAGTCTAGGCACTAAAACTTTTTTGCAATTTAAGTTGAAACGAATCGTTCTCTAGGATTTTCCAAAAAAAAAAAAAAAATGCCATAAAAAAATCTGTGCGCCTAAGATTTTTTTTAGGGCCCGTAGGAGGTAGCAAATGACCCCTTCTATCCCCCATTTTAATTTGGCAAACGATATACCAAACACCCTGTATAATCGTAATTTTAAATACTTATTATTATTATTCCTGTATGTCGCACCCGCTCACGGGACAATAGTGTCCCGGACCTTTGGGAGGCGTGCACGGAGCCGAAGCCAACGCGTAGAGGCCCTTTCGGCAATTTAATAGAAATGCAAGGTATACATCGAGCGGATGCTGTCCCTATCCGTGTCATGGGACGCACACAGAGACAGCGCCCGCTAGGTGCAAGAACTATTGATGGAGACATGGAATCTAAATACAAATTGGGCTATGGGGATGAAATGGAGGACTGGCTAATTGGGCTATGGGTTGAGACTATCGGGCGTCTACCAGCAAAAGTGTCTCATAGCAAAAATGGGACTGGTTAGACGATGACTCGCCTCCCGCTAGATGGGCCCCCACAAAATAGCGACACATAAAGTGGCCTAAGGGCAACACCGGTATGGAAGGCTTAGGGCGGAGAGGTGTAATACTGGGCTTTAAACCGAAGCCAACTAACCCCTTACGTTTCCACATCCACCCCCGAGCCGAAACTCTCACGACTCCACTCTGCCCGGCCGGATAAGGCAAGACAGAGGCGGAGGCCCCGACCCATCACCCCCCGTCAGGATCCCCCAGGAGCGCTCAGGTACGTGGGGTCGCTACCCCCAACAGCTCGCCATAAGCTGCCCTGCGTGACAGATTACAGATTATGTTTGCTTGCCTCCACGGCTTGATTTTAGAAACCGTACATTTTTTATTGTACTTTGTTTGGATACAAAAATCATATGATTAATTTAAGAAGGCCGAAGCAACAAGTAGGTACTTTCGCGTTTAATAATAGGCAATGATTATGAATACCTAATGACCTCGTCGCTTCCTCACGTCATACTATTAGTCATGACACCTGACATTGGCACTATTCTTATAGATGAAGAGCCTGCGACTGCCAGACATTCGTTATTTTATAAAGGCTGAAAATTTCTCTATTGGTCCAGACGTATTCAATGAAATAATTTGAAAATTTATTCAGTAAGTAGGCAACAAGGGCACTTTTACAAGTCAGATTGTGAATCTACCGGCATTTCCCAAGAGGAGACCGCTGTTGAGAAGAAAGCCGTAAGAAACTCAACAGTAAGTAATTTTTTCGTAAATAATAGTTTTAACAAATACATTACATTTATGTTATAACTAATTACATGGGTACACGTAAAGGAGTTGTATAGTTTCTCCAAATCAATGTTAGGTAATTACATTAAAATAAAATGTCAACGATCAATTTAAAATATTAAATATCCCCAGAGATGTATAAAGTACAACTAAAATATACTTTTTTGAATAATTCAAGGGAGATGCCACTACTTTGCGCGACAGCGGCAGCGGTGCGCGGTAAGTGTGTCTCGCTCACTCGTATGGCCGCCGCGCTCGGATCTCTCGCTCAACCGCTCGCCACGCCGCTGGTCGCGCAAAGTCAAGGCATCTCCAGTGTTTGGCTGGAGGTTGGAACCACAACAAGTATCCGTGCATGATCTTTAATATTACTCCAAACAAAATATTATATATGATGAAATACTCCTAGCCTATTAGCCTTTATACGAGTTTTAGGTAAAATTTTACCCACCTTTACAACCAAAGCCACCACAACGTAAATTTCACCTTTGGGGATCGTTCTTAACAGTATTAGGACCATAAGATAAACTTTCAGCCTTTATAAAATCACGAGGGTCTGGCGACCGCTGGCTCTTGGGCTATTACCATGCCAATGGGCAAACCAAATAATCCGTGTGGCATGACGTTTGTTTGATATTCAATAAGATTCGGCTAGCATGTTTGGTTAACATTGACATTGAAGATTTGGCTCTGTTTGGCAATAGCCAAACACACTAGTAGGTACATAAGCAAGCGCGGAGTAAAGTATAAATCGATGTGCTTAAGCACTAGAACAAATATAATGAAGGGCATAGTTTTAAAAAAATGTGTTTAAATCTCCATAATTGATTGATTTTATCTCACATATACCACAGTGAAGACCTGTGGAGGATAAGTCGCCAGTCACCTATAAACTCGGATGCCGCATCACGAAAATGGAGATGGCACACCATTCAACGAGGAGGGACGAATAATGCAAGCATCGCTTTCGAGTGAAAGCCGCCAGACGGAAGGCGGAGCCGCGGACGTCCTGTACACTCGTGGCGGCGCACCGTTGAGAGTAAACTGTTAGCCGTCGGACTGAGCTGAAGCGAGGCCAAAAAAGTTGCTGAGGATAGAAAAGCGTGGCGCGAAGGTTTCTGCACCTCAGGGGTGCCTTAGGACAACAACAACATACCACGGTCACCTATGTCACCTATGCCATTTTACGCAGCCGAGGATAGGGTGAGCTGGCGCAGGATAGTCCACGAATAAAGGAGGGGTTTCTCTCCTTCCACCTTGTACAGGTCCTCTCGGGGCATGGCTGCTTCGGCAAATACCTGTGCAGGGTGGCAGGACGGGAACCGACAGCGGTATGCCACGAGTGCGGCGCCGCTGAAGACACGGCGCAGCACACGCTGGAGGTGTGCCCAAGTTGGGCGGAGCTGCCTGCCGTGGTAGAGGCCATGGTAGGCAGCGACAGGTCGTGGGAGGCGATGTCCTCCTTCTGCGAGGAGATGATGGCGCAGAAGAAGGCAGCGGAGCGTGGCAGGGAGGACGATCCGGCCTCTCAGCCAATGCACCGCAAACGCGTGGGGTGAGCGGCTGGCCTACGACCGCCGACTACCCCCATAAGGGTACCTGTGGGCGGCAGACACGGGGACGTCTGTCGCCTACATGAAGGTCCCCGAGCGGTAGGCGGCCGTATATCAGCACGCCTCTAACGAGGGCAGGGTTGAGCAGTGCTCCCGGAGACGGGTCCGAAGCTCGGACGGCCGCTAGCAAGGTCGCGGTAGTATGCGAAGAGCGTTTCCCGCGACCTTTCCTATAGCACAGAGGCGGAAAATGGAGGGCCTCATTAGCCGACATGGGAGTCCCACATAACCACCTGGGTCCGTCCCCGCACCCTGGTGGTATGCGTAATGCATTTTCCCCTCCCAAAAAAGAAAAAAAAAGGATAGTCCACGAAAAGGTCATTCAGAGAGGCCACGACCCTCAGCATTGAGGATGAGGATATCCACTCGAGGAAGATACCACGTTCGGCCAATGATGATCCCAGGGACACTTCCATCAACATTTTTGTACTCCTTATATAAGTAGCACATTTTTCGTATGAAATTTACGCATTCAAGAAGTATTATAAAAAAAATATTACGTTTTGTAAAGTATCCCAAGGATCACCATTTGCCGATCGGGGTATAGCCGTACCTTACTTTTATTTTCTATTAACATTCAGTGTATATGTCGGCGGCCGATCGTAAAATCCGCCACATCACGAAATTCCTAGGCATATCGTGAAACACCGCCATTTCATGATTTGGCTAAAAGTTGACCAGGCATATCATGATATGCCTGAAAAAAAATACGGCAGATCGATTAGAGCAACGCATTCGTCGATATTCCTAGCTGTATACCGGGCATGAAAATCCGGCAGATCACGAAATTCCTAGGCATATCGTGAAACGCCGCCATTTTATGATTTTGATAAAAATATCCTAATTTCAATAGAGAAGACGGTTTGTCATTACCACCAGCTTGGGATCCTGTTGTACATCTTATTAAAGATCAAACAAGACCCAAGAGTGGAAACTCTGGACGTCGAACGGAATAAAACAAAAATTATATTTACTAAGATATACAGATTTTTTCACGCCGCCGCCGAGTCAATATGAGCCGGTGCGCCGCCGCAGGGTACCTAAAATGAAGTTGGCGCAAAAAAAAAACCCTAACCTACCTATTATAAAAAAATAACCCTAACCTAGATAGGTTAGGGTTATTTTTTTTTATGACCCATAAAACGAAACTGCTCCCAGAGATGGGTTAGGTTAGGGTATTTTTTTTTGTAACCCGTAAAACAGAACGGCTTCTAGAGTACTGAAAGTATTCCCAGAGTATGCCTAGGAATTTCACGATCTGCCTAAACGTCACTGGTGAGTGTTACTTAGGCAGATCATGAAATGTCGGCCTTTCATGATATGCCTAGGAATTTCATGATCTGCCTTAATGTCATTGGACAAATCGTTAAACGTTATGTCTTGAACGATATGGCGGATGTCATTTAGCCAAATCATGAAATGGCGGCGTTTCACGATATGCCTAGGAATTTCGTGATCTGCCGGATTTTACGATCGGCCGCCGACATATATATCTATTATGGAAGTATTGTGTATCATTGATTATGTGTGTAGGTGCTACAGACGTATTGTTCTGAAATCCTTTGATTTTCAAAATGTCTCATTTCATAACAGTTTTAATTTACAGCTCACACCCCTCTCCGAAGCCGAAAATATTGACTTTAACTCTATAAATATGAAATAAAACTGAGGTTGAGAATTTTCAATCTACTAAAAATTAAATTAAATCTATTGTAACCCCCTTATTTATTTTATTGTCAATTCACGAAATAATCTAAGTCCGGATTTTAAGAAGGAATCAAATACTCACGAAACGTTACTATTATTTGTCTATACATATTATTTGTCTTCCTATCACCAAGTCAATAAATTACTGGAAATTCAGTGAATCACCATAGTAAACACATCGAATGAGATAAAACGTGTTATGTTATCTACATGGGAAGATAAAGCCGCTGCCTATTCCTATCAGACAAGCGATAATCTATAACAAGTGAAACATAACGCCGTCAATGTTGAAAACATATCAGTTTCAATCAATGTAACAAATGTATCAGTGCTATTTATAAAAACATGGGAATATTTTGTGAAATTAGTTTAAATAAACCAGACAATGGACAATTCAAATACGGACCAGGAAGTATCGTATCAGGAGCTATAAGATACTATTTAGATGAAGAATACACTTTTAAAAGAATAACACTATCGCTGAAAGGACATGGACAACTTCGTATTCAAGATCAAAGAAGAAGAAGAAATAACAGAAAATACAGACTTCACAATTCAGAAGACTATGTTGACATAGACCATGTTATATACACTAACGAAAAAAAGGAGCCATTGTGTATAGGGCAGTATGAGACGGATTTTAGTTTTCAACTCCCAGACAAAATTCCTCCGTCGCTAAAGTTTCACAAACACACTGAAAGGTACAAAATTTGGTGCTTCATCAAATACTATGTGAGAATCAAATTCGAAAGGCCAGGAGTTTTCAACCTAACCACTCGTTACAACAAGGAATTAAATGTAATATCTGGCGCTACACCACGATTACCAATAGAACCTGTGATTATTGGAGAACAGAAGAAATTGCTGAAATTTAGTTCCTTGTGCTCAAGTAAAGGCAATGTCAGTGCTAAAGCAACCATAGTTAGTTCAATCGTGAGACCTGGTGAAAGAATAAAAATAGACTGTGAAATAGATAACAACACAAGCGTAAGTGTCAAAGGAGTGAAGATGAAACTAGTTGAAGTAGATAAATACAGCATAAATGGCTTTAATGATGTAACAGGCAGTTCCGATGTTGAAGGTGTAAGTGTTAATTATGGAGTCATATTTGCTGGTGAAGCCACTACTGTTTCTGCTGATCTCCCTGTGCCTGATAAGTGTGCTTCTATTGAACATTCCAAGATGATAGCAAGAGATTACGCTGTAAATATCATACTTTTGTTGCCGTCGCCTCATATTAATTTGTCTCTTGATATACCGGTGCAAGTTATTGAACAGTTGAACACATTGACAAAAGAAAATGATGATGATGATTTCTCTGTGACCGATTATCCAGATGACCCACCATCTTATTGGGAAGTTATGAGCGAGGACATTAAACCCCAAATTGAAAGTGAATTCGACGGCACTGAAGAAGATGCAATAACTATAGAATATTAGTTAAGAAGTTATTTACAGTAATATTATAGTATAATCTATGAAAGTAAATATAATAAATTGCAATTTGAAGGTTCATTGTTTTTTCTTCATTGATCAAAAAGGAAGGTTTAGTCGGAGAATAGACTAATAGTGCTGATACAATTACTCTTGGAATTAACCGTGTACCTATTAGGGCTTGTGCACAAATCACGTGAGGTTCAATAGGGGGGGGAGGGGGGGTCACGAAAAAATCACGATATATCACGTTGGGGGAGGGAGGGGTATGAGGAGACCTCACGTATATTTTTCTACAGTGAACGAACTAAGAAAAATCGATATTTTTTCTCGGTTTCGTTAAAAATAAATCTTCACTTGTTAAATACTCCAAAATAGCGACTCTATTTTACGAAATTTTGGCGGAAAAAAAATACACGTGAGGTATTGAGGGGGAGTGGGGGTTAGCAAAGATCCTCACCAAATATCACCAGGGGGGAGGGGGGGTTCAAAAAGTAGCCGAAAAAACCTCACGTGATTTGTGCACGAGCCCTTAGGTCGGATTGAGCTTAGATAAATAGTATTCTTAGTATCATTCCTAAAGAAGATTGACTTACCGTGGTTTAGAATTCTTGATCTTTGTTTGTTTGAACCCAAACTAGAATAAAACGAGCGTTTAACTAAATATTCCTAAATTGAGTTACTCTTACAATCATTAAAAGCTGTATCTTATTAAATTGATTGCGTCAAGTCGACTGTCGACAAAAATTAATTGGACGGAAAACCGATAAAAGGCTAATCTAAAGAGGTCTACAACGTATTTTATATTTATTTTAGTAAGTAATTTATAAGATTGTTGAAGTTGAAGATTAAAGATGCTTGAAGGTATTCATGAAATTATTTTTAGGTAGGTATGTTATATGTTTGTCAAAACGGGTGGATGGTTCATCCTGTAACCTATTCGTTAAGATCGATTACATAGGCAGCTAAAAAAAAACGAATGAATCGTTCTAATAAATTATACTAATAATTATCTTATATATCTAGACCATGCTGAAATCCATTCTTCCGATGCTACGACATGAACACGTACAAAAAAAATGTTTAGTTCAGTGACCTCCACAATAACCCATAACTTATTTTGGTCTAGATTTTCCGTGTACTTTATTTTTTTACGGTTACTATACAGGTACTTTATTTTTTTACGGTTAGGCACTATCAATAGGTACCTGCATTGTCTTAAATTGATACCTAAATATCACCCGACTTATTTGCGAAATCAGCGTTTAATCACGACGGTGTTAGTCACGCGACATTTGTCCCTCTTATACTGATGTAAAAAGAAAGAGACAGATGATATCGTGAGGAAGAATCCTGCAGCATTTGCCCTTCTAAAAACTAAAGTTTGGATTCGCTAGGTGGATCAAGATTTTAACATCGCAAATGTGAATAATGTCACGAACTAAAACACTACCTTCCCCATTTTAATATACGCAAAAGCCGTAGTGTATTTCATTGGTTGTTTATGTAAGAAATAATTCTTAAAGCTGACTGCTCACATTACTCGTAGGTATATCGTCGAGATATCAGGCACAAACTTCACTGGGCTGGATATTAACTTAAAATATCAGTACCTTTACCATGAATAAACATGATCGCACTCGCTAGCGATAGCGTAAACGATTTTTATGGATTATAGTACAGCACCCTTCGCGGTTATTTTGTAGAACTACAACTTTTAATGCGGTGTCTAGCGATCATGGTCACTGTAAACTCATGGTATCGGTAAGGGTAGAGTTTACGCAGCTCGAAACCACAAAACAGATAGGTAAAGAAATCAATCTACATAAAAGCGCGCTCGACCAAACGCACACATAGACATTGCTCACGGACACGTCAAGCGGATGGCACTCGCGCTCGCACTGGTCTGAACTGGTCCGAGATATCGTGTCCGTGAGCAATGTCTATGTGTGCGTTTGGTCGAGCGCGCTTGTATGTAGATTGATTTCTGTACCTATCTGTTTTGTGTCGAAACGCAAACATCGCGTTTTAATGGCAGTCAAAGGCGATATACCAGAGATATCGCTTACTAGGCGATATCTTCAAGTATTCTCGAACTAACGCCCTTTACATGCGCAACGTTGCCCATGTAGCAAACAAGCTGCAGACGCCCTTATACTGGTAATATAAGCTGAATAAAGACTGTACCTACCATAGTGCTTCTGCAACTTTTTTTGCTACTTCATGTCGACAGCAGAATGTCGAATTTTATGGAACGAACAGGCACGATATCAATTCCCCGATTACAAAAAAATCTCCGGTCCGGGATATTGAAATGAAATTCTTTTGTTTCCGACGTTGCAACTGATACGGGCGAAAATCACAAAAAAACGACTTCCATAGCCGGTTTTTATACGTCCTACAGGTTAAGGCACAGGAAAAACAGTACTCTGAAATAGTAATACGGTAATTGATAACAGGTCAAATCAGCTACTCTTTATGAAATGTCAAAAACGATCTTTTAGCATGAAGTTTCTATTTCTAGTGACGTCATAAAAATCAGTAGGCAAAACACGTCTTCGTTTTAGCTTTTGCCTGATAAAAAATAGTAGGTATAATGTCCAAAAGTTAGTGGTAATTTATTTGGTTCCGTAAATTATGATATAATTAGAAATGTAGGTAATATGTTTAGTGGTTCGAATTCACAGACTACCCCCACTAGACGGAGCATGCAAGGCGACCCGCGCGCACCAACGATATGGTACGGCAGAACATTAAAGTATCAAGACGGCGGCCACCGTTTAGTTGCGTCCTTGTTTATGATCCATGCGTACGTCAACGAAAAAAGAAATTAATTAAATAACATGGTAAATTGTAGTGTTAAGTGGTGTAGAGAGACCTCATTAGTGTAGGTACCTACTTATAGTTTTATTATTTTTAATACCTTTTTGTACACGGTGTTAGGTAGTTTGTCTATCTTCTTCTCGTACTCACTCAATTGCTCAAAGGTTAACTGGAACAGATCCCTAATAGGGATAAGTTTGCTTTTGTACCTATGTTATTTGTAATACATGTATTTTAACTGTTATTTTTTTATCTCGATAAATTATAGTTAATCTCTTACGTGACAAAAACTGCAGTTATGCAAATAATATGAAGAGAGGCATTCAACCATAAAGCTAATACGCACGGACATGAATAGATGCACGTTCTCACGATAATCTATTGAAAACCTGTCGATTGGCGGATTAATTAACTGTCGTTCTAAACGTAAACGCACGATATTTAGTCATTTGATACTCTCGATACAAAAAAGTTTTTGACGATACGACTTTCACATGGGATCTGCACGTTTTACTTCTTCTATACTAAATAAAATTCTGTATTTGTATTGAAATTTTTTTTTCTACGGAGAGGGGTCATGATTTCAGGAAGAATCTTAATAGCGTGATGCAGGATCGTCATTTGTTTTGTTTGGGCGCGCGGCATGCCAACCTGGTGCCAACTGTTTTCATAATTTCCTTTGTCCTCGCATCACGCCGAAACGGCTTGACGAATTTTAACCAGTTTTGGTACAGACATAGCTGGACATTTAAAGATGGTTATAGGATACTTTTTATCCGTCTACGGTAAAGAAAAAATACGCGGATGAAGTTGCACCTTCTAGTATTGAATAAAAGTCGCGCAAAACATACTGCCGTCATAAATAACCCTAGCATTTATTTTGCAAGTGTTTTTAAAGCCTTTCTGTTTGATAGTTTTATTGGAATGGACAGTAAAATACCAGTTTTATGACGCACGTACCTCGAACTTAAGAATAGTCCGCCTTAAAGGTTACCAAGTCACCGAAGGACGTAATGTTGCATAGTGTAAACGATTGGGTATCAATTAGTGACTCGGATTTTGATTGACGACGCGATTGGCGTTTCTAGAGCGCCTGCCTACTGAGCCAGCGGTCTCGGGTTCGAATCCAAATATTTGTGTGATGAACTTATTTGCGCTTGGGTCACGGTTGTTCTATGTATTTAAGTATATATGTATCTATTTAAATATGTATATCCTCATCTAGGACCCATAACACAAGCCTTATTGAGCATAATTTGGGACTAGATCGATTTGTGTGAGGTTATCTGCATGTATTTATTTAGCTCAAAGAACTGGCTAATTAATGCTATGGTCAAAAAGCCCTTGCTTGCCATCTTTCAGAGTGAAAATAAATAAAAACCACAAATGTACTTAATAATATAACGCTATGGATTTAATTTTAATATGCTATTGTAATCGCTGCGTTTTTTTAAATTCCTTCACTTTTTCACAAATAATTGGTTATTTTCTTGGAAATAACCTAAATTTTCTCCAAAAAACGACTCAGAATCCTGAACACTATTGGTAAGGCGTCCCAACTTTTCCAATTCTCCTTCCACTACTTTTAAAGCACATTTATATGAAAGTAACGTAATGGAAATACAAAAATTGTATGAACTTATTAGGACACTTGTTTCCTACTAGAATCAATAGGGCTAAAGATTCTCAGTGTTTACCTAATTGGCAGAATAAAAAATACGTGCCCAATATTTTTTGATAATCTAACTGACGAACTAAGTATATTTTCATGGAATACAAAACCGGTTTTGTTTGTATAGTTTAACCGGTTATAACCGGATTTTTATAGTAAAATAACCGGTTTTGAATTCCCTATACATTTATTTAGGAAACTAGTCTATTCTCCATAGCAAATAAAAGTAAGTATTACCAATTTGTTTCATCTATTCTGTGGTATTACGTACAAACAAATAACAAATTTATGAGTGACTTTTCCCAGCAGTATTCCTACGTATATTTTTGTAAAGATTTACATTTGTCGTCATATTCTATGTCTGTATTGTGATTGTGCCATACAAAATCCCATTACAATACCTAACCTTTGCTCACTGACTTCCAATTTTTTACAAAATACACAAACCCAACCGGAAATGGATTTTTTACCCACGGCAAGATTTTCCCGCGTCAAACGTAGTTTCCGCAGGGAAATTATGGTATTCCCGTCGGGATGAAAACTGTCGCCGGGACGAAATTACGTCACGCCTTGATCTGAATCCGCTATGAATCGTATGATGAATTCACGGCCGAGGGCATCCTCGCAGAATATTAAATATTGTGGAAAAAATAGCCAGGCTTTCATTCGACTTTGGCACTGAAACATCTTCAAGCATTAGCTAGGCTTTATTATACTAAGTGGAAATGGAGTATACTAGGTAAGATATTTATAGTCTATCAAGCGTCGGTCTGGCCCAGGGATAGTGGCGCTACAAACAACTTTCATATGGCAATAATGTCCATACGTCATATATTTGCATTATTAAATGTTATTTGTCAAGGATTTGTCATTAATCAAATTCAAAACATTTTTCACCGGAATGCTGCTCAATCTTTCGTTCTTCGTACGAAATAAATACTGAATAATATTGAAAAAAAAAAGACTTTAATTACTGTGGATAGTTATGGCTTTATTGTGCAAAAATTACTTGTGCGTATTTGCGTTCTTAAGTCCTGTTTCCTCTTTGTTTACATCAGTGACATTCATCGACTTTCAACGTCAGTTACCAGTCGTTGCCAGTAAAATAAATAAGTAGGTATCACTAAAAATCCGCAATATGGCGTTGGAAAACCCCCTGTTGAGGTATAGATGAGGACACTCATAACTAATGTTGTACTAACCTCAGATGTGCTTTAGACTCTTTAATAATATTTTATTATAGTTTTATGTCATACTTATTTTATATTTCTGAATTTTCTGATACTTCGAATATACCTACACTATTTACTGTCAACATATTTTCGACATTTTATTTACCAAAATCCTTAAATTATACTCATTGTAGAAACGTGTCAAAACTGCCAGAAGAGATCATTCACCGCGCATAGGTAATTCTTGCGTTTATGGTTGCGTCGCGTTACCTAATCCCCTTTAGTTTTGATGTACCTATTCTGTTTTTGGTTCATTTAATATAATAACTAATACTTAGTTTGTTAATGCGATAACATTCTAACCTCAGATTAATGCACAACTTAAAAAATGAGCGTTTTTCAAAAAAAGTGTACACGTGACGAACCGGTAAACGGTTTTTTTTATAACACCGATTTTAAATTTTCTTGGCTTATTTAATTTCCCGTAAGTTATAGTGTATTATTTGAGAAAATGGCATTAAAATATTAAAAAATATAGAAAACATCGACATTTTAAACTCAGATTGTGGTGAAACTAGTTCCGGATAGTCACTAATATAAAACTCAGTATAAATTGATTGAAGTATTTTTTGGACCAGTTTTAAATTACACATTTAAAATACAGACAATAAACTATTTAAAACGGGTTTAATTTATATAATTAATGGAACGAGCAAGCTTTGAGGATAAAATAAAGGTCCAGTTCGTCACAATCGCCACCAAATGACTGCTAAAACATGTATTTTTTTGCATTAAAATGCGACAAATCAACGAATAATATTTTTTATTACATTAAGGAATATTCATTTAGTAATGTTAACGCTTAAATATGTGAATTGTTGCACTGCAGCAGCCAGAAATAATTATTTTCAACATCCCAAATCTTGGGACAGTAACTAAACGGAATCTCATGTGACTAACTGGAAAATGTAAGGAATAGTGTACATAGATTGAATATATTGAAATAAAATCACAAAAATATTATGTCATGAATCGTATTTATTGCAACGGAATCAAAATGGTAGAATATATATTATTACTAGTTTATATATGTAATAATAAAACATGTATTAAACTAGTAATAATAAATATTTACCATGTATATTATTATGTATTACATAAAAATCTTTCATGAGTAAATGACAATCTTAATATTGAAAGTTTTATTAGTGTTATTTATCTATTTTTATAGATTATTAATATTACGATTATAAATGTTACGATTACCTTTAGCAAGTAATAGCAACATGAACATTTCAAAATATAGAATAACAGTATTAATTCTCATTAATAAAAAATTGGGCAAGTGCGAGTCCGACTCGCGCATGAAGGGTTCCGTACCATAATCTATAACAAGTTTGTTGTATGGGAGCCCCCCTTAAATATTTATTTTATTTTATTTTTAGTATTTTTTGTTCTAGCGGCAATAGAAATACATCATCTGTAAAAATTTCAGCTGCCTAGCTATCACCGTTCTTGAGATACAGCCTGGTGATAGACGGACGGACGGACAGCGAAGTCTCAGTAATAGGGTCCCGTTTTTACCCTTTGGGTACGGAACCCTAAAAACGGTTGTAATTAAAATACTTACATCGAACGAACTTTATTTTAGGACATCGCTTAGAACGCTGTCTGCCTTTTGTTTTCTTGACAGTTATAAACAAATATAAACCTTATTGCAATATGTTAAGGTTTATGGGTGTATACTTAAGGTTATATCAACATAAACCAATCACAATTTTTTTTCTTCATTTCTGACAACACTTTCAGCTGTCAAGTTAGTTCGCCTAATTAAAAACTCGACTGTAAGCGTGGCCCGACATGCTCTTAGCCGGTTTTTATAAATGTTTTAATTGTTATTTTGCTTTTTAGTCATTTTTTCCGGTGATAACAAATACTTTTCTGAAAACCGCATCAAAATCGGTTCTGACAAATGCGAGATAATGGCGGATAAACATGCGTGTATAACAAACATATGGGTCAAACTAAGTAACTCCTTTTTTAGAAGTCGGTTAAAACATCGGTCACATTTCGATTGTGTACTAAGCTTTATAGTTCCAATTCGTCACAAAATCGTTCCGGTAGTATATCACGTCACGAATCGGACGTGACGAATTCTACCTCGACAATTTAAAATCAAAATTTCAACGTGTTCTGAACCAATTCAATGTGTTTTTGGTTTAGTTTCGGATACTACGATAGTTTCTTCTATGTCTAATTGTGTTTAAAAAGTTAATTATAATCTACTTACCGAAAAAACTGTTACTAACTCGAAATCCTATTTTTAGCGCACTGACACAGCGTCCACCTTTCGTCACCGTTTTCACGGAACTGACGTTATATTTGCAATGAAATCCGATGCCTATAGCATTAAAATGTTGCCAGGATTGAAAAATTAACGCTTTTTGGGGAATATCGATTGCACAAGTATGTTAAAATCGCTTGTGACTATAACCGGAAGTTCCGGTCTGTCGATTTCTTTGGACAGTGGAAAAAGTAGTTTTTCGGCATTATAAACCGTATTTGTTTATAAATAAAGCACACGACTAAAATCTAGACTCATTACTTTATCTGTGTGACCACATTCAATATTCATACAAATTTATTTCGAGTTTCTGCAAGCCTCTGAACATGACTGAGTCGACGTGGGACATACCCATTTTAGCACTTTTCATATCTTTATTTTGCAATAAATCTAGTAATAAATATAATATAATCGTTTTATAAATATAAAATAAATGCCCCACATCTACAGAATCAAATGATACCACTCATATACCCAAATACTAAAGGTAAAGTAAAAAAAAAACACGTTGAACGTGTGGGACATTCAAATTTTGCCATGTACACTTTTTTTGAAAAACGCTCATGCAAAACGGTTAGTTTTTCTATAGGGATTACCGGTAATTTTGGAAACTGGGTAATTCCCATACAACAATTTACCGGTTTTCATTCCATAATTGTAACAATTGAAACCATTAAACTTTACTCATACGTTGCACGTTGATCCGTTCAATTGAATACTTATTAAACCAAAATTACCGGTAATCCCTATAGAAAAACTAACCGTTTTGCATTCCCGAGTTACAATGCTATTCCTATTTTTTTACATTCTTCGACAGCTCTTGCCCTAAATACAATTTGTAACTTTCAAGATAGGCGTTTATCATTTAAAATCATAATTGTTGTGTAAGTACCTACATAATTAAAAAAAATACTTAATAGGCAAATGATTCTACAGAACAATTTTATAACTATTAATAAATTGAATATACTTCGATAGCTCTTGCCCTGAATACGAATTTTAATATTTATCATTTAAAATTATTCTTTATTTTAGGGGTGAAAAGGACGGACCGCAACCGAAACACCACGCTGCGCTCCAAAACATGCATAGCTGACGTAGGTAGCAAAACAGCCAGGCTCAAATGGGATTGGGCAGGCCACGTTTGCCGTATGCATCCAGAAAGATGGGCCAGCATAGCCACTAAGTGGGTGCCCAAAGATGTACGACGCAGACGGGGTAGGCCCAGACGGAGATGGCGGGATGACCTGGACGCATTCATCAGCAACTGGCCGGAACAGGCACTAAACAGGGACCTGTGGAAGTCTGAGGGAGAGGCATTTGCCCAGCAGTGGGACACAAACACAGGCTAGTAAAAAAAAATAAAAAATTACTATAACACCATCAAAATTATGCCACCCTAAGGCACATAGAAGCAACTGGTTGAAAACTTCAATGACTCTCGCATCAGGTTCAGTGGTCCAATAGGTAGGACGCCCGTGTTGGCCCGGAAAGCCATTGGAGACACAGGTTCGAACCCTGCCAGGACCATTAATTTTTTAATTTTCCGTTACCTTTACGTTACGTTTTTTTTTATTTAATAAAAAAAATGTAATGTCATAAGCAATAAACGATTGAATGATTTATTTCAGGCACTGTGTAGTGAACTAGTTTGAATACTTAATACTATATACAGTATATTTTATACATACAATTTGAAAGAAACCAATGCATTGCGATTTTCAACATAAGATGGATAAACTAAACGTTGGAAGCAGACGTCCTTCAGCGAGTCGGTAACCTTTGTGCGGACTATTCTTAAGTTCGAAGTACATTCGTCAGAAAACTGGTATTTTACTGAACATTCCAGTTAAACTAAAACAGAAAGGCTTTAAAAGCACTTGCAAAATAAATGCTAGGGTTATTTATGACGGCAGTATGATTTAGGTAACTTCGACAAGGTTAATCTGTAAAACAAATTTTTGTTTCACATCTGTAAGGTTTCGCCAAATATTCATTTGCCAGAAAGCATTTTTTTTCCAGAACGGTTGATTTTTCAGAATAATTAAAAAACAAAACTAACCTAGGCTAATGGGTTCTTTAAAATGATGTTTATAAAATCCTGAACATATTACGGGTTTCAGGAAAAAAACACTTTCGGAACAATTAAAATTTAGCGAAACCTTACAGATGGGAAAAATGTTCGGGAGTTGATATAGGATACCCTCCGAAAAATCTATTAAGTATTCAATGTTAGAAGAGGCGCATGTGTATTGTACTAAAAAATATGATTTTCTTGTTTTAATTATTGCTTTGTTTATCGTAAATTAATAACTATCAATAATTTTATTAAAGTTTTATAATGTATAACAATGAGTAATTATAATAATTCTTCCTAACACTGGAATCAATAAAGTTAAGTATTCATAAGAACCCATTACGTTAGGTTTGTTTTAATTACATTACGGTGAATGTGGCCGGGAGGTGAGAAAATACCCTTACATTGTACAGTATATCTGTGAAGGTACCTATATTATGACACTTTATACTCTCGCGGTTTGTACACATAATTAACACAAATTATAACGGGTCTAACGCGATATTTCTTATTTACCTATTATATACCTTTATTGTATGTACCTATGCCGCTGGAGTTGCAGGTTTCAAACGCATCAACCATGTTCGATGAAAACTTTATTGGATGCCATGCCAATAGATACCCGGTATTTCTACGGTTGGTTCGAATTTTTTAACAATAATATAACATACTATGTCCAAGATAAATTATAGATTCACTTTGTCGAAATATTTCAAAATGGCGGAGAAATTAAGGATGAAACTTTAAAAATGGTACAGCTGCCGGCAAACTTTTAGAGCATAACCTTAACTGCGCAGTAGCCGATTTACGTACAAATGTACATGCGCAGATCCGCCATATTTGTCCTAAAAGTTTGCCGGCAACTATACAGCCACTTTCAAACAGATTTGCGGGATCTGGGTAAGGCTCAGGAGCGTTATGAACGCTCCTTGACTTATGTTACGTTTTCACGAATATATAACATTAACTTTGCAAAAAACTAGTGAGCTCATAACAGAGCGCTTGTTGCGAATTGTGATGGAATCCAAAAATAAGATTTATATTCGTCTAAATGTGAGGGACAAGGGAACAAATTTCAACCAACTTTTTGAATTCAATAATACTGTTCCCTGAGTTCTCTGTAGTTACATAGCTATTTCATGCTTTAATTGCGTGCAGTCGAAAATAAGTTGAAAAAAATATATATTTGCGTGAATAGGCTAGTTGACTCATGTCAAATTGTACCTAATAAACTAATGTTTTTTTCCGTAGGTATAGTATTTAGCAAAGGAAACCTAAATATATATTTTTCGATTCATAAAAGTGAAAGATGGCTGAAAAAATTGAATTTGAAAATATGGTTTTTAATCTGTATTTTGAAATGCTTAAAACGCTGTCCGCCATTTTCGCTTATGATAGTGACGTCATCGGTCATGTAAACAAAACTGAAAGTCTACTTTGACGACTTCGAATAGTGCCGTCCCTCTCGATCTCCTGTCAAAGTATATTGGAGTGAGCGGAATGGCACTATACGACGGTCGAATTTCGAACATTTACAGGTAATTCTACGTCACGCCACAGATTAGCAAAAGGGAAAAATGGCGGACGGCGTTTGTGACTGTTTATGAAATTTCTAATTTTCAATTGAGAATTGAATTGATAAAATTTAGCTTTCTAGCTTTCACATTTCACACATACAAGACATTTTTTTCAGAGCTAGTAAGATCATTATTTAACATTTCAAAATATATTTCAAAACTGGGTCTACTAGCCTGTTTTGTTAATTTCGAGTAGTCTTTGAAACATAAATTATTAATCAAAAACTCAAACCGTAGGTTTCAAATATATACCAATAAATTGCAATGGCCACGTTCTAAGTAGTAACATTGATAATGTGGTAAGAAACATGTTTTATCATAAGACAAAAATGTCTACAACACTTAGCATTTTTGAACGGACAAGGAGCCTTAAAACAACTTTAGATGGTACTAGCATTACATAATGGATACCTATCGCACATATGACGACATGCATGGATAAACATACAGCCGTCACACAGATCAAGGTTACCTATTACAGCCGTGAAATTTGCATAAAATCGTAATTGCCTTTAAACCAAGGTGGGGTCGTAGGTCTGACCTTAAAGCAGTTGACATCGTCTCACAGAACTTGTGTTACGTAAACGTAACTTCCATTGCAGTGATTCATTTTTCATTTCATATTTCATCATTATTTTTAAAGTCTGTCAAGGATATGCGAAAAAGTATACCCGGATGGAGGAAAACCGAAAATTGATAACTGTTTCGTTGGAAGCAGTTTCAGTAATAAGCAGAGATCGAAAAAAATGTGCGTCATTATACAAGATGTCCTGCATTCAATGGATAACCTTCTATCCAAAATTTATTTTTAATGATAAACTAATAATATCAAATTAAAAGTTGAACTTAAAAAAGGTGACCACTTGTTCATTTTTTTTTACTACTAGTTATTAAACTCCACAAATACATAATGGCCACGACCACTCTGTAAAGAGTATACTGTAATCTAAGGAATTTGATTGGTCCATTTTATACAGCTCCGCTCTAGTGGATAGGCAGCCTTAAATCAAACGTATGATGACGCACGTGCCTAATACTAATACAGCTTCTTATTGAGAACTTAAGAACATAAAGTTTGACGCGAAAGGCTTCAACATAATTGCTTTCGATTGTGATTTTCTACACATACAGGTATAGCTATACGAATTTTTTTATCCCTTTTCATTTACACACTGTATACGAAGACGGAGATATGGAACAAAAAAAAACACTTCTTAACATAAAATAACCAACGCCAACGTAACGCAGTTATTAGATATGACATTGGGATCAACTAGAAACTATTCACTTGTATCTTGGATGCTCTCCGAATGATTAATTTTCTACTCTGCACCCACTTGAAGCATCTCTGTTTGGCCCTATGGTTGACTGGCAGAGAATGCCACTAGGCATTAAGTTCGCCATTTGTACTGACTTTTGTTTTGTGCAATAAAGTTTAAATAAATAAATAAACTAGGTATTTATGTTATTTGAAACAAAAAAGAATTTGACAAATCTGTTCAGCCGTAGTAGAATAATCAGGGAACATACATAAAAAAGGGTGTAAACTATACTCCTCATAAAAGCACTTAGCTCTTAAATAAAATATAATATGATGATTATAAATGTAAAAGAAGTTTACATTACACGGGTAATTATTTATCCGGTGTAAATAATGTAATAAAAATAACTTCAAACCACAATAATAAAGAATAATAAAACTTACACACAGGAAGTGTGTGTTTTTCTAGCAGTTTTCTAAAATACGAATTTGCCTTATGGCATTAATTCCGACATTTGTACTTTAACTTTTGTAATTTGTGCAATAAAGTTCCAACAAATAAATATATCCCACGCCTATAAGTGTTGTAATCATACATAAAACATGGGGGTTTTTATATTTTACTTTTTATTTGTATAATATTTATGAATGTTATAAAACTCGTTGCTTAAGAAAAGAAAAGAAATAAATAAAAGGTGACTTTATTATTCTGTGGAAAAATCCATACAAAATATATTTATGTTTGATGTGTGTACAAAGGTATAGGTCACAACTGCGTAGGTGTACACGTGTAGGTGTTAAAAGGGTGTTATTATAGTTGAAGAACAAAGTTGTAGCTACATAAGCGGTTCGTCGGACAGAATTAAAAAGTTAAGAAAATATTTTTAAAACCGCACTCAAATCGGTTTATACCGGGAGCTATGATGCCACAGACACACAGATATTTTGTCGGTGGTTAAAAAGTTCATGCACAATTTCTTTCCATAAATTACCGGTGGACATATCGATAACATTTTCTTAATATTGGCAAGGAGCAAAAGGTATAATACGGATTGAAGTACCTACTTGCAATAAAAATACTGAAAGCAAAAAGCTGTCAGTAAATTTTTAGTTTCTGTGAGAAGATATTATAATTGTTTGATATAATTGATCACTAATTAAAATAAGTACTCTATAATACACTTATGTTTAATGAAAAAGTATCATTATTTGTCATGTTAATATTAGTTTTTAGAAATTATCCAATGTTTTCATGATATTTTGGAACTTTCTAACCACTGAAATAAGAATTCTGCTTTACTTAACACAAAATTTGAATCTATCTTAATATAGCAACCAGTGTAGTCACATCGTAAGCCACAACCATTAAATTATTGTTACCAAGTAAGTACAGGTCTTTCATGTCTAAGGTCAAGTCTCGAGACCTGAGTGTTAAAATGAATAATTGAAGCTATTAAATACGTGTAAGTACATTTTATTGCGTGCTGATAGTTTGATTGAGATGGCACGCCGCAATGGGATATACCTAAATAGTAAAGACTAAGGACCCTATATTTTTTTTGTGAATTCGTCAAATATTTGTCTGTAAGGTAGCTTGTTTTTTTTTGTTTTTAGGGTTCCGGACGCAAAGGGTAAAAACGGGACCCTATTACTGAGACTTTGCCGTCCATCCGTCCGTCCGTCTGTCACCAGGCTGTATCTCAAGAACGGTGATAGCTAGACAGTTGAAATTTTCACAGATGATGTATTTCTATTGCCGCTATAACAACAAATACTAAAAAAAAAAAAAAATATATTTAAGTGGGGCTCCCATACAACAAACTTACAGATAATGCTACGGAACCCTTCGTGCGCGAGTCCCACTCGCACTTGACCGGTTTTTTTAATGTATTTCCCCCGATCACTCGAAATCGGCTGAATCTATTTGGAAAATTCTTTTTTTTTTCAAAGAGCATACCTACTTGTTCCCATTTTCAAGTAACGTAACTTCATTTCATTGACTCCGTAATTTATTTTAAGTCATTATATTGGAACGGTGTGCAAGTGCTTATACACGATTTATTTCCAACTGTCAATTGCAATATGCGCTCCCGCTAATAATTTCACATTCGACGAAGTGCAATTAAAGGTAATTAATAACACGTAATAAGACACACAACGTCAACGCCACATTCTTTGACACAATTTACGTTGAAATATATTATAGGTATGTGTATATTGTGTATGTGTTAGTGACGTTATTCTTAAGGTCCGTTGGGACGATGGTGATTTTCAAATAGCATCAGTTTTTTTACTGGTAAGAATCTGTAACTTTTCTCTGGAAATAAAGGGGATTATTACTACCTATATTATGTTAAAAAATAAGCCCTTTGAAAAACCTTTCGTTGCTTCCCCATTGCATTTCTATACTATGTATATCGTCGTCCAGTACCCATAGTATAGTAGCATTGCTTAGTTTGGAATTAGGTCGATTGGTGTAAGATCGTCGCTTAATATTTATCTATTTTTTTTATTGCGTAAGCAAGTTTAGGGGGAGAGAAAATCTATTTTTAGCACAAATGTAAATCAAACGAACCCATCCTCCGTGCAACATATTGTTGCATACAGTTGTTGCAAAATGTCAGCTTAATAAGAAAAAGTTTTTGTCAAAATTTTCTTTTTTTTTAGACGACCTGGTCTATATCCGGGCTTGTTAGCCCTCACTACAAGTAGTCGGACTTTGTGTGGGAGTATAACCCGCTAATGGGATTATCTCCGCGCCACCTTCTGATTCGGATTCTTATGGCAAGCTTTTCTAGCCAACTGTACTTTTATTTGAACATCCACCAATTGCTCACTGAGACGATTCTAAAAGCTCCAAAGCTTCCGGCTCCATCGTCAGACCAGCAACACCATATTGTCATCAAAGTTAAGTAGGTATACAAAATTTCAGCTCAATCGGTTGAAGATCTTCTTCAAAATTGAGTTTCAAGATTCCACTCGAAAAAACATACTTAAAAATATTAATAAAAGCTTGTAATTTAACTTCGAGTGGCGTGAAGTGGCGCAGAAAAGGGAAGAGTGGCGTTCTCTCGTGTCAGAGGCCAAGATCCTCTTTGGGTCACCGAGCCAGCTTAAAAGTAAGTAAGTAATTTAACTTCGAAGGTATAAATATAGACTGAGAAAACCTAAATAATAGTAAAAAACGGGGGTAGTTTTAAGGTTTCAGGTTTCTGCGATCTCATTGAAAACGATACTTTCAAGTGATACTTATAAATAAGTATAGAAGTACTAATAATACAAAGTAGTCGTAATGTTATGATTCAAATAAACCTTAAACGCCTTTTGGACATTTGAAGCCAACATCGTCTGCGTAAAACTTTTTCTTAACAATAGTCAGATAAAACGTATCATATAAACATATAATCTTTGGATTTTCAGCTATATACCAAAATAAAAATCCGTCCAACAGTTTCGGCGAGAAGCGGATAAAGAAATGTTTACTAACAGATGGCGCTATACGGCTAGCCCCGTACACCAACAGAAATCCTGCATCGCGCTGTTAAGATTTTTCCTGAAATAATAACACTTCTCCATAGAAAAAATAATTTTCAATACAATTATAAAATGTATAATATGCAGGTAGGTATCTTGCGAAACGCATAAATAAGTTACCGAATTCAGTTTAGCACTGATGAATTCATACGCAACAATTTCGTATCGTCTCGCTTTTGTTACGGCGACTTATTTCATAGTGCAAAACTGAGGTAACAGATATAAAATGAGGTAACCTGAGGTAAACTCAATTTGCATATTGAGGCGTCTCGTTGAGCAATTAAGCGGCAGTTGTAATTATTCGTGACGTAATTAACATTAAAACAATCATGTTAACCCATAAAACTTATTTACAAGTATTTAGGTACTAAAATACCCAAAAAAAATAAAAAAAATATTAAATACCTAACTAAATAATTTAAAAAAAAACGTACGTAATTTCAGCCAACCGTATTCACGACACCTCTCAATCCAAAAAAAACACTATCACAGACACTTAAAAAAAACCCACTTCGAATTTCGAATTTAAAATCGCGCGTCCAACCGCCGCTGCGATTTGTTAGCACTGAACTTGAATGCGCGCGCGCAACTGCGATCTTGCTTACCTTCAAGCAGACCCGTATCAAAAAGAACCTTCTTACTGGACGCATAAAGGTAACTTTGTGCTCTAGAGCGGCAAAACGTGTTTTATTTACGTCATACAATAATAGCATCCTATGGATTTTTATTGTAGGTTTCTATGAAAAGTGGGTTTTTTTGTTATGACGTTGATTTCAGGTTTATAAGTCACAAGTTAGTTGCATATATTATACGTGTTAATTTATTACAAAAATATTATGTTTTAAATATATTTAATAAAGGTGTTTTATATTTGAAGGGTAGGCCGATTCTTGCCTTTAACGATCAACCAACAAATCAAAAATGACATGGATTTTATAGAAAATTACCATACATAAATATGTTATTGAATTTTTATGTATGAATTAGTTTAACACTTATTATGCATATACTTTTGACATAAAATACACTACCTACTATTTTTGTTATTAGATATAAAGTTGTTAAAAATAAATGCCAATAAAGTGAAGATAGTTGGAAGAAAACTAGAAAAATTGCGATGGAATTTTGAGTAAAATAAGGGGACGCATACATTTTCAACTACAACTACAACTACAAACTACTTACGACTATAAATCTACACATAAAATTTAAAAAAATCGCTGATTTTACTGATTGATTCTGAACTACACAAATCAGCGAAAAATTTTCCTTTCGTGAAATCTTACGATAAAACCATAACCTATCCCAACTTAAAACATAGCAATACTCACAATGGACAAAACGATTTAGGTAACTACGGTCTTTTAATTTCTGATGATCCAATCAGGATGTACACAGCGAGCGTCGCAGAAGACGAAAGGCTAAGATCGAAATTCGAAGTTTGCACTTTGCCATCCTTCTCGGTCTAGCGTCAAACAATATTTGAATGAGCGGGACAGCACGATATGAAGTTCGAATTTCAAACACCGGAGTAACCGTTCGGAACGGAGAAAACATGCGGACTCATCCGTTATTTTGCTGACCATCGTTTAACGCGCAATTAATAAGTTACTACTATAGGTATATAATGTGCTTAAAATAACTTACTTTTCTTGTGTTTTTTTTTAAGTTCGTGAATGTCTCAGATCGCAGGTGTTTGTTCCATAAATATGCGATCTGGGGCATTTTACGCCACCCTAAGCCGTAAGTGTGACTTTCCGTAGGAGAAAACCTCACTTCCTTGCCAAGGCAAGACGTTAAACTTTAAAGCCCTAGAGCGCATATTTATGGTCCTCACCTTCGCTTCGGGCCAAAGACACCTTTGATTTAGGACATTCACGAATTCCAGGATCAAGTAGTGTGTTGAAAACAAAATTTTACTAGGTATGAAATATCTATGCCATTCGGAATTAAGACAAAATAAGATGCGAAACCAGGAAACACCTACCGATCTTTTTTTATACCTTCTGAAACAGACTAATTCTCAATAAGTAAAGGAAAAAGTGTACCTTTATAAGACGGATTCCTTTAGTAGCTCGAAATACCTTTTAAAGACGGCCGTATCGGCGGCGAAAAGCGGAAACGTAGTAAACGCCAATAACTCCCTTGGCGCTTACTACTTATTCCCATTTTTGTCGTCGATAGGTATACTGCCTCAGACAAAGCAAAGCCAAATAAACTGTTTTCGAGAAGCCGGCCAGCAAAATTGGCTTCAATTTCTCTAAATCCAACCAACTTTGAATTCAAGCTTTATCCCGAAGCATTTGTTAGCCAACTTAAAATATTACGATACTCACCATCGAATTCTAAATGTTGACTATTTCCAGTTTGTTACAAAGTATGTGTTTTCAAAGAAAATCTGCCAATATCGAGAGGAAACTGAACTAGAAATATGTTCGATTTGTTACTATACGTTTTCATTAGAATTTCAAAACTAGATAGGGAAGTTTACACAAATGTAACTTTAACAGAATTAACATTGTGTTTTTCTTAGTCTACCTTTGACAACGGTAATAGGAAAGTTACCGAAACGTCAAGGAGGCTCAAATAATTAAAATATGCAATATAATCCGCTTAAATCATTTTTTAAATATAAATAAATAATAAATATCGGACAATTTTACACAAATCGAACTATTTCCACAGTAAGCTCTAGTAATTGTTATGGTTCCGTACCCAAAGGGTAAAAACGGGACCCTATTACCTACTGAGACTTCGCTGTCCGTCCGTCCGTCCGTCTGACACCAGGCTGTATCTCAAATTCAAATTCAAATTCAAATTCAAATATTTATTTGTCCAACATAGGTATGTAAATTACACGATGTTACATTTTCGTTTGTATCACTATGTGGTGCCTTGGGTTGAGGCATACAAATTTGATTGCAAGCTTGCTTGCTAACATGCAACATAACTAATTTTACTGATTAAAATTAACATGCATGAAATCCAACATTCCAACAATATTTTAAAATAAATAAATTAAAGTCAAATTCAAAATGGTTTTACAATAATTCAGTTTCATTCAGTAACAATGTCAAAGAAAGTTAAAAGATGTCTGTATTTAATTTCTAATTAATCTAATTTTTCCGTCAAAAACTCATTAAATGAGTAGTATGCCTTTTTAATAAGGTAAGCTTTGGTAGTTTTCTTAAATTTACAAATGTCAGAAATTGTTCTAAGGGACTCGGGTAATTTGTTATAAATTCTAGGAGCCATGCCAATAATGCTCTTCGATAAGAGAGCAGTCTTAGATGGGTGTGCACGAATTTTGTTTTTTAAACGCTCACTGGTAAATTCCTGAAATAGATGTGGATGACTTTTAACAAATACTACCAATTCGTAGACATACAGACATGGAAATGTTAGTATATTCAAACTTACAAAGTATGGCCTACAAGATTCTGTGGGCAGTAGTCGACATATTGCCCTTATACATTTCTTTTGTGCTTTGAAGACAAAAATCCAATTTGTTGCGTGACCCCAAAATATTATACCATAGCGCAGTGTAGAGGATACATAAGCATGGTATGCGGTTAGCATCACTGATTTACTAACAACTTTATTTAACATATACAGAGCATACGAATAACGGCTAAGTTTCGTGCATACATTATCAATTTGACACTTCCAAGTCATTTTACTGTCTAGTGATAACCCTAAAAATGTTGTATTGGTAACCTCTTTAACTTGTTGATTTTTATATTTCACGTTTAAATGTTCTAAATTATTTTTCCTTTGTCTGAAATTCATAATCATTGTTTTATCAATATTAATTTTTAAATTGTTATGGTTAAGCCATGTAATTATAGACTCTAAAGCATTATTCATTTCAATATCGTGACTAATGAAATTGTTCCCAGTGAATATGGCAGTGCTGTCATCTGCGAACAAAACCATAGGGTGTTTGGTTACATTTGGTAAATCGTTGATGTATATGAGGAAAAGCAAAGGTCCTAAAATGCTTCCCTGTGGAACGCCATAAAATACATCTTTCATTTCCGACATATATTCAATCTCTGTTTTGGATTTACCACATAACTTGACAATCACTGTATATTGCTTCCTGTTGCTAAGATAGGATTTAATTAGATCTAGTACATTGCCTCTAACTCCGTAATTGTTCAATTTACTTAGTAGTAATTTGGGATTCACACAGTCGAATGCCTTCGTCATATCCATATATATAGCTGACACAGGCGTTCGTTTATCCATGCTCACAACCACCTTTGAAACCAAATCATATATCGCCGAGTTAATAGATTTGTTCCTACGGAATCCTTTTTGTTCAGAAGCGAATAGGTCTTTGGCCTCAAAGTAATCGTAAACGTTTTTGAATATGACCTTTTCGAACACTTTAGACACAACCGATAACAGTGCTATAGGTCTGTAGTTAGCCATGTTCTTTTTATCTCCTTTTTTAAGGAGTGGCTTGATTTTTGTAATTTTTAATTTGTCTGGAAAGACTCCATTTAGAATGCTCAAATTAATAATGTGACAAAGAAGTGGAGCAACTATATTTCCGACACTTTTTAAAACTTTTGTACAAATATCGTCGTATCCAGTACTTTTTGTATTTTTTAAGGAATTTATAATTTTAAGAATGTCATTTGATATTACCGGTTGCATGAATTAGATAAATTAATTGTTTTATTATTGTGACAGAATGAGTTATTATTAATATTAGAATCAGATTGAGGAATAGGAATAGGAATATTATTAGCAATATCATTAATTGTGTCAATAAAGTAGTTGTTAAAAACATCCGCTATTCGTTTGGGATGATTTATAGTTTGGCCGTTATTTTCTACGGCTGTGATGTTTTCTGCCGGGTAGTTGGATTTAGCATCATTTATAACACGCCAAGTAGCTTTGCTCTTGTTGACTGAACTATTAATAAAATGGTCATTTTGCGCTTTCTGTGTAAGTTTTATTATTCTTTTTAAACGTTTAGTGTATGCCTTCAAAGTTTCCTTGTCAGTGTTATTCAAAGATGCTCTATATTTCCAAAGCATTTGACGTTTGCGTTTACAACATTTGCGTATACCAGAACTAACCCATTTTGGTTTTCTTGTTTTTGATATTTTGATTCTTTTCAAAGGAAAACAAAGATCGTAGAACAATTTAAAAGTCTCAATAAAACTGTCAAATGCCTTGTTTACACTGTTAGTGGTAAAAACTTCATTAAAACTAAGACTTTGCAAACATTGAATAAATTTGTCAATATTATCACTACAATAGTCTCTTCGATAGATGAACCAATATTGAAGAATGCACGTTTTCTTCACTGGACAGTACACTAACTGTGCGGTATGGTCTGACATGCCCAGGTCCAGGACTTTACCAGAGCTTCCTCTGTTATTGTGAATTATATTATCTATGCAAGTTTTACTGCTTAAACGAGTTGGTTTATTTATTTCAATTTTGAGATTGTAGCTGGCAATGCACTTTTTAAATTGACTAGAAATGTAAGTAGTTTTAAGCAGGTCTATATTAAAGTCTCCACAGATTATAATCTTATATTTTTTGTAACATACTTTGTTAAGAATATTACCAAAGCGATCAAAAAACAAGTTGATAGACTCAGTTTTCATTCCTGGTACTCTGTATACGCAAATTACTATTGTATTGAAGTCTATCAGTCGAATAGCAGAAATTTCAATGACATTTACAATACTTTGTGCTTTAATTTCATCTATTGTCTCATATTTATAAATATTGCGTATGAGTATGCAGGAACCACCATTTCTATTCTCCCTGGAAAAATGTGCTGCGAGTACATAGTTGGGTATTTTCAAGTGAACTTCATCTCCTGTCTTCATATTATGTTCCGTAATGCATATAATATCTACTTGCTTTTCCGAGTCGACTTCAACATCTTGGAGGTGAACATATAACATGTTCGCTTTATTTAATAGACCATTTATGTTTTGATGGAGCACTAAGATGTTGTCGCAGATGATCATCATGTTGTCATCATTTGTTCTGTTTTGTTGTGGGTTCGAGACGAAAAATATTTGTTTCTGCTACTGTGCCCTTTTTAATAGTGTTTTTATCTACTGTTGTATCCTTGTTATTTTTATCTATTATTTTCTTGACGTTTTCCAAAATATTTCGTATTCCTGAATTTTTTATTTTCCCAGTTTGCGCAGAAAACATGTTTAGAGACAAATCGTAGTTAGAGTCAAAGTAAATCGCATATTTATGGGTTTGAACATCTAAGTTGAGCAGAGTATTAAATAGCTCTACCCTACAATTATACATCTGAGCTCCGCATATATAGGTTGGTACACATATCACTATGTTGGTATGCTTTATATTTTCTAATCTTGCCTTCATTAATTGTACAAGATTGATATAGTCATTTGTCTCTTTATAATCATTTTCTCCTATGAGCAAAATGCAGTAGTCATTCATTGTGTAGTCTCGTAACCGATTTTCTATATTTTCTAAGAGTTGACATATACCTCCACCTGGCGTCAAGTAATGGCAAATGGAAAAGGTATCGTAGTAATCTTGCATGATGGAAAGGATATTGTTGTCTTTATTACTACTTATAACACATAACCTGTTTGTTTTATTAGTTATTCTCCTTTTTGTCTGCAGCGTCATCTCTACAGTGTCTACAGTATTCTTCTGTTCATATGTATGTGTCTTATCAGGCAATAATTGTGCAGTCTGTTTCATTTGATAATTCGTTGGAATAATGTCAAGTAAAGTCTCCACAGGCTGTTCTTGTATGCTAACTGTTTGTGTACTTGTGTCAATTTTAAGTGGGAGTTTCTTTACGGGCGCTGGCGAAAGTGTTGGAGTAAGCGCTGGTGATAGATGTTGAGGAGTATCATCATCGCTATCAAGGAGGTTAACCGATGTTTTATGGCTCATGAATCTTTTTACAGGAGTTAATTTACATATCGGTCCTTTTTCAGTAAGAATTGTTTTGTAAATTCCAATTGATTTTTGCTGCTCGGACAGTTTCTTTTGCAAATGCCCAATCTCAATGTTGAGTCGATCAATCTCCTCGTGTGCACTTGCAAGTTGAGCCGAGAGATTATTAATTTCGGATTTTAATTCCGGGTCTTGTTCATTATTTATGCTCGAAATATTCGGTAAACTACGTGCGGTGTCATCTAAACTATTTGACAGAAAATCAGCATCAGAGTCAGTATCCGACAAAACTTCCCTGGATTTATGCTGGTTGTTGCGGCGTAGTGGCCGTCTAGTTGTGACGTTTTCTCTATCATCACTTTCCAAGGGCCTGTATTCGGGATTTAAGTTCGTTATTATAATAGAATTTTTATCTTGTGTGTTTTTTGTGGCGGATGTTATTCTCACGATTTCAGAGCATTGTTTGTTATTGCCTGGGTTCTCGCATTTACTACACACCCAGGATTTTTTATCTTCTTTAGCCATTGATAGGAAAGTCTTGACCGGAATTTTTTCACAAGAAATATCGTAACATTTGCCGCAAGAATTACATTTTAGAAATTCTTTATTTTTTATTTCAGCCTTACAGATCATGCATTTTACTTTTAAAGACATTTTGAAACTATTTATTTAGTAGTGCCCTCTGTGGTCAATTTTGGTAATGTAGTAATCTCACGGGTGTACTTGAACGTATCTATTTCTGAACGCACCCTTTGATAATGTCATGTCAGTGTCAGCTGTTGATGTCTGATGACAGTGACAAGTATTCAGATGACTATTGAAACGTACCTGTTATTTCTCAATGATTTTTCATTAATTTTGACTGTTAATTTAAAGTTGCCAATGTGTGAGTGTGTTTATTTAAAAACAGTTATTCTTCCCGATCAGTTTTATGTATAATATTAGGTTAAAACAGCTCACCAAAGTGTAAACGAAGTGATTTTCTTGCACCTAGTATTCGCACGGTTGTTTTCAATAGACTTTCTTCTTCTTCAAGCAGCGTTATGCAGTTTAAATTAATTATTTTTGTAGCTAGTTCGTCAACACTGTGTTATCCTTTCAGCTGTCAGCTGTCAACCCCAAGTCAAGAACGCAGTCAAGCTGTCAAGAACGGTGATAGGTCAAGCTATCATCACAGTTGAAAATTTCACAGATTATGTATTTCTATTGCCGCTATAACAACAAATACTTAAAATAAAATAGATATTTAAGGGGGGCTCCCATGCAATAAACTTACAGATAATGGTACGGAACCCTTCGTGCGCAAGTCCCACTCGCACTTGGCCGATACTTTTACAAATACATATTAACATCGATGGCCCAGGCACAAATATTTGAGTTCATCGCACAAATATCTGCCCTTGCCGGGATTCGAGCCCGGGACCTTCGGCTCAGTAAGCAGCTGCACTACAAACCGAGCCAACCGCTTCGTTATATAATATTATTGTTTTTGTATTAAAACACGGGCATTTGTTTACGTTTGTAGTATTTAGCGATAACAGATTCACAATAAAATCACGTTTCGCATGGCTAGTTATAAAACGCAGGTTTTATTGAACGCTATCGAAAAATAATCCAATATAATCGGAAAAGGCACGTCCACAAATATTGTCATTCATAAAACATCGTTGCACGTGGCCCGTGGTACAAATACGAATACAACTAAGTGTTTCCTATACGCACTAATTTTAGCAAGTTTTTTTTCGAAATGGCTTGTATTTAAATCCTAACCATACGAGAATGCGCCATGTTGCGGAATTTCACTGGAACTAATTTCTTACACTGGCAATGATTTTATGATTGTTTATCAACAATATCAATCTCATTCGTGGTGGTTTTTTACGTTTCTTTTAAAAGACAAATAATTTAAAATATCCAAACAAAATGCCGAAAGCCATTCAAAGTCGTGAGCGTAATGTCATAAATAAAGTGTACACGTGTTTAATACACCAAAAACAGTCAGGAAATGAGAGCATTCCATTATATAATACTAGCTTTTGCCCGCGACTACGTAAGCGTGGAACTTGATCAAAAGGATTATTAAAAGTGCCTAAGCAAATATAAGAGCAATTGTGCTTTTGGTCTAATCATTACTTTTCTTACAGGGTCACCGCATCCCAACAGAAATGTTCACTCACTTTTCAATCTTTTTAGGTATAATTTCCAGGATGAAAACTATCCTATGTCCTTCCTCGCATCTTAAACTATCTCCATGCCAAATTTCATCAAAATCGGTTCAGCGGTTTAAGCGTGAAGAGGTAACAGACAGACAGACAGACAGACAGACACACTTTCGCATTTATAATATTAGTATGGATTAAGAAGTTAACAATGGAACTGACAGGTATTTAAACTAATGTCATTATAGTGCGATTGCGCTAAATTGGTTGTTATTGTAATAATGATCTGCGACTCTAAACATTTTTTTGTCAAATTAACTGGACTAGGCTATATAGAGCTCTGTATCTTAATGTAATTTTCTTCTTTTGATATTTTATGTTTGAGGTATTTTTTTATTATTATTACCAAACAGTCAATGTGAGGTATAATTAATTGAATCAGGCGTTACTTTGCGGAAATCCATATTAATGAAAATAATAATATTGCTTTGCTATTCCGCGATATAATATCGTGCCAGTTAAATTTGTGCTAACCCGTTATACTTATTTGCGTATTTTTTCATGCATATATGCATTTAATTGTCCCACCCTCCCATCACGATAAGAAAAATAAATACGCAAATAAATATAACAAACCACCACCAAAATAACAGAACTTACTCGACACGTGTTTCGCCCCTCTACGAGGCATCATCAGGAGATATTGACGGTCTGGAGTCCGACAACCGAAACGGTTGTCGGACCATGATTATTAACAAGTAGAAAGAAGTTTTTTTTTTTTCGAAATTCTGTTTTTCATAATTTGTCAAAATAGCGAAAAAAGCTCATAGAGGCACTACTATCTATATAAGTGAAAACAATATGTTGACGTTTCATCCGTATATAATGGAATGCAATTTATTGTAGTTTGAAAATCGCGTGCTGACAATACTTATTGTAGGATTGCTCTTGTAGCTTCCGGCGATTTGTTAGAAATTGACATGAAACATAAAATAGAATGAACGATGATTCCTATGACACCTGTCATCTCAGTACATTTTATAACCTTTATTCGGAAAAATGTACTCAGATGACACTTGTCGTGGGATCATCGTTCGCCGCGTGGGGTATAAATAATAATCGTTGATTGGCACAGAAGACACCAGAACACAACACCAGCGTCATTCATTGGCATTGCTATACCTAGCAAAGCCAACAGCATTGCTGATTGGCGATCATTTCTGGTGCACATCTCTAATAATAATATAATATGTACCTATCGTCCTAATGTTATATTGGATTAAAATTGTAAAAATGTGTTTTCCTGAATAAATTTTCCTATTCTATTCACACTTTGTGAGTGTGTTTGTGTGTATGTTTGTTTATTCTTCACGCTCAAACGGCTGGACCAATTTTGATATATTTTGTTATGAAGGTAGCCCTGTAGCTGACACCCTGGATTAGCATATTTCGCCGTGCAATTAGCGCGAAAGTTCGGACGTGTATTGATGACTCATTATTGGCCATGGCCTCTAACGTCATAAAATGTACATCATGTCAAATCGTGATTTGTGAAGTGCTAGCATTTATACAGAACAAAGTGGACGTGATGGGTGAGGAGAGTATCATTAAGCTGGTTACCTCTTCGTTATCCGTAAAAGAAATCGAAACGGCTAAGGACTTGCTGTTTGACTCGTTGACTACGAAACAACGTAAAATACTACGTAAAAATGGCGGAAAAACAGAGAGGAATCTGAAGGATATTATATCACTCTTCAAGCAACAAGACGCCCAGGAATTTCCCATTTTTGTGGCGAAAGACTTGCATCGACTTCCACCAATTTCGTTCGATCATGTCGATGTAACACGATTATTAAAAGATATTCTAGTGTTAAAAAGCGAGTTGGACACCGTTAAGTCAACATACGTTACAGAGCATCAATTAAATGAAATAAAGGTCGACTTAGTTAATCTAAAACAGGCATCACTGGTCAATCCTTTTGATTTAAATGTCAACCGTAAACGCGGTGCGGCCGTTAGACACACTAGTTTTTGTTACGATAGTGGCCCAATGGGTTTAACTTTACCCTCGTGTGCAGAAAAGAACACTGAAGGTAGCAGCAGTGCAACGCACCAACGAGACTTTACCGATAAGACCGAACTGAGTGCACGGGCGGAGAACGACATGCTATCTCGGTCTCCCGTGCAGGAAATTAATGCACCTGCTGACACATCTCACTTGCAATACGAGAACGAGATGGCTGCGTGCGCGCTAACGGCGGCGCAAGAGACGGAGCGACAAAGTAAGATTCTAACGTATGGGCCAAATGTAAGACGATGGCGGGAGCCGTAAGTGAGAATGAAGGTGTCTTGCACGTGAATAAGGAGGACAGTCCAGGATGGAACAAAGCTGAAAATAAAAAAAAACGAAGGCGGTTGAATCGTATGATGGGAAGCGAAGGAAAAGCGAAGACACAACTGGATGGAAAATTTAAAGCGGCAGACATACGAGTTCCTCTGTTTATTAATAATTTGGACAAACAAACGAGTGACATGGATATCCATGACTACATAAAGCAGAAAACTGGTTTATCGGTTACGCTTAAGAAAATAGACATGATAACGCCTAAGCGCTATAACGCGTATAAAGTCTTTGTACCACACACCAAACTCTCTTTGTTTATGGATGGTCATATGTGGCCTGAAGGGATTCGGTTTCGTAGGTTTATTTATTTTAATAGAAGCACCTATAAATCGAATGGTGCACATGACGGGGACAAAAATAAATCTTGATGGCGAATATAACAGAAATACGTATATGTAGTTTCAATTGCAGATCAGTAATGAGATCAGTTGAGTGTGTCAAGTCGCTATGTAGACAGGCACATATTATATGCTTGCAAGAAACGTGGTTGTTATCGGAAAATATCCCTTATCTTGGAAGCATAGACCAAGATTTCGCGTACACAGGGAAATCAGCTGTTGACACGGGAGACGGGTTATTGTGCGGGCGTCCATTTGGGGGTTGTGCTATCCTTTACAAAAAAAGTTTGTTTACATCCGTATCGGTCGTACAGTGTAATAGTGCGCGTTTGGTAGCTATTAAAATAAAACTATCAGAGCGTTCGCTTTTAGTGTTTTCGGTTTATATGCCTACCGACTCCGCCGAGTCACTCGCAGAGTTTGTGCAGTGCTTTGGGGAAATTGCCGCAATAGTGGAGGACTGCCAGATAGACTCAGTATTCATATTAGGGGATTTCAACGCGCATCCTGGACGAAGGTTTGGCAAAGAGCTCATTAACTATTGTAGTGAATTAAAATGGAAGTGTGCGGATATGGAAATACTTGGGCATGATTCGGACACATACACATACGTGAGCGACATTAATGGATCTAGTAGCTGGCTGGACCACTGCGTGGTAACTGAGGCGGCGTGGAGAGCTGTGGTAGATGCCAAGGTGCACTACGATGTGTATTGGTCCGATCATCACCCACTTGAAATTAAATGTAACTTAGAACTACTAACGACTAGAAACGAAATAATCTGTGAAACAACTAATTCCATCCTTTGGGGTGAAAGAACTCTCGAACAGATGACATGTTTCGAAAATTATTGTAATAGTAAATTTAAAGGTATTGATTTCCCGGTCGAGTTTAGAGACTGTTGTGACATGCAATGGAACAATTTAAATCATAGGTTAGTTATTGATAAGTTGTACGCAAATATTATTAACGTTTTAAGTGAGGCCGCCACCGTAAGTTATTTTAATAAGAACAGTCTATCGCGTAAAAAACAAGTTGTTGGCTGGAACAAACATGTACGACAGGCTCACACGGAGGCTCGGCTTGCATTTAAGAATTGGATTTCGTGTGGTAAGCCAGACGGAGGACCGTTATACAAACATATGTCCGATACTAGGAAGGTCTTTAAGCAAAAGCTTAAGTGGTGCCAAGACAATGCTGAACAAATTAAGATGGATATCTTAGCGACGCACCACTCTAATAAGGACTTTCCTAGTTTTTGGAAACAGACCCGTAAGTTGAGTCCCAAGTCGAGTCTTCCTGTGAGCGTGGAGGGTATCAGCGAGTCTCATCAAATTGCGGAGCTCTTCAGGAAGCACTTTAGAATAGAGGCTCGGACAGATATTGATGGGGAGATGCCATACACGGAACGGCCGTCTGATGGCTTAAGAGCCATCAGACGGCCGTTCCGTGTATGGCATCTCCTCTCGTTCCGTGTATGGGATCCTTATATAAGTATAAGGATCACGGCGAAGGAAGTGGAGGCAGCGGTGAAGAGCATGAAGTGCGGTAAATCTCCTGGGCACGACTCTCTTAGCATAGAACATCTATTGAACGCCGGAGTGCATATGCCAAGAGTGCTCGCCATGTTCTTCACTTTCTGTGTGGGCCATTCCTATCTACCCGATGATATGATGAGAACCGTGGTAGTGCCCATAGTTAAGAATCGGACAGGAGACACTGCTGATATAAATAATTATAGACCCATTTCGTTGGCTACGATTGTGGCCAAGGTGCTAGACAGTGTGCTTGACAGGGAACTGGGGAAACATCTGACTCTTCACGATGCACAGTTCGGATTCAGGCCCGGACTCTCTACGGAGACAGCAGTTCTATGTCTCAAGCACACTGTTTGGTACTACACAGATAGGGAAACTGCGAGTATATGCGTGTTTCCTTGATCTGTCAAAAGCCTTCGATATGGTTCGCTATGATAAGCTCTGGCAGAAACTGTATGAGGACACGAGCCTACCCAGTGAGCTGATAGACCTGTTTAAGTATTGGTATGGGCACCAAAAAAACGTTGTGAGATGGGCCGACTCGCTGTCCGATTCGTACAGACTGGAGTGCGGCGTGAGACAGGGTGGCCTGTCGTCACCCAGACTCTTCAGTCTGTACGTTAATCGGTTGATTGATGAGCTCAGCAACACTATGGTCGGATGCTCAGTGGACGGTACGTTTGTAAACAACATCAGTTACGCAGACGACATGGTGTTGCTGGGCCCCTCAATCAATGCCCTCAATAAGATGCTCAGTGTTTGTGAAAGTTATGCGGAGTCTCATGGTCTCAGGTACAATACTTCCAAGAGCGTGTTATTGGTATTTAAGGCGGGCAAAAAATATTATCCGCGTATACCACCAGCTTACCTATACGGTGCACCTCTTAAAATCGTAAAGGAGTTCAAGTACCTGGGACACTGGGTAACCGAGAGTCTAAGCGATGATAAAGACTTGGAGAGGGAGCGTAGGGCGCTCTCAGTTAGGAGTAACATGTTGATACGTAGGTTTGCAAGGTGTACTAGTGCCGTGAAGATTACCCTTTTTAAGGCGTTCTGTCAATCATTTTACACTTGCAGCTTATGGATCAACTATACTCAAAAAGCTTATAGCGCCCTACGCGTCCAATATAATAATGGATTTAGGACGCTGTTAGGGCTGCCGCGCCATTGCAGTGCATCAGGGATGTTTTGCGACGCGCGCACGGATGACTTTTATGCTATAATGCGAACGCGCGTCGCGTCTCTGATGAGGCGCCTGCGCGGTAGCCCGAACAGCCTCCTGCAGACGGTGGCGGCGCGCCTGGACGGCCCCTTCCTGCAACACTGGGATATGTTGCACAGGGCGTCCAACTGACGTTGTCGGTATAATTATTATTATAAATATTGATAAACACTAACATAGGTTAAGTTTACTATTGTTACTAACCAAATATGGAGTTATATCCGAAATAAAAATTATTGATTGATTGATTGATTGATATACTTTATATCCCGAAAAATTAAGTGTTCCCGTGGGATGAGAGAGATTCTGATCATAAACGTTCTGAAAGAAACGGGGGCTCGAGTTTTTTTTGTAATGCCGACATTGCAAAGCTCCGTCGAATATCAATCCAGGAGGGATAATCGCGTCTTTCGCGTGATGGGGTAGCCATTTAATTTCTAAAGCCCCTAAGTTTCGTAGACTTAAAACGTGACGTGAAGGTAAAACTTTACGTTAGTGTAATAACAGCGTATGTCGCTACGATTTCATAGTCATAAGAGTCTTCTTATTTTCAAAATAAGTCCTCGCTTGACTTAGAAATTGGGAGTTTTCGTGGAAGGAACGTGTGTGTCGCAGATTCACCTGGAAGCTTCGATAAAGTTTATGCTTGTCACAAGTTACCAATTGACACGTTTTCTTCCGAATGAAGAATATCACCTTTCCTATCAAAACAATAACGTTGGTTTGCTAATCCACGATACAATAACGTGCCCATCAAGTAGTGCTAACCTTTCATACTTACTTGCGTATTTTGTCATGCATTTTTTTATGTCCTAGGGGGCAAACGAGCAAATAGATCGCCTGATGGAAAGCGATTACCGTCGCCCATAGCCACCTGCATCAACAGAGCAGTCACAAGTGCGTTGCCGGCGTTTCAGGAAGTACGCTCTTTTCTTGAAGGTTTGAAGGTCGTAACCGGTCCGGATTTTGTTTGGAAAACACCATGATACATGTTTTGTACAAATACAGCTGGGCTGGGCAGCATATGGTAAACTTTGTCGGGTCTTCACATCGCCAATTCCACAATGTCTGAAGACGAAAGTTTTCAACCAGTGCGTCCTAGCTCACCGTATTAGCAATTTGAAGTTGCAGTGGGCTGGCCATATTAGCCGAAGAACCGATAACCGGTGGGGTAAACGTGTTCTTGAGTGGAGACCGCGGATCGGCAAGCGTAGTGTGGGACGCCCTAGGTGGAGCGATGATCTGTGCAGGGTGGCTGGCAAAAGCGCTTACAATGGCGTGCAGTTGGAGAGGCCTATGTCCAGCAGTGGACAAGAATAGGCTGATAATGATGATGATGATGATGATGATGATGATGATGATGATTTTTTGTTCTACGAAATAAGAAACCTACCATTTCAAGAATTCCTACGTACGTTTGCGGGTTCGATGTCCAGTTAAGGACATGGGTACATCATCATCATCATTTCAGCCACAGGACGTCCACTGCTGAACATAGGCCTCCCCCAGTGACTTCCAGATCGTCTGTCCACCTTATGGGTGGACGTCCCACGCTGCGCTTGCCGATGCGTGGCCTCCATTCGAGAACCTTACTGCCCCATTGTCTGCAACCAATGTCTGTTCCCAGTGATGACATACGGAACAGAAACGTGGGCTCTTACTGTGGGGCGTGGGCCTTATAAGGAAGCTCAAAGTTGCACAGCGCGCTATGGAGAGGGCTATGCTCGGTGTTTCTTTGCGAGATCAAATCAGAAATGAGGAGATCCGTGAACGAACAAAAGTCGCTGATTATAGCCCGACGGATTAGCAAGCTGAAGTGGCAGTGGGCGGGGCACGTAGAACTGACATGAGTTCAAAGGAATATATTTCTGTGTAACAACGGGGCGTTATTGTGTTTTATCCATTGGAAAGGGTTGATTGGCCTGGCGGTAATGTTCCTGGTACCAAAGACCTGTGAGTGAATGGACTTGTAACGATCGCGAATGAAGGATAATACAGTTCTAATAATAAAACATATCAAACGTACATAGATGCGATAAACCATCATACTTTCTTGTAATTTCCATTTTATTCTCCTATTTTTCCTTATTTATTACTTAAAGAATAATATTATTATTTTATAGATACACTTTTAATATGTTTTTTTTAGACCTATTTTCTTAAGATTGATACAAATTAGGTTAAGTTCATATAACTGTAATAATAGTGAAGTATCCTTTTTCAAAATCATCAGGGTACTGCACCCTTACCATGAGTTAACGTGACCGTACTCACTAGCGACAGCGTAAACGATTTGTGTGAAGAATAGAACAACGCCCCTAGCGGTTACTTTGTAGAACTATCAATTTATTTTGTTTTGTATGTTGTGACGCCTAGAGACCATGTACATCTCTAAGAAATCTAAATTAAGTACTTAATTATTTTGTTGCATTAGTTATTGATTTTGACTCCTTGAGACCTTATACATCTCAACGGAATTGAATTATTTCATTAATTAATTATACCGATCTATATTGCGTGTCGTGACGCCTAGAGACCTTCTACATCTCTGAAAAAATCACTTTATTTTATATAATTTTTAGTGTAAACATTGATTTGGAGACTTGTACATCTCCTCTAACATATATGTATCAATTACCTAGCTATAATATAATTGTATTAGTTTTTAAGTATAATTCACGAAAAAATGACTTACTGTTGAGTTTCTTTCGGCTTTCTTCTCAACAGCGGTCTCCTCTTGCGAAATGCCGGTAGACTCACAATCTGACTTGTAAAAGTGCCCTTGTGGCCTACTTACTGAATAAATTATTTCATTTCATTTCATCCATAAAAATCGTTTACGCTGTCGCTAGCGAGTAAAGTCACTGTAAAGTCATGGTAAGCTGCAGGCAGAACAAAGAGGCCCTTTCGACAATCTACCCCGGGTTGTCACACCAGTTAAGGCAGCTGAAGAGACCTCAGCTCCGACTCATAACTGGAGCGATAACTGGACATGCCCTACTAAACAAGCACTTATTCACTCTAGGTGTTACCGACAGTCCTCTTTGCAGAGCCGAGGCCGAAGAGACAGCCGCCCACATCATTCTCGAATGTCCTGGTGTGGCCAAATACCGGAGAAAACACCTCGGATCTCAGAGGTCACTCCCAGAAGTCGTCGGCAACATCAATGGACTGGCTTTCTGGTAGAGTTGGGTTGGCAAGATTAGTACCAGCAACCGTTCACGCAAAATAGGCGCATTGTAAGACGTCGAGTTGCGGAAAACTAGCCCGCTATAACCTATAACCTATATACAGCCTGTTACCGGCATGCGGGCATTTATTAAAACTGATAATAATATGATCCATTAGTAATTGTTTGCATGTATTAGCTAATCATAATTATGTAAATTAACTGCACAATTAAATATCTTAAATCCGCACATTCAATGTAGTTAATTGTCGTTACTCATATCACGCTGTCATTTAACACTCTCTTGTCAATTTACTTTACTGTACATTACTGGTAATTAAAATTTTGTTAGAAAGTTAACAAAGCCTGAATTTGAGTTAATTAATTAAATTAAGGTCATGGATACGTTACTTTACTCTACTTTAAGAAAAGCCTACTTGGCGGTAACACACTGTATATATATACTCATGGTGAGGGTACACATGGCTTCTTTTGACGTCGTTTTGCGAGTTGTTACGTTTATTGGTGTCAAGATCAACACCGGTCCAGTTAGTGGACGTACGCGAAATAACTGGTTGTTTTTAAGAATAATTAAACCTTGATCAAATAACACAGTTTAAATATCGCTACCAGTTTCTTAACTGCAAAAAAGAACGATGTTCAGTCACCAATTGAAGGGGTGTTTGCAAAAAAAACATAAGTTATGTTGTTTTTGTAAACACTCCTTCAATTGCAATGCTATGTACTATGGGCTGCATAAATACATGGCCCATTTATGAATAAATAGGCCATGCAATTCTGCAGCTCATTGTACATTAACTCTTGCCCTAGAAGTAGTTTATAAGCCATAGGATACTTGCAATGCTTTGAGGTCAACAAGGATTAGTTTCATTATGATCAATTCTTACGGATCAAAAGTGCAGAGTTAAATTGTGTTCGGTCATTGTCCAAAATGGAAATTCGGTTCAGCTTCAAGTATGCAAATAAGATTTAGTTAATATAAGTCGAATTACTACGATAATATCCCTGAATGTTTTCATCACTCTGTTTTTATGTACGCAGATGATTTAAAGTTTGCGCGTACCATAGATTCCCCTGAAGACATCGTCTTACTGCAAAGTGACATTGATAGACTTATCGCATGGTGCTCGCATAATCGTATGCATTTGAACCCGGAAAAATGTGTCCATATGAAATTTACTCGCAAACACAACATCACACATTCTGCCTACTTCATTAATGGTCACAGACTCAGTACGGTTGACACCATACGTGATTTAGGAGTGCTTTTTGACAGTAAGTTAACCTTCGTCCCGCATATTGAAAACATAATCAAAAAGGCGTCGAAGCAGTTGGGCTTTGTCATTCGCAACACTAAATCATTTAGACGTAGTAACACAAAAACACTGCTGTATAACAGTCTGGTACGAAGCATTATGGAATACTGCAGTGTTGTATGGAGACCACACTACGCAACTCACTCCTTAAGATTGGAACGCATCCAAAAACGGTTTGTTCGGCATCTAGCATTTCAAACACGTGTTGTAGCTAAAAAATCTATTTCCTACATACGCAAAATACAACATTTCAATATAACCTCATTAGAAACCCGTAGAACAATCCTTGATGCATTATTCATGTACAAATTAGTACAACGCAAAATAGATTGCCCCCAGCTACTAATGCTTCTGCGTTTTCGTGCTCCTTCTCGCTTCCCTCGTGTTCCCATTACACCTTTGTGCCCGCCGCTGAGAGGATCCGTCTCAGGTAGAAACTCCCCGATTTGTAGGCTGTGTAAAGTTGCTAACACTTACAGTGATGTAGTGGACATTCACTGTGATCCACCCCATAAATTAGTAACACATATACTGAAGGCTAACACATAACCTCTAGGGCAGTGTCGATTTCCCTTCTTTTTGATTTATTTACGTTTACTGTTCATATTATAATAAGAATAAGTAAAATTGTTTTAAAATGTTTTAGAATGTTTTATGATGTTCTTGGTTAGTTGGCATATTATGTTTACTTTAATTTCTAGATATAGTTCTAAAAATTGCTATACTTTAGTTTAAATTGTTTACTAGTTGTTTTGCATGTTGTGTTTACCTATAAGTAATTGTGACACCCACATCCAAGATTGTAATAGTGTGACTTTCCATGTTTTGGTGTTAACAATTGTTGGTGAACCTTAATTCAATAAATAAATAAATAAATAACGTCAGTGACTTTTGGCCTTTCAATTTCATTTTTATTAATAGCTCGGATTGTACATTTACATGCATTACAAAATTGCAACTGATAAAAATAGAAACGCACCATTGTTTGCAGTGTGATTATAGACAGACCTCACGAGTTTGTTTGGAAATCATTGAAATTTGTATATTTTTGCCTTTTCGACCCCACGATCTCTGTCATTTTGCAAAAAAATCGAAAAACTGAATCAGCAAAAACAATATATATAATTAATGAAACTACTTTCAAAATCTCATAAGAATCGATTAAAAAATGCAACCTCTAGGCGAGAACAGTAGAAACGGAGACACTTCGCTAGCTCGGTTTTTTTTATACCATAAAGACAATAAACAATGCTTTGGATCACTGTAAGCCATTCTAGAAATACGAAGCCTAAGTTAATATACTGATGGAAATACATTTATTGTGCATATTTTTATAACGTTATGTAAATGCGTTGCATAATGTAATTTGGAGCGAACGCGATTTTCAATATTTCACACTGTGCGTTAATGCAACTCAGGCCTTCTCAGGCTAAACGGTCAATACAAAAATATGTGTTTTTATTATAAATATATGTATTCTTAAAATAACTTTGTTGCCCGTCCGTCCGGCCGTCCGTCTGTCAAGATCCTTTATCTCGAGAACGCATGGAGGTATAGTTGAAATTTAAATCATATACTCAGGTCGACAGTCCCTTGAAGCTGTGAAAAAATCAAACTTCAAGGTTCACCTAAAAAAAAGACGCAAAAAACATATATATATATATATATATATAGACACTCTTATGGAAATCAAAAGTTATAGAGTATTTTCCGTAGAACTAATACAAATACCTATAGGGGAAATTCAGAAAACTATTTATAACATTTGTAATTAAATCATAAGAAATGTAGTCCTTTTCAAAATCATATTTGGAGATTTTATTTGTATTGCACCGTACATACCAGATGCAAACTCCCGGCAAGATGGGATAAGTATTTGTTTGGAACCCTCGGTGCGCGAGTCAGACTCGCACTTGGCCGGTTTTTTTTATATTTGTCACACCTTTACTTAAATCTGAAAATGTTTTATTTTGTTCCTGGGTCTTGGATATTTTCTATGCATGTAACAATACGCACTAGAAGGCGCCTGCAATTTCGTCTCCGTAAAAATCCTGAAATAATGACCCTTCTTCATAGAAATATTGATTGTCAATACCATTTTAGAATTTTATAATAGTATTTAAGTGCCTGGTTGAATAAAGTACGCAAATCTTTTCAAAACTACAACGACGAATTAGCAAGGCGCCAAGAAATTACAGAAAAAAACGTTATTTTTATTCCAATAATGTCAATACTATAAATCAATTTAGAAATTAACGCGTGTTCAACTTGTTTAAGGTTGACCTGTTAATGTACCTAATTATAAGCAAATATGTAGTGTACAAGTCTAAAAATAATGTATTATGATCGTGATCTCGCCAAGAAACTGTCTTAGCAGTTTGGCGAGTTAATTTTCAGTTGCATGCAGTCATGTACACCTATTTTTCGAAACATGTTTTATTCTAAACATATTTTAAATCTGGGGGCACGGCAGTGCCCCCGCCAAGTCGAGCAAACGCGCTTGCCGGCACGCCGTAACATCCTTTTCTCGAAGCCATTCAGACCATTTTCAAATAAAATAAACATTGACAATTATCATAGACTCTATGACAAAGAGTATCAAGTTTTTTAGCGCCATCTAGGGCGCCACTCGTGAAATACAAGACTTTCCATTCCACGATAAACCAAAGTTACGCTACATAACGTTTACCTTGATAGAGTATGTGGCGGTTTCAAGAGACGCGGATAGATGGCAGCACTTATCTTGTTTCATGCTTTTCTTTGAATTTATGTTTACTGTTCGAGTGTCTCGAGTGACCCAGAGAACTACATTTTATGCGACGATAGTTCTCTTTGAATAATTCAACACTATTTCATAGTTTGTTATTTTTAACTGATATAATGAAGAACTTTGAGTTAGCTGTTTATATTTTTTTGTTTCCACGTTACTTGATTTTTTCGTAACTGTGAACCATATTTTTATAATTAAATTACCTACAGTGTGGTTATTTTTTTAACAAACATTTGACAGTTCTCCGTTGATGTTTGTAGTGATGTAGCAAAGGCATATTGTTTGCCAAATTTAAAGATTTAATGAATGGATGCTCGAATCGATTTTATCGACGAACTTTTTCCGAACCTGCATATATTTTTCTTTAGTTTGAGTAAATCAATATTTTTTTGAGCTACGGCCTTCGGTCTCACTGGAGCTTTCTATGTAAAATAGTAATTTATTTTATTGTTCTTTCTTCAGGTTATCAATTTATCGATTTAATCGATTTCTACAAATTTACAGACATAGTACACGAATTGTAACGCAAGATTTGGTCACAAAACAGCTTTAAAAAAAAACACGTAGTACGTAACTGTTTATGCAATGATTTATTATCATTAAATACTTCAACACCGTGATACGGAAAAATATAACATGAACTCAATTGTATCAAATAGAAAGTTAAAAACGTTTATATAGATACTAGAAAAAACACTATGATATTATTTGTTTTTTTTTTTTTATGAAATTCAATAAGTCGTGCAGATTTACGTTATATATGGGTCCTGTAATGTGTCAAATGTGTGTACCTATAAAAATAATCATACTATAGTTACTTTAGACCTTTTTTTTTACTAAATTCCATGGTAAGTTAGGTAGTGCCCATTATCGGATTACTCGATGAATTTTTAACGTCAGCTACCAAAAAGTGTTCGTTGCCAGTAAATAAATTAGTGTCAAAATTCGCAATATGGCGAGGACCTACAGTCTGACCAAAAAGAGTAGAAATTAAAAAGTGGCAATACTGTAGTGTCGTCCGTTTCTAATCAATCTAAATCACTTTTTATTTCTACTCTTTTTGGACTGACTGTAAAAGCAAACCGTCGGAATATAATTTAATTGAAAAAAAAGGTTAGTCGAAAAGTAGGGAGGTAGCATAAGGCGAGTTTTTGCAGCGATGCAGTCAAAATGGTACATAGTGGTAACATTTAAAAATAATAAAAAAAAAAGAAAAAAAAAGGTCGCAGTACTTGCCGTGACTTCGCTTGTCTCGCGACTCAGCGTTACCTCTCCTGCTCGCACGGCATCGAAAAGAAAGTGACAGGTAGTATAACCTAGCAAGCGTCGATCCGACCCAGGAATAGTGACGCTACAAACAGCTTTCATATGGCAACAATGTGCATACGTCATATTTGCATTATTAAACGTCAGTCAAGGATTTGTCATTATCAAAATTCAAAACATTGTTTACCGGAATGCTGTTCAATCCTTCGTTCGAAATATAGAAAAAAACTTGACTTTCATCACTGTGGGTAGTTTTGGCTTTATTATGCAAAAAATACTTGAAATTTGCGGAATATTTAGTCCTGTTTCCTCTTTGTTTACACCAGTGACATTCACCGACTTTCAACGTCAGTGACCAAAAATTTGTCGTTGCCAGTAAAATAATTCAGTACCTACCACTGAAATAGCGTGAGTTGTAAAACCGCTTGCAGGCTATATCTGTCGCGCGACAAAGACTCGTCACAGTTACCCTACCCGCGAAGTTAGCCGAGGCGAAGTTGCCCGAAGTAAAGTATGGGCTTCCACAGCGAAGTGCATGAAGCACGAAGTATCATGTTCGTCCAACCTCGGCCAACTTCGCGTGTAGTGTGGAGCCCGGGTCATGCTAGATGTGCAGACACGAACCTCTTTTCCTTTACACGTTGTCGCGCGCTAGTAGCAATTAATTGCTGAATCAATAGTCACGCGTCTGCATTGATACAGAAGCAATGCTGAATCAAAACAGCGCGACTGTGTCGTTTCTGTCGCGCGTGGCAAATGCGATAATTGGGGTTTACCCTTGTTTTATAGATAAAAGTTTCATCGAATTTTCATTTTATCGATAGTATTTTTTTCTGAAACCATAAAATATTTCGGAATGTTATAACACAAACCTAACCTAACCTAATATTAATATATATACGTTGACACTTTCAAGATTTCTGAAACATGTATGACTTCCGACTTCCGAGGAGTCTATTAAATGAAAATTCTATGAAATAAAGCATACAGTCTCGCGTTCACGAATCGCGCGATCGAATCCTTTACAATCGAATACAATCGAACTATTTTCAAATCCTAAAAATCGGTTGCTTTTCAAGCGCACAGAAAGGCTCATTGCGTGTGGACGCAACTTTACGAATATAGTACTATAAATTTACTAGACCTCCTTTTTTGGAGCCAACAATAAACACAATGTAGCAAAGCCACTTTACTTAGGCCGCAGTATTTTTAATTTTCCTAAAATATTAATGATAGTTTGATACTAGAAAAATATAGGTAGTTTATATTTATTCACCCGACCCGAGAGGACCCCGGACGAAGATCACCCGTGTACAAACACATCATCATCGAAACCACGACTACTCTGACAAGAGTGAGACGACTAGAAAGATATTTATTTAATGAAAACATAATTAACATGTACAATAACTTAATAATAATAATAATAATAATAATATATCTTTATTTCAGAAAGCAATATTCCATAGATTGATTAGTAACAATGTTCCTTAGCACTATGTTAGTAAACAATAACTTAAATAATTTAAATAAATAAAGACACATAAAACATACAAAAATTAATATTCTATACAACTATGGTTTTCAGTACGGGGAACAGAGTGCAACCCCTTTAATTTGCCCAACCCAGTGCATAAAGATGGGGCAATCGTATTTGTCTACAATAGTTTTCAGAATGCTGTTGGGACTGCTTCTAGTTCTGCACAATAGCGACACTTAATACTAAGTACATAATAAAAACGAAATTCTAAAAAGAACAAGGTTCAAAAACACCGCTCCTGTCGTTTCTGGTCCAAAGGTGCAAATAACGCTAGTAGCATTTCCACGCTGGATCGCAATGGACAGCCTTTGTAGGTACCAGAAATTACTTGGAGCGGGATCTTCCCCTGTTTATAGAAAAATATATAGCTACACTTTCTTACAACAATAAAAATATTTATTTTCCAATAGTGTGTGGTCTAAAATTATAAAAAGAGAAAAAAAAAAGGTTATTTGAACAACAGTAAGTCGCACACAATCGAACTATTTTCAAAACCCAAACGATCGGGTGCATTCCGAGCGCAGAGAAAGGCTCATTGCGCGTACGCAACTTTGTAGCGTTATGTATCTATTAGATCTCTCATGTGATTTCAAAATAGATACCTAGATCTCTTTTTCAACTGACTTAAGCAAGGAGGAAGTTGGTACGCGGTTATTCCGCCAATTATGAATCGATTTGTTTGGCAGATCATACTTCGGAGTTGGTCCCATATTAATTGTATAGAAATTGATTTAGCGGTTTTTGAGAAAAACAACAAAAAAATTAAATAGACCCATTTCGCTCCTTGAATTTTGTTATTTTTTTTGAACAAGTGATTATATGATGACAAAAGATTAATTCTATTTTATTATTATTTATTTAATTTTATTGCACAATGGAAAAATTTATCGTACAAAAGGTGGCAAAAAAAAAGATAAATTGTGGGCGTCGCATCTAACTTAAAACAAGTTTTAATTAATAGGTATATAAATTAGAAAAGTCCATATGTGACTTCCCACGGGCAAAGGTACCTTATGGCGGGTATGGAGTTAAGCATACCCTGATGAACTACAGCTTATAAGCTATCGATAGCAGAAAAAATTATCTTTCTAGATTGCGTACTTACTGAGATATAATTTTTTGAAATATTTATTGCTAATTCAGCGATTTTGAGAAATTGGCAATTGAAGTTTAACTGTTTCAAAAACTATGTTCCTGTTGTAAGTTACATAGTGGGCTACGGAAAATGATTCTTTGGGCTTCTGTTTGTCAGAGAATAATGCAACAACTCATAATATTACACGTCCAAACATTTAAATTTATCAATGAATATGTCTACTACCCTATTTCTAAGAAATCGTGTTTAGCTTAATTTTTCCTTTTCTTGGCATTAAGATGTTAGATTTGTATGTCTAAGTGTTCTATAACGACTCCAAAAGAAAATAAATAACAAACAAAACGAGAATTGAAGGAAAATAAACACTTTTAATGTTTTAATGCAAAATCATAGATAATGACAGTTTTTACTTTTAAAGTCACAAACAATATAATTTTTCTACATATTTCAACAATAGTCTTTAATTAACATTATATAAAACTTTTAACAACGTTATCAGACACTAATTTTTACTTTTTGAGTCACTTAAAGTTACATAACTATAACACGGTCTTTGTTCCATACATTTATAAAAAGGTACCTTATGGAGGTCAACAACTAGTACATCAGTACAATCAATCCATTTCTATGATTTACATTTTGAAAAACGCTTTCATTAGTCTCTATTATTATTTTAATACTTAATAATTACAAAAAATAAATCAGTTCTTTCTTATAATCTTATTTAAAAACAACAAATACAATATAAGCAAAGAAAAGGTACCTTATGGCTCAGTTACATGACTTTACTGATTTGTCTGTTCTGAACGCCTTTTATTACAAAAAAAGACACCGTCACGTACCTACTTGGTTTCTGTGACCTGTCTCACCACAGTATGAGCATTGTAGGCTTTTACGTCTCGGAACAGACTGCAGACCACTGGAACTGGGCTGAGACTGAGGAGTAAGCACTTCGGGAAAGGCTTGCAAAGGAAGCACTTCGGGAAGAGCTCCCAAAGGATCTTCATCGCGAGATACTGTGAGTTGAGGTGTAGAGCAACAAGTTACGACAAGTATTTCTAACATTTTTTTATTACAGTGCCATAAAGTACCTTTTGTACTAAACTTTAGAAGCATATTATTCAGCCTTTAATTCGCCTATAGTAATAATAAAGATAGGCAAAGACGTGTCGTAACGTATATTTTACTAAATAGGAATAATAAAAAAAACGCCATTTTTACCAATTTTTACACAACATTGAATATCTCCGTAACTAGAAACCTCCATAAGGTACCTTTTCCCGTGGAACGTCACATATACCTATAATTTATAAAATAAACTAATCATATTAGCTATGAGTTGGCATTTCTGCTAACTAAGAGATCACATAACGCTTTTTTACAGCAAGTAAAGCGGGACTTGCTTGATTTTGAGAAGACGGTAGTACCAAAGGCAGGACATTTGTTTTGCACGGTAAAGGATTTAAACAAAAAACTTGTCCGATGATTAGGGATGCAAAGATACTTTTTTCTATAGCTTTAAATATTAAAAGACAAATTTGCGCAGGTTTGGTATATATTATTATAATGTGTATGGGTATTATTATTTATACAATATGTATATGTTATGTATATTATAGTCGTCTAGAATAAGCCTACATTTTTCTGCTTTGCCCTTATTTTGACTGCTAGAGAATGCCCCATGGCAAATAAGTCCGCCTTGTGTACGTTAAGTTTTTCTTTTGTGCAATAAAGTTTAAATAAATAAATAAATAAGTAGGTATCTACTCTCAAACTTAACACATACTTACTATCTTTTTTTATTACGGTCTCACTCACGCAATCACCGCACGTCATACTTAACCTAAAAATATTATTACATAAAAGTTATTTTTATAGTGAAAATTATAACATGGTTTAATTCATATCATAATTTCGAATATTTACGTCAATATTTTTTAAATTACTGTATAACTCACACTATAGAATTCTGGCGAGAGCCCAAATTTATATTTGTTTTTTTTTTATCTTGTTCTCAAAATAACCAAGTAATTTACATTAATTTTGTCTGTTGATAGGTTCCGTCGATTTACGCCCCTATCGTCTGATGATCTTAATGTCATGTTGCAAAATTCCCCAAACGTCCGTTTACCCGAATGTCCGATAAGTCCGATTACGCGAACGTCCAATTACCCGAATGTCCGATTACCCGAACGCCCGATTACCCGAATGTACTATTACCCGAGTGTCCAAATTTCCAATTCCCTCAAGATCCTGTATTTTTACTATCCCCCAAGATCCTGAAGATGCTGGACAACCCGGGTGCCAAACGACTACGGCCGCTTAGGTGGACACTCATGTTTCAAGATAATTACCACTTCCTGCATGTTAATTTTATTACGACGGCGACAGAACCAAATTATAAACCCGAAGCCGATCACTTTACTAATTTTATTAAGTTACCAAGATATAAGGTAAACGTACCAGTACTCGACAGACAGGCTAATTCCCAATGCCCAATAGTTGATACCCGGCTGTCACATCTATTGCGAATGTCATAAGTTTAAAGATGACATGTAGGTACTAGGGCAAGGACGCACTTAATAGACATTTACATTACTGTAAGGAATTTTAATTGGTGTATTTTCTTGGCGGCGGAGAAAATAATAAATTATATGTAAAACAAAATAGTAGTATAATATTAATATTATATTATAGCGTAATAATGACGCATTTATGAATAAGGAACTGATGTGATAAGTTTATTATAAGTGGCCAAGTATAATACATTAAGCTATGTAGATGACATTATGAAAGCATTATCTATTTCTATACCGACTCAGTGTAAAGGTGGGTCCACACTTGTGACATGACGACGGACCGGACTACGTGGCATCGCTACAGAACATGTTACGCTAAATTGGACTATCAGGGAATTGGACTATTAGGGAATGTACGGTCAAGGAATCCGACTGTCAGGGAAGTGGGCCATCAGGGAAACGGGCTTTTGGACATCAATTGGATGTAATGGGAATCGGATGCTTAATGTGATCTTGCATATATTAAACGGACATCTTACCAGGAAATTGATAAAAACGTGAGAACAATAGGAAATTAACAAGGTGCTAGTTTCCTTTTAAACTGTGTGGCAATCTATACCATACGTATTTCCTATTACAATAATAAAGTAAATAAGATTTTTTTATTTGATAGATAATAGTTTTGGATTCGTATTCCTACTATCAATGTAGGAATAAAATCCAAAACTATTTTCTAGCAATTTATTGTGAGTGAAGCATTTAACATGAAAATCTAATTTAAATCTCAAACCCTATTCTTATAAGTATAGAACCCTTATAATATAAGATCATGATTTTATGTTTAGGTGTAAATCCAACATTTTTAATCACCCGACTATTTAAAGATAACGATTAATGGCAGTTCAAATCATTCACTGATGAAAGGAAATACCTATAATGAGTGGAATTTTTAAAAAGGTAAACATTACATAATTTGCACAATAATTAAACTCAAGATAATGAGCTTTATGATGATTACACAGCCAACAACCAGCAAACCGATCCTTGGCGTAGTACAAATTGAAACTAGCCTGCTCTCAAGGTTTCCTAACTCTGTGGAGAGAGATTGAGCCACGCACTGGCAGTATAGACTTGACCGCGGCGCGCTTACGACGCCATTTTGAAAAAAAACGGTGTCATTTTGCGCGGCAATTTCGTATCAATTGGAACAATTTAAAAACTTACAATATAAACTTTAAAGACGTTTAGAAATAATTTTTGTGTTGTTATATATTGTAAAAAAATATTGTTGTTTTTCTTACGTAGTCCGAATAAGTGCAAGTGAAACAACGTTACAGTTCAAAAGTAAAAGGAGGTGAAACATTTTTTTTAAGTGGTGAGTCCTCTTCTTTTATTTTAGTGTGTTGTGAAGCAATGATCCTCATTTCGTGGATAAAATGTACCTATCTAAATATTGTTTTTTTTATTGTCTTGCTTTTGAGAAGAATGCTTTTTTAAACTAACCAATACATTAATTTAATTAATTTTCATATGTTATAGATAGAATAATAATTTAGTATCTGCTGTTGAGTCCAAACATAACTATCATGCCAGGAATGACAGACCGACAGTATTTTTTTCCAAATTTTACATTTTAGTGATTACTATAGTAAGAAATAGTAGAAATAATTTTGAATCTCATTTATATTTACAGGCATAACATCTTTCTTTACATAAAAACCCCATTAAACTATTTTTCAATACTAGTTCATTTTATTTTTATGAAAGAAACAAACCGAAGCTTTGCGTGGTGGTCAAACCCGATAACCGGAAAAAATATCTTTGAATTAAGAACTAAGTCACTAGCGTCAATGAATTTCAATTCTTTCTAATTGTCGCATCAGAATAATTGAAGTTTGCATAGAAATGTTGTTTACGAGACAATACAAGAGTGGTCGCTTGGATCTGTTCTGATGATAGCGACGGAAGGTGGCCAGAGAAACTACTGAACAGCACAAGCATATTTTAATAATAATTGAGCCACTAGTTAGGTATTCTTGTGTCACTGTGACCATTGTTGATTTTTTGTGATTAGGTACCACCATATTCTACAATTGACAACATTTCATATACTAAACAAAATTGTATTACTTCATCGTATTCTGCTTAGAAAGAGAATGTTATCACTGTTTTTGTACTATTATTTTCTTATACATTTATTAACATTTACTCATTCTAAAATCTAGCCAAAACTGACACGATGGAAAGGTTACATTAGTCTGGTGTCTATAAAAAAAATCGGCAAGTGCGAGTCCGACTCGCGCACGAAGGGTTCCGTACCATGATCTATAACAAGTTTGTTGTATTAAATATTTATTGCCCCCTTAAATATTTATTTTATTTTATTTTTAGTACCTATTTGTTGTTAGAGCAGCAATAGAAATACATAATCTGTAAAAATTTCAACTGTCTAGCTATCACCGTTCTTGAGATACAGCCTGGTGACAGACGGACGGACGGACGGACGGGCAGCGAAGTCTCAGTAATAGGCTCCCGTTTTTACCCTTTGGGTACGGACCCCTAAAAAAGAATGACTTTTAGTTGACATTGATGACAACTTATTTTTTTTCGCGAATAGGTCGTAGTTGACGAGTCTATCCAGTCATAGTTGTCGTAGATATCGGCTATTTTATGTATATTTGTTTACATACATAAAATTAAATTCAAATAAATATTTTAACGTGTACACGACGCAACATTGTCTCGATCTCTATTGTTAGAAATATAAAATTTTGTCAATTGCTGGTCAAACCTTGTTTCGGCATTAGAATAAACACGCCTAGAAACCTTAAAAGTTGAAAGTGAAGCCAGTTTTGGTTAGCCACAACTACTTAAGAAATAGTCAAATTGTGATTAGTAGTAACCAAAATTATGCTAATTTTCCAAAACTTATTTTGGTTACTAGTAGCCCTCAGTTTGTTAGTCCTCCGATTCATATAACTAGCAGCTAAAAATTGGGTTACTGTTAATACATCTTTTTTTCAGTGTGTTGTATAAATCGTTCTATATAGGCGTATTTATTATAAGGATCTGACAAAGAACTTCAAGTTTTTTTTTAACTCCAGGAAGCGTACCTACGTATGTTTTTCCACTTTTCCCATTATACAGATGCGGTTACGCGTTATTTGCTATCAATACATAAAATATTTTTTCTCAAACATACAATATCATGCGTTATAACAGGCTTCGAAGTATCACGTTTCGGGCGGTACAACTAGAGAGATCTGAAAAGGAATTTCATACAAATTTGAAGGCCTAGGCCGGAAAGGATATTTTTTTAAACATGGCGTCTGTGTTCACTGGTCATGAACAGGCTAAATAGCTGAATTATATATTTTTTGAGTGGTTTTGAGCAAAGCTCCATACATGCTTTAGCCGTGAAAAGGGCTTGCTGGCTTCGTATCACTATCCGGCCTCTCTGAGGTCGGCCATCTATACCTACTCACCCGGCAAGCCCTTCTTTCCCGGCGTTGGCAGTAATGTACTATTCTCGAACTTAAATATTTTTACTAACCATCATAACTTACTTATCTTTTAATAAAAACGAATTAAAATGTAAGTTATTAGTGGCCATGACCGTAAAACCCAGGCATAACTGAAATCATAAGAAGTGAAAATTTCATTATACTGTGGTTTCCTTTAATAAAATTAGTAACGACTTAAAATTAAAATGTAGGCCATATTATGTTGTATATTCATAATATTCAATATTTAAATATGAGACATTCTCATACAAATCGACCTAGTCCAAAATCACTATATATATAGCATAGAACAAAGTCGCTTCCTGTTGTCTGACTGTCCCTATGAATGCTTAGTTGGATCTTTAAAACCACGCAACGGATTTTGATGCGGTTTTAATAGATATAGAGATTCAAGAGGAAGGTTTATTTTACATGCATAATTTATCACCATTGGACCCGTGCGAAGCGGTCGCTAGTAATAAATATATTATAAGTATAAACACATTTAAAAAACATTTACCCTAACATGCTTTGTATTGCTCCTTGCCTCAATTGTATTAAATAAATTGTAAAAACCTAACCTGACTTTTCGTGCCTGACCCCTCACCATAGAAAAGTTTAAATTGACTTTTCTAAATACGCTTTTTTACTTCAAAACCCAAGTAACTTTAAAATAGTATGGATAACATAATCCAGTGTGCAATATACGCTTCGTCCATGACTTCGAACCACTTACAACTTCACTTTCGTAGAAATTTCCTCACTTTCGGATGATTCAGCACACGGTGAGAGATTTCAACTAATTGACAGTGACTAACAGTAAATGACTTGTTTATAGTTATGTATGTACAATAGAGATAATTGAAATAATTTTATATAATGTAACAAGTAACGCAAGATAGAGAAAAAAAACGAAGTGCAAGTCGGACTCGCGCACCGAGGGTTCCGTACAAACACTTATCCCATCTTAAATAAGTGGGGTTAAGTTAAATTTTCACCTGGTATGTATGGCGCCGTAAATGAGGTGCAAAGTAAACGCAACGCAATCACGTTTGTTATATGGGAGCCCCCCTAAATATTTATGTTATTAATTTTTTTGTATTTGTTTCTATAGCGGCAACAGAAATACATCATTTGAGAAAATTTCAACTGTCTAACTATCACGGTTCATGAGATACAACCTGGTGACAAACGGACAGAAAGACAGACGGACAGCGGAGGCTTAGTAACAGGGTCCCGTTTTTACCCTTTGGATACGGAACCCTAAAAAGAACAATAAAGCCATCCAACGACTGGTTTTTGAGTAACAAACATCCAAACATCGTCCCAAACTTTAACACTAAGAACACTAGTAGAACTGGTATAAGGTTGGCCAGGTATTCAATCGCTGACCCGGCGGTTGGATCTTATAAGACGCTTACTGGTCTGCCAATACCTAAAGCTGTTTAGATCGCTGAGGACGAAGCACGTGGAAAAGCATGGTGCATCATTTATTGCTGTTGGTGGCCGAGCCTAACATTATCGGAGTACCAAAGTTCCTTAGACTCCGCTGACTCCGTTCCAAGATCCGTATCCGTTCAAAGATGCTTATTGTTTTAGACATTTTTCTCTATGATCAAACATGTTTCTTAACATATTATCAATGTTACTACTAAGAACAGGACAATTTTATTGTTATGTATTTGAAACCTACAGTTTAAATTTTCCATTTCTTCTTTCGTTTGTTTCAAAAACTACTCGAAATAGTCAAAATTTACACAGAAAACTGTTCTTTTTTTTCAATTTATTTTCGACTGCACGCAATGAAAGTATGAAATAGCTATGTTACTTTCTATAACTCAGGGAAAAGTATTTATTCACATCAAAAAGTTGGTCGAAAATATCAAAATATTTGTTTTATATAAGTAATAACGCCTCTGAAAACTTAGAATTACTAAGTAGTAGGACAGGTATACGGCTGGCCAGGTAGACAGATAAGACAGCGGGGTCGTTTGCCTGCCCGGCGGTTAGAGGTCTGCTAATACCTAAATCGATTAAGACCGCTGAGGACAGAAGCACGACGACGGTGGCAAACAAGCATGCGACCCGCCTGATGTTAAGCAGTTACCGCCGCCTACGGACTTACCATGAGTTAACGTGACCGTACTCGCTACCGACAGCGTGAATGATTTGTATGGAGAATAGTACAGCGTCCCTAGCGATTACTTTGTAGAACTACAATTCTCCATACAAATCCTTTACGCAGTCGCTAGCAAGTACTGTCACTGTAAACTATGTAAGGGTACAGGAGCATCACACGCGCGTGGCTGACCCTTTAAGAACCTATTTACATTCTCCCCTCTTGAAGAACCGCATACTGTGAAAAACCTCACGTGAAAAATTATGCTGCATCATATTGTGTTGATGGCCGAACCACAGACTCAGTCACTTATTACTAATGGAAGTGGATCGTACAACAAAACGAGAATACTTGGTGCGACCAACCGGTCAACGGCCTATTGGTACCTGGTGCGACCGGTTGGCCGCCTTAGGTATCGCTGAGGAGGAATGGTCGTCTGCGTAAGCTGAGCCGAAAACTGGCAAGAAACTGCGCAGGATTGGAACAAGTGACGAGCTCTAGTTTCGGAGGCCGAGATTCTTTGTGGGTCACTCAGCCAAACAGTTAGTTTTATCATGTGACGAACGTTTTAAGTTAGACACGACCTTCTGCAATGAAGATGCCAACTTAGAAGATAGTAGAAACTAGGATAGACTAGTTAAACATGACCACTAAAAATATCTTTAATGTTTTTTCAATACTTAGATATAAATACGATGCAGGTTTTAAGGAAAATCGTAACAGAGTGATGTAAATAGAAGAAGCACATTGTAGTAATATGAAAAAAAATGCTTAACTACCTACATTTTTTTACGAAATCAGGTCGCTTACTAACGTTATACTATTCTAGAATATAGATTAAAAACCTGGGTTTTATAAAACTGATGATAAATCACAATTAATCGTATAATTAACTGTAATGACCTGTTTTCTGTAAATAATCACTAGCTAATCTGTTTTTAATTGTATTGTTAGTGTTGATGATCATTTCACAATTTGTTATTAGGTAATTCTGAGACATTAAATCTGGTATACTCCATCGTAGTAAACGTTTGTATGATTGTTACTTCTTCGTACTCAAACGGCTGGACCAATTTTCATAAGTTTTGGTATGAAGGTAGCTGACACCCTGGATTAAAACATAGGCTACTCTGTATCCAGAAATAAAATAGTGTTCCCGTGGGGTGAGCGGGAAACACCGCATGGCACAGCTAGTATCAATAATCCATACTAATATTATAAATGCGAAAGTGTGTCTGTCTGTCTGTTACCTCTTCACGCTTAAACCGCTGAACCGACTTAGATGAAATTTGGTATGTAGTTAGTTTGAGTTTGAGACCCGGGAAAGGACATAAGATACTTTTCATCCCGAATAAATTTAGTGTTCCCGTGGGGTGAGCGAGTAACACCGCGGGGCACAGCTAGTTAAACATATTTTCCGCTTAGGTCAAGCCGTGAATATAAAACTACGTTTTCTTAAGCGACGAATCTCATCAAAATCGGTGCAGCGCAAACTAGGTCGATTACCGTTTTGCCCAACTCCGTTTCACAACCGCCAGATGAACTAAACACTTTCAAATCTCACATTATGTATATTAGAAGCTTTTTAACATTGCTTTAAAGCTAATTTAGAATTTTAGATAATAAAACTAGTGGTGAATTAAGAGGCCTTATTCCTTTTAAATAGTTTTAGATATTTTTCTCTATGATCAGACATGTTTCTTATCATATTATTGATGTTACTACCTAGAACAGGGCTATTGGGATTTATTGGTATATATTTGAAACCTACAGTTTGAATTTTTCATTGATATTATTTTCAAAAACTACTCGAAATTGACGAAATTCACGCGAAGAAATATTAATTTCAACTTATTTTCGACTGCACGCAATGAATGCATGAAATAGCTATATTACTACCTAGAACTCACGGAATTAGTAATATTCCATTCAAAAAGTTGGTTGAAATTATCAATAAATTTGTTATAACATGAAAAAATTTAAGGAATAAGACTTTGACTGGTAGAGAATGCCTCATGGCATTAAGTCCGCCTTTTGTACGTTAAGTTTTTCTTTTGTGCAATAAAGTTTAAATAAATAAATAAATAAATAAATAAGGCCTCTTAATAGGATAGGATTAGATAATAAAACCAGTGATAGCTAACTGTAAAACTGTGACCGACTATTAGTATATGTAAAGTATACCCAGGAGGTTACAGGCCGAGGCTAAATATATGGTAATTTTCTTGTAATCGGACGAACGGTCAACCGAGAAAGCGGAACGTAGCCGCTTTGGCGCTAATAATATTGACAAAGCTTAGTCTGGCAACTTGGCATGCCATTATTTTGTTGATTTCAATCAGCTTTGACACATTCAAGCTTGCCACTTCAGTCCCATCGAGACGTTGGATCCAAAAAAGATCAAAAACCGGCCAAGTGCGAGTCGGACTCGCGCACGAAGGGTTCCGTACCATTATACGTAAAGACGGCAAAAAAGTCATGTCTGTGGTATGGGAGCCCCCTTAAATATTTATTTTATTCTGTTGTTTAGTATTTGTTGTTATAGCGGCAACAGAAATACCTCATCTGTGAAAATTTCAACTGTCTAACTATCACGGTTAAAGAGATGCAGCCTTGCGACAGACGGGCAGACACACAGATGGACGGACAGCGGAGTCTTAGTAATAGAGTCCCGTTTTACCCTTTGGGTACGGAACCCTAAAAATGGAAAATATATTTTTGTCAAATCTATAATATGCTTCTTTATCTTTCTAAGTAAGATAAGATTTATTTACTTCATAATATAGGTAACATGTCATTATAAATTACACTAAATTTACAGGCGTTTATACAACGTCACAAACAATAATAATAAAATCAATATCCTTTTGTATACTTAATGCATTTTTATATGATATTTTTTCCGGTTTATTGTAAAAAAACGAATCTAAAAGGAAAAGTAAATGAGTGAATAAATAGCAATCATCGGAATTGATTACAAAACAAATCACGATCCATAATATAAAACATACTGGGAATAGAATCAACTCAGTATGTCGTACGTATAGAATGCTATAAAAAACATGTGACCCACGACTTTTTTATCAATAAAACTTGAGAAAACTAGTCCTAACTCAGTTATGGACGGAAAGCATTATGCATATAAATCGCCTAAATTGGATTCTTTAGCTAAAATTAACGACGCTCACCAAATTTTGCATAACTGTCACGTGTTTTAACATAGTGAGTAACTTCTATGGGTGATCGCTCACACTTTAAGAAAAGTGCGTACCTCCACCTGAAAGGCCGGCAACGCACTTAATTGTGACTCCTCTGGTGTTGCAGGTGTCTATTCTATATAGGCGACGGTAATCGCCTTCCATCAGGCGATTCGTTTGCTCGTTTGCCCCCTATGACATTAAAAAAACTTAAGCTTTAAATAGGGGGCTCCAGAATTATTGAACCTTTTGTGAGACCACCCACCGTTGATGATTTAGCGGTTAATTTGGATATCGTTTAGCGATTTTGGTGTCAGTTTACTGGCACATTTCGAAAAGGTGGGACCGTTTATTATGCAAATTATTGAAGATTGTTCAACTATGTCCAACACTGGCGGATTTACTTTGTATAAAAGATAAGGATATTCTGTTGAAGTACAGACAATGGACAATGGTCGCAGGGAAATCGCATTTCCTTTTGTTTTCAGACAACCGGTACTTGAGCGAACGTGATTTACCTTACTGGACGGAAAAGTTACAAATGAAGTATTTAAAACAGTGTTAGATAAAAGAATAAGGGAAGCGAAGAAGACGAAGGCCGAGAATAAGTTACAGTAAACAAATAAAAGAGAAGGTCCTTTCCTGGGACTCAAAACTATTTCCATACCAAATTTCATCTGAATCGGTTCAGCGGTTTAAGCGTGAACAGGTAATAGACAGACAGGTAAAAATCCTAACACTTACCGAAAGAACCTAAGAAATGCTAATCACGAATATAATACCTAATGTTGGTTAGTTTATTTTCTATGCCGTCTTTAAACTCTTGCTACAGCTTCAGCGCATGCTCAAGGGTAATGGCTGCGCGTGATCAGAATCCAAGGTTAATTTCACCGCTGAATCGGCCTGGGAATGCGGTAGGATGTGCCGCTACCTGAAGCGGTGAGCGGAGAGGTGGGCGATAATCACAGAACGGAAAAAAATACAGTTTTTTTTTCTATTACTTGGCGATAATAGGAACACTACGAACCGGTTTCCGGCTTAAAGCCTTACGCGGTTTTTCAGCGTCTTTGCCAGCGTAGTGTAATATAATAAGGGATGCGACTGATGTTGAATTAGACAACATAGTATAGTTAAATATGAAAAAAAAAAATAGCTCAATATGTCATGATACAAGGAAAAAAATAAAAACAAAAAACAATTTTTTGAAATATGTGACTTCAAAGGTAACTACGATTATGATTTCTTTTTTTATCCCAAAATAAATTTTGAAATGATTTTTAGAATGCTTATTATTTAACAAAACAATAATTGTAATACCACCATGGACTTAAACGCACTTTTTCATGGTGAAAATAGCAAATTACTTATTTTCTCCCTACAAATACTGGTACCCAATTCACTGATGACGTCATATGTAGGTAGGCCAACTGTATGGAGGGTTTTTAGTCCTATGTAGGAATGTTGAACTTTGGCGGTCATTTCTGACTTTTAGTACAGTCTAGTGTAGGTAGTCGCGTATAGACGTTTGATCCCAATAAAAAATAAAATCGATTAACGGCCTCAAAAATCTGTCCGCACGCCTATTATTATTTACCTCGTTCGAGAATTTTCCTTATGGGACTGTGCATTCTTATTCTCATATCAATACCTATGCAAAAATGTCATGCGTTTTTGCCTTAAAGCAGATCTAGTAAATAAATACTTGATTTATTTATCTATTTATTTACGGATCGAATTGATATTATAACTGTTAAAAATATTAATGAGACATAACATCAAATAGCATACCAGCGCCGTCTATCATAAAAGTGTAAAGAACATAAAGAACTGTGTTTAATTACTATTAATTATGTGGTGTTGGTTCTTTTAAAAAAGAAATAAGAAGGCACACACATACTTAGGAGGTGCCATTTCTCTCAATGGCCTATCTCATATAAATAACCACAGCAGCAAGAATTGTTTTCGTTTTATCCAATGGTTATTTAATTAATGGTTATTTTTAAGAAGTTATCACGCTCCTGTTACTCTTATAAATAGAAATTTCGGACCTGGATTGATTTTATACCTGTATTTTTTTTTATTTCGTGGGTTTCAGTTTTTCCTTGATTCAAAATCGCTTTACGCTTGACTTCAGACTACAGCCTTACAATGAAGATCCTAACGCGTTGAGAAATGCTACCATTGTTGGGACATGTCTGACATTTTATTGATTGACAGTATGGCAACTGAATAATTTAGATCACTTAAGGTGTACCGCAAAGGCAGGGTTAAGACGGACACACACTAAACTATAATAGACGACACACACCAATTTACACATACTTGTGGAGAGTGCTGAGGTTGCATTCAATAAATGTTAATTCTTCGTAATATATATTAATTTAATTTCATTTTATTCAGGGTAACGAACGGCCTGATAATCTCGTCAGCCAAAGGGGTTGTGACGACATTTTATGTAGGGAAGTCTACGGTGGGTTACTTGCCGACGCAACAGGCTTTAACTTGGCGCGTTTGAAAGCTGTTGCTAAGCCTGAATCAGGAGCGTGGCTACATGCTTTGCCTTCTCCGCAGTTGGGTACACTGCTGGACAACGACTCATTAAGAATCGCGGTTGCTCTGCGGGTTGGTTGTAAAGTATGTGAGCCACATCATTGCATCTGTGGGGTAACAGTTGAGGAGAATGGCCACCATGGCCTCAGCTGTCAGAAAAGCGCGGGGCGATGTGCAAGGCATCATGCAATCAATGATTTGGTTCGTCGGGCTTTAGTGTCTGCCAATATACCGTGTACCTTGGAGCCTCCTGGGTTGAGTGGAACTGATGGCAAGAGGCCTGATGGTCTCACGTTGGTTCCTTGGCAGAAAGGTCGGTGCCTCTTGTGGGACGCAACTTGTGTGAGTACGTTTGCTCCGTCCCACTTGACTCACACCATGAGAACTGCTGGGGCGGCCGCGGAGTGTACGGCAAGAGTGAAACACACTAAATACAATGCCTTGGAGCCAGCGTACGATTTTGTACCTATTGCAGTGGAGACTGGTGGACCTTGGGGCTCGGAGGCCAAGGATTTTATTAAGGAATTGGGCCGCCGGCTTAGGGATAGGGGCTGTGACCCGCGCTCCGGATCGTACCTGGTGCAACAAATTTCGTTGGCCATTCAGCGTGGTAACGCCGCCAGTGTAATGGGTACGTTTGGGCCAGCTACGATTCGGGGCGTGCCTTATTAACGAAATTGACTAAGCCTGTTGTGGATCATAATCATTGGTTTGTATTTGACGAAGCCTGTTGCTGATTTGTTGTTGTATCTCACCTGACGAAGCCTGCGATGCGGGTCAGAACTTATTGTAATTTTTCCTATCGTGTGTCTTTAAATAAATGTTTTTTTTATTTCATTTATGTGCACAAAAGAAAATCTTATCGTATAAAAGGCGAGCTTAATGCCATGAGGCATTTTCTACCAGGCATAATTAGTTACGTATTTACAATACTACCATTATATAGGTAATATCGTAAATATAAAACTATTATTAGAAACGATATTTTTATTGTTATGTGATGTATTACATACGTAGGTGTTATTTGTATGTGTTTGTATTTCTTGTCGATGTATAGTATTTATTCTATTGTTATATTCTTGGAAGTAAATGAGTCCTGGACTAATTATCATTCTTTCCTATATCCATACTATTAAAAAAAAAAAAAATTCGGAACACAATTAAGTTTCGATTTTTTTTTATGTGGGTAAATTAAAACCAATTATTTTTAATAGTACATTACTGCAGACGCCGGGAAATAAGGGCTTGCCGGCTGAGTAGGTAGGGCCGACCGTAAGGGAGGCCGTCTAGTGATACGAAGCCGGCAAACTCTTTTCACGGCTAAGGCATGTATAGTGCTTTTCTCAAACAAATGCAATGAAATAAAAAATGCACCACTCAAAAAAACATAATTCAGCTGTTCAGCCAGTTCATGAACACAGAAGCCATGTTTAAAAAAAAGTATTTTTAATTTTCCCTGCATCCCTCTATATTTTTTTTCTTTAATAAGTCGTCTACGTGTGTAGTGTTCGATTATTAGAGCCATTATAGACAACCTGTTAATAAGAATCTTAATTTCTATAATAAATAAAATAAAGGCAGAGGATTTTTAATATTGTCTATGGTCTCTGGTAACTTACGTATAGACAATATTTTAAATTTATTCATCAACACATTGAATCATACAGATTTGTATTCTTAATATCAGTTCGTGTGTACGCGGATATTGTTGGTCCGATGGCTGAATGGGTAGCCACTAGAAAAAAAATATATATCAGCTGTTCATAAACACAGACGCCAATGTTTACATTAAAATTAAAAACAAATTACTTCCCGGCCTAGGCCTTAAATTTTGTATGAAATTCCTTATACAGTTCTCTCGAATTGTTCCGCCCGAAACTTGACACTTCGAAGCCTGTTTTAACGCACCTTATGACGATATTTCATTGCATGTTTGAGGAAAAGCTTTTATTTAACTTGCAATGTATGTATGTATCTTAGTATGTTTGTTCGGGTGGAATCTTGCAACTCAATTTTGAGCAGATATCGTCAACCGACTGAGCTGAAATTTTGCATACTTACTTAACTTTCATGACAATACAATAATATGGTACCATGGGGCTGATCTGATGATGGAGCCGGAAGGTGGCCATAGGAACTCTACAATAGAAAAAGCAATCCTACTGAGTTTTAGAATCGTCTCAGTGAGCATTTGATGGATATCCAAAGAAAAGTACAGTCGGCTATAAAAGCATGTCACTAAAATTAAATTTTTGACAGAAACTTATTAACATTAGATATAAAGAACAAAACGTATGAAATGGAAAGCGTACATGTACAGTGCGTCTGTGGTCGAAAGGTTAAGACATTGGTCCGGTAATCCGAAGGTACAGCTGCCGGCAAACTTTTAGAGCATAACCTTGACTGCGCAGTAGCCGATTTACGTACAAATATACATGCGCAGATCCGCCGTTCTGGTTCTAAAAGTTAGAGGATTAGAGTTCTGGTTAAGACCACGAGCGCAATATTTTATGTCTATGGTTGTTGCTTTTAGTATTAAATTTATTTATATAGTAATGAATTAGTGTCTGTTCATTCAAGTCATTGTACTAAAACTAAGTGAAATAGGATTTGCACGGAGAGTTGAAGGATAGGGTGGGTGTGTAAATATAACAATTCAACATGCTCAAACCATCTGTGCCGATTTAGCCGATTTCGGTACTGACATAAGAGACCGTTGTCATGCAATTTCTTCTAGTAATTTCTTTGCATTAATGGTAGGACCACCTGTCTGTGGTGACCTACGCTCAATAAATATACTCATACAACAATGTCTTATTTAAATGCACAGAATGTCCGCGATTCTATAAGTAGTGACAGCCAATTGAAGTTGTATAACATGACTAAGACAATTTGATCGCTCTCACTTGCCCGATGTGTTCAACAATACATAATACCTAGTAATTTGCGTTCTATGTCATAGATATGATTGAATAGAGTACTCTTAACAAAAAGATTGATCAATTTATTTATCAACTGATCGCTAAAAACGTATAATGTTGTTAGAGTATGTGTACGAGTATTCGTCAATTTATTGAGTTTATTAAGTGATAGACCCTATCTAAGTAAGAACTTAATGTAAACAATTCACATCTACAACAAATGGACCAATTTTGATAAAATTTGATATAGAGTATTAACACAAAGGCTACTTTTAATCCCGATAAAATGTAGAGTTCCTATGGAATGAGCGGGTAAGACCGCAGGGCGTAACTGGTAGTATATGTTGTAACAAACGAAATTGGATGTGACCCCTACTCTAAGAGTGAAGTATCGATAAATGAGTTTGTGGATATGCGAAGTCACTATCTGCCATTTGAGTCTGACCCAACATTCACTAGGACGATGTATGTATAATATCCACCTATCAATATCATACAATTTTATAGCTAACTGAACGACCTCGATTATTGTTGGATGTCATAGACCTTTACGCAATTTAGCTCGATTAGTGCATTTAAAATCAGCTTACACCTATCATTTAACCTTTTTAGTACAATTTGAAACTTCTCTTCTTTGTAATACTGATACTTTTCGTTGAATCGTGTGTATATTCCGAGTATTCCGTATGAGTCATGGAATTTTACAGATCGCCTAAATCTGACTCCGCCTCGAGGTATTCGTGTCCGTATTGATACGAAAACAACGGTTTTGGGTTCAGTGTTAATGTATTTTCCTTACAAATGTGGTAAGTAACTAACCGCAAATTTCCAAGGTAATTAAAAAGTCGTAAAATACAATCAGTGACGACTCCACACCAACATTGTGTTTATATTGATCTAAATGTTTTCTAGAAAATATTTGTTATCAACGTTTGTTAGTTAACATTCTGTCTATGAAGTTAGAGCCAAACAACGCTAACGCTTCCAAGCAAATGAACTGTCAAACAAAGTGGGTTTGTATGGTTTGACAGCTCATTTGCTTGGAAGAGTTGGCGTGGGTTGACTCTATTCAGTTTTAAGAATATATCTTTGGGGCTATTGACGACGCGTCTGGGTCGGTTTGTAGACACCTGCCTACTGCTGGCGGTCCCGGGGTCGAATCCCGGCCAGGGCAAATATTTGTGTGATGAATTCGAATATTTGTGCTTGGGTCGTGGTTGTTCGTTCTATGTATTTTAGTATATATTTATCTATGTAAGTACGTAAATCGTCGTCTAGTACCTACCCATAACACAAGCCTTCATTAAGCTTACTGTGGGACTAGATGGATTTGTGTGAGGTTGTCCTATATTTGTTATTATTATTTGCGAATGGGCTGGCGTTCACCAATTGTGTAACCAAACTTCATTCTACAACAAAACCGTTGCATTTCTGATTTCACTTACAGTACTGAATCCTTAATTATTTTAGAATTTTTATAAATCAAAATAACCTAAAGAGATCTGCACAATGATTTTAAAAAATATTTGCAGTAGATTTATGTTTCGGAAATCAGTTTAAATGGGGAAATGGAACGGCAGCGAATTTCATATAATAATGTAGATATAAGTTTGTATGAAAATTCTATTCAAAGTATTAATTTTTTCATTTATTTTAGGCATGACATGCATCGATGAATGTAAAAAAGAAAGGTTGAAACACTGTACTTAGATAGGGAACGATTTACGACCACGATGCGCCGCAAGTTAATTAGTCATGTAACAGCAGAACACTGAATTCGGTGGACAATGACACCGAGACATACGGTCGTTGTATGGCTCGGTAGGTTTCTATGCTAATGCTCAATTGTCATTCTGTCCAGTTTTGCACTTTCGTTGCGTTCATTATAATTTTAACTGTTGGTATAAGTAGGATCTCAGATTGGAGCTACCAACTTTAAAGCAAAACTATTTCTCTGAATGTCATACTCTACAGAGTTGTTTATCTATAGTTATTTGACGCAAAAGTTGTATTTAACATGCTTTCTCTATCAAGTTCGGGGAAAAGGTTGAGATTTATATAAACGAGCTTTTCCGTTATAGTGCGATGGAAAAAAATGCTTTATATCTGTAGAATTTTAGAACCTTATTTACAAGAATATTGTTTTTTCGTTATTATTTCCTTAATAATTGGTGGACGACGTGGTTGGCGCAGTTTGTAGTACACCTGCCTACTGAGCCGGCGGTCCCGGGTTCGAATCTCGAGCAGAGCAAATATTTGTGTGATGAATTCGAATATTTGTGCTTGGGTCATGGCTGTTCTATGTATTTAAGTTTGTATATACATACTTGTTGTCTAGTACCCAACACAAGCCTTCTTAAGCTTAATTTAGGACTTTATTCTGTAAGACGAGTAATAAGTATTATTTTTAAAACTTAAAACAAGCCTACCACAAATTTGATTACGGAATACGAGTATCACCGAATTTTCTCACTGAAATCTACAGCCGATTTAAGAAAGGCTTAGTCCGTTGAAGTCTGTTGTAATGTGTATCAAATATGTTGCAAACATATGGACTCTTATTATAACAAAAAACGGAACCTCACGTTCAAACAACGTCACATTCAAAACGTCAAGGTAATTAAATAAACACTTTTTGAACGCGATAAGTCCCGTGTAGGTTTAAATCAATATTATGTGGAGACTTGTTTATGAATATATGCACAGAGATGACATATTTACTCTTACTTATTCTAGATGACCAATTTATGTACACTAAGAACATGTTATAAACCAATAAAAAACTACAATATGAGTGTAACTTCAAACATTTTCCCTATTTATGTTGTACTTCAGATTTACAATCTGAGTAAGTAAGTAAATAATGTTAATGTATTTCTAAGTATGTCTTTATTTTTCATCTTTGGTAGACTGACGCTATATTTTAAACCGTCTTTAAAAAAGGAGGGGGTTCACAATTCAGTTGTATTTTTTTTTGTTTGACAATATAATTAATATCCTTTTACGATGTTGATGTGTCAATTCGGATTTAGTTTAGCGCGATTTCGTTTTAGTTTTAGGTTTTTTACAATAAGTATTTTTAATTATATGTTTTCTTAATACTCTACAATAAAATGTCATGATTAACGAATCTTTTATTAAGTTTCCTGGCAAGTATTATTATTTGTTGACTGACTCAATATTCATCACAATGAAATCACTTAAGTCATGATAATTTGTAAATAGAAAACACGCTTCCGAAAAATCAACTACAAGATGAAATGGAAAGTAGACTATACCTACATTACGGACCCGCCTTATGACTTTGACCCCACGAGTGGAAAAGCGGAAAATTCATGATTATTATTTCACAACTATTGCCGCATTAAAATTATGCATTTCATAAAATTATGCATTAAACTATGAGTTCCATCATTGTGAATGGTGTCTTTAGTAGCTATTGTATTGCACGCTATTTATAAACTTGACTATGACTATCCTTACCATTTAATAATTAACTGACCTGCGCAATATAGATTAAATCCAATGTATTAAATGTAATCCTTATTAAAAGTTAAGATACCTTATTATTTTTAATGTCTAGTTTTTCATATAATATATTGATAATTTCAACCAAAATTTTGAGTGAATATTAATTTTCCCCCTGAGTTGTAGATAGTAAGTAGCTATTTCATGCTTTTATTGCGTGCAGAAAATAAGTAGAAAAAAAATCTGCCTGAATTTTGTCAATTTCGAGTAGTTTTGTTACAAAAATTATCAATGAATAATTCAAACTGTAGGTGTCAAACACATAACAATGAATCGCCACGGGCCTATTCTAAGTAGTAACATGTAATGTGTAATTAGAGATGGGCATTAATCGATTAATTTATTAGTTAACTAATCAATCGATTGAAAATATCAATCGTCATTTTTCAATCGCGACTAATTTAGTTGCGATTGAATTAGTTGTGAGAATCTTCGACTAACAATTGAATTAGTTTAAATAAATAATAGTTTAGAATAAATTTCAATCGACTAAATTTCACGATTAAATCAATATTAAAACTATGTAGTCGCTCGTTTTTGCATTTTTATTTAACTTGAAATATGTAACTACGATTAGGTATGTACATTGTAGGTACTCGTATGTTGTATCACTTGTATCTATGTTGGTTTGGATGTAATAATATGTTAAGAAACATGGTTGATCATAGATAAAATTTTAAAACAATACTTAAGCTTAATCATATATCGGATGAGCGAACCCAATGGCAGTGCCTGAAATTCCTTCGGTGCAGGTTATCCAGTACCGAATTTCTTCATTCTAAATTCTAAGTCTGTCAAGGGCTTGTCAACCGCATAGTAAGTGCAGTTGTTTCTGCTTCTCTACACATACTACAATCTGTAGGTATGTCAGAGAGCCTCAGCTTAGCCAATAGCCCTTTGACTCCGAAATGACCAGTAAACCCGTTATGATTGTGAGCTGTCTTCTGTATATTCCATAATTTCTTGAAAATAATAAATACCTACGCCTAGAAACCTAGTCAGCGCTTAAAAGTGAAGCCAGTTTTGGTTAGCCACGAGCTAACTTTCGTCCGTGTGCGCATCTGTCACAACGTCAATGTCACAAGCAAAACGTATCTATGATTGGTTCGTAGACACGCACACATAAAACCAAAAGCGGCTTCATCTTTTGCAAATCTATTGTATAAACTCTCGTTCTAGGCGTACTTATTCTAAGACCAGACACACACAGTCTGAATTCCGCTCCGGTTTCCGAACGGCAGCAAGCGAGACATCGTCATATGACAGAGACAGAGACACTTTTCTGACGTCATTCCGTTCGGAATCCGGTTTGGAATTCAGACTGTGTGTTGTAACCGCATGGTTATATTTATTTTTGGGTTAAAAAAAATTGGTAAATTTTGTGAATATGTACCTATAAAAGTCATCATCTCCCTGCCCTTATCCCACTTATGTAGGGTCGGCACAACATGTTTTCTTCTTCCATTCATCTCTATTATTCGTCATTTCGGCGCTTACTCCTTTCTTTCTCATGTCCTCTCTCACACAATCCATCCATCGCTTTCTTGGCCTACCTATCGCTCTTCGTCCTTCGACATTCATCCCTAACATTCTTTTACCAATATGATGTTCATCCCTTCTCATTACATGCCCGTACCACGCTAACCTACTGCTCCTCATTTTTTCCGTTACAGGTGCTACTTTCAAACTTCCTCTTATGTACTCATTTCTAATCCGATCTTTCCTCGTCACTCCACACATCCATCTCAACATTCTCATCTCGGCTGCGTGCATTCTTCTTTCATCCGTCACTTTCGTTGCCCAACACTCTGATCCATACATTACGACAGGTCTTATGATCATTTTATAGATTTTCCCCTTAAGTTTAAGGGGCATTCGTGGATCACAAGCTGTTCCAGAGACCTGTCGCCATTTCATCCATCCCGCATTTATTCTATTTTTCACGTCACGGTCTATATTACCGTCATTTTGGATTAATGACCCGAGGTACCGGAAGTCGGAGCAGACTGGTAGGGATACACCATCCAAGGCAATATGGGAAAAACTGGATAAGCCGCTGAAATCGCAGAACAAGTGCTCAGTTTTGGTTCTACTGATTTTTAATCCTACGTTCTCCAGTCTTTCTTGCCATTTTCCCAGTCTGCTCTGGACCTCAAGAGCATTATCCCCGACAAGAACAACGTCGTCGGCAAACAGCATGCACCAGGGTGCTTCCTCCTGTATGTCTGATGTTAGAGCATCCATAACTAGGAGGAACAAATATGGGCTTAAAGCCGACCCCTGGTGCAAACCTACAGCCACGTTGAAATTGCCAGTTACTCCAGCTTCGGACCGCACGTGAGTAATAGCTCTATCATACATCGCCTGAACAATTCGAACATACTTCTCTGGCACACCTTTCCCTTTCATAGCCCACCACAGAACCTTACGGGGGACCCTATCGTATGCTTTTTCCAGATCTATGAACACCATATGCAAGTCCTTTTGTGCAAGTCGGTATTTTTCGCAAAGTTGGCGGAGTGCAAATATGGCGTCCATAGTTCCCCGGCCCGGCATAAACCCAAATTGGTTCTGTGTTACCTCACTTTCTTCTCTCATTCGTTTCGCTATCACTTTCTCCCATATCTTCATACTATGTGACATAAGCTTTATTCCCCGATAGTTGTTGCAATCCTGTACGTCACCTTTTTTCTTGAAGATGGGCACCAGTGAACTTTTGCACCATTCCTCAGGGATTACCTCTTCTTGCAACAACTTATTAAAGAACAAAGTCAGCCACTTCCATCCATCCGCTCTCAAAAACTTCCATACTTCCGCTGGTATACCATCTGGCCCAACTGCTTTTCCATTTTTCATACTCTGCACTGCCATCTTCACTTCCTCTATACTTACCTCTTTCACCATGCCTATATTACTTTGTACGTTTTCTACCACTCCGCTCCATTTATTCTCTTCGTTCATTAATTTATTAAAGTAACTCTTCCAGCGTCCTTTTATTCCCTCATCATCCGACAAAATCTTTCCCGCTTCGTCTTTTACACATTTCATATGATTTACATCTCTTGCATTCATCTCTCTCTCTCTTGATATTCTAAAAAGGTCTTTTTGGCCTCGTGGGCTCTCCAGAAATTCGTACAACTTATCTTGCACCTTGGCCCTTGCCATTGCGACTGCTTTCTTAGCTTTCTTTTTACTGTTTTGATATTCTGATCTTTTTATTTCCTTTTCTCTGTCATTTCCGTCTTCCACCCTTTTCCATTCTTTGAAAGCATTCTTCTTTTCTTTTAAAATCGCCTGTACTTCCTCATTCCACCACCATGTATCTTTATCTATCTTCCTTTTCCCTTTCGTTTCCCCAAAGACATCCTTCGCTACACTTCGTACCCACGTTGCCATCTCATTCCAGCACTCATTCGCCCCCATCTCCGCCATATCTCCCATTTCTATCATCTTACCAACCACTCTTTCCCTGAATTCTGCAGCTAATTCCCTATCATCCAGTCTGTACCATTTCGTTTTAGCTGGGGGATTCGGGCTCTTCTTCATACGCTGAACTTTAATAGCTAAATCCAGAAGAAGTAGCCTATGCTGGGAAGCAAGGCTCTCACTGGGTATCACCTTGCAGTCCTTAGCCGATTTTAGCCTGTTTCTTCTTAAAAGAATGTAGTCAATTTGAGTAGAGTGTGGACCACTACGGTATGTGACAAGATGTTGTACCCGTTTTTGATAGAAAGTGTTTGCTATGGCAAGGTCAAAAGCTAAGGCTGCTTCCAGTAGAGCTTCACCGTCTTGGTTTCTGACTCCGTAACCTCGGCCCCCATGCACTCTTTCATACCCATCATTCATCCTTCCCACATGTCCATTAAAGTCCCCCCCAATATATATATCCTCACATTCCGGTATTTCCATTATTACCGCATCCAAATCCTCCCAAAACTTTTCTTTTATACTGTCATCACAGCCAGTTTGCGGCGCATACACACTAACTACATTCAAAACCGTGTCTTCTATCAACAGTTTTACTACAATGACTCTATCATTCACTCTCTTTACATCCGTCACCTTGTTCTTGAGCTCTTTATCTAACACTATACCCACGCCATTCCTCCTCCCATCGCTGCCGCAATAATAAAACTTATAACCCGCCCCAATTTCTCTTGCTTTCTGTCCCTTCCACTTTGTCTCCTGCAAACACGCTACATTTATCCGTCTTCTTTCTAAAACATCCGCTAACTCTCGTCCTCTTCCAGTCATCGTACCTATATTCCAGCTTGCAATCCTCAGTCTTACTTCCCGGACTAGCTTCTTACGCTGCCCCCGTCCCTGGTGCAGCAACCCTTGTCCATTTCCCACAGACGCCGGGTGCTGCATCTGCGCGTCGCCTGAGGGGTACGCCCTAACATTATCGCATACACTGTCAACTCTCAAACTCATGTTGTAAAAGGATTTGGCATGGTTTATTTTACGACCGGCCGCCTGCCTGACATCAACCCTCCTTGGGAATTCTTGGCTGAGAAGAAGGATAGGTGGAAAGGACACGCGAGCACTCTCTTCTTTTCAAATTAATCAAAGTTGTCGTTTTAATCATTTTCTGCCTGCGTACCCAACAGTGTGTAATGTAGCAAGAGGTCGTTATGTAATCTGTGGTTTTTGAAATGACAAGTGATAACTTCTGGTTGAATGTGATCCTGTTAAGGTTTGTCGAAATATTATGATATTTGCTGCATTTGCTTCTTTTATATAGAGAACTATAATTTTGGCAAGCTTGATTGGGGCATTCAAAGCCATTAATGGAAAGAATATCAGGCTAGACCCTTAGACCCGCGGGTCTTCACAAAATTTACCAATTTTTTTTAACCCAAAAATAAATATAACCATGCGGTTACAACCAAGAAAAAAACTAGTCTTGAGTTATGAATAAACCTCTAACATTAGGTATGATGAATGTCATCAATCATGCAGCCAGCCAACTTACAATTAACCGATGTACGCAATTTTAAAGCTACCAGTTCTAAATGCTACATTCATCCCGTTAATATAATAAAAAGTGTGTGAGTGTGTGTGTGGGGGGGGGGCGCGGGCGGGCGTGCGTGCGTGCATGCGTGCGGGCAGTCGTCCGTGCATGCGTGCGGGCAGTCGTGCGTGCATGCGTGCGGGCAGTCGTGCGTGCATGCGTGCGGGCAGTCGTGCGTGCGGCTTTGTTGTGCAGCCAACTTAGCTAAACCATCGAGCCTGTGATCGTATCGTTTATCACGCGTTAAATAAATGATAAAATATATATGTCACTCACCTCACAACACAAACATGTCTAAAAGTCATGGGTTGCCCCTTACCAGGATTCGAACCCGGTACCATTACTTTGTTGCGCACCCAACTTAACTAATAAATAGAATGAAAAAGTATCTATACACTTTTAACATACGTTAAGGCGTAACATACTGGACTAACTAATAAAGTTTTTGGTATAAGCATACATATATATTTTTTCTGATTTATGAATGAACTGAATTGAATTTTGCCTAACAATGAAACACCTGACTATTAAAAAATCTCCACGTCATCATGAATGGTGCCAAACTAGTATCCAACCTATTATTTCACGGCATTTATGGCTGTAGCCATTTCCTCACCATGGTCTGGCCACCTCGCAATTAACGGACCAGCGCAATTTTAAACAATGTAGCCGCTTATGTAACAATTATCTGACTCAAATCAACAGTGCAACTGATTCGCCAGTATCTTGACTTAGCATGTTACCTATTACAAAATTGTATTAACATCAAAGAACCGACTTCAAAATCAACTGAAAAGGCAAAAATACCCCGTTCATGTAACAAACATACAAAACTAAAAAAAAACACACAGTGGAACATAGAACTTCCTCCTTTTTGGAAGGCAGTAAAACAAACTGGATTTAATCGCGATGAAAAATGTGTTTATTTTTTTATAAAATATTATTTATTTTGTCATGAAACATCGAGGTTATTAAATAAACGCGACTATTTAAGTCCCATTTTGTTATAATAATATATGAAAATCGTGTAAGTCTAAAACAATAGGTACATTGACTTAGCATGTTTCTATTCGACCGTTCATTTTGCATTCGTTTGAATTTTCCATTAGACAAAACCATCTCACTAAGCAAATTCAAATACATGTACCTGTGTACAAAATATGTTGAAATATTTTATGAGCAGTTGAAAAGACTCCTTTAAGAATTAAAACGGTAAATCTTAAAGTAAAAAGTAAAGGCAACCGGTTAAGATTTTAAGAACAGCAACTGATTACAACATATTAAAATGAAACTGCGATCATCTGCAGATGAATCTTTGAATGGGCAGACAGTAAAATCTAGTACATATCTCTGGTTGGCCCTATGGTTGACTGGTAGAGAATGCCATTTGGCATTTGTACTGACTTGTTTTTTGCAATAAAGTTTAAATAAATAAAATGATCCATATAGAACTCTTCAGTTCCATCCAGCAACCTAATTAAGATTTATACCGTAGTGAGTTTGCTGTGCAATAAGCATATTAAACGTTTTTATAAGAAATAAGATGAAGAATTATACCTATAACAGAAACGATAATAAAGTAAAAATGACAATCAAAAAACGCTCTGCTAAACGAATCCCTTTAGTCTAAACCATCTCTATCATAATCATAAATTGGTGACTGAATTAATGTACTTTATATACTTATACTGTTTCAAAACGGCACGGTACTTTAAACATAGCGTAGATAGTCAAGAATTGCAACCACAGTAATAAAGCAACGCAATAATCGCTCAATCGGTATTAAGGATATAATTCATATCAGAATTGAATGGACATAATTCATATCAGAATTAAATAACTCTTCCTTGTAGTAACAAAGTGCCTGAAATAAATATATCATATAATGACACACAAAAGAGATGAGGACTGATGTCACAGCATACTGTTTATACGAATAAAATTAGCTCAAAATGCCATGAAACAAAGAAAAAAATTTTTTTTTTAATACTTATGTGACTTCAGAGGTAAATTATGTTTTTTTTTCTTTTTTTATCCAAAAGAAATTTCGAAATTGTTTTCAGAATCCTCATAATCATCATAATTTAACAAAAAAATAATTGTGTGTAAAAATTAACATAAACGCACTTGTCTTTTTTACTGTGAAATTGGCAAATTACTTATCATTTCCATACAAATATTGGTACCGATTACATATTATTGTAATGACGTCACATGTAGGTGGCCTTTCGTATGGGGCGTTTTTAGCGCACCGTAGTAATGTTGAACTTTGACGGTCATTTCTGACTTGCAGAGTAGTCTTGGAGAAGTGTGGTTAGTTCCATATACACATGTATTTGATCCCAATAAAAAAAAATAACTGGCTTCACGCCTATTTGACTTAGTCTCGAAATTTGACAAAAAAATATTTATTTACTTCCAAAAATACAATACTTTGCTATCCACAACACAGGTTTCGTTAACAATTTGCATCCGCCTCAGGGTTCGGCGAGAAGCTTCGTCAAATACTTACATTGAAAATCATCCACAACACGCTTCGTCATTATAAATATTAATAAAAGAAATAAATATGAGCACCACACAAAATTATGTCCTTATCCGAAATGTACCCGGCTCAAACGTCCCAAGAATACCCGCCGCATTCCGATGTTAGATAGCTAAAGAAATACGCTGGACCAGGTATGATCCAGATTTCGGATCGATCGAGGAGGTGATTCACCTCCTCGATCTCTCAAACGCTTTCCCAGAGCTCGCACAAACTGTTTCGCCTCAGAACTCCAGGGAACCGCCGTCTCCACTGCAAGCGGAACAAAATCGTACACCGGTTTCAAATTGGCATATTTGACGTGCTTCTGTTTAGCCGCATATTCCGCCGCACCACCCGCCAAACTACAACATACAAATAAATAATACAGATATACAAATCTATACTTATATTCTAAATATATATTTCACATGGGATTTCAGCTGGGATTCGAACCCAGGACCACCGGCATCGTACTGCCAACCGCGTCATTTCATTACTTAGGTCGATACAGTTGTTCTAAAAAGATAACATGTTTTGGGGAAAAGCCGGGTGTTAATAATATTTTTATTAGATTTTGATGATTTAGGAAATTATCCTTTAGAATAGAAAACACAATTAGGTGTAATTGATTTTAATAGTGAATAGTCAGTCTTAAGCATCAAATACTACTTACTGATGAAATAAAACCGGCCAAGTGCGAGTAGGGGTTGTCTATTGTTTGACCGAAATTTATATGCAATAATATTGATTTGCTCGAATTTCACTTACCCGAATTTCATTTGCCCGAATGTTTCGTTTCCTAGAAAATTCATTTGACATACTCTTGTATTCCCGAATATTATATGCCATAATGATACGAATGCCATAAGTATTGTTTTCCATAGTATTAAGTGCCATAATATTGTTTGATAGAATATTTAAACGCCATACTAAATATTGTTTCTGTGCGAATCCAACCTGGCTTAGCATCTTATTTTCTGTAGGCATATTGTAGCCACGTATGTACATAGACACTATGTACTACATGGTCACAATACAAACCTAACCTAACGTTTTCGGTTCTGGTCGAATGTCGTACGTCCTTTTATCGTAGTTCTTCTAAAACTGTAAATTAGGTTTGGATTTGTATTTTGATGCAAACATTCTGACGCTCCGCTATACGGGTCACAAAACAAACCTAACCTAACCTATAGTTTTCGGTTTTAGATCCATGTACTATTTGGTAGCAGTTCTTCTAAAACTAGGTTAGATTGGAAATTAGGAAACTGTAAATTAAATTAGGATTTGTATTTTGATGCAAACATTCTAACGCTCCGCTCGCTTCGCTATACGGGTCACAAAACAAACCTAACCTATAGTTTTCGGTTTTAGGTCCATGTACTATTTGGTAGCAGTTCTTCTAAAACTAGATTAGATTGGGTTTGTATTTTGACTCTCCGCTATACGGGGTCATAAAACAAACCTAACCTACAGATGTCGGTTTTCGGCCTATGTTCCATTTGGATAGCATATGAAATTATATCATGTGACAATTATGGATTACAATCCTTATGGAAAATGTGATTATTGGAATTAATATTATGGGAAACAAAGATTCGGTCATAGGATTAATATGGCAAACAAAGATTATGGGAAACATAATTATAAGAAACAAGATTCGGTCAATTGAATATTATGGCAGACGAAATTCGGGCATATGAAATTCGGGTAAGTGAAGGTATACCGCGAGTAGGACTCGCGCACGAAAAGGGTTCCGTACCATTATGGTATTTTCAGTAGGTATTTGTTGCTATAGCGGCAACTGAAATACATCATCTATGAAAATTTCCACTGTCTAGCTATCACGGTTCATGAGATACAGCCTGGTGACAGACAGACGTGTCTGTCTTCTGTGGAGTCTTAGTAATAGGGTCCCGTCTTTACCCTTTGAGTATGTAATCCTAAAAACCAAAATACCTACCTAAAAAAGTCAACGTTTGCGAAGGGAACTGTAGGTAGGTACTACTGTGTGATCGGTTGATAACATGCTGACTTAAATTTCTCTTCATCACTCATCAAGTAACGATGAGAGTATAACTTGTACATGATGATGATACTATGACTATGACATAAATACACACATCTAAGTACAGATGTAACACTGACATGTAACATATGACATCACAATCTGTATCAAGTGCAAGCAAATTGCGCTCGAGTTCCTCTTCCCGCACTATATCGCCGCCATTTTGATTACACTGTTACGTCATAATCGTGTACGGTAATGTGGAGGGTAGTTAGGCCAGTGGACTGAGAGACTCACGCGAGCCTAAATTCGCGATTCTTGGGCATAGCGTCACCTGTCACTCTCTCACAGCATTGCACAGAAAGAGAGAAATATCTCGCGCGAGAAAGAGTCGCGTATGCTACTGTCGAGTTTTTAATTAGACGAACTAACTTGACAGTTCTGAACACGAATGTTGCCACAGTTTCGCTAGTGTTGTTAATATCGATATTTAAAAAAAAAAACAGTTCATACCAGAGGTTTAGTTAAACAGCATTAAAAAAGTAGACATTACGTGTTTCATAAATTTTGCATTATTGTGTTTGAAATCAAACTAATAATTTTATTACACGAATCAACAATAAAAAAACGATTGGAATTAAAATACTTACATCGAACGAACTTTATTTTAGGACATCGCTAAGAACGCTGTCCGCCTTTTTGTTTTCTTGACAGTTCCATGGTACTATCGAATACACTGATAAATGTACATTTGTAAACGAATATAAACCTTGCAACATGTTAAGGTCTATGGGCGTATAGTTAAGGTTATATCGACATAAACCAATCACTATTCTTTTTAGGGTTCCGTAGTCAACTAGGAACCCTTATAGTTTCGCCATGTCCGTCTGTCCGTCTGTCCGTCTGTCCGTCTGTCCGTCCGTCCGCGGCTTAGCTCCGTGATCATTAGTACTAGAAAGCTGAAATTTGGTATGAGTATGTGTATGTATCACGCCGACAAAACGGTAAAATAAAAACTAAAAAAAAAATTTTTTTTCGGGTACCTCTCGAACACCTAAAGTGGGGGTGATTTTTTTTTTTCGTTTCAACCCTAGTGTGTGGGGTGTCGTTGAATAGGTCTCTTGAAAATAATAGGGGTTTTCAAACATTACTTTTTGATAAAGTCAGTAGTTTTGTAAATATTCGCTCCGAAAATAAAAAAAATTGTGTCCCCCCCCTCTAACTTTTGAACCACAAGTCAAAAAAATATGGAAAAATTCATGTTAATGCGGCCTTATAAGTACTTTCAATGAAAACTATATTGAACAAAATCGGTCAAGCCGTTTTTGAGTTATCGCCAAATTTCATATTTTTTCTTTAAAAGGTCGTAAGTTGACTTCCAGAAGGTAATAAGTGATTACAGTTTCTAGGGCGTTTACGACCTTTTTATAGAGCTTAAAATCTGTCTTAACTTAAACCTCGGGCTTAAAACAGCAGTTTATTGTGAAGGATGAGCAACTACGGAACCCTACACTGAGCGTGGCCCGACATGCTCTTGGCCGGTTTTTTTCTATTTCTGACAACACTTTCAGCTGTCAAGTTAGTTCGCCTAATTAAAAAATCGACTATAGAGGTGCAGGTAATGCTGGGTCAGAGGCTTCAGGTCCGTGACTCAAGATGGCCGCATGCGTTTAAGTTTTGTTGTTCGTTATTTATTCATTTTTGTTGTTCAATGTGTAGTATTGATAGCGTATTGTGCAGTGATCAAACGAATGTGTGAATAGCTAATGAAGAATTCAACTGAAGCGTACATAGCCCTTCCTGGGACAAGGCCCGATAGTCCGCGTGGTTTTTAGGGTTCCGTAGTCAACTAGGAACCCTTATAGTTTCGCCATGTCCGTCTGTCCGTCTGTCCGTCCGCGGCTTAGCTCCGTGATCATTAGTACTAGAAAGCTGAAATTTAGTACGAGTATGTGTTTGTATTACGCCGACAAAACGGTAAAATAAAATCTAAAAAAAAATGTTTTTTTCGGGTACCTCTCGAACACCTAAAGTGGGGGTTATTTTTTTTTCCGTTCCAACACTAGTGTGTGGGGTGTCGTTGAATAGGTCTTTTAAAAATAATAGGGGTCTCCAAACATTATTTTTTGATAAAGTCAGCAGTTTTGTTAATATTCGCTCCGAAAATAAAAAAAATAGTGTCCCCCTCTAACTTTTCAACCCCGGGTCAAAAAATTATGGAAAAAATCATGAAAATGAGGCCCTATAGGTAAGTACTTTCCATGAAAACTATATTGAACAAAATCGGTTGAGCCGTTTTTGAGTTATCGCAAAATTTCATAATTTTCTTTAAAAGGACGTAAGTTGACTTCCAGAAGGTAATAAGTAATTAAAGTTACATTGGCGTTTACGACCTTTTTATAGAGCTTGAAATCTTAGTCGTAACTTAAACCTCGCTCGTCTATTGTAAAGGATGAGCAACTACGGAACCCTACACTGAGCGTGGCCCGACATGCTCTTGGCCGGTTTTTGTAAATCGCTATCACTTTACAAAATGCACGATTTTATCAACTAACCGTACAACGTGGTATCAATTCTCTATCTAGTCGCCGAGTGCGATTGGCAACGAGACATTGGCAGTAATGGTCGCTTAACTGTGATCGGTTACCATTAAAAAAAAAATAGAATAGTAAATGCTGGGTCAGATAGTAGATGTAAAAATAGTATCAGAACTTCAAGAGAACTGCACGGACTACGACGTCGGCTGGCGAGAGATGTTCAGATCAGCCCGTCTGGCACAACTATGCTTCGTATACCCGTCACCCTCTCACATTACTGCACAGAAAGAGACAGGCAATTATCTCGTGCGACAAATAGTCGCATGTGACATTTGTGCCAGAGGGACAGGTTTATTTTTCTTCGCGACGACTTTATGGAAGATCGTGAATCCTCACAGCTATCTGTATTTGCTGTCTTTAGAAATATTCTGTAATAAAACGGGCCAAGAGCATGTCGGGCCACGCTCAGTGTAGGGTTCCGTAGTTGCCCTTCCTTCACAATAGACGAAAATCGAGAAAGATTTAAGTTACGAGAAAGATTTCAAGCTCTATAAAAAGGTCGTAAACTCCGAAGTAACAGTAATTACTTATTACCTTCTGGAAGTTATTGATTATACGCGCCAGATTGAGCGAAATGTGTTAATACAGTATGGCACTTAACTAATATGTAACTTTCGAAGTATAAGGACACCGCGTGGCACTTACGTCATTTTAAAGAAAATTATGAATTTTTGCGATAACTCAAAAACGGCTCGACCGATTTTATTCCATATACGTATGTAGTTTTCATTGAAAGTACTTATAAGGCCTTATTTTCATGACGCTATTTTTTTTATTTTCGGAGAGAATATTTACAAAACTTCTGACTTTATCAAAAAATAATGCTGGGAAACCCCTACTATTTTTTAAAGACCTATTCAACGACACCCCGCACACTAGTGTCGCAACGCAACAAAAAAAATCACCCCCACTTCAGGTGTACGGGAGGTAGGTACCTAAAAAAAAATTTTTTTTTTTTAGTTTTTATTTTACCGTTTTGTCGGCGTGATACATACACATACTCATTCCAAATTTCAGCTTTCTAGTACTAATGATCACGGAGCTAAGCCGCGGACGGACAGACAGACAGACAGACGGACATGGCGAAACTATTACTACTGGCCATTTCTAAAGGTTTTGCATTACAGCGGGTTACTGCACAGATTAATATAATAGTTCGTTACTGTCTGATCATTGCCGTTGGCACTTCGGAATATTTTGGTGGACACAACACAATCGTCTATGCTAAATGGTGCGGATGGCTAACGATCAGACATAGAAGCAATAGAAGTGTTGGTAGCACGAATAAAATTTTGCTAGGGAGAGCCACACGATATTATTTTATCGATAAGTTGTACTTTCTTATGAAAGTAGTTTTGTTATGACTATGAGATAATGTATATTATGAATAATATAGTTGTATATACATATATAGATATATATATATCTTATACAATTACCGTAAGTATATTATTCGATTGAATATTTTAATTTTAATATTCCTAAAAAGTAAGTAACATTGATGGGTAGAAATCAGCATATTTTAGTTAATTTCTATTTATCCGGTGAACTTAATAGCTACTGTGAAATGTCATTTCGGAATAAGTATTCAGTTATCAATATTTTTTATCGGAAGGATTTCCCTAGTTAATTGACGTTATTGCCACGAACACCTCTATGTCTGCTTATGATCTATTAGTATTAAGCCTGTTTACGTATTAGATATTGCCAAACTTATTAGTTACCTAAGGTTAGATAACGATCTCTCTTATCTTTGATTTGCAACTTGTTTTTTGAATAAAAGGTAAATAAGGAACATCGCGATAGACTCGTTATAATTGGTGTTAATTATGTGTAGAAACCGCGAGAGTATAAAGTGTCATAGAGGTTTAATGCTAGATAAAACATCTATAATCTATTTAAACCATTAATAATACAAAGATCAAAGCTTAAAGAAAAATTGAAAAAGGAGCTACCTGGCGGAAGAGACCGGGAATCGAACCCGGCACCTCTGGATTACCGGTCCAGCGCGTTAACCACTTCGCTACCCTAGCTCCAGGTAAAACTGGCGAATTTTTCCTTATGCTTTGTGTGTCGATCTTTTCATTGTTTATTTGAAAGGTTTTTACACCTTAGCGACCTCTATGTGAATACGTTAATATTCATATCTTACCGCACCACTTTGTGAACGAGCAAGCGAGAGAGGGCGCTGTTAGTTTTATGAATTTATGAAACATGTAATACCTATCTCATTTTTTTTAATGTGGGTACACCAAAATTTTTATTTAAACCATGAATACAAAGATCGTTTGTGACTTAAGATGGCCGCATGCGTTTAAGTTGCGTTGTTCATTATTTATTCATTTTTGTTGTTCAATGTGTAGTATTGATAGCGTATTGTGCAGTGATCTAACGTATGAGTGAATAGCTAATGAAGAATTCAACTTGAAGCGTTCATAGCCCTTCCTGGGTCAAGGCCCGATAGTCCGCGTGGTTTTTTGTAAATCGCTATCACTTTACAAAAAGCAAAACCTCACCGAACAACGGCATGCTCTACGAGCAAACTTGAATTTGGCGAAATCATCATTAACCTGATGGAAGCCATATTTTAAAATTAGAATAGAAAGATTAAAGAAAAATTTAAAAAGGAGCTACCTGGTGGAAGTGACCGGGAATCGAACCTATAATCTAACCTCTTAACCGAAATGAAAGTACAAGTATTAGGATAGGTTTAATATGTTTATCACTTTCAACCTACATTCCGGACCTCGCGCCAGGATTTTGACCCTAAAGCCCCGTTGCGTGCCCCCAATTCGGACCGGTCCGAGTTACGTGGCATTACGTGCGCCATTGCCTCAGTTCAGGTAAAAAGTAGTGTGAGCTATAGAGAATTGTTTTTCGCAAATGGACAGAGGACATATTTAATTCAGGTTAATGAATTTATTCGTTTAATTACAGTTTTATTATTCTGTAGATGTTGCGAACGATAAATTATGTGGATAATTTTAATAGTCTCAGTTATAATAGTTTATGTTCTCTACTGCAGTTAGTCTACTTTTTGACTGAGCGAACAAAGCGTCTCCTATCAGCTTGGCCCAAAATTATTGCGTATGTCCGGATATTTTGATGTTCAGGTGCTTTTCGGCTTTTTTTTGTCTAGGGGTCGGTTGTCTTACCGCAAATTTTGTGAGCAGCCTAGCCCATCTAGCACAACTACACTTTGCAACTCTTGTCGTGCGACATAGCATCGTCCGCCACTCTCTCACAGTAGAGCGAAGAAATAGATAAGTTATATTTCTCGGGCGAGAAAGAGTCGCGTGTTAGTGATGCTAGAGGTGCAACCTTAACTCGACCGCGTAGTATATTGAAATGTCACTTGCAGCAAACATCGCATTTTAATGACGGCTAGAAGTGATTTACTTGAGACATATAGATATACTTACCAGGGACATTGCTCATTTGGCAATGTCTCAAAGTACACTCGAATTAGTGCTATGGATGCTTAATTTAAGCAATCCATTTGTTTGCCAGTCGCAAACATGTGAGACAGAAATACTTCCGTCACTGCATATACATGGGGTCAGCGACCTTCTACCTCCCTTTTCCTTCTATGTGACCTGCCTTAATGCGTCACAGTGCAGGCTGTCTGGTTCCCGTCTAGTCACAATAGTCACATGTCTAATATATTCGAGGATTCGCTGAGTGCAAATGGTCAATAGACGGCACTAGATTTTTAGTTGTGATTTGTGCGTCGCACCTTCCAGAGAATACCGAAATAGCACACAAACATACAGCTCTCATACAGCTTAAACTAGAGTTTATTTACACAGTATTACAGTAAAAACTAAGGCACTGTGAACCACAGAAATACATAGGTATAAACAAAGACTTAAAACTAGTTACACTTTGGCGACACAATGGCGTGGCTCCGTTGCGTCGTCTTATCTGGCGTAGAATACGGCAGATTTCACCGGAACTGCCGAAACACGACACCCTTCGGCCAGAAGTCTGCACTTGCGATGGTGTCCTGCAGCGGCCGCGGCACGCGCACCACAAACGAGCTGAAGTGCACGTAGTGGCGGTGGCGGTAGAGTTGTAATGGCTGTATAGTTAGGCTATTATATAGCTAGTTTGCTACTTAGGTAGCATATTGTGGTAGCATCACCTTTGGAATGTAACAATTCTGCCACAATAATGCCTTCAGATACTCCGGCTAGTAAGACGTTCTGCGTCATTGATTAGTTGCCGTAATCATAATGAAAAAAAAGAGCCTCCATTAACGCCATACTCTTCTATAATACAGTCTGCTTTCTCATAATACAACGAAAATACGAGAAGATAGTGTGAAAGACGTTTCGCACAGTATAACGGTTCAAAACAGTGCGTGACGCCGCGGCGAAAGTGGCGTCCGTATTCAGACGTACTCATCCTACTTATTGGTATCTACAGACACTATTCAGCCAAACTAGGAAAATATAATTTTGTGCACTTGGTAAGAAATTTCATAAATGAAAATTTATTGAAATATGATTGTTTTGTGTCCGTTTTTCTTCTGGATTTCTGTTATCGTAGTTTGGATTAGTGTCTATGATAATCATAGTGGTGGGATGTGTAGGAAGAAATATTTCATAAAAATATGAAATAAAGCACTTGTAATCAAATCATAGATATAAAGTGAACTTCTATTTGTAAAATTCTTGTAAATTCTCTCATTTTATCATACGGTCACAACAATGTAATTACATGAGATAGGTACGCATCGGTAACAATCGGTTCAATATGTGAGTGGTCAATTTGTAAGTAGCACTAATAACAACAGTGGGATTTTTTTATAACAAAAAATTAACACATGACAGCACTCATATAACGTAAATGTGCATGATCTATTGAATTTCATAAAAAAAGAAAGCAATGACATAGTGTTTTTTTTTTGCAATGACATTACCACAGTGTTGAAGTATCTAACGATAGTAAAAATGGCGTGCTTTTCTTTTTAAAACCTGTTTTGTGCCCAAATCTTTCGTTTCTACTCAGGTGTCATTTTTTTAAATTGATGGAAATCGATTAAGTCAAGAAAATTATAACCTGTAGAAAGAACAATAAAACTAAATATCAATCCTATCCTATATGGCCACCTCCTCAGATTTCGGTATTACGTAGATGCGCCGTCAAACATACGCAGGTTCGAAAAAAATTTGTAAGTGAAATCAATCCGAACAAACGTTCATGATCATGAACAATAATAACAAATATCAACAGACAAGTGTCAAATATTTGAGCGACCCGCCCCGTCTTTGCACTTGTGCAAAGCTGATAAATTAAGCATGTATTATACATATAAAGCTAGTCCTCTTAAATCACTCTATCTATTTAAGAACCGCATCAATATCCGTTGCGTAGTTTTAAAGATATAAGCATACATAGGGTCAGCCAGCAGAAAGTGACTTTGTTTTATACTATGCAGTGATGAGACTTCCGGTTCGTGTCCCAAGATGGCCGCATGCGTTTAAGTTTAGTTGTTCATTATTTATTCATTTTAGTTGTTCAATGTGTAGTATTGATAGCGTATTGTGCAGTGATCTAACGTATGAGTGAATAGCTAATGAAGAATTCAACTTGAAGCGTTCATAGCCCTTCCTGGGTCAAGGCCCGATAGTCCGCGTGGTTTTTTGTAAATCGCTATCACTTTACAAAAAGCACGATTTTTTCAACTCACCGTACAACTTGGTATCAATCCTCTATCTAGTCGCCTAGTGCGATTGGCAACGAGACATTGGCAGTAATGGTCGCTTAACTGTGACCGGTTGCCATTTTAAAAAAAATAGAATAGAATAGAATAGAGAAAAATCGGATTTCATCTACTCAACAATCTAGCGGCAGTGACACAGTAAACAGTAATCCTGATGACGAAATAGCTTTGTCCAAGATTTCCACGGAAGTAAGCTGATTTCTTAATAACCACTATTTTATTATGCATCGGATGATGCAAAGCGTTACGATCAGTATTAATCAGGTGACTACTTGAAGTATCCTTTTGTTCGTATTTTCCATCTTTGCCGTGTTTTTTCCCATGTTTTTATGTATATAGATTGCTCTATATCGCGCAAATATGCCATGGTCACAAGATGAGAGAATGAAAACAATTGTAATAGTTTATGAGTATAATTTATTGCTCTTTTTTTGAAATTCAAGATGTTTTTATAACATACGTACGGTAAAACGGGGTTACTTTCAAATGCAGGGGCTACTTTGGAAAAGTGTTTTTACGCCATATCCTTATTTTTTTTACTATCTGTGACAGTGCAATACATACCTTCAACAATGACCTAACCTTTTACTTCATTTGCTTCATCGCACTATGAATATTTGCATTTTTAGGCCGTGTTCAGACAGGGCGGGCTGACTGTCGGCCGCCGAATGTGTGAATATGTATGGAAACTGCGTAACGTTCGCTCACTTTGGGCGGTAATGGGCGGCCGACAGTCAGCCCGGTCTGAACACGGCCTTATAACCATTTTAAATCTATCAAAGTAGCCCCAAATTTTCCTTAAGTAACCCCGTTTTACGGTAGTACGTTTAATATAATGTTGCAGCTATACTATTATAAAATTGTATTGAAAATCTCTTTTCTATAGATAGGGGTTATTGTTTCAGTAAAAATCTTAACAGCGCGATGCAGAAGCGTGGCGCCATTCCTACATCGCCATCTGTTGCTGAGATTTCCTTTGTCCTCACATCACGCCGAAACGGCTAAACGGATTTTAACCAATTTTAGTGCAGAGATAGATGGACATCCAAAAATTATTATAAGATAATTTTTACCCGACTGATAAAAAAAATACGCGGTACAACTTGCGGGCACCTTCTGCTTATGAATAACTAGCTGTGCCCTGCGGTGATACCCACTCATCCCATGGGAACACTAAATTTATGCGGGATGAAAAGTGTCCTATGTCCTTCCCCGGGACTGAAAATATCTATATACCAAATATCATCCAAATCGGTTCAGCGGTTTAAGCGTGAAGAGGTAACAGACAGACAGACACACTTTCGCATTTATAATATTAGTATGGATTATCTAAGTTTTTAAAGGTATGTCCACGGCACGGTCCCATGGAGGTATGCATACGGTCCTATTCGATAGTCGGTTACCTTGACAGAGATACCGCCAAACGGTATTAATTTCCTATTAAATTATATAATGCGCTAGACACTCCTAACATCACTGTTTCTTGACCTACAAAGAAGCATTTTCGGTCAGTGAAAAGTCGTTAAATGCAATACTTTTACTAGCTACGCCGCGTGGTGTTACCCGCTCATCCCTCGGGAACACTACATTTTTTCGGAATATAAAGTAGCCTATGTGTTAATCCAGGGTGTCAACTACCTTCAATACCAAAATTTATCAAAATTGGCCCAGCCGTTTGCGCGTGAGGAAGTAACAAATATACACATAAACACACACAAACTTTCGCCTTTATAATATTAGTGTGATAAAATCCTAAAATTGTATTGAAAATCAGTTTCCTATGGAGTCATATTCATTAGGGTCATAGGGTCATTATTCGACGAATGCAGGATTTGTATAGACCGCGGCACAAGACGTCAAGCACCATCATCCTCCTAGCCTTTGTCCCATTTTTTGAGAATGAATTCTCAATCGGGGTCGGCTACCTAAATCCCAAGATGTGGCTAAGGCACTAGTTTTTACGAAAGCGACTGCCATCTGACCTTCCAACCCAGAGGGGAAACTAGGCCTTATTGGGCTTAGGTGGTTTCCTCACGATGTTTTCCTTCACCGAAAAGCGAGTGGTAAATATCAAATGACATTCCGTACATAAGTTCCGAAAAACTCATTGGTACGGGCCGGGTTCGAACCCGCGACCTCCGGATTGAAAGTCGCATGCCCTAACCACTAGGCTACCACCGCACAAGACGTCAAGCACCATCTGGTGTTAAAAACCTGGTCGTCGTCGTCGTACGGCGTCGAAACGGCTGGAAGGATTTTAACTAGTCTTACTCATACTCATACTCATTTATTATTAAAATATCAACATTTTACAAGTCAATACATTATAAAAAAAACTATTAAATTTCAAAATACAAATTATTATAAAAAAAAACATTAAGTAATTATTAAATACAAATTGGAATAGGTAGTTACATTATTAGTATTATTAATTATTATATTATTTCTTGGTACAGGGATAGCTGGCAACTAAAGACGGTAATAGTACATTGCGGCAGAGACCGGTAAGTAAGCCATACTGGCCGAGTAGGAATTAGACGGACCGAGCCGTAGGCGAGGTCCGGATATAATACGAGGCCAGGATGGCTCTTACGGTCGAAGCAAGTATAGTGCTTTTCTCAAAAATTAAACAAGAAAATTAGATTAAAATTATATTTTGTAGGTGACATTTATATTCGGCCATTTTCTAAGGAATATTTTTGTTATATCCCATTTTTATTATTACACATTGTGATATTCGTCGTCGCAGGCACCATTAACTCCCATGATAACAACCTATAACAAAAATAATTATGAGTTTATACTTGGATAAAAGATATAGTTATATCGTTATCAAATAGTGGCAGCATTTATTTACCTTCATCGCCAAAATGGTTATCATCTAGAGCTTGATTTAAGAACTTTTCTATATTTTGCTGCTGAATATTTGTGATTTCTTTCCTTTGTAGCCATCCGATTGTCTCAGAAAGATTGTTGAAATATGCTGACCTTATCACACATTATCTGACCAATTATTAACTTGATTTTCTTCCTTCCTTGGATTTAGTCGAAAGTAAATTATTTTAGCTAACTCTGCCTCCGCTTTTAAGTATGGAGGAGTGCCGTCTATTCGGAATCAGACTCGTCTGAACTCATTTTTGCTGAATTATTGTAATAGATCACACAAACAAATTTGAAATTTTTGTCTTTTAATTTAAATCCCGCCTAAATTTCTTTTTTTATAAATACTGCGTTTAATTATTTGCACTGTCTTACAAATCTAAGTGTTAAAGATAAAATTTAATTATTGTTATACATTGTTGTATTTTCTAAATAATTTTCATATCATAAAGCTTACCTTCAATTTTAACTCGGAGGTTTTTTCTAAACGACACAAAAAAGGAAGGAATTCCGAAATATCATTGTCATTTTACACAGCACAATTATGAACTAAACGCTGCATACAAACTTCCGCACTAAACCTTGTCGCTACTTTTTTTTTTTATATGCATCTTGAGTTACGTTTATACTGCCAATAGTGCTAACCTCTTTTTATTTTACATTTGCTCTTAGTGTAAATTCCAAGTGTATACTGCAATGTCGTATCTTTCTATTTAATCTATGAAAAAGGGACGCCACTTTTTAATTTCTACAATTTGCTGTCGCACTGTACTTATAATTAAAACAATTTGTGGAATGCATCCTTTTTACATTTATATACGACCTCATCGCCTTCACATCCTTAGTTTTTTTATAGGTCGGTGACGATGTAAATCGTGTTTCGATATTCAAATATCTTGATACGTAATAGGAATTACATACTTACTTACTGGACAAATATTGATTCCAAATTTAAAATCTCGCTGTTTACTGGACACTTCTAAAAAGTCTTCGGTATGTTCCACTTACTGTAGTCTATCTAGCGATGGTAAGGCAACATTACATGCAATTTTTGAGAAAAGATACTTTTTATCCTTCCACGATAAGGAAAAAAGTTTTGCACGTTCAAAGTTGCCGGCATTATTATATTTATGCCCGCAACGCGGAGAGAAAATCTCACTTCCTGGCCAAGCTTTCATTTCATTTCATTTCATTTCATTTCATTTCATTGCACCTCATCTTCGGTTCGGGCCACGAACACCTGCGATCTGAGACATTCACGAATCCACTGCCTAGGCATGTAATGTACTATTAGAGCGCGCGCAATTATTGCGGAGTTCAAAAAGTGAATATTCGCAGATTGTACACGATACGCTTCAATCTATGTAGAGCGGCCTGATTCTTGAGTCCGTTGAAATGAGCTAGTCTCTAGACAGCGCAGAATACACTGCGCACTGATTCTCGTATCCGATAACTTGATATCAGGAGTCAAGGTGTCGAAGAAATAATTGTGTTCAGAGGCCTTATTCCTTTTTTTTATATTTTTTGAAATGAATAATACTTTTTCCCGAGTTCTATGAAGTAACATAGCTATTTCATGCTTTCATTGCGTGCAGTCGAAAATAAGTAAAAAAAAAAACCATTTTCATGTGTGAATTTGATCATATTCGAATATACAGTCTGTTTGATATTATAACAAACATTTGTCACATCACAGGACCCATACAACGTAAACTTGCGCGACACATTGAATTTCATAAAAAAAACAAGGAATGACATAGTGGTTTTTCAAGTATCTATAAACGTTTTTCACTTTCTATTTGATACTATTGAGTTCATGTTATATTTTTTCTTATCACGGTGTTGAAGTATTTAACGGTAATAAATCATTACACAAACAGTTACGTACTACGTCTTATTTTTTTTTAAGTTGTGTTGTGACTGAATCTTGCGTTTCGATTCATGTGTTATTTCTGTAAATCGATTAAATCTATAAGTTTACAACCTAAAGAAAGAACAATAAAACCAACTATTACTTTACATAGAAAGCTCTAGTGAGTCCGGCGGCTCGTAGCTCAAAAAAATATTGATTTACACAAAATACACAAAATAAACAAAAATATATTCAGGTTTGAAAAAAAGTTCGTCGATAAAATCGATTTGATCAACCATTCATAATCGTTAGGTTTGGCAAACAATATGGTTTTGCTACTCGTACATCACTACAAACATCAACAGAGAACTGTCAAATGTTTGTTATAATATCAAACACACTGTAATAGTTTTTGAAACAAAAATTATCAATGCAAAATTCAAACTGTCGGTTTCAAACATTATACTTACCAACAAATCTCAATGGCCCTGTTCTAAGTAGTAACATTGATAATATGTTAAGAAAGATGTTTGATCATAGAAAAAAAATATCTAAAACAATCATCATTTTTGAACGGTTAAGGAGCCTTAAAGACTTAAAATAACTGGTAGGTACTTATATTACAAAATAGCCGAAAAACACTAGCAAATTGCCGGATGTCCTCACCTCGGTTAGACCAACATTTACCTTTCAAATTCAGCTATTTAAAACTAGAACCACCAAGAACTTTTGTACCTAATAGTTGTAATCATTGCTAACTATTTTAAGCATTTTGAATTCCCTGCTATTATTGAAGTTAGTTAATACCTAAGTAACAAATTTTATGTCAAATCCTCGGCCGACGCTGGTACGTAAATTATATCAGTTTTCCAATTTTTCAGACATAAATAAAATCTACAAATTTGATATTACTTGTATATATTTTTTTTTTTTGCTAAATTAAGTATCACAAAAAGACTGCCAAGCAAGACACATATCAAAAAACACAAGTTTGCAATATCATAAAAAATGGCGGTATGTTTTTCAAATTTCCGCCTTCTCGTCAATAAATAACTGTAACTCTTTTTTTAATATAGAAACGTCAACGGTATGACGAAAATATATTAAAATGGATGACTTTTTTTCTTATGAAATCAAATCACTCAATAACATTATAAATATTACTACTTTTAAATACATTTATTATGGGTCAAATATAAAACAAAAAAATGGGAAAATGATGGGACACCTGTTACGACACGACGAATATCTAAAAACTATTATAGAAGGCAAAGTTGAAGGAAGGAGGAAAAGAGGAAGACCAAGAAGAGCTTATATGGACCAAATAAAGGAAAAGGTGAACGTCGTGTCGTACCAGGCCGTTAAGGAGAGAGCTCAAGATAGAGAAAATTGGAAACTGCTCCACCGACAAGAGCCTAGCTCTTAAGTTTATAATAATAAAACATAAAAATAACAAATTTATATGATTAAAACTAAAAATTTAACTAAGATTAAAAAATATTTAAAAAATAAAAAATTAGGAAAAAAAAAAACTTGAATTCTTTGTTATGTAGGCTGCATCATACACTATGCATTTAAGGGTTAAGAACGAAATACTATCGCACCATTTTACTTTTAACAATAAAACGTCTATTTTTGCTATCCAAATGGTTATTTAAAGCTGCATATCGTCGTCTTTTCAAAAATACGCTTTTTTATATATATTTTTTAGCGTGAAGAAGCATTTCTTGGGTCAGCATGGCAGCCATGCACATGCCATTGCGACTTGGACTCCCCTTTTTTCTTACCATCAGGTGAAGTGGAGCCACAATTAAATGTTGTGCCGATACATAAATAAATATAAAAACACATTTAATAGAATCTGGATTTTCAAAATATATTAATAATTGTAACTCGAAAAACTACACATTTTTATATTGGTCATACTTATTACAAACGTATATACCTACTTGAATCCTATTAATCTTAAAATTGTTTCAATATGGTAATTTTTTGCCGCTAGCGCATTCATTATTCATTACGCAAATACGCACTGCCTATTTGCCTATGCCAATTGTTTGTAGCTTTAACATACAAAAATTTTGTAACATACGTTTAAATTGTAACTGAATCACATCACGTCTTCTATTTTATCCTTAAGCACACAAGTAATAACAATAGGTGCTTAAACATTGCTATTCAAGCTGCCTAACGTCTGCCCAATTTAGATTATAATCACGTATAAAAATAGATTATATACGTATCCTGGATGACAGGAAAAACCGTTGAGACTTTAAATCTGTTGGTCTAATAATTATACTGAGTTACGATTACGACAGTAACATAACGTATGTATTTATTTATTTAGCTGAATAACTCTATGAAAATTATTGATTCATATAACTCAATGGAAACTATTGGTTCTTATTAACTCACTGGAAATTATTGGTTTTTATAACTCAATGGAAATTATTGATTTTAAGTTTCGAGAAACCAAACTTTAATCTCTTTCAAAGGAAATGCGTGCTATTCAGTAATAAGGCCGCCAGTTGTTATTTAAAGAAAAAAGACAGTCGAGTGTCTTTCGGTTTCCTTCTCAACAGCGGTTTCCTATCGGGTAATGCCGGCAGATTCACAATCTGACTTGTAAAAGTTCCCTTGTAGCATACTTAACTAAGTATGTATCTGTTTTTTAATCGTTTTGTAAGAGTAGGTTATGGTTATGGTTTGTTTATTCTTTGGCTTTATCGTTCTGAAGAAAGTATGTTTTTCATAAAATAAGTTAGTTAAGATATCATCAGTTGGGAAATTAGTTTCGCCTTCAACAGTACGTTCAATTTGAAATATGTCATATCTATAAAAGATATACTACTACAGAGGTAGAGAATAATAGCTTTCCGTCGGAAACGTTCGTTTTAGCATGTTTTCTCTATCAGCTTCGGTAAAAAGGTTGAGATGGAAATATTAAACCGAGCTTACCCGACAAAATACGATGGAAAACTATTATTCACTACATCTGTACGCATTGTTACATACACGTAGCCAACCGTACCGTCTCATTAGGTCTTCCTATAAGTAATCAATGTTGCGCAAGGCTCATCGGATGACAGTCCATCTCTGACGTAACGCGCGATCGAACGCGGTACTGTTCGGGACACAAGTTATTAAGTGTAGGTTTTATTCCGTTCGCAGCTAAACATAAACGCGAGTACCACCAGATCTGCCCCTGTCACAACTATACTTCGCGACTCTTGTCGCGTGACATAGCATCACTCGTCACTCTCTCACAGTTCTGCCACGCTCTGCTCAGAATGAGATAGGTAATATATCTCGCACGAGAAAGAGTCGCGTATCATAGACATAATTCTTGCTTGGAAGTACAGTAGCGGGGCAGCGAGTATCGCCATACATTTTATTGTCTCCAAACGTTATAGACCCTAAACGAATTGAATGATTAGTTTAGCACTATAGTTGACCTTAGAGAATGTCTTGAGGCATTAAGTTCAACATTTCCACTACATTAATTTCTGTAATAAAGCAAAGCAACGCTCTCAATAGATAGATGATGCCAGCTCGTCTAGCACAACTATGCTTCACGACTCTTGTCGCGCAAGTATATAGTATCACCTGTCACTGTCTCGCAGTAACTGTACAGAAAGAGATAGGTAGTATATCTCACAGTAGTGCTTGAGCTGCAGATAACGTCCTAATCCCTTATTGCGATGACGTGACCGAAAATGAGTCTAAATGCGAAAATAAGAGATTGAAAAAAAAAACGAATGTATCATCCAATCTAACGTTAGACATGGAACATTAGACGTCTACAATTATTTATGCTTCTGAAAGCCATTTGTTTAGGTATTTAACAGAAAGTACACAGAAAACCACGTGACCAGAATAATATTGCTATTTCAATAAAACCCCAGGTAAAAAGCGACTTTAAGCTTGAGAAGCAGCCATTTCAAAGCAATAAGACAACATCGCTAAAGTAGACAAACAGCGATGAATTCTCGGACAACTGTCAATGGAAATAGCTTCATACAGTTTTTACTAGTAAGGAAGATTCCTGACCTTACTCTTTTACATACCATTCTTTACACTGTACTGTATACTCAAATGTAAGTAAGGAATAAATATACACCTTACACTTTTGCGCATGATTGTACAGCGGTAACTCAATAGCGGATTATGACAAAGGGTCATCTTTCGACATGCCATTCAATAGTTGCGATGCGTGCAAATATGCATATAATTATAATTTAAGGGGGCGATTACTGAGATTGCGATCTGTAAGAACGCTAGTATTTATTCTCTCATTCTATCAGCCACAGACGTCCACTGCTGAACATAGGCCTCCCCCATGACTCGCCACAAAGTGCGATCCCGTGCAGACCGCATCCATTGATTCCCCGCTACCCTCACGAGGTCATCCGTCCATCTAGTCGGGGGCTGATCCACGCTGCGCTTTCCTATACGTGGTCGCCACTCTAGGACTTTGCTGCCCCAATGACCGTCCATTCTCCGGGCCACATCGCCCTAATATGCATGCATGGGACTAACGCTAGTATAATTACACATTAACAAGTACATCCAAGTTTGTACTTGGATGTACTTGTTAATGTGAACCCAGGACCGTCAGCTTTGTGGGCAGCTACGCTTCTAGGCAGCCAAACGCGTTGTCAATACATTTAGGACATGAGGAAGCGGAAGCGGAAATTTTTCATCCACGTTAGTACCACAACGTACTAAGATGTACACAAGTACATCTGGGTTCCTGGGTTGGGGTAGTACCTGGGTTCAAATCCTGGCCAGGGTAAATTTTATATTTATTAGTATGAACTCAAATAGTTGTTCTGCAGAAATTGTTTAAGCAGAAAAATAAGTTTGATGTTCTATCTATGTATAATGATAAGCGACATGTTATATTTTTGTATGGACAAATACTGTAAAAGCTTGTAGCGATTTGGCCGCGCGATTCGTGAACGCGCGACTACATCGTGACAAATGTTAACCAGTGCATAAAACACAAAAAATACCCAGATAAACTAAAAATTGGATTAATTCGGCCAATTCACAAGAAAGGAAATTACACAGACACAAATAATTACAGACCTATCACTATCTTACCAGTTATTGACAAAATTGTAGAAAAATATATAGGAAACAACTTAAATAACTTCTTGTCAAGCAATGGCATCATACATAGGAGGCAGTATGGGTTCCAAAAAGGCAAAAGTGCACCCCAGCTGCTAGCACAATTCTCTGACGAAGTAAACATGCACTTAAATGATAAGAAACATGTCTTTCTGGTACTGATTGACTTCAGCAAGGCATTCGACACCTTAAATCATAAAAAGCTTTACGAAAAGCTCCAGCAGAATGGTATACAGGGGCCTACCTTGGAATGGCTTGAGGACTACCATACAAACAGAATGAACACAGTCAGCATTGCAGGAGAAAAAAGTGAACTGCGGCACTCGCTACAGGGCACTGCTCAAGGTTCTATAATTGGACCTACGGAGTACCTTATTTATGTTAACGACATGTGCAACATATTCGGGGAGGCCTCGGTGTACCAATTTGCTGATGATACATGTTTACTGATAGCAGATAAGGATGAGTGTTTATCAGAAACAATGGTGCAAAAAGAATTTGATGTGCTATGTAAATGGGCTCACGATGCTGGGTTATCCCTAAATTATGAAAAAACTAAGGTAATGCATGTGCACTCGCCATACATAAAAACTAACTTGATACCTAGAATCGTGGCCCATGAACATACATGCCTACACGCTACTCACCTCACCTGTAACTGTGAATCCCTAGAAGTAGTAACACATCATACATACCTGGGTTTAAAAATTGATAATAGGTTCAACTGGGGCAACCATATTGATAATGTATGTAATAAACTACGAGCAATTCTCTGCAACATTAGCATAATTAAAAATAAGATGCCTTATAATACTCTTCGACTCTTTTACATGGCCATGGCGAATTCTGTTATTAGCTATGGTTTATCTAGCTATGGCAGAACGTTCAAAACGTACCTGCAACGTATATATAACCTGCAAATCAAGCTCCTGAAAGCCATTGTGCCACTGAAAATTAAACATAAGTACAGAAACAACTATGACAACCTGTTCAGTCACTGTAGAGTTTTAAATATATATGATAAAGTGAAATTAGCTGTAATACTAGAACATAAAGACAGGGTGGGAGATTTAACCAGGTATGAGAGACCTACCAGACTGAGAAGACTGGAGTATAGTGAACACTTTATAGTTCCTAGGAGCACTAAGATATATGGTAAAAGAGTATGGACAAACCTGTTACCTCATACACTGAATGGATTCCCCACGCATGTCATGGATAGTATCATAAATAACTTAAATAAGCCAGGGCAGATTAAACATATTGTCAAAAACATGTTAACTAATAATAATATAGAATCATAAATATACATGGGTGTATTTAGTATTCTGAGTACATATCACTAGGAATAGGTATGAGCCTATACCTAGTGGTATGCTTAGGCTTAGTAATATAATCTTAATAAGTTAAAGATTTTCTCTAAGCTTTGTAAAACAAAAATATTTTTTTAGTGAAATAAACAGCTGAAATTTTAAATTAAAAAAAATGTGTGTTGCCCTTTGTCGCATTTGTAACCCGCGACAGAATCGATGCCGTAACGATAATAATAAGCGTGCAGCATTACTACTAATGTGCGGCTGTTTCGTGTGATATCCGATAAGAAGAATGGATAAATTCACGTCTGAACGAATTCTGCATTGCTGTATCGATACAGAATCGCGGCTGTATCGATGCCGTTGCAATATTACAGTCTATGCAGACCCGAGCTTACTTGTGTGAGGGTATATGAGCAGCGACAGCATCGCGACCTTTTTGCGCCTGGATCGCTACTGAATCGCTGCAATAATTCGCGGTATGCTGCCTCCCTTTCTGTTGGCCCAATAACGACATTTCTGATATACATAGTTATACGTAGGCAGTAGTGCAGACAAAGATCACTGCGGAGTGCGTAAACGCATGTTTTTAGAGCGAGCGGTGCTAAGATGTAAGCCTTTCAAAGTAACAGATACAAGGGTCGCTAGTATAGCAAAGTTACGAAAGATACTTTAGGTAGTTATTCGATTTTAAGTACAGAACAACCAGTTTAATACGATTTCCCGTATAAGAAAATGAAGCAATCAGATTGCGTCTTTGTGAAGCCCAAAATAAATGCATTTAAATCTGAGGAATTTAATTGGTCCATTTTACCAGCCTAATACTCCCTTCTTCGGTGGTCCCTGTAAGTAGTATAGTGTTCTTCCAGCATAATACGACCCTTCAAGTAAGTATAGGCAGGGGTAGTATATGTATTGCCCTTTTCCCATGATATGCCTTCACACTTAAAACGTGTTTATCGCCTAGTCAGAAACGTCTTAAGCCGGTTTTTCTGTACGTGTCTGAAGGTCTAGGGATGGTATAGGAGTCAAACAGAGACGCTAGTTCGGCACAGACATAGACTGCAATCGATTGCCTTTAATTTTCGAATCATTATTAGTAAATCTCAGTACAATTTCCCCAGCATCCATGTAGGTCGAGCAAGGTTGTTACCCACTTGCGCCGATTCGGGCGAGGTCGATGACATAATTGACGTTGGCACACTGTTCCGGTCATCCGAGGCACACGTAATGCACGTTGCGTCAGTTATAGACTTTGCCGCTGCCGTCGACACATCTTAATGGCGTGAGATGAAGCCTGAGACCATATTGGCTATGCGTATGCGTACAACTGCAGCGCCTGATAGCGATGGAACCTAGGAAACGCAGAAAGGTGAAGAAAGAAAGACACACAATGTCTGCTTGCAGCATTGTAACTTTCAAATGGGTAAACCGATTTCGGCATGGTTTTATATGCAATTGTTGATATCAATCCTTAGTTTTTATTGGATAAAAGAGCAGAAAAGGAGGAAGAGGTTCCTTTCTTTATGCGTGTTGCATCAAAAAGAGGCAATAACTTTAAGGCTCCGTAACTAAGTACCCTTAGTGGCATGCGAGGAAAAAACCACTAATAGTGAGCTACATAGCCTGACATACCTACATAAATACTCAAAGCCATCTTAGCATATGCCGAGGCCCTCAGGCAGTCAATAGATTCCTATAGAGACGTTCTTATAGACAAAGTTTATTTTTAACTGTCCAGCAAAGTAAAAAACGGCATTTATGATTTTTAGGGGGCCCTGTGAGATTGGGGGCCCAGGGCACTGGCCCTGTGTACCCTTATTGTAAAGACGGTAATGTAAGTACCCCTTTTGCGGGATTATTCTTGCGCGCCGCTTATGTAGTTGAGTTCTAATAGAAACGAACGACTTCTGTGTCGGCACCATTGGAGAACGAACCCCCAAATACCACGACTATTGATCTACAAATATTATCGTAACTAACTTATTTGCTGTTTGTACAAGATTGAGAGACACTCGAGTTCTGCGGAAAACGACAGGGCGGTGCGTTGCTTAATCTTTGAAATGTGGTTTCAAAAACTTATAAAAGATGACCACTTAACCATGATCGAGTTAAAATGTCAACTGAATTGAAGACTTATGCAAATATAACCCAAGTGCAGTCGTATATAAGTTAAACTAACCAGATTTGCGCGAATTTTGTTAATTTCGAGTAGTTTTTTAAACAAAAATTATCAATGAAAAATTAAAATAGTAGGTTTCAAATATATACCAACAAATCGCAATACCCCTGATCTAATGAGTAACATTGATAATTTATGTTCAGAAACATATTGTTTGAACAAAGAGAAGATGTCTAAAACAATCATCATTCTTGAACGGATAAGTAGCCTTAAATAAAAAAAAAACCTTCCAATTTACATACCAAACTTTAAGAGCTTAGTTGAATTTGGTATGAATCAACACATGTACAAGTTTAACAAGACATTGATGCAACTAACCAAAGTGAGAAATTTGAATACGTTATGTAATTTATGAATGGTTGATACTCGCCGCTGCCTACTGCAAAGGTCAACAGAAATTCAATAGCTGCTAAACTGAAAGTATAACTAAGCTATGATTTGTGACCAATGAAACGTAATGAGTTTTTTAGGTCTGGATACAATGTTAATTGATGCCTCATGCGTTGATGATGTCTCCTAGAGAGGCGGAACAAATGTTGAAAATAGGGATTACGACTGATGTTGACTTAAACAACGTGCTGTAAATAATAACATGGCTCCCTTTCTGTAATGAATAATGTAGAAAATGCTACTAAAACTGAATATAACAACAAAACTTGGAATTCCTAGCTTCAATATCCAGACACTTGTACCACAAAAAGCTGGATATCTTGGAGACGAGAGCTCCGATTTTCATCAAACAAAGCTGCAAACAATCTCGACTATAGGCTTTCAATAAAAACGCACTCACATCGGTCCTCCCGTATAGGTGATACGATGCCGCAGACAGACACACAGATACACGTGTTGAACTTATAACACCCCTCTTTTTTCATCGGGACTTAAAAACATCGGGTGGGTCGTTATACGCGTACTATATTGTTTTTCATTGTCAGGGATACTGCATAAAGGTATACCCAAATAAACAAGATTAATTATGTTCATTGCAATTTGGCGGGAAATTCGATTTATTATCACATTTGCAATTAAATACTCTTTTTCGTAGTTAACAAAACAACTACGATTCTTTTAATATTGCGTTTCAGAAAATAAGACCATGACTTCAATCAATTTACAGTACAGATGTAGTGAAGAATAATAGTTTGCCATCGTTTTTGTCGAGTAAGCTAGTTTTAATATTTCCATCTCAACTTTTTCGCCGAAGTTGATAGAGAAAAGAGGCTAAAACGAACTTTTCCGACAAAATACGATGGAAATCTAGTATTAACACATCTGTAGCTTTCGTACAAAACGAAATGAATGCCGCATGGCATGAATCTTCTCATCATCATCTTAGGAAATCGCAATTATCTAAGTAGGTGAAAAAAACAACGTCATACAATCCGGACGTGCTTAATAACGGTACGGTAGACATGCAATTCGTCTGAGTTGGTGGCTACTGCCTATTATTAATATCTCAGTAATTTTCTGCGTCACAAATTACTAATTAAACCTAATCTCTGCATCATCTTACAGGTGGTTATTGAATACTGACAGAAGTGATAACTGGGTATTCTTTTTATAGAAAATGTATATATTTTATTCTTATTTTTTGTAATTAGTTTTAACAATTTGTACATAATAATAATCCTTTCTTTTATGTTTATCTGTAGTTTTTTGTATTGTAAATATTTTATTGTAAGTGTTTATTTTAAAATAAACTTTTTAAAACTTGTAAGCTTATTGCAAATCGAATTATATTAGAGTCTAAGACAATATACCTATAACTTTTGTTCGGTGTAACGTTCTAGTGAAATTTATCCGAAATGTTGCCTTTTTTGTCTACTTTCCACAAGGCTCTCCGAAATATTACTATTAAACCTTTAAATGATTTGCATTAAGAGGTATACCTAAATACGCTTTTACACAATTAAGTCAATATAAAAATTGTTTTAATGTCTAAATTATATAGTGCGCCCCTTTTTATCCTTAATAGAACTTGTATAATGCAGTGCTTTTAGATGAAAAACGGACTTAATTAAATTCCGCAGTATCACTACCGAACGAAATTTTCGACCGTTACTTAATAACCAATCCGCTTTTCATATATTTGCCTTACGTATAGTCTCTTTCTCAGATATTTCAAGCATAACCCTTAACTTATGTATATCTTATCTCTTCCTCAGGTATTTCAAGCATGCGTCAGTGAGCACAAACAAAATGGCGGGGCGGGAGCTAGCTGTGGTGGTGTCCCGGGCGTGCAAGTACTATGGACGGGAGGACAAACCAGACTACAAGCCTGTGCTGCGGCACTTCAACATGACCGTCGAGAGAGGCATCATGTGAGTACACCATGTTGCTCTTCTTAAGGTAATAGGCATGCATCAGATAGCACAGATAAAATAGCAGGGCGGAAGCTAGCTGTGCTGGTGTCCCGTGCATGTACTATGGACGGAAGGACAAGCAAAACTACAAGGCTGTTCTGCGGCACTACAAGATGACCGTCGAGAGAAGCCTCATGTAAGTAAGGTACACCATGTTTGCTGTTCCTAAAGAAAATACATGCATCGATGAGCACAACACAACACACCTTGCCGCCGCTCAATGCCAATATGGTTACCAAACTGTTATCCAGGCGCGGTCGATGGTTGCGTGTTCTTCTTTTGAGTACAGACTATGGATGAATAACAAACTAAGTTGAGTTCCGCTGAAAATAACAAAACAGAATCTAAAACAGATTACTTCAGTAGATACGGATTAAATTACATTCGAGAGGGTTGACCACAAAATTTGTATAAAACCTAAACGGCACCTCGTTAGCGATATCTCACGCTTTCGATTTTCCATTTAGACCTTTGCTTCATACATAACTGCTATCTTATAGCACAAAAGCTGCATATTAAGCATGTATACAGCCTTTATACAGTTTTTAATTAGAGTTCTAATGGTTGTACAAGCTCGAATGCAGCCTGTTTGCTACCTGGGAAGGTTGAAATAGTGCTAGTAAGTATATTAAGCAGAGGCAGAGGTCTGATCTCATCTACTTTCTACAATCACGCTTGATATTTATTTTCTCTTTTACTTTATACATTTCAAGCTACGTGGCTAAACTATATAGATAAAGATCAGAATTTTATGCGAAATCGTGGAACCTAGTTTTTTTCACACAATTATAAAACAACCATTGAACTTAATCGAAGCCAGGTCCAGTATTACGGAAACATCGTCTTCCCACACAACGGCACAGATACAACAACGAAAGTTAAAATTGTGGACTCTACTACCTTTTGATGAAGTTAACATTTAAACAGCAATGTTTACGTACATATTACTGTTGATGTAAAGTTCCCTCGTTGCTTTATGTTATGTAATGGACGGGTCATGTTCAAGAGCCCAGAATGTGGGTCGAATGCTTATTGCTGGGCTTGCGTTTACGTTGGAATGATATTGACCTTCAAAATTTTATAAAAAATTTGAAAAATGTAAGTTTAACCGACTGCAAGTTCCGGTTATATTTTTGAAACGCCTCGACCTCAGCTGATATCAAAATCACAATGAAACTCTCCTCGTTATAAAAGAGCGTATGCGAGAAGTAATTAATTGGTCACAGCGCAGTAAATCATATTAGTAGAGGATCCCGATATGAAACGACCTTCACCGAGATGGTTATTTGATGAAATGTATTTTGTATTTAATTTAATATGTCAATAAATATATTGCATATGGATTGCCTATCAAATTTGTCCGGGGTATGTTTAGTTAAAAATAAAAAATAAAAATATTAAACATTTCACCGGTTTGATTATTAGATAAATTCATAATAAAATAATCTTTAATTTTATTTAATTTCAATTCAATAATCAGATCAGATTTTTGTGTTCCGGGTAAGATAGCCGGTGAAATTACTAGCATAGAGGCATTCTATCTTCGTCCTCCGGGTAGGCAAACACTTGTAACTCCTCTGGTGTTGCAGGTGTTTATCGCTTTCCATCAGGCGATACGTTTGCTCGTTTGCCCCCTATGACATAAAAAAAACCGTTGCAAAATGCTAGTAGGTATAGATTTACCTGTTTATACCTGGCTACCCGATAGTTGTGACGGTAAAAGAATAGGTATAATAATTCAACATACCCTGGACTAAAATTTGTTAGGCAACCCATATGCAATATATTAAATAAAATAAAATATATATATTTTAAGTGGTAAAACAATTTAAAAACTAAAACCTACACTAACCTAACTCTAGCCAAGGTCGGTCATTGGCGGAAATGATCCCAAGATGCTGGCGGCGTTTCCCCGCTGCACAGCAATACTGAGCCTTTGTGCGAGAAACGCCCTAGCTCTCTGGGATCACAGGTAGTTCGTATTAGTTTTATTTTAAGGGAATCAAACAAATTATGAGCGGCTGGGCCCCATGGGCCTAAGGTCTCTACGGCAAACGGCACGAAAATATAGTTATCACCCAAACACATATATTTTCGGCGTTTAGCCGTCTCCGCGTTTGTGGCCGCCCCACCTGGATTTTGGCACGTTGTTGCAATGTGTGAAGGTGCCAAAGTGTCCACACAGGTGGAGTCCCACACTAAGGGCCGCCCCAACCGCCACGGTACTAACGTCATGCCGTCGGGTCTCTTGCCATCATCTCGTGCGAGGCCATTTGGTTCGAGTACCGCAGGCACGTTGACGCTGACAAGAGCCCGACGTATGAAATACATTTCATCAAATAAACATCTCGGTGAAGGTCGTTTTATATCGGGATCTTAGACTATATAGTTGGACTATTTATTACTAAGACGGATTTTTTTGTAGGATGCGACCGTCAATTTTTCCACAAGGTGACGTCATTCGAGTGCTGATTCTTAGACGACGCTGCTTTCACCTTTTTTTTTGTTACTTTGAAAATAAGTCCGTATAACCAAATTAAGATAAGTTTTGGGTTCTGTAATAATAAATTTATGAAATTAGTTTATTACTTAAAATTAACACTATTCGAAAAATTTTAATGTTATCAAATGCTTGTTCGCTTTTAACTTCAAGTGATCTAAAATCTGTAAAAATTCTGGGTCCTTTAAAGTATGTGGTAGTGGAATAGCCACTTATTACTTAGCCACTTACAGATGTTGAGAAATGGTGCATCTAGAATAGCTATAAATGCTATTAGATTTTTAACTTTACTGTTTGTTTTGTTTGTACTTCTATTTTTATTTTTATGTGCAATAACATACATTGTAGCTTAATTTTAATTGTTCACTGTGTGTTACTAACAATCCATGACAAATTATTTGAATTGAATTAAATTGAAGGAATTTAGAAATTCTAATAATCGTGTTTGTTTCAGATACGGCCTCCTCGGTCCCTCAGGGTGCGGGAAGACAACCCTACTCTCCTGCATCGTAGGCAGACGACGGTTGGACAGCGGGGAAGTATGGGTGCTGGGAGGACGGCCGGGAGAAAAGGGCAGTGGGGTACCAGGTCCGAGGGTCGGTTACATGCCACAGGTAAGACACTTAGGACACAAAACAGATAGGTACAGAAATCAATCTACATACAAGCGCGCTCGAGCAAACGCACACATAGACATTGCTCACGGACACGATATCTCGGACCAGTTCAGACCAGTGCGAGCGCGAGTGCCATCCGCTTGACGTGTCCGTGAGCAATGTCTATGTGTGCGTATGCTCGAGCGCGCTTGTATGTAGATTGATTTCTTTGCCTATCTGTTTTGTGCTTAGGACTATCAAGAGTCAATCACGTGTCAAAGATGATAGTTAATGGTACATTACATACCCAGGGCGGTGTATTCGTGAACACAGGCAGCACCCGCTAGACGGAGCATGTAAGGTGACCCGCGCGCACCAAGTGTATGGTAATGCGATCATATTAAAGTATCAACGCGGGCGGCCGCCGCCATTTATATCGTAGCCTGACTTGACTGACTAAAGTTTAATAGGAGTGGTGTTACTGCAAGGCGGCTTCTTCGGCCTCTTGACATTCCAAAGGCCAGGACTAAACCGTGGCACTGTAGAAGAAATTATACTCTTCAAGGCGACATGACCAAGTCACATTCCTGCATAGTGAACTGGCGACAGTTTGTTTCAAGTGAAGTGTTGGGGCAGCTTTCTCGATCCCAGAGTTGGGGATATATGCCACTTCTCCTCCATGCGTCGATTGCCTCATTAATGAGTCGTGGTAATTTTCACGGAACAGTCTCTCCCGGATGATGCGCCATCTGCTCCTATCAGTAGCCGTGTGACGACAATCGTGAACTGTAGTGCCAAAGGTTGTGCGAATCTGGTCTGTCCAGCATGTCAGGCTCCTGCCTCTTGGTCGCCTGACTTTGACTTCGATTTTTCCAGTGATCATCAGTTTTTCTAGATTATCACTGTTTTTCCTGGCAATGAGACCTAAGTAATCTAGAACCCTGCGAAGACAGGTCGTGAACTGTCTAGTTCGTGTGTGTGGATATATGCCACAATGCAAGGCACAAAAGATGATTCTAGGATGAACGAAGTCCTGATTATTCCCCTGCCTAGTGGGCTAGTGAATTAACCGACCTAATTAGAATTTAACGAGATGCTTGAAGCTACGATACAACATTTTTTTATTATTCACAAACCTTGAACTAGGCTGAGTAATTATGCCATCTCGATGTTATCTAGGCATTAATTTCATCACCTCTTATCAAGTTACCCTCATCTAATAATTATTAACCTTACAGATGACTTGTAATTAAAATGCTTTAAATTACTCATTATATCTTATAATCATGTTAATTGGTTGTTAAACAGATCATATTCTCTTCGTTGCGGTTTTTAATGGTCGCATTTATATTACAGAAAACATACGACCATTTAGTTAGTAGGTACCTATTTTTCAATTAGGTAACGTTTTAGCTTCCTTTCTTTAACGCTGGCGCATTTTCAAATACTATTTGTGCTAGCACTTTTGATTACATAGCCGTAACCACAAACTAATAATTTCAGGACATAGCTCTAGTCGGCGAATTCACCGTACGCGACGCAATCTACTACTTCGGCCGTATCTACGGCATGAAGATGAAGAGGCTCAGCGAACGCTTCGAGTTCCTCAGCAGCCTCCTAGACCTGCCTCCAGCTGGTAGACTGATCAAATCCATGTCCGGGGGGCAGCAGAGAAGGGTCTCGCTGGCTGCGGCGCTGGTGCATGAACCGGAGCTGCTGATTCTGGATGAACCTACTGTTGGATTGGATCCTGTGTTGAGAGAACGGTGAGTCGAATATCTTTACTTTCAATCTGCTAGTAAAAATCTGTTTCCAATCATTGAATAGAATCATATACCTTTTTTATGTAAATATAAAGTAGGTATAAGTCAAAAACAAAAGCCGTCCCTCCGGTGGTCAAAAGTTAAGAGCTTGTATGAATCCAGGTTATATTGCTATTACATCGGATTATAGAAGAGGGAACATTCATCATTCTTATACGAGTTTTATCATAATACCCTGGAATCCTTCATGAGAAACTCGAACCTAAATATGATGCCAAAATTGTAAGCTACCGTTACTTGCTTAGCATTTTACACATACAGCCCGTCTATAATAACTTGTCGCGCGACATAGCATCGCCCGTCACTCTCTCACAGTACTGGGAAGAAAGATATAGCTAATATTTCTCGAGCGAGACAGAGCCGTGTGTCACAGCTGTGCTAGAGGCGATTTGGCGGAATATGAACCCATTATTTCATATTATCCTCATAACATATACATATAGCTCAGTGGTTAGAGCACTACTCCGACAAAGTAGAGGTCGGGGGCTCGATTACCACTTATACAGTCAACCAATTTGATTTCTAGGCCACTATACAACCTTGTCACAATGAAAATGATATGAGATCTCAAGCGGCTTTCATATTGGCGTTCACTGTGACAAGGTACGAAATGGCCTAGGAATCAAATTGGTTAACTGTACCTATTTTAGCGGATCAGGAAAAATCTAAAAATATTCAGGCGGCAATTGTATGCGATGGATCGCATACAATTGCCGCCTGATTTTTTTTCTGGATGGAGATCTCCATAGAATAGCGATTTTCAATATAAATCTAAAAATGTATAATAGTATAGATGTTAAATAAAAAAATATAAATGAGAGACGAGTCATTTTCAAAATACATGTACATATTTAAGGTTTTTAATTAAAATAAAACTTAATTGATTCTATTGTGTCCCATATATTTTGTATGAATAACCTTCGTAACACAAAAGAAGCGATCGTAATTTTGTTTTTGTTAAGCCTTTAACTATGTACATGTATTTTGAAAATGACTCAGACCATTTTTTTATTGGGAAAAGGCCGTAATTAAATAGACATTGTGTGACAGTTCAATGAACATGAATAATATGCTTAGACAATAATAATAAATAATTTATAAATAAAATCGAATGTCAATCATGTCCATAAAAAAATATTGCGTTCTGTTCCTTTGTACTCGTCATCATCCTCCTAGCCTTTGTCCCATTTTTTGAGAATGAATTCTCAATCGGGGTCGGCTACCTAAATCCCAAGATGTGGCGTAGGCACTAGTTTTTACGAAAGCGACTGCCATCTGACCTTCCAACCCAGAGGGGAAACTAGGCCTTATTGGGCTTAGGTGGTTTCCTCACGATGTTTTCCTTCACCGAAAAGCGAGTGGTAAATATCAAATGACATTCCGTACATAAGTTCCGAAATACTCATTGGTACGGGCCGGGTTCGAACCCGCGACCTCCGGATTGAAAGTCGCATGCCCTAACCACTAGGCTACCACCGCTTCTGTTCCTTTGTACTAAGGGCATATATTATAATATTTGTAATACATCTCTTTTTTTTACTCCGTGGCTTCCCACGCGATACCTACTTACTTGAAATTAAGAACGCGTTTCCACTGATGGGGACAGAAATCGTGGATATGATTTGAACAATACGGATGACGTATTTGTATAGAATCTTTTTATCGATTCATATTTATTTATTTTTTTATGTGGTAATACCACATTTTTATTTTAATACGGATGACGGCTGACGTAAAATTCTGTAGTTAGCTCAGTATAATCTTTTTTTTTTTTTTTTTAATTATGTGACTTCTAAAGTAGGTCTTCTTATGACACACGTTTGGTTTGACACTGACCATTCAAATTCTGACATATCAGTGTCAAACCGTTGTAAATTTTGACATTGACAAGAGTCAACCATCGACTAGTTATTTTTTAATTGGGCTTCGAAGGAATAGGTCCCTTCATCCAATTTTGTTACGAACTTTCAAATTGACAATTCGAAAAGACATTTTGGAAAACCCATGGTGAACAGTTTGTTTTGTTTCCTTTTTGTAAACTTTTATTGGTGTGCAATAAAGTATTGTTGTATTGTATTATACTGTATTGTATTGTAAAGAAAAAGGACAATAAAAAGAAAATAATGGTCCTCCATGAATTGTACCCAGCCTATTTTGACCACTGTGATTGGTCAAAACCGTCCATTCTGCCCAGATCAAGTAAGATAGCCGGTGAAATTACTAGCATAGAGGCATTCTATCTTCGTCCTCCGGCAGGCTATCCCCACGCGTTTCAACCGCGCGAAACATTCCGATCTCTAAGTAGCAACCCCGCGCGACAAAATGCCAGTGGGCTGCCACGCCTCGCGGCGAGCGGACCGCGCAACCTGTGCTGTACGATGTCGAAAAATAAAAGTCGGGCATATTGTTTTTGTGGCAACAAAGGCGATTGAAAATGATTTCATTTGTTCCAGAACACATTAAACTCTCCGGAATAAAATATTTTGTTTAAGAATTAACGTTTACTGGGGCACTATTGACGCGTAACTATTGAAGTCTGGGTATTTCTCTAAAAATCTTTATGGGGGCGCCTAGCTTTTTTTAGAATTAATTGTGTTGGTTTGATTCCATGCTGTGTTGTTATTACTGAATGTTTAGTTATACAATCAATAAGTAAAATATTTAAAGATTCACTCTATTATTCGTTATGTTTTAGAAACACGATTACTTGTAGTTTCCTCGATAGTTTTTTTTTTAAAGTTACCTCAAAAAGCAACATAAACCCTTAGTATGTCATAAATACTGCAGGGAAAGTTATCAGTTTTTTTTAATAATAACATAACGAGACATTAACTATAATGTGTACGTCTTACATTTTCAAAATCTGTAATATTTTAATAATTAAACCGAAAAAACATGATTTCATGGCAAAAGTTAATCGATTAACGATTAAGATTAACTTTTTTAATCTCGATTAACGATTAAAATTGACGATTAGTTAATCTAATCGTACGAGTTCCGATTGATTTAATCTCGAAAGATTAAGTTAATTGTCGATTAATTTTTAGCGATTAAATTTTTAATCGATTAATTAATTCGGCGATCGGAGAGCGGAGAAAGGCGTGCGGAGAGCGGGGAACGGAGAGTGGCGTGCGGAGAGCTGAGAGCGGCGTGCGGAGAACGGAAAGCAGAGAAGCGGAAAGGGGGAACGGTCGGATGCAAAGATAACCGGTGTAAGGTGAAGAGAATGGTGTTCAATCGTCCTGAAGTGGGCAACCCAGTGGGAATCGGGTTGTCTGGACGCCACGCCTCTGCTGACTAGACTGGTTGACCAAACGAGCGAAGGCACGAGAAAAAGCTAGCGTTTACATAACGGAGGCAACCCTAGCGCACATTCCAATGACGTTGCGTCACCCGCGGGAGGGGGCATCGATAGCGGCGGCAACGCCTGCCGTCCAAACAAGTGGGGTCTCTGTTACGTAGTAACTTGTATATAATCTGTGCCTCCGGGTAGGCAAACACTTGTGACTCCTCTGGTGTTGCAGGTGTTTATGGGCGACGGTAATCGCTTTCCATCAGGCGATACGTTTGCTCGTTTGCCCCCTATGACATAAAAAAAGCAGTAAATTCGCACTCTAAGCATGCTATGTGTGACTAATCCATGATGTGATCTATCTATATGTGTCATTACATTATCCTATCAGCAATTTTCCTCTAAATCCGTTTGGCGGTTTACGAATTAGTGAGGAACAAGTATCCAAACAGCTTCATTACGACGGTGGCAAACAAGCATGCGACCCGCCTGATTTTAAGCAATTACCGCCGCCTATGGACGCTTGCGACGCCAGGAGCACCGTGGAGCGCCGCGTTGCCGATCCTTTAAGAAAGTATTTGCTACAGCGTTGATGAATTCATACAAAGAAAAAATTGATTGTATAATGTAATAATATGAAATACTTAATTGAATATGTAATTGAAAAGCACAAATATAAATTTATTTATTATTTTTATGTAATAATCCTGAAAATGTAATTAAGTAATGAGGCTTTCGATTATATTTGAAATATTTTTATGTGACTTGTAAAATGCATTCGCTTTTATTAATAAACTAGCGACCCGCCCCGGCTTCGCACGGGTGCAATGCTGATAAATTATGCATGTATTATACATATAAACCTTCCTCTTGAATCACTCTATCTATTAAAAAAACCGCATCAAAATCCGTTGCGTAGTTTTAAAGATTTAAGCACACAAAGGGACATAGGGACAGAGAAAGTGACTTTGTTTTATACTATGTAGTGATAGTGATTATCTGTATCTGTATCTCCTCTTGAGGAACCGCATATTGTAGCCCCCGGGGAAAACCTCAGCATAGCTCTTATATTTTCATGTATTTAAGCTTATATTTAATGTTTATTGGAATCGTGGTGATCATGATGGCTGAAATACGTCATCAAAACCACAGAATACGCGGTACTACGATCGAGGATTTTCCGTCTATGAATAACCATTACAAATATTCAAATGCAAGAAATCCACAAATGCTTATTATAGCCTAGTAAAGTGTCGGTCCGGCCTAGGGATAGCGGCGCTACAAACAGCTTTCATATGGCAATAAATGTGCATACGTCATATATTTGCATTATTAAACGTCAATAGCGATTTGTCACTAACCAAATTCAAAACATTTCTTGCGAAATAAATACTGAATCCTATTGAAAATAGCTTGATTTACATCACTGTGAATAGTTGGCTTTATTATGCAAAAAATATTTCTGCGGAATATTTAGTCCTGTCTTCTTTGTTTACATTCACCGACTTTCAACGTCAGTTACCAAAAAATTGTTGCCAGTAAAATAAATTTGTAAGTTCCACTAAAAATGCGCAATATGGCGTGAGTTGTAAAACCCGCTGTTTTGATATAAATTAGGTTATAAACAAGTATAGATTAATATGTACATAAAAATACCTCCTTAAAAAAAATTACATGCCTATTATGGCTTACGGCTGTTAATAGGCCTTATTCCTTTTAAAATACTGATTGTTTTAGATTTTTTTCTCTGTGATCAAACATGTTTCTTAACATATTATTGATGTTACTATTTATACATATAGAACAGAGCTATTGGGATTTATTGGTATATATTTGAAACCTACAGTTTGAATTATTCATTAATGATTTTCGTTTCAAAAACTACTCGAAATTGACAAATTCACGCGGAGAATTAGTTTTTTCAATGAAACAGCTATATTACTACCTAGAACTCGGGGAAAAGTATTATTCACTTCAAAAAGTTGGTTGAAATTATCAATATTTTTGTCATAAAATGAAAAAAAAATGTTTTTAATCCTTTGAAAACAATTTTTTTTTTCATTTTATGACAAAAATATTATATATGGGGCTTATAGATAAGGCCTCTTTATTCAGTAGATATGTATGGTCTCAGCCCGTTACAATGGACTTTTTTTCTTTTGTATGGGGGCCCACAACTTTTTAAAAGGGCCGGATCGCCGTTTCTACCCGAAAGTGAAGAGTGGGGAGCGAGCGGAACATTTCGCACCAATACAATGTAGACGATTGCCATGACGATGCATAATAAATAAAGTTTAAATACCTCAATGAATGCATAGACTGAAATATCTTTTATTGAATTATAACCCAAGCAGTATACAAGCTGCATAAGCGCTTATACAACCCTCATACAGGGTGGAACATTTCTAAAGACTGGGCTGATAGGATAGTGTCATCTGAGTGATCTGCAATCGACCTATTATAATTGTAAAGCTGGATTTAAAAGTAAAAAAAGTCATCAAAATAAAATATTAATATCAGTGACAACCCTACTAATTCAAAGGTTTTATTTACATTTTTAATTTACACCTGTGTTTAACAGCGAACTTCAAAAGATCCTAGGGTTGGTATGTGCAGATTTTTACATTAATGTTTAAAAAGTTACTCAGTTTGCACAATTCCCTGTTTGCTTAAAAGTCCTTTGATCTGTTCCATCCTGTTCAACTAATTTAAGCTGAATATTGACTGTATAAGTACCTCTGCGCTACTTTTCTTTGCAGCCCTAACCACCGGTAGCCTGGGCCCCGCCCCGCTGCCGGCGGCACCCTAGGTTAGGTTTTTTATAATGTATTTATATTTTGTAATTACATACTTTATTGTATTTTACTTTTTATATAAATTTATTGTTAAAAACCTAGCCTAAGAAGAAAGATTAATAAAGGATATAATAATAATAATTATAAAGATTAATAAAGGAGATAAAAATAATCCATTTATTTCAGATATCCATCCATATACTGTTAGTACCATTTTGTAAAATTAATAGTCTGAATAATAATTTAAAGTGGACACGCTCTTTGTCGCATTGTATAATTAATTAGAGCCTGAGTGTGCAAATTATCCGAAAAACTATTCTAAAATCCCAAACATGATTATTTACATAAATGATTAACATGCACTTGAACAATGATTAACATGTAGTGTTCTACGTAACATGTTGTATAGAATGATTAGTTCATGGATTTTTTAAGGTACTGACTTTATTTAAGAAATTAGTGACTGTGATGGATTTAGCCTTCGAGTCCAGAAGGGTCATAGAGGACAATAAAACAATGCTGAAAATGAATTAAGCAAATTGTCATAAGTATAAAACAAAATATTGATAAACGAAATCTAAGAATGGCCCCTGCGGCATGCCGAAAATGCTGGCGATTTTTTCTCGCTGAATCGCTAAACTTATTATTTGAGCGAGGAAACTGCTAGTTCTCCAGCCACCAGATACTTCAATTAACCTCTAAGAGATATCTAAGAAGAGTCTTAATGCGCTGGTGCCCCATGAACCCAGAGTCTCGACGCCAAGAGGTAAAATTTATACTCAGCGCCGAGACCACTATATTTGACGACGCGTTTGGCGGCGGTCCCGGGTTCGAATACCGACCAGGGAAAATATTTGTGTGTTGAACTCGAATATTTGTGCTTGTGACATGGTTGTATGTATATCGTCGTCTTGTACGCATAACACAAGCCATCTTGAGCTTAATTTGAAACTAGCTCGATTTGTGTGAGTTTGTCCGATATTTATTTATTTAATACGCTTGATGCCTCCGGCCGCTTTTGCCACTTCTCCGGCTCTAGTCGAAGTTCTGTGGAGATGTGACGAGGTCAGTGTGTCTACACAGATTGCATCCCACACTAGCACCCGTGCCTTACTCCACAGAATCAAAGACATTCCGTCCTGTCTCCTCTCTTGAAATGCCAGTTACCTCTAAAAGGGATATTGATTGACGCAAGAGACCGGATGATGTCGTTCAGAGCAGCATGTCTTGAGAAGTGGCCTGCGCTGCTCTGGCAGGAAAGTCCTGGGTGACCCAACCTGTCCACGTCTTTGCCGCAGGGGCATCGGTGTGGGGCGCAAACTGGGACCGTGGGACCCCGAGAGGGAGACAAACTGCAAGTTGGAGGGTGATGGGTTCTAGGAAACTAGTGCTCACGGAAGGATGACCTTTGAGCCAGTATCCGGTCTCTTTGGTAGCTAGCTACTGCTAAAAGTCTGGGCTCTTCTTCCGTGGAGCACTAGCTTAGGAGGGAATCTATTGTCAATTTACACATGATGTCGTCCCAGCTCCTTTGTGATTCTGAATTCCGGGAAAGTTTTGGCCGGGGCAAGCAATTGACCAAGCATTTTTTGCATCTTCCAAGCCCGCAATCTCATAGTTTGTGGGGAACGCTCTTAGCAATTGACCTCTGAGACTTAACGCTATGGACTGACAACGGTAGTACTTCATTGTATGAAAAACAGATTAATAAAACTGAAAACCTAAAGTAACATTAATTAAAACCTAACTGTAATTTATTTTTGGGTTTTTCTCACATAGGTAACGTAAAATACTCTATTCCAACAAAGATCTTCAGTTGTATGTATTTACGAGTATCTGTACATAAATCAATGACCATGTTCAAGGCAGTTCCGATTTCTACTTAACAACGCGATTGAAAGTTTACTCAAGAATTAAACGTGACCTGAATACGACCGGGTCTTAGATAAATATTTAATCAGTTAACACTTCACAATGGAGGAAGATTAGGTAAAAGGAAGCGTCAAAATGCCTGCAATCGTATTCATTCTACTAGATTACAGTAGTCAAATAAAAAGTATCCTCTATAACCATTTTAGAGGTCCAGCTATCCTTATACGAAAAATGATTAAAATCCGTCTAGCCGTTTCGGCGTGATGAAAGTACAAACTAATGTTTGCCATCAGATGGTGCTATATGGCTGACGCCGCGCGCCAATAGAATTCCTACACCGCAGTGTTCAATTTTTTTTTTCTTAGAAAAAATATTTTCAATACAATTTTAGAGTTTTACAACATTCTGTTCTGGGTACTCACGTTCACGTATTTAAAATGCACATACCTTAACGCACAGATTTAGCAAAGGTAAGGACAAATTACACCAACACCAAAACCAAACATCCCAAATAGTCGAAGTGTATCCATTAGGACCCGCCTAACAATAGGATACCTACAAAGGATAAAGGAATATAAAGTTTACAATAATCCTATTAAAACTATCGTGAGACATCTTTATTGATTTCTAGCTGTGCCGTGCGGTGTTGCCCGCTCATTCCACGAGAACACCAGATTTTTCGTGATAAAAAGTAGCCTAATCAGGGTATCAGCTACCTTAATACCAAAATTTATCAAAATCGGTCCAGCCTTGTTAGCGTGAAGAAGTAACAAACATACACCCGAGCACACTCACAAACTTTCGTCTTTATAATATTAGTGTGATAAAAAAACGGTTTAAACTCACGTAAAAATTGTCAGGAACCTGACCTGGGTTCCGACATGTTTCGAACTCGTATGGAGCTCTTCATCAGGGACGCTCTTCTTGCTACTACATTCCATGGTTAAACCGTTTTTAAATAATTAAAGTTTACAATGTAAAGGCTGAATAGAACTCAGTAATGTTAGCGTGACAAGTCTTCCACGGAGACTCCACGAACTTCCTATTTCGCAACCACTAATGACCGTTTGTGCCAAAGGATTTTATTATTATTGACTACCATGATCATTCGGTCAACACAGCCCTGGCCCACTTAAACTGTGTGTTCAGGTAAACCTTCGCGAATGTCATAAACAAAGAACAGACAATAAATATGAAAGAATAAACACGTCGATATCAGACATGTTTTTATGATTTTCATCCACCTTTATTGAAAGTTTATGCAATAGCAAAGTAACAGTAGCAAAGGCCGTGGAATTTTCTCAGAAAATACATGGTTTTACTGTAGTCGATAATAATAACCTAAATTAAAAAAATTAAACCCCCCCGACGTGAGTAGCTGGTCATCATGAGACCCTAATTCAGTGAGTGATATAGAAAATGCTACTAAAAGTGAACATACTCGTAACTACAAAATTTGGAGTTTTTAGCTTCAATATTGGACGAGATCTTGTCATTTGTTCCAATTAAAGCTACCAAACATAGCAAAGTACCATGTCAACGGACAAGTCGTTCCATTAAAAAAAACGCACCTAAATTGGTCCATCCGCTTGGGAGCTAAGATGCCACAGACAGACACACAGATACACATGTTAAAATTATAACACGCCTCTTTTTTCGCCGGGGGTTAAATATATATTAGGTAAAATTCCTATTCGGCTATATCCGACGCGGTACCTATTAGGATATTTAGGTTTCGAATCCTTAGAGATGCGTAGATCTATAAGCCTGCTCTTATTTATATTGAGCATTTTAAGGAATAAGATCGACAGTGTAAGTCTTCTGGAGAAGGTACTTAAGCTAAAAGTGCCCGACGACTACCGCAACAGGCGGCGGGAAGTGCCACTTCTAGCAGTAGCTCGCTCACGTACAAACCTGTACCACCACTCGCCCATCCCCCGCGCGACCGCTCTGCTCAACTCGGTACTCGCAGCGTCACCGCAGTGCGATGTGTTTGTGACAGCGATAGCGCGACTGATGATCGAATGGAAGAGAGTGATAGAAGGACGTTAGCATGGATTTGTGTTTGTGTTAGTTTTAAATATTAGTGTTAGCCTAGATTAAGAATCGATGTAACGCAATGGAGAAATCTGTAATGTTACTCATTTAATGGTTCTAAATAAATAATAAATAATTCGGACCGCAGGCGAAACGTTGATACACATATTTCTAATTTATCAATGTCCTCATGGCTTGTGGAATTAGTGCCCTCTTCTCAACACGATAAAATAAATGTCCCAGATCTGACACTACCTCAAAAACACATTTTCTTACGGTTGTCTGTTTTAACCTTAACTCGGAATAAACGTGACAAATAAATAGTCAATTTATAAAATTAGGATGTAATACGAGTAAAATGAACAAAGAATTAAACAAAAAGATACAAAATTATCGCGTACCTTTTCGAGGCTTTATGTTATGTTTATGCCTACAAACACAATCATGGTCCGGTCACCTTGCCAATAAAACATCCAATGAAACGATAAAAACAGGTATGACAACGCAAAGATACCTCGGTTTTTATTTCAGTTGTTTATAAAGCAAAAAAATATTGCCTTAATTTGAATTTTATTATAAAACAGATGACCGGCTCAGCTCAGACTAATCGAGATCATCATCGCAAAACAAGAATTTTAAAAATAAATGGAAACTTTTGGCCAATGTATGTATAAACGCAACCCAATATATAATTTATATTTACAATCGCAACCCAGAATAATTTGCCAAAAGTTTGCGAGCATTACGTTTTTTTTTCTTAATTCAGAGATAGTTCTCCTTTTACTCAGGGTCATGGAGTGAAGTCCAGCATAACCCTGAGCTGAGTTTACACGTGGAATATAATGTCACAATGACGGATTCACACGGAGACTATTTAAGATTTTTTGTTGTAAGTAGGCTGGTAAGTTATTAGATCAGTTACGTGCAATTGCTAACAATACATCTATTCATCATTGCTCTCTTATAAGAAACAATTATAAAGCCGGTATTAAAATAATTGGAAAATAAATAGTAGACATAGAAGATAAACGGATGACAGCCGACAGCGCGAGACAGCAAAAAATAGGCGATGTACAACGGCTCTAGGTCTAGGTAGGTTAGGTTCGTTAGTTATCTCTAGATGCCCGAAGGGCAAACTGCACAGAAATATGAGCCCCGTTTCGCGGGGCTCATATTCACGGGGGGAAATTAATGAGTCATATTAATACCTCGACTAAATTCTATTTTGACATTTTTATATCTCGTAATTTCTCCTTATAGGCATTAGTATCCTATAGGAGATCAACAAACAAAGCAAAAGCTTTGGGGTGGTGTAGTGATTGATAAGTTGGAACGGTAATCCAGAGGTACCGAGTCAGAGTCCCGAGCTCTTCCCTTTGTGCTTTGCTCTTTATATCAACGACGTGATTCAACGTTCTGTAATTGTCGTATATCATCGCGATGAAAAGATGCAATATTTAACATGCAACCAAATCTAGCAACGTTCCAGCTATGACTATTTGGGTCTTTCCTCACCATGTTTTTTGAGGTACCTATTAAAGGTACCAAGAGAGTAAGACCGCATTTCACGCCAAAGGGCATCAGACCGTGTCCCTTCAGATGATATTTGAAGGTTATTCGTTGCGATATCTTGGACATTACAATTAGGTAATTAGAATTCTCGTTGAATAATTAAAAGCTATGCTCGTCGCGTGCATGTTCGCTTCGGTAGCTTTGTACAGTCGGATAAGTATTTGAAATTGGCACTAATTGAGAATTGGTGGGCAATATTGAATGCACTGGAAAATTTGTAAGACTAGTGAGGCTCATTAATGACGACACGGAATGCTGTGTAGCATCTGATGACGAACGGTAGGTACAGTTTCTCCCCGTTGCCTGTGAGGTTCATCCAAGATGTGAACAAATAAAAAAAGAAATGTCATAAAAATACCTTACTGGTAGCTTACCACGGTCTCGTAATGTCAACCTTAAGATATGGATTGATATTCTGGGGCAGTTCTGTAGATAAGGAGATAGCATTTAAAGCACAAAAAAGGTGCATAAGAGCTATGTGTGGCTTAAACGTAACGGATAGTTGCAGCCCTTATTTCAAGTCACTCAATATTTTGACATTGCCCTGTTTGTATATTTTAGAAATAGCAATATTCGTTAAGTGTAATCCTAGTTTATTTAATAAAATTAATAACACACGCAAGCTTCCTACTCGGTCGCAATATCAAAACATGTTACGCAGTAAAGACTGTAAGACTGCATTAGTGCGAAAAAGCCTTTTGGGGATGGCACCCCAAATATACAAATAAAATTCCTAATTAACACAAATTATAACGGGTCTAACGCGATATTTGTGTTAATTATGAGTTCAAACCGCGAGAGTATAAAGTGTCATAAATAAAATTCCGCCTAGTATCAGGGACTTGAATTTAGATAAGTTTAAAAAACAACTAACATCATTATTGATCGAAAAGTGTTACTATAATACGCAAGAGTTTCTTAATGATATTGATTTGTAATTGTTTTATATAATTTAGTTAATATTGTTTCAAATTCTAGTATTATCATATTTTTTATTTTCTACCTGCTGACATTGTATTAATTTTCATTTATTTCCTTGGTTAACTTATATTAGGGTCGAATACTTAACCCACAAATTTGTACGCCTAGTGGCAAGACATAGAGAACTTCTGTCTAATGTAACAACCACTTTGTACCTATGTTTGACAAATAAATATATTCTATTCTATTCTATTCCATTCCATTCCATTCCATTCCATTCCATTCCATTCCATTCCATTCCATTCCATTCCATTCCATTCCATTCCATTCCATTCCATTCCATTCCATTCCATTCCATTCCATTCCATTCCATTCCATTCCATTCCATTCCATTCCATTCCATTTCATTCCATTCCATTCCATTCCATTCCATTCCATTCTATTCTATTCTAATAACATATTCGATATTAGATACTGGGTCCAAATAACGTATACCATCGGGAAAAAAATACAATAATATGAATACACCTAGAAAACTTAATGTTCCCAATTGTAAACAATACAATACAACAATACATTATTGCACATCACCAAGAAAAATATTACACGACAAATCTTTAATTAAACAATGATAGACAATAGGCGGCTAAAGAGCGATCTCTTCCAGACAAACTTTGGGTAGCGGAGAAAACAAAATAAAACAGAAAACCTAAAGCTTGCTAATAATTACGTTTCCGACTGTACCTTAGCCACAAAGTCTCGGTCAACCATTGTGCGGTTGCGTGATTCGCAACTATAATTATATATTAGCATCGTAACCGCTTAGCGTAAACTGCTGCTATCATTTTTTATAAACGGGATATCTGTTCAATTCAATCATGCTTGCAGCATTGGTTACTTGGCATTAGCTAAGGTAGTCATCCGCTGTTCCGAGCGCATCATCCCACACTTGGTGCCGAGGTTCATGCTGCGGCAAGCCTAATACCACCACACCACAACACGGTATCAACAATCACTCCTATGGCGCGAAGATAACCCCATTAGCGGGTTATACTCCAACACAAAGTCCGACTCACTGGTAGTGAGGGCTAAACGGCGATGATATAGTTGAAGTCATGTTTTAAAAAATGATGTCATGATATGAGCCGCATCAAAACAAAAAATAGTTAAGTCTGTGATAGGATGAGCGTACCTTTATTTATTTATTTATTGATCTGGTGTAATCTGGTGCTAGAAGAAAAATATATTTTCTGAACGTCAAGAACTCACGCAATACGCTTCAACCGCTTACGTCTGCCGTATTGTCACAATCACAACGTGTTTGGAGCGTATTGTGCAGTAAAAGCAAACTTACACTAGTTTAGTCCTAAACGTAGTTATTACTTTCATTAGGCGGAAATACTGAAGTACGAGTAGGTAGGCATTATTTAATGTCCCGCACGGATCCGTGTTTAAGCATACGAGGGGAGTGCAGGGCATACTCGTGGTAAAGCCAGTGGTCAATATGTCTATGCATTTTTATGTGTTTCATGTACCTATATCATCGCCTATGAACTTCTTGATATTGGTAATGAGAATTTGGCCATCCGGTCTTACAATCCATTCTATTTTTACCATTCAGGGAAGGGTTTGTCAAACTAAATACATTCGAACTATGGAACAGTTTTGCTCAGCAATGTACGAATTCAAGAGCCCATGTCATGATGTTACAAATTATAGGCAGAAGTCTCTTCTCAACTTCTTCTATTAGAAAGAGACTTTCGCTTATAGTTATCAAATTGAAGCTTCGTAAAAAGGGCCCCAAATCAAATTAAAAATAAAGCCACGCGTAGATTTCAACAGAACTTAAGTGAAGGTCAATAAACACTTACATAGTCGTCATGTCTGGGGAAACCTACGAGAGTGTGGGGTGATTCATTATAATTGCCAACTGTTGCAAATTGGCCAACAGTTTGCGTTGTTTGGCAATATTGGCCAGCGGGAGGCCATGATCGTTTGGTTATTTTTTTGTACAAAATAATCGTTTGACCAAAACTGTTCGTAAGATTTCTTCAGCGATATATTCTCGATTCGTGGGTTTTATTTTATTGCAAGTTTCCAGGTTTTAAGGTACAAAGGATTCTGTATAAGAACTACTTTATAAATCAATATTTTGAGAAATATATACATTAAAGAAAAGTCACTTTAAAGAAAAATTAGGTCGAATTACTTAAATCTCTAATCAATATTGTTCTCTCATTTCCAGAATATGGGAGTTTCTGTCAGAGCAAGCGAGAGGAGGCACCACGGTCATCATCACGACGCATTATATCGACGAGACGAAACAGGCGCACAAGGTAATTATGAGGATTCTAGAGTTAGAGAAAGACAGACCGAGGATTCATAACAAGAATATGGGAGTTTGTGTCAGAGCAAGCGAGAGGTGATATGATACGAAGGCTATCATCGCGACGCACAGTATAGACGAGACTAATGGCGCGACCGAAATTACGCGACTCAAAACTGAAAAAATTACGTTTGTCTGGCTTCACCCTAAGCACGCACACAAGGTTCTAGAGTTAGAGAGTAACAGACTGTCAAAGGAGTCTATGTACCCGATGACACCATTTAGGAACTGACAATAAAGAAGTCGGTATCGGGACTTGGTTTTTCTCTAAATGTTCAACCCAAACCCTTTAATCCTCGACGTTATGTATAGCGGTAACTTGGTAGAATGATTACACAAATTCTTTATTGACATTGATAGATAAAAAATATTTCGTATATCTTATGCAAAGTTTGCCGGCCTTCTCTGATTTTCGGTATTATTTATTTAGGTGCATATTCTTGTACGGTAAGTTATGGTAAGACTAACATTTTTATTGTCTAATGTGTGTTAGTCTTAACAGTTAATCTAATTTTACAAATAAATACAAAGGATGAAAATAAGAAGCCAAAATTTCACGCAATCCACTGAAGTGCAAGTGGTATTTTAAACAGAACAATACATAGGCGCTTTAAAAAATAAGCGGATTGAGAAGGTATTTTTTCACGCTATCCATGTAGCGGTCCAATAGCTCAGTGGTCCAATAGGTCGTGGGTTTGATCCCCACTTGAAATTCAGTGGATTGCGTGAAATTTGGGCTTCTTAATATTTTATCCTTTGTATGTATAATATTAAAATAAGAAATGTGGCATCATCACATAAAAAGAGGATGTACGCTGATTCTGTTCAATAGTTCATTTAATTATTGGAATGTGGCAATCTTCTCCTGGTGATAGATAAGCTTAGCCCGCCTTACCTTACTAGAGTATCCATATTACAAGTACCAAATTCAACTGATAGGCTAAGTCGAGCTTGGTACTTCCTAACTTCGCAATCCTACGCAATATTCTTCTAATCGAACATTACCTAAACAAATAAATAACATAATACTTTCTAAACATTGACCAAGACACTGCAAGCAACAGACTTGAGCAATGAAGACAACAATACGATAGTCTCAAGGTAGCTGACAAATTGTCTTAGATCATGCGAGGGTTCAAAGTTTATTTCTTTGATATAGCTGTAATGTTTATTTTCTCAAATATGCAATGAAATATTGTCAATATGCCACAGCGCCCATAAAAAAACATTTAATGCGTAGGTAGATAGAGAATTTACAAATGGATAAAGAACATTTAGAGCAATGACGCGTGGTCACAGTATCCTGGCAGTCTTTTTTTTTTTTTTAAGACATGACTTGATCTGTATCAGGGCTGGTTAGCCCACACTACCAGTAGTCGGACTTTGTGTGGGAGTATAACCCGCAAATGGGATTATCTCCGCGCCACAGGGGTAATTTGGGTTGGGGTGACGCGGGCGCACTGGGCGCATGGACTGCGTCGTGAATAGACTAAACCGAATCAGTCTGACTTAGGGCGGGAGGAGAGTGTCCTGGCAGTCGAAATAGTCGAATGGCTAGCGATATGAGCTGCTAAAGTGTTGTGCGACCGCCCTGTGCAGCCCCAGCTGAGCGAACTTGACCTTGCGAAGATAAAAGGTTGCCTCAAATGGTGTACGCTATTTATATGCGATCCCTCCTGGTGAGCAACTGCGCATTAATGCTTCAACTAGGAATTCCGCTGCAAAAAAATCCTAGCCAGATAATTATGTACATATATGAGACTTAGTGAGTATCTAACACTAGATTAAGTAGGTGGTGGCTATTTCTTTACCTGGAAGAACCATCAATCTCCTATCTCCATTAATTACAACATTACACTTAATTATTATTAATTCCTTGCCATCATCAATGCTAACGTCTATAGTAATGACCAATTAGGTCGTCACGCGATGGTATAGTTAATTTGTTTGTTAGCTATTGCTAATCACTGTACATTTTTTATAGTCTAAGATTTCCACGAGATATGTATTATGGAAGATATAATTTTCCATCCGACCTTACTGAAACTTATTAAAACTAGAGGCTGTGTGAGGAGCCTGGCGATTATTTTTCAAAATGGCTGAAATGACGTTCTTAATCATAGCCATTTTGAATATATTCCGAAAAACAGACTCACCAAATAATCTACACATTTATTGATCCTGCTCAATAACTTTCACTAGAATATGTTCTGAAATGCGGATATGTGGACAAACGGACATCCAAACATCTGGACATACGAAAGATTCTTTGGCCAAGCTAAAAGATGATTCGGTCGCTAGGTCCATTAAATGTTTTTAACAGATAAAAAGCCATTGTTATATATAATTATGTCGGCGGCCGATCGTAAAATCCGCCAGATCACGAAATTCCTAGGCATATCGTGAAACGCCGCCATTTCATGATTTGGCTAAAAGTAGACCAGGCATAATATCATGATATGCCTGATAAAAAATACGGCAGATCGATTAGAGCAACGCATTCGTCGATATTCCTAGCTCTATACCGGGCATATCGTGAAAATCCGGCAGATCACGAAATTCCTAGGCATATCGTGAAACGCCGCCATTTTATGATTTTGCTAAAAATATCCTAATTTCAATAAAGAAGACGGTTTGTCATTACCACCAGCTGGGGATCCTGTTGTACATCTTATTAAAGATCAAGCAAGACACAAGACTGGAAACCCTGGACGTCAAACGGAATAAAACAAAAATTATATTCACTAAGATATACATATTTTTTCACGCCGCCGCCGAGTCAATAGGAGCCGGTGCGCCGCCGCCGAGTAGATACCTAAAATGTAGTTGGCGCAAAAAAAAAACCCCTAACCTACCTATTTCTGGGAGCAGCTTCGTTTTTTGGGTCATAAAAAAATAACCCTAACCTAGATAGTTATTTTTTTTATGAGCGTAAAAACTAAACTGCTCCCAGAGATAGGTTAGGTTAGGTTAGGCCGCCGACATATATAAATTAATTAATTCATCAAAGTAGATGCCTCTAGCCTCTCAAGCTGTTGACATAATGTAGTACGTATTCTATTCACCAAAATCTCCATGGATCCATAATTATTGCTCCCTGACCCTGATCCATTATCTCTACGGCCACATGTGAAAGACTCCAGGGTGAGACTCTATGATGGTTGCGTTTATCACGTGATAAATAAGTGACAAAGCATCTGTCACTCACACTCGCATTTCGATTTTGTCAAAACGTGACGGATGCTGTGTCACTTATTTACATCGTGATAAAAAGCAACCATCATTGGCTTTAGGATCGCCTTACACCATCCCATCCGTGACATAATGTTTGCAATTTAGGTACCAATTTTTTGTCAGTTGAACACAATCGAGAAACCCACTTGCCGCGACCGCCATATTTTACGCTACCTGTCCATAGAAGCGGAACGGATATATTCCTCACATTTAAATGCAATTCTATTGAGCTTCACAAAAAGGCAGTCTCCTAGGGAACCATAGTTCTATTCTGAACTGACTATGCCTGAACCGTGGAAACTTGGTTGAATACAAAATCGCGTATTGATGCGACCTAAATGTATTTATTTAAATAAATTCCTCAACAGATCGGTCTGCTCCGGGACGGCCAGCTCCTGGCAGAGGAATCTCCAGAAGAGCTAATGAGGAAGTTAGACTGCAACACGCTGGAGGAGGCTTTCCTGCAGCTCGCCATGAGACACCACGCGATGGCGCCACGGAGATCCAGTAAGCTAAACATGAAATTAAAATAAATATCGGAAAACCTCACACAAATCGATCTAGTCCCAGAGTAAGCTATAATAGGCTTGTGATATGAGTACTGGACGACGATATACAATTATACATACTTAAATACATATAAACCATTCAAAACAGCAGCTTCCATCTTTAAAAAAGACCTTATGTAATCTCATTTGTAATTCCATCTATACCGCTCTTGATTTACAATACTCCATTTCTTGTCCCCAGCTCTGACGACATCTCCAGACGTAATCCCGGACAGTGTCGTGAACGCTGTGGACAGTCGGTACGAATCCAGGGAAGACTTCAACATAGTCACCAGCAGTACTGACGTGAGTACTAAAGGGTGAACAAACTGTTAAGGTCCGCAAAAGTAAATCCATCAACCTACCATCGCGGGGCAGAATGATGGTACCATATTTTTTTTTTGGCTGATAGGCGTTTGGTGGCCATCAGGCATACAAGTTTGAAGTTTCTGTAATGTATGGATAAATGCAATGATGGATTAACCCGAGTCACGATTCATAACAATTAACCAATAATGAAATTTCTTGTAAGCTAAAAGATACTTATTAATATAGTGGCCACAATGAAAATTCTAAGTAATAAATAATAAATTTGATATGTTACCATATTTGAACGAAAATTAATGTTTATTATTTATTTGACATTCATCTTGTTGCTTTAGATTGTAATTTTTTATTTGCATGAGGAATGTGCGTTTTTTTCATTGTACGTCGAAACGACATATTACGGAGACACTATGATCATTGTAACAACTGTATCAATTACCCGTAGTACACAATAAACTATTTTGATTTTGATTTTAAGAGTCTGTATGTAACCATATAAGAACTGGAGTACCGTAAAACGGGGTTACTTTAGGAAAATTTGGGGCTACTGTGATAGATTTAAAATGGCGATTGAGTAAAAGGTTAGGTATTGCATTACCACATATATAAAAAAAATAAGGATATTGGGTTAAAACAGTTTTCCAAAGTAGCCCCTGCATTTTATAGTAACCCCGTTTTACGGTATCTTTAGGTAGTACACCTTTAAAATATGCTGTGTTCAATGTAAACAATGCTTATGTTCCAGGTGTTAACCAAAAAAGACAAAACCAAAGAATGTAGCGGTAAGCAACGGGGGCGGTACAGGGCCGTCTTCATTAAGAACCTCCAACAATTCTCCAGGCATCCCGGGTAAGTTGTCTTTTTCGATTTTATTGGACTTAGGGCTAGCTCGGAGAGACGTTTCTAATGTCGTGGGAAATATTTATGTTTACTTATAATTAACACTTAATTCGATTCTTGCTCGAATAGCATAGGATTACACGTATGTGTTCGTCTAAATGGGTATGTTATGAATAATAATGGTAATGTTGAATCGAATAATACCCCTTGTCTTTTTCGATTTTATTGGACTTAGGGCTAGCTTGGAGAGACGTTTCTAATGTCGTGGGAAATATTTAAATCATTAACACTTAATTCGATTCTTGCTCGAATAGCATAGGATTGCACTTATGTGTTCGTCTAAATGGTTATGTTGAATCGAATAATACCCCAGTCTCACATTTATATATGCGCTGCTGTCAATAAATAAAAGAAGGGCAATTGGCACTTTACTTTCATTATTCCAAAAATAGAACATAATCAATAAAAAAAAAAGATAGGTACTTTTTGAGTTCCAATTAGTATTTATTTACTAAACCTTGAAGCACAGTATATGTTAATGCATTGCGCCAAAAAAAATACCATCATTCTCACGCACACACATAAAAGCCCTCTTCTTTTCTAGCGGACTGGTATTCTCACTCCTCTTCCCTATCATCCAAGTGGTGGCATTCTTCTCGGCTATAGGCCACGATCCGCGTGATTTGCACGTTGCCGTCGTCAACGATGAAGCAAGATTATCTCCATGTAAGTATTTTAACTTATTATTCTTCATACATTCTGATTAGAAGTAAATAGAAACCTGCCTTGGGAAACTCTCCACTTAACTTGGCTACAATTTCCCACTATCAAATGAAATTTATATTTACTGATCAGTATTGTACTTTTGGGACATGAATCATCTATTCGCAAATTTCATAGGTATAAAAGCATCATTTTGACAGCTATAGTGATAGACAACATCGAAAGCCTTTGTGTGGCCGAGAGTTTCATTTGAATGTTTCAAAACCGCTGATTTTCTTTTTTGTATGATCTATTCATTTTTTTCCAGTCGGCCTCAACATTTGCCATAACAGCAGCTTACAACCAATCGTACGATACGACAACGATACTTGCAGCCAATATATGTTGAGTTGTTGGCTACTCGATGAAATGGCCAAGAACAAGATTTATCAGGTAAAAAATCACATTTACAATAATATTTTTCAATGCACACACTATTCAAACGATACGAGATTTATATTTTTTTGTAAGTAGCGCGTGTTAGTGGAAATACTAGGAGAGGAAGTTAGAGAACTGGTCTAAGTACCTTAACGTAGGTTTGCCTCTCCTTGTCCTCTGTCAATCTGAAAATAGACAGGCTGGGAGGAAAGGGACTGATCTCTGCCTAATCTTATCTGAAAGAGGCGTGACATTGTATGAAAGTAAAGTTCACAGTACACAAAACAAACATGACACACCCAACTCTTCTGCAGCTTCTAACACACAACATATAATTCCAGATACCATACGACACGGTGGAACAAGCTAAAACCGAGGTGACCGATGGAAGACTTTACGGCGCCATATACATCCCGCAGAACTTCAGTGAAGCACTTGGAGAACGGTTGCGTGAAGGCGACGTACCTGATGATGTAGTGGATGAGAGTACAATTAGCGTTTTTCTGGATATGACCAGTAAGTAATTTTAGTAAGTTCCCGATTAAAATAAAAAACTTTAACCGTTGCTGGTATCTCATGCTGATGCTCTTATCCATGCATTTCCTTTTTTCTCTTTCATGCGTGCATTATTCCATGCAGAGGAGAAAAATGGGTAAACACAACAATTATTAATCAAATAAGGATAAAAGCTATGTCATCAGTATGTTATGGAAAAAATGTAAAAAAGCTGCAGGTCTTAAAGTCAACTCGATTATCGATATATTATTATTGTATTGTAAGTAGTAAAATAAAATGAACACATTGCCAAAGACTATTTTAATTTCAAATTCTTTTCAACAATGGTCTCCTCTTGTGAAATGCCGGTAGGCTCAGACATGTCAATGTGCCCTACTTATAGAACAATATTAATAAAATTATTTCATTGATATAGTTTAAGGAATACTTTTTTTGATAACGTATCTTTCAAGCTTCTCCGATACAGTTCTTGTAAATGGCCAACGATATGGAACCCTTTTCTCCTACTAAAATCATTAACGAAGTATTATACATATTTTAAACACGTCTCATTCAAGATTTTTTTCTATAGTTGCGAGTAGTCTGGGTTTCTCTGACAGAAAATGTTGAAAAACATTACCTTGTATAGTGTATAGTATAGAGTATTCGCAATTTGTTGACACGCTTAAGTAAATAATTTTTCATTTAACAGATCATCAGATTTCGAATTTCTTGAAGTTAAAGTTCCATAAGGCGTACGAAGGTTTTACAAAACGAGCTATGATCGCTTGCGGAAGGCCCGAAAATTTGGTACAGGTTCGTATCCAGAAGGGGAAGACTGTTGTTTATCTGTATATTCGTATATAACCCTATCACTCATTGCCACGTTTTTTATATCAGTGAATTGTTAGTATCGATACACGAAGTAATTGTTATATTTTTATTTAGCCCCTAATTTTTCGAATTCTCCTCATTACCTACACGTGCATGGCTTCTAAAACTAAACGCTATGCCGTCTTAATCATCCACATATTACGTCACACCGTAAGGGGGGGGGGTGTTCAAAAAGTCGACATTTTGCGTGACGTAATATGTGGACGACCCCTTACCATTACTCCCCTATGAAATATTTACTGTATTTTCATCAAAATTCATGTATATAATTATTTATTGTTCATATATATTTATGTAAAGTTTCAGCAAGCACCCTGTATCACAATTACTGCACGAAGGTAACGAAACTAATATAATGTTTTAATTTCAGAGCAGTATGTATAATATATTTATATCATTTTACCTACTTATAATGATCAAAATGCGGAACAAAAAAATGTGCTAACATAGACTTTAGTTAACAAAATGTAACCTTACATACTTCGCGGCATCAACAAAATGTACATTGTGAAATTTTGTGATTTTTTTTAACTCGTAATTAATAATAGTAGATTGTATAACAAGTGCATAAAACGCACCATTTTATGTAATGAAATGTATTTATTTGCAATAGATATAGTTAAACGAGGCGTTTATCCTGTATGTTATGTAGTATGATGAATATAAAGTCGAGTGTAAAATGCGTTTTATGGACGAGTTGCACAATCGCTCGCGATAGTTCGATCGCGAGAAAAATAAACTGCATCATGTAAATATTATACTTAAAAACAAATTTAATAAAAATTTTACGCTACATTAGAGCAATAAGAAACATTTAAAGTAATAGTGTTTTTTAAATTTGAAAAGTAATAAATGATGGTAAATATAAATTACAAAATATCAAAAAGTTTTATTGTGTCCTTTGGCTGTTTGGTATCTTTGCCTTGGTCTTAGAATACTAACGAAACGAAATAAAATAAAGAGTTTATTCTATGAAGTTTTAAGTTGTTCGTGTGGCTGTTGGACCGATCGCCTTGATCTTCGACGACGATTTTACTTTATGCTCTAGAGCATAAAAAGCGACTTTATGTCGCCTTACGCACATCATAAAGTCGAACTTTTAGAGCATGAGAAGTGAAAAGTAATATAGAGACCTATCCACCATATCGAATACAAGTGCGCAACTCAAAAACTGAACTAATTTAAAAAAATCAAGAATTTCTTAGTTTTTAGGGTTCCGTACCCAAGGGGCAAAAACGCGACCCTATTACTGAGACTTCGCTGTCCGTCCGTCCGTCCGTTCGTCCGTCTGTCACCAGGCTGTATCTTAAGAACGGTGATAGCTAGACAGTTGAAATTTTCACAGATGATGTATTTCTATTGCCGCTATAACAAAAAATACTTAATTTGTTTATAAAATAAATATTTAAGGGGGGCTCCCATACAAAAAACTTGTTATAGATTTAGATTTAGATTTAGATTTAGATTTATTTATTTCATAATATAAAATGTAAGTATAAATTATAATTAGTTTAAAGTAATAGATTATGGTATGGAACCCTTCATGCGCGAGTCGGACTCGCACTTGCCCAATTTTTATTTGAATTTATTAGTTGTAAGCAGCAAAAGAATGTACACAAAATGCACAAACAACCATATAATGACGAGGTTTTGGAGCCTACTGATTTATTGCACTCTTTTTATAGCATAAGAACGGTTCACGATATATCTGTTTGTCAGATTCCAGTGCACTTCAACGAGCCGTTATATGGGAAGATGGACGCACAGTTTGTGGGATTCATGGCACCGGGCATCATGATCACGTGAGTAGCAAACCTGGATAGGGGATAGGAAAGTGGATGAAGAAACACAAAATAGGGCCTATACAATTCCAGAATTGGATAGGGTCGAAAATTCCAGTTTCCAATACAGGCCAAAAAATTCTGGAATTGCAAGCCTTATTTACGAAGTAGTAAAGCAATTTTTACAGTAACTGAACCCTGTTTACAGATCATCAGTTTTTTTAAACGGAACCCAATCATGAACTGCTCATAACCTTTAAACGGCAGCAACAATTTCAATTTAAAACAAATGCAAAGAATAATAAAAGAGAGAGACCACTAGGAGCTAAGACAGTTTAAATGTGATGGTATTCTGTGGTTTGGATCTTTTATTTCTTCGTTAATGTGACATAATCAACAGATGATCTCTGTTTGATGCCTAATATAGTTTAAAATTATTAAATCCCTGCTTTCAGCATAATCTTCTTCCTCGCGGCCGTAGTGACTTCAACTCTGATGATCAGCGACCGTTTGGAAGGTGTATGGGAACGTAGCGCCGTTGCCGGCGTGAAACCAAAGGAAATGCTTCACGTGCATATCGGGATTCAAGCTACTGTAATATTAATTCAGGTAAGACCGGGTGGAGATCTCGACGAACAAAAATAATGTGCACTACATTAAAAAACCAGTAACCTAACATTAATCTCACTCAACTACTTTATAAATAATGGCTTTTATTAATCATCAAGCCCCCAAACCTCACTAATTCGTCTGTTAATCTTTGGACATAATAAATAACATATACGCTTCAGAAAACTCTTAAAGCATTCTAGAAATTGTGTTTTGGCTCTAAATCTTCCATATTCAAGCTGTTAATGATCGAAGACTTCAAAGTTTAGATGGTATCCCTCTAAATATGCCATGAATGTATGAGACAGGGGCTCGCTAAGGTGGTCCCATCTACAAATCGGATAAGTGCGCGGAACGCAACCCCATTAGCAGTACTTTAATAATCTACCTTCTTTTATCCTTACAGACGATAGAAATGATGCTCCTTGCCTACGCGGGCTACGGTCTCTCCACCAAAGGCTCTCTAGTGACCTGTGGGATCCTGCTCTTCCTGCAGGGTCTGAGTGGAATGTGCTACGGGTTCCTGCTGTCCGTCTGCTGCTCCAGCTACACCATGTCCTTCTTCATCGCCACTGGCAGCTTCTACCCGATGATTTTGTTGTGTGGTAAGTGATATGAAAGTCGAATTTTTACTTGAAATTATGCTGTTAAAGCGGGCTGCGGACTTCTCACCGAAGGCTTTCTAGTAACCAGTGCGATCCTTTCCTCCCTTCAGGGTCTCACCGGTATGTGATACCCGATGATCTTGTTGTGTGGTAAGTGTTATGAAACGGAATTATGCCAATGTCGTGTAATTGTCTTTAAAATTTCTCCGTATTTCATAGGAATGTTCTTCTTTTACTGAATCTATTACAGCATTTAATACAGTTCTTAATTCTCGTGCCCATGATGTCAAGTGTAATAGTACCAACATATTACAGGCTCGTTACTTAGTTATTTTCAAGATTTAGGTATTATAGCTGTTATTATATGTATATAGGTATATTTCTGTCGATTTTTCATTCAACATTCTGTTAATTGATTAATTGTTTATTTGTAGCAGTAATTATTGTCTCTTTTATTGCTAATTTGTTTTTATTCCGCAGGTATCGTATGGCCTTTAGAAGGCATGTCAAAGTACCTGCGCTACATCGCCCTCACGCTTCCTTTCACCATACCTTCCAAGTCTCTCCGTGACATCATGGAGAAAGGCGCCACCATCCTGGACACTTCCGTGTATACTGGTTTCCTGGTAACGGTAGCTTGGATCGTCATTACACTTGGCCTTTGCTTCCTTAGGTTGAAGTATAAGAAGTCGTAGTTTCTCTAACATCGAACTCTTAGATTAAATTGGAGAGATAAAAGACCTACTCTTCCAGTACAACTGTGGAACCCGACTCTTTTTCCCGTGACAAATATTACCTATCTCTTGTCTTTCTATGTAGTGAGAGGTAGACGGATGATGCTGAGTTGCTTTAAAGGAACTCGCGGCAAGTTGTGTTAGCCTGGGATTGACTTTTAATTTGTGAATGATTATTGATTCAAGGAAGATTTGTGTTAATGTGCACAAGTGTTAAGTGTGTGAGTGAAAACGTGAGACTAAAACGCTAGCAAATAATGCCAAAAACATTTGATAGACTTATTGGCGTAAACTTGATTGATTACAAAATATTTGTATAGATTGCTCAATTCAGTGGTTATAAAAAAAAATTGAAATAGTTAGCATAATGTGTAATTGTGTATAATTAATGATAATGATTTGAAACGAAATGAACTATTTGCATCTGTTATATGCAATAGATGGTTTATATATATATAGAGCATATAAAAATCACTTAAATAAGACTTATAATGGCTGAATATTGTATAAACTCCTATGCGTACAGTATCTTCACACATTATTTGGTCAAACCATTACTGTAACTTTAGTCACTATATTTGGTCTTCTTCTATAAAAAACGTGTACAGTGAACTGTTAAAATAACCTTCGGGTTATTACCGGTCTCGCTCGCTTTTGTCGAGATTCATATGATTTCACCCTACTCTGAACGCTATTTTAAGAGCGTTGTGATATTATGATATGACTTATATTTTGACAAATACTATACGATATTCAGAGATCTTTCTTATCCGACGTGAAAAAAGGAGGTTCTCAGTTCGTCGGGATGTTTTTTTTATATGTATGTTCCCGGTACCCGGATTACTCAAAAACGGCTGAAAAGTTTTTTTAAGAGGTAGAGGGTACTTACAGCATATGACCATAGTTATGCAGAATGCAACCTGCGCACATTTTTTTCGTCACAGCGAGTTAAGTCTTAATTAATGAATAAGTTTGGTCGCTTTGACATTACTAAAATAAATCTCTGGTTGAATTCGACTAAATTACGGCCGTGTAGCTAACTTCGCTTATTTGACGTCGGTTATTTTTTGTTAAAAAGTTATTATTATTGTCCATAGTCTTGTTTGTCATTTTATAGATTTTGAATAAACTGACTAAAATTGGGTACTGTATTGTAGTTTACTTTATGTATGTAAATATTTATGTAATCTTAGGTAACGGTAACTTGGGCACTGGCTCAGCGGGTAGCTTGTATATAGCTGATATGCAATAAGTTTTATACGGATTTTTGTATTTGTATGAATAATCTAGATTATGAAAAACATTGTAAGTACTATTGTAGAAATAATGCACTGACAGTATATTACTGCTGGTGTAGAATAATACTTAAAATAATATGAATTATATATTCTTTTTAAAAGTATAATCATTAAAATAATAATCACCTAAAAGAAATGTGCAGCAGTAAATCAATAAAAATTACCGGTATAATGTTTTAGCAATAACATAAAGAATAGATATGACGATTATTTTTTAACCATTGATACAAAGTTTTTATTTTGAGAATGTCAATCGATTCTATTTTCTATTGGGATCAAATGTATATAAGGGACTAACTACACTTAGACTGCTCTAAAAGTCGGAAATGACCGTCAAAGTTCAAGATACCTACGGAGCGCTAAAAACGCTCCATACAAATGGCCACCTAGGTACATTATATGTTATGGGTACCAATATTTGTATGGATATAAGTAATTTGCCAGTTTCACATTGAAAAACTGCGTTCAAGTTCATGGTTGTCATACAATTATTGTTTTGTAGAATTGAACATCAGCCGTCCTCCCTATTCGGCACACTTTTATATTAACCAAGTTAAAAAAAAGTGGTTCTCACATTGACCTGAAAGTCGGTGCCAAACCTCACGTAAACTATAATACTTATATGTAATATGTTTGGCACCGACTTCAAAAGGTGATTCAAATGTAATCTGTACATGAACGGGTTATTTTTGGCTTCCAAGTTTTTTTAAATCGGTTATTTTATTGTAAAATGAAAAAATATATTTTCTTATTTACCTACGGTTATGTACTGTCAACATCTAAAGAAGCTGACAATTTTACTACTGGCTTGTGTCAAGTTTCATACTAAAATAGTCAGCAACTTTTGATGCTACTGTAAATTGGGCACCGCGTCTGAAAAGTTAATTAAATAACTTTTTTAGTCAATTGATATTAAAAATACTTACTATCGTATATTCATTTATGAATCTTGTTGTAAGACTGATGACAAGGATTTTTAAAGCTTTTTTCTATCACGAATAGAACCCTTAAATGCATAGTGTAAGATGCAGCTTACATAAACCAAAATGAATTACTGGTTGAAAACTAGAAACATTTATTTGGAATGAAATAATATTTTATAACATTGTTTTTTTTATTCATGCATTTAAGGATTTAAGCAATTATTGAAAAAAAAGTTATTACACCTCCGTCGTTCGAAAAATAGATGAAAGATATTTTATACGAGTATTTAGCTATAAGAATAAGAAAGTATAGTTATAAAAAAATATTATAAAAGTGTATAGACGATAAATAAAAGACATATTGCCGTAATTATAGCATTTCGTGATACAAATGTGATTTGTGTGGGTATTTATGAATAAAATATTCCATGTTAATGTGGTTTTCTTCTTAGTCCTGCAACATAATGTTCTTCTACTTCTAGTAACTCTGTTAGGCCCTAGGATTTGGCATTAGGTAGTTAACAGATAGTTGGCAGTCCCAACTGTGCGTTTTTTTAGAAATTTCCAGCCGCGCACGACTGAATTGTGGAATGAATTGTCGCTTGCTGCCCGGACCGATACGACCTTCAAACCTTCAAGAAAAGAGCGTACCTACTCAGAAAGAGGAAGAAGAAAAGAGGGTTCTCTTGAAAGCTCTTGAGTACTTTGCTTGAAAGTATCCATACGAAATAACTACTTTCTTCAAACATGCAATGAAAATGTCTTCATAACAGGCGTTATAAGTACTTATCACTTTTCGGGAGGAACTCGAGAGAAGAGAACTGTAAAGTAATTTCATACAAAATTTAAGGCCAAAGCCAAGTAACTTTTTTTAAACATGGCTGATCATGAACAGCTGAATTATATATTTTTTGAGTTACTTACGACTCTTGGTGGTGTATTTTTTCATTACATTGCATGTTTGAGAAAAGCACTTTACATGCTTTAGTACTGTGAAAAGGGCTTGCCAGTTTCGTATCACTATCCCTACTCACCCGACAAGCCCTTCCTTCTCCGCGGCGTCTGCAATAATGTAGGTACTATTTACTTATTATATTACATTCAAGTCCTAACTATAAAGACACCTAGATTTTATCTCACGAACTAGTAACCTTCAAGCCTCGCTAGCAATTCAAATCTGTGTCAAGTTTACCTATTTCTCAATAGATAGCGCCACTTACCCCACGTTCAATAGCCTTTGATGTAAATAAACGCGCTACGCGCCAACGATGCGTCCCAACTTATATTTGATACCTGAGATATCTTATTACATTGAGACAAGGTCTGTTATTGATTTACGGATATCAACAGGCAGGTTGGCGTGTGTACGCTACTCAGATGTTTACGAACGCTCTTTAATAAAGCATTGTCGAAACGTTTTTCGCGCCGACAACACGTTAGCGCGGCAACGGACGGTTTTCGTAATAAAAATTGAGTTATAGAGCGATTGTCTATGCACTTATCGTTATTTGTTGAGTGATATTGTTCGATGTTCAAATTTCGAACTTTAGAACATTTCCTTTTTATTTACGCGTTTTGTTTTGTTTGTAACATTGTTTAGTGTGTTTTGGAAACTGAAAGAACCTGATTTTGAACATTCTGGTGGTGAAGAAAATATTTTGAAAAAAACTACGTATAGTTTCTCAAGGTAACCGGCTTGCAGCATATGAGTTTATTTTGAAAGGTAAGAATTAGCACGTTTTTCTTCTTATCAAAGCCTGAAAAAATTTAACATGCGCTTATTTTTCAAACCGGCGTGAAGAAACGTGAGAGGCTAAGTGTGTTGGTATGTCTGTTACGTCTTCACAATCAAACGGCTAGACCAATTTTGATACAATTTGGTATGAAGGTGGCCAACACCCTGGATTAACACGTTGGCTACTTTTTATCCCGAAGAAAATTAGTGATCCCGTTGGAAGAGCGGGTAACACGGCGGGGCGGCTAGTATTAATACTCTTACCAGATTTTCCCATATGAGCATCAGTAACCGTACATAAATATCTTCGACTAAAAAAACTTACTCGTATAGTTACTTTGCGGCTCATAATCTCTAGGTATCTGATGTAGGTCACGTATACGCTCCTTCGATCAACAGTGAAAAAAATACAACATACAAAAACTCAAAAACTGTCACATTTATAAATTTATGAAACATGTAATGACTCTTTTTTTTTATGTGAGTACGCTCCACAATTTTTATATTAAACCATTGATACAAAGATAGCTCAAAGAAAAAATTAAATGAGTTACCTGGTGGAGGAGAGCGGGAATCGAACCCGGTGTCTCTAGATTGCGGGACCGGCATCTCCTTAAGAGGCCTTATTATTCCTTTTAAAAAAATTTTTTTCATAATATGACAAATATATTGATAATTTCGACCAACATTTTGAAGTGAAAATAATACTTTTCTCCGAGTTCTAAGCAGTTAGCCTATTTGATGCTTTCAACGCGTGCAGTCGAAAATAAGTTGAAAAAACTAATTTTCCGTGCGTGAATTGTGTCAATTTCGAGTAGTTTTTGAAACAAAAATTATCAATGAAAAGTTCCAACTGTAGGTTTTAAATATATACCAATTAATCCCAATAGCCCTGTTCTAGGTGGTAACATCAATAATGTGTTAAAAAACACGTTTGATCATAGAGAAAAATTTACATTTTAAAGGAATAAGGCCTCTTAACAAACGGGTAACTCATTTAAATTTTTCTTTTGTGCTTTGATCTTTGTATCAATGGTTTACTCTCAGATTTGCAATTGGACGTATTTATGCAAAAAAGAACCAACCCACATATAAAACCCTGTAATATGAAACCCTCTATCTATAACATAAAGTACAAAAGTTAAATGTGTGTTGGTTTCTTTTTGCATAAATACGTCCAATTGCAAAGATAGGTAGCTACGTACAGTCTGACCAAAAAGAGTAGAAATTAAAAACTGGCAATACTGTAGTGCAGTCCCCGTTTTACACTGACACTACAGTATTGCCAATTTTTAATTTCTACTCTTTTTAGTTAGACTGTAGTGTTGGGCTTTATTAGTAAACATTATTTGATAACTTTTAACCTGGTGTCGTTTGTTTACATAATATGTTGTCAGTAAAAATGTAATATTTTTTTTTACGACAGAGTTGATTGACCGACTGAGCGAAGCGTCTCAGTTTCAATTTAGCTAAAAAAAAAAACCGTAACGTCCGGGTGTTTAGTTGTCCAGCTTGGCTGGTCTCGCCTACGGGTCGCATTTCTCAACCGATTATCGTCTTTCGTGAGCAAGTGCGAGAGCACAATGTGTACAATTGCACGCCAAAATAAAACAGACGAAACATAAATACAAAGAATTTGAAGAACTATAACTTGATTTTATTTAATCTTTATTGCACAAAAGAAAGAAGGAACTTTCGTACAAAAGGCGAAATTAATGCCATAGGGCCTTTCTCTAACTTTCAAACTTACAATATATAAGAGTCCCCTAATTCAATATCACTTACGACTAAAGATCCAATTTCACTTTAGCATACACTTTACATAATAGAAGAAAAACAATGGAAATAGTATCAATTTCGACAAACATTTACTCTCATTTGATGGATCATTGGACGGTGACCTCGACCCTTTCATTTTACTGCTCACATTATCATGGGTCCACAATCGAGTGAGCGAGCGAGGTGACTTCGTTGTAGCGTGGGTATCCTGGCTGTCCGGCTGGTCTCTAAAGATCGCATTTCCCAACCGATTCTCGTGAGAGTTCGATAATGATCTATATGTATATATATTTTTTTGTTTTTCAAAAATAAATCAAAATGGCGGAGATGGTTCGTGGCATCTCCCTAACGTTCAATCGTTGTGAAGGCGCCTTCGCGGAACTATTTTTACGGGTATTTGGTCCTTCGAACCCGATTGAAACTAACCTTAGCCAACTAACTTAATTTGCCTGTAAATTGGCTTAGAGGGAATGCTGTTCGCTGAGCAAGTTCCTTTTGCAATTGGGTCAACCCTGGATTTAGATCCTTATTGGCTGATGCACCTCCTGATTGTAAAACATTGTATTGAAAACGCAAAATCTATTTTTTTGTTGTACACCCCACTTTATTTTAGATTTTGGATGTTTAGGTACTTTTTACACAGAATCACTCTAAGACAGATCTAATTTGGAGAAAAAGAGTGTTCCAAAATGTTCATATATTTATTGTTTTTCCATTCCGTTATATTAGGTTGTATGGAAATGGTAACGGAGTATTAAAACACTTTTTTCTCCAAATTAGATCAAACGTGCTCATGATAGTCATGATTCTGAGTAGAAAATACCTGCAATATTCAAAATCTAAACAAAAGAGGGAGTGTACAAAAAGAAATATATCTGTAAAGTCAATTCAGACCGTTAATAGATTTAGACTACTTAAGTACATTGATTTATTAATGTATGAATCTGTGGTATGAATGTATGAACCTTTTATTGCATACGAGCGACCCGCCCCGGCTTCGCACGGGTGCAATGCTGATACTAAATGAAAATTGTTAGAGAAAAACTTTATATAATGCATGTATTATACATATAAACCTTCCTCTTGAATCACGCTATCTATTAAAAAACCGCATCAAAATCCGTTGCGTAGTTTTAATGATCTAAGCATACTAAGGAACAGACATCGAAGGACGTTGTTTTATACTATGTAAGGCGAGCTTATTATAACAGCAAAACCATTATTTTTATTTAGGTAAGTAAAATGTTTCATTTGCAAAAATATGTAATACATATATATACCACTTGTTATTAAATGAAAATAGTCAAACAACCATGTGAGCTAAACAAACAAACATAAATCATTATCTCCAATGTTACCTATCTAACATCTATACAAATAGGAAGTATGAAGTAATCGTGTCAATAACATATTAATTGCACACCAAAAGTTTCTAAGTCAAGGGCGCAGAGACAGACAAACAATACGGCCTCGGATACGATAAGCCGTATCGTAAACTGTGACCTCCCGTAACGCTGGCAGTATATTGAATTGACAGACGGTCACGGTACAAGTATTAACAGACAGTATTTTAACATCATCTCTTTTTAGGATTCCGTACCCAAAGGGTAAAAACAGGACCCTATTACTGAGACTTCGCTGTCCGTCCGTCCGTCTGTCACCAGGCTGTATCTCAAGAACGGTGACAGCTAGACAGTTAAAATTTTCACAGATTATTTTCTATTGCCGCTATAACAACAAATACTAAAAATAAAATAATATAAATATTTAAGGGGGGCTCCTATACAACAAACTTGTTATAGATTATGGTACGGAACCCTTCATGCGCGAGTCGGACTCGCACTTGCCCATTTTTTTTACCGTATTCTTAATTACTAAGTATTAATAATAACTAATAATAATAATAATATTTTTATAACGTATTTATATTTTGTAATTACTTTATTGTATTTTACTTTTTATAACATATATATTATCACTTCATAATATATATACATAAATCAATATGTAAATAAATAATTGTAAAATATATTTTTTCATACTAGATACTTCATACAATAACCAACTACGCTAAGCCACTTCCAGGCCGAGTATCTCTGTAACATTCGTTATCTTGTTTACAATGACATGTAAGCGCATCGCATGAACGCATTGCTTAGTATGCATGCATTAGTAAAACTTGTCCGCGTATTTTGTATAGAAGTACCTTCTTACTTTTTTCTAACGCTCGTTGTTTATTATAAGTATAATTTTAAGTTCTCATAATAAGTGAATTGTAAAATTCTTAATGAGAATAAATTATCTTTAAACCTAAACCTAAGTATAATAAAAAAACAAGTTTGAAGTTTATAATAAAACTAGCGACCCGCCCCGGCTTCGCACGGGTGCAATGCTGATAAATTATGCATGTATTATACATATAAACCTTCCTTTTAAATCACTCTCTAAGATTTAAGCATACATAGGGATAGACAGAAGGAAGCGATTTTGTTTAATACTATGTAGTGATAGTGATAAACAAGAACAAGTGAAATTCACTTCGTGAATAGAATAGCCAAAAAAAGTAAGGAAAGTTCCTAGTATAACTCGACAAGTTTCTGTTCTGCCCTTGCCATATCGCGGATTTTAGAGGTACTTTTTGGTTACCGACATTGAAATTCATGGTTTACCCTTGAAATGTCGACAAACATTTCATTTCGCCGAATTTTCATTTCATCGAAAGCATTTTTTTTCTGAATGGAATAGAATAGAATACAAAGTTTTATATCAGGTCATAGACCCATAAAAATATTAGTAACAATGATACTTATTCTATGTTAGTAGTTTAATTTAAACAAGGAATTAAATGTCTACATGCAGGGACGTCCAGCGGGCAAACATTGGACAGTCCCATCGGTCAGCAATCACGCTCAAAATGCGGTTGGGGCTGTCGCGTAACCTAGAAAGAAGTGAGGCACATCTCTTTCTCATTACAGCCGCGAAACCATCCGTTCGGGCCTCGGCGAACATGCCTGACGCACTGCAACGCCGCGGCAGCCCCATCAACACCCGGAACGCGTTGTTGTATTGAACACGAAGGTCATTATATGCTTTCTGCGTGTATTTGACCCACAGGTTGCAAGAATAGAACGATACACAATAGGCTTTAAAAAGTGTAATCTTAACATCGTCCGTGCATCGTGCAAACCATAAAATATTTTTGAATGTTATAATACAAACCTAACCTAACCTACCCTAATCTAAAGGTTATAATTTACAAAATGTCTGAAAAATTTATGACTTACGAGTAAAAATTTGTCGACGAAATGAAAATTCGACGAAATGAAGCATTCGGTGAAACGTTTGTCGACATTTCAAGGGTATCCGAAAATTCATCGAATGTCACTAATGTATTATATGATCTTGAACAAAGAGTAAACATTGCTAAATTTTCCGTGAATCGAAAATAATTTAAACATAATAAAGCCAAAACTATCCAATAAACTGCGATACAAAAAAGTAATTTTCAATGCGATTCAATATTTATTTCAGAACAAGAACGAAGCATTGAGCAGCATACCGATAAACAGTGATTTGGAATTCTTTGTTAACCGCTACCGACATTTTATAATGAATAAATATTATGCACATTATTGTTAAAAGATAATTGTTTATCGCAACATTATCCCAGTGTCAAACAGTTTATCCAAATATTAGTTTACAAGCATGAATATTAATGAAATCATTCATAAATGGGCCATGCAGTTGTACAGCCCATAGAACATTCGCCCACATTAACTCGCACGTGTAAAAGGCGTAACCTAAAGTTATTTTGCCTATACTGTGTTTTTATCGTGCTTTCTCTCATGCGCCAGAGTGTATGGCAATGCCCCAGTTTCTGATGTCATACCTACGTCACCAGTGACAGTGGCCTCGACTTTTAGAGGATAATGTGTTGAATTTTAAATGTCAATACACTATTGACCGCATGACGTATGTAATTTGTTTATTACTTGGAACTCTTGAGCAGTGTATTTTCCGGCATAAATTGTTTTTCTTTTGTTCTGTCAACTATTCAAATATATAAAATTGATGTTGCACGAATCCGCCGGAGTTGTTCGAATATTATAGTGTGGATAGGCACTTCACTGTGGAAACCCATACTTCGGCCAACTTCGGTCAACTTCGCGCGAGTAGTGTAGAGCTAGGGTTTAACTTGCGACGACATTACCATTGTTAAAACGACAACAACTATCAAATTTTATATAAGAAGAACATAATTGAATAATTTAATGACTCGAGCGTGATTCGATACCGGATTCCGAATTTATACATTTGCTGAAGCGACACTGATGTTGCTATTTCGAAATATAAACATTAGGTTTACGTTAGAAGACGTTACTGAAAAAAAAAACTATTAAATATATCAAATGCTCGCTGTTTTAACAACGTTATTATACTGATTACTTTACTTATACTGTGCATCGGCACTTTGAGAACAGGGCTCTAGGGTGACAATGAGAAAATTACGTTTATCCTCGCTATTCAATTACTCGGAGACACTGAACTCCTGGCAAGGAATCGCTCTTAAACTTTATTATCTGCTAGCTTAGACGAAACGAAACATTTACTTTGTTTCAGTGTAGTGTACCCGAAGGTACGTGGTAGAGATAGGTACCAATGGAGCCGTTATTTTAATGATAACATTTTCAAGTTCTCCACTATCCAGAGGTTGTCTGGAAGAGATCGCTCTTTAGCGATAAGACCGCATGTTTTTTACCTCTAATTGTAATTTTTGCATTGTATTTCTCCTGTATGTTTTATGAGGTGTGCAATAAAGGTCAATTGTATTGTATTGTAGTGATGTGATTTATTTACATACAGAAGCAACGTCGCTATGGCGTCACAGTGAGGTATCTACGTAACGAGACTTAACCTAAGTTTAAATTGTAAGCTACACTTGAAAGAAAACTACTAAACATGTCAGACATTTATGCATCAATAAATGTCGTAGGATTTACGATAATTTAAACAAATAACTTTACCCTTGCCATCTAGTTAGAAACGATTTGCAAAATTGCAAACATTATGTTGTCAAAGAGATATCATCACCTTGAGAAGACCTCGTCATAAACTTGTTTACTACGACGCTTCTCAATAATACAGTACGATTATTCTCTACTTGGGAATTATCTTTCTCTTTTGTTACAGGCCGCATTTCTGAACTGATTCTCGTAAAATTTTGTGAGAATTTTCTATAATTACCTATAATTTTATTATTTGTCGAGTCAGTTTTTTAAAAAGGAGCAGATATGTTCGCTGAAAACGTAAAAAAATATTTCAGCTTCAGTAATTTTTTTTTATCTTACATTAATTAATCTTGAGTAATCATATAAGAATCTTTAGTATCATCAACAACAAATGTTGTAAACTAACGTAAACACATTACAGGCATGTTTTTTTTTATACTGGAATTAATTTAATTAGTTTACCTATATGCTAGGGAGCATTGCCAAACCGTTAAAATGATACCAACAATGAAGTAATATTTTACCCGTGGTGTTATAATTATAATGTGAGATTGTGTTTTGTTTCGGCGTACGACGAACGATTGTTTGTATTCCATTATTTTATGTGGATTTTTATTAGACAAGGTTAGCGTTACGTTATGTACTTATGTAAATATAATATACGTTGTTGATATTGCCTCCAGCGTTTCGCAGCACCAGTCACGTATCATACATTTTTAAACCGAAAAACGTAATGATTATTAAATTCTTGGCAAAATATTCCTTTTATGAAACCAGCCTGCCATATCCTGACTCCACTGTATTCCGGGCATCCAACACCGAACCCAAAAAAAACGCGATGCTATAAACATGCAGTGTTTAGAAACATAAGTTTTTTTTTAACAAGAGCTCTAGCTATTGTTTACTAAATGATATCAGATCCGGCGGACCGAAGTGCCATCCCTAATACCCTGCGCGGCGAACGATGATTCCTATGACACCTGTCAATGTCATCTCAGTACATTTTTCCGGTTATAGGTTATAAAATGTACTGAGATGAAAGGTGTCATAGGAATCATCGTGTAATACTTAATGTAATATATTAATATTTATCACCAACTAAGCCACAATCAAGTGTTTTGTATTACCAATATGAAGTCACCTTGTCTGTATATTTATTGGTTAAGTCTTAGAAACAAAATAGCATCACACTTCATAGTTCAGGTTTTTTGTGATTCTTAAAACATAAAAATATCGTATTACCGGTTTTGCTGCAATTAGCAAACACGTATTAAAACGTAAACGTGAGTGTAACACGTGCATAGGTCCAGCAAAAAATTGGCTTGGTTCAATTTTTGGATGACCATGAAAACATTTTTTTTTGACAGTTCTTGCTGTAATGATCTACAAGCAGAAGGTCCTTTACCATGGTTTTTCCAATCTACAGGTTGAAGGGACCTTTCCCTTCGAAACCTATTAAAAAATATATTTGATGCTTGATACTTGTCAATGTTAAAATTTCAACGGTTTGACACCGATCAAAATTTGCTGAAAGAGCCGAAAAGTGATAGAACACTTTCTTTGCCGAACGTACTTACATACACCATGACAGTAAAAGGTTTTTTTTAACTTGTTTTCGACTACACATAATGAAAGCATCAAAATAGCTACAATACTTTCTAGAACTCAGGGAATAATTACGAAAAAATAAAATTAAAAGGAATAAATGCCTCTACTGATTTAGATTTCATACGGAAACAATACTCAACATTAATATTATTAAAGCTATTGTAAGACATCTTTAATAATTATAAAAACGGTTTATACTTACGTAAAAATTGTCAGGAACGGCCCGACATTATCACGGATAGCTACCCCTGATAAAGAGCTCCTTATGAGTACGAGACGTGTCGGGCCGTTTGACAATTTTTACGTGAGTTTATTAAACCTTTTTGAACCGGTGGGAATCGAGTTATATGGATGTCATGCCACTGCTATACAGGCATGTATGACTGGCTCGCTTCCATCACTGCAGTCCATCGGGTCAGTGACCCACCACGTCCTCTTTTCCTTCTACGTGAGCTATCCCAGACTGTCTGGGTCCCAGCTATCCCTATATCATTAAAAAACGTTATACAATAAAACAAGTTAAAAAAAAACCTTTTGCGGTCATGGTGTATATACGTTCGGCAAAGAAAGTGCTCTATCACTTTTCGACTCTTTCGGCAAATTTTGATCGGTGTCAAACCGTTGAAATTTTAACATTAACAAGTATCAAGCATCAACTATTTCAACCTTTATTTTGGAAAGAACATGGTAAAGAACCTTCTGCTTGTAGATCATTACAGCAAGGACTGTCAAAAAAAAAAAATTCATGGTCATCCATCCATCCATCCTCCTAGCCTTTGTCCCATTTTTGAGAATGAATTCTCAATCGGGGTCGGCTACCTTAATCCCAAGATGTGGCGTAGGCACTAGTTTTTACGAAAGCGACTGCCATCTGACCTTCCAACCCAGAGGGGAAACTAGGCCTTATTGGGCTTAGGTGGTTTCCTCACGATGTTTTCCTTCACCGAAAAGCGAGTGGTAAATATCAAATGTCATTCCGTACATAAGTTCCGAAAAACTCATTGGTACGGGCCGGGTTTGAACCCGCGACCTCCGGATTGAAAGTCGCATGCCCTAACCACTAGGCTACCACCGCGTCATCCAAAAAGCCTATTTTTTAGCTGGACCTATGCACGTGTTACACTCACGTTTACGTTTTAATACGTGTTTGCTAATTACAGCAAAACCGGTAATACGATATTTTTATGTTTTAAGAATCACAAAAAACCTGAAGTATGAAGTGTGTGACTTCATATTGGTAATACAAAACATTTTATTTTGGCTTAGTTAATGATAAATAATAATATATTACATTAACTATATTCTTAAAATTAGCATCTTTAACTTTCTTAAATTTGCCAACAAAACTAATAATTAAAGTCCTTAATGGGGGGGCTTAAATTTTTAATTCAGGTTATTTATCAACAGTTTAAGACTGAAGATCCTAGGAACGCGAGTGGACCGGGGGTAAACGCTCCAGTATTAATTTATAGCGGTATAGCAACATAGTTATTGTAAGACATTAATAGGAGATGGGTTTCGAAGGACGTAGTCATTAGCCCGATATAGGCATGTCTAACCACACGGCTGTGACCTAATTGAATTATGTATGAGGTTCCGCAGACGATGGAAATAGTAAAGCGAGCGTGCTGTCACAATATTAGTATTCTACGCGTTATTTGTATTATTTATGTATAGCTTTTCCTCTTCCACCCTGTTTGTTTTCCATTTAAATTTGTTTTATTATAAGTACGTGTTGTAACGCATTACCTAATAAAATTATAATGTTAGAGGGAAATCGTTTTAAATTTTAATTATATCCAGAGGTACCGGGTTCGATTCCTGATCTCTTCCGCCACGTTACGAACGTGTGAATCTTTTCCTTACTCATTCACTCAAAAAATACTCAACTGAAAGAGATGCCTTAATAAAGCAATTTCCTTTATTTTAATTCTAACGGAAATGGTAATAACAACACAATAACAATGGTAAACACTTTTTAAATTAAACCATTGATACAAAAAAGGCAATTTTTTTAATTGTTTTATTACTATGACCAATATCTCTACAAAAACAGAAAAAAAGGTTGACGCACGAAGGGTTCCATGCGTGAGTCCGACTCTGACTTGGCCGGTTTTTTTTTCACAAGTTATCTTAACCAAATACGAATACTCATTACGTCACTAGTTACATTGAAACAATAGGCAGAGGTAAGCGATCTCTTCCAGGCAACCTTTAGGTAGCGAAGTAACCGGGAGCATTTCACTTCCCCGAATTTAATTTTTCATAAATGTATCACTTGCTATCATTTTCATTTGCCATAAACTTTTTATTTCATAAATCATAAACTCTTCGGGATTTCTTTAATACTATTAATGGAGAAATCATTAGGTTCGATTAGGTTTGTTTTATGAAAATCCCGAAAAGTTACACTTACAGAGAAAAATTGATTTATGCCAAATTAATATTGTGGCAAGTGATAGATTATGGCATATGATATTCAGGCAAACGATAGAGAGCTGGAGTAACCAACTTAACCCTAAGGACCAAAGAAAACCGTTGCAATCACTGCGATGGTTTGTTACGATAATTATGCTAAAGTAAACGATTGTAGGAGTTTAATTATTCTGTTATTAAAACCACCTACAAATTATACGATCGAATAAACCTTTTGATCCTTTTGGCTATTTCGAGTAAACAGGAAAACATATCTTATCATTTTTATTCGTAAGAAAAATTAAATGTCGGAAAATTATGGTATAAAATAGATTTACAATGGAGGAGATATTGGTGTTGAAAACGTAAAATGTTACAAATTTCAATAATTTATAAACAAACTCTCGCGGTCCACAGCCCGTCTAGCACAACTAGTCACTCCGTCACTCTCTCACATTACTGCGCAAAATGAGACGGGTAACTATATCGCGCGAGCAATAATCGGGTGTGACAGTTGTGCTAGAGGTGCAGCTCCCAGAGCTAATATTCGGATTACTCAACTGGAACGGTCATAGGGTTGAATTCGTCTCTGTTTAAAAACAATACATCCATTTGAAATTATTTCCGTTCCGCTCAACTAACCAACTACAATGCCGTGTTGTGTAAGTTTTAACAAGATTTTTAGTGCCCGTGTCTCACTGGGATGACATCGACAGCAACCTCGATGGGTATCATATCCAAACAAATCATCACATTAATATTATAAAGATGAGAGTTTAAAAATAAATATTAATAGACAATCAATCAATAATCATACACAAATCGACTTAGTCCGAAACTAAGCAAAGTACTATGCATGGGTACCAGATGACAATATAAATAATATACATAAATACATAGATAGATAACATCCATGACCCAGGAACACTACTTTTATACGAAATGATTCACTATCCTGCCTGGACAACATTTTGACAAATTTACCCGAATCCTGCGTGGCTCCTATTACGATCGACCATAATGGCCTGGCTGATGGTCATGCTGGCATTTTGAGCGGCTTTGCAGTTCAAGAAAACCGTAATCATAATAACAATAAAATTGTATGGAAAATGGTTAGGAAGCTTGATTCTACCGGTAAATTTAAATTTAGACAAAAAAATATGTCTGAAAACTGGGTTGATATAGGAGTAAACACCTTCATACAAAAATTTAACAGATGGTTCGGACAGAGCTTCAAGAAAAAGAAAGTTAAGTTAGCTTCAAAGAACGGTAACAGAGTAAAATGGGTAACTAAAGGTATACGAGTTTCGAGTACCATGAAGCGCGTTCTCACAACCCATAAAACTTCTATATCCGACTCAATAGTTGGCTACCGTAAAAAGTATGTAACGATTTTTAAGCGAGTGATTAGGCACGCTAAAAGACTTGCAGTACAAACTCAAATTGAAAAAGCAAAGGATTCTTCAAAGGAGATATGGAAGATCGTCCACAAACATTACAATGTTAAGGGAATCCAACAAAAAAGGGAAAATCTGCATCTAGAAATCGTGGATGAAAATGACTCAAAAGTTGTAGTTAACTGCCCAGAAGATGTGAGTTCTATCTTCTCTAAACAATTTTCTCAAAGTATTGGCACTCAGGATACTTCAAAGGAAGCACTCCTTTTGTTAAAAACTAATGTTGCTAGGATACAAAATGATATGGTTCTTGATCCGGTAAATTCGGTAGAGGTCAAATGTATAGTAAAAATGTTTAAACCCAAAACGTCGAGTGGATATGACGAGATTCCTATATCTATCATAAAAGAAACCATTAGCATATTTATTTAATGAATGCCTAGAGTCCAGCACATTCCCTGATCAGTTTAAAGTTGCAAAAGTCCTACCTGTGCATAAAAAGGGGTCTAAAAAAGACTCAAAAAATTACAGGCCTATTTCTCTCCTGCCAACACTGTCGAAACTGTTGGAAAGACTCATTAAGGACAGACTGATAAAGCACCTTTATCTTTACAATAATATTAGTGAAAGGCAGTTTGGCTATCAAAAAAGCAAGGGCACGAATGAAGCCATTACCACACTGCTCGAGGATATAGTCTCTCTACTTAATAATAAAAAGAAAGTGGCAGGGCTATTCCTTGATCTGAGTTCTGCTTTTGACACAGTCGATCACAATATCTTGCTTAAAAAAATGGAACATTATGGTATAAGAGGGAGAGTATTATCCCTTTTCCAGTCCTATCTTCGAAACAGACAGCAATTCGTCGAAATAAAATGGGTTCAAGACGATAAAGAAACTGTTCACAGATCCAAGATTACCAAATTAGAAAGAGGTGTTCCACAAGGTTCCATACTAGGTCCAATATTTTTTATAATTTTTATCAATGTCTTAATACCGTACATGCGTAATCTTACTCAGAACACTAAACTGGTGGTTTTCGCTGATGATACAAATGCCATCGTATCTGCAGAGAACATTAAACAATTGAATGACAGTGTAAATTTCACCTTAGATGCTTTAAATACGTGGTTCAGCTCAAACAACCTAAGACTGAACTGCACTAAAACAAATGCATTGCTATTCAAAACCACAGCAAGGAACAATGACTGTCTACAAATTTCATCAAATGATACAGCAATCGAACAAGTAGATTCAGTCAAATTTCTGGGTGTTTGGATTGACTCAAGTTTGAATTGGAAAAAAGAGTTGTTCTCAATAGTACATTCCATTAGTTCCGCTTGTTATGCACTCAGAAACCTCCGGGATGAAGTGAAGTTGTCCCAATTAAAGATGGTTTACTATGCTTTGGTCGAGTCCAAGTTACGATATAGCATCAAGTTCTGGGGAAATAGCTATCTGTATAACATCAATTCCGCCTTTGTTGCTCAGGAAAGGGCAATTAGAACCATTGTACGGATACCTCAGACAACGTCGTGTAAGGCCTATTTTTCTGAGTTAGAGATCCTTACGGTACCCAGCTTATATATTCACGTGGTTCTTTGCGATTTAGTAAAATATCTTAGCTGCATAGAAACGCCAGAAGAAAGACAAGTGCGCCTAGCCACGAGGAGAAAAGACTTGCCTCGAACGATAGATGCCAGACTTAAGGTGGTTAAGCATTCTTCGGGTTATCAGTCCATTGCGCTCTTTAATAGGTTACCGATAGAATTAAAGACAGTGACAAGTGTCAACATATTTAAAAATAAACTGAGGTCTTTCTTGCTGATGAAGTGTTTTTATTCAGTTGATGAGTTTTATCAGCATAAAAATGACAATAACTGAAACATATGTATAGTAGTTCTGTTAATAATTATTTGATAAAGTGGACATCATCAATACCTGTTAGTTAATTATAATTAATTATTAATATTTGATTAATTATTTAAATATTGTCATTTTAATTATTGCATATTTCATTATATTATCTAATTTTAGTGAGTTATTATTAATTATGGTTGTTGAATTTATTGTTATTGTGTTTTTTATTTTATTTTTATTAATGTGATTTCAAACGCAATGTAAATTGTTAATTGAATAAATACTTATGACTTAACAAATATTCGAGTTCATCACAGAAATATTTACCCCAGCCGGGATTCGAACCCAGGGCCGCCTGCTCAGTAGGCCAGTGTTGACAAACCGAGCCAACCGCCAACCTCAGTTTGTGAGTGTGTTATGTGTTTATTTGGTACTTCTTCGCGCTCAAACGGCTGGACCAATTTTGATACATTTTGGCATGAGGGTAGCTGACACTATTAATTAACACATAGGCTACTTTTTATACCGAGAAAATGTAGTGTCCCCGGATGAGCAGGTAACACCGCCCAGCGGGCTAGTATTGAAATATGGAAGGTAACTCCTTGGCGCTCAGCTACCACATTTTTGTATGACATGGTGGCGACACCATGGCGTCTCCATGGGGCAGAGAAGTTTTAATAAGACACAAGACGAACAATTAACTAATGGCTGCCTATTTTGGTCCAGAGTCAACCGGTTAATAGCCGTAATTGTGGCAATTTGTCGATCGATGGTAAACACGTGTGGCGTTCACGTGTGGCGAGATGACCAAGAAATGGCTTAAGGTCGCGCGTCCAGTACTAAGCCCAACTATGCTTCGCGACTCGTCACCTAGTATAGCGTCACCTGTCACTCTCTCAAAGTACTGCACAGAAAGAGATAGATAGATTTCTCGCTCGAGAAAGAGTAGTTGTGCTAGAGGTGCTCTAGAGATATAAGAAGTAGCGGAGTGATGCGAAGATGTACAGCGCCGGATCCCTTTAATTGTGGCGCTACGATACCACCCTAAGGCATGTAGAAGCAATTGGTTGAAAATTTCAATGGCTCTCGCATTAGGTTCGGTGGTCCAATAGGCTGGAAATGGCTCTGGCCCTGAAAGCCGTTGGAAACGCACGTTCGAACTGCCTGAACCGTTAAATTTTTCAACTTTTTTAAACCGCTGAGCTACCACAGCATCGGTGAATGCACAGCCGCACAACGAGCGGCAGCGGTGTGCGGTACATGTGTCTCGCTCACTTGTTTGGCCGCCCCGCTCGGTTCTCTCGCTAAACCGCTCGCCGCGCCGCTTGCCGCCGTACCATGTCCGTTAGGTTGCCTGTTGGAGTGACGCTTTGTAAAATGGACCAGATTTATTTATTTATTTTATAAAAAGATTTACATGACATTACATTAAAAACCAATGCGTCACGAAACTTAGATTAAAAATTAAAGATACAAACAAATTCTATTGGAACAGTTGAGCACCTAGCATCCGTCGCCTCAAATAATCTCAAGCATTCACTGCGCACAGCCACCCAACGCCACGCAAACAAGTCGCAAACAGGTGTCGATGCCAGGATCGCATTCAGAAATGCGAGGGCTCGGGGCAGCGGCGAGTTCCTGAGCGACACGGTGGACGACGGCGGCACAGCCAACAGGTCGCGCTGGCGAGGTCTGAGGGCTATCCTTGGGACGTCCGGGACAAACAGTCACACCAGACGCTCTACAAGTTCGGGACAGGGACAAGGACGGGATTTAAATCCACTTCTTTTGGGATTTTCAAACACAACCTGATGGCTTCATTCTTCGCTCCGATTCAATGGGCAGGTCAGGCAGCTTACGAAACCTCTGTAGGGTAATGTCTTTGTAACGGAGTACCTGTCGCACGTGATAATGAGTGCGATATTGTTCAAAAGGCTTTCTGCTTAAATACTTTCAGCACCTCACATGTATGTATGTGTATCAATTTGACACACATAACATTAACAGTATAAAGTAACATTCATGGACGATTTTCGCGAGTTTTACAGTATTTCTGTGAAGTATATATAAATAAATAAAAAACAAAAAAAAACTAAACGCTTTAAAAAGAAGGTTTTTTTTTTCCTTAAAAATTTTAACTATCGACTTATAACCTCATTATGATAAAAGCTTTTAAAATAAGGTAGGCTGCTGGAGCTGACCTGCTCATTATAAGGATCTAAGCTTCTCAATAAAACGAAAAAAATTTGTAGAGTGACGCACTTTGTTGTAGGAATGTCCTACCTTCAATCTGTATTTTCTGTGACACTTAAAAAATAAATTCAGTTCATGTGTTTCATTATAAGAGGTTATGGGCCCAGCGCTATTATGTAGCACTATGGTGTTTCATTATAAGAGGTTATGGGCCCAGCGGTTTTATGTAGCACTACGGTGTTTCACTATAAGAGGTTATGGGCCCCAGCACTATGATGTATAACTATGGTGTTTCATTATAAGAGGTTATGGGCCCAGCGTTATTATGTGGCACTAATGGTGTTTCATTATAAGACGTTATAGGCCCAGCTCTAAATAAAAGCTTTAATAATTAAAAGGTTCGTGTCACATTTCTTTACGTTTCTTATATTTCAATAAACCGGCGTCATAATACCATAGTTTCATATTTACGAGATAATATATGAATCTCGTAAAGCTTAATAATAATAAAGCTGATAATGGATTTAACCTTTATATTTATGTGATCACCCACGTCGGATATCCCTTTAATGTCTAACATTACGTTGTCATAGTAATACAATCTTTATAGCGATTATTTATTACTAGCCATGGCACATCTCCGTAATAATAAGTAGGTATCATTACCATTACTTCTTCCGTATTTGAGTCGTTTATGTATTTGTCCTGAAGGCTTGTAAGTACTAGTAAACCACTTATACTTATATCTAAGTGAGTGAGACGACAATCCTTCTATCATTTTCTAATCAATGACATTTATTTTTAAGAAATATCTACCAATCAACCAATGTCATAAGAACCAATGAGGTCCTTATCCTTACAGTACATATCTACGAGAAACAGACTTAATTATACTATTTATTTAAAAGGAGTACTTACCTAAAGCTAAAAGCTGCTCACGTGAAATTTTGTTTTAAAGTAAACCTCTATGCGTACCACATCCTTTTTGAGTAATTAATGAGTTCTAAACCTACCCTGCATATAGCCGTAATAGTACGTTATATACCTACGGTGCTGAATTAGTGAACGTCCCAGGCCACAGGTGTTGTTCAGAACAGAACAATACGTTCAAACCTTTTTGATGATATGTACTCTTTACTTCATGTTGTCAGTGTATGGTATAAAACAAAGTCGATTTCTGCTGTCTTCCTGTCCGATATGCTTAGACCTTTAAAACTACGCAACGAATTTTGATGCGGTTTTTTAAATAAATAGAGTGATTCAAGAGGAAGGTTTATTTGTATGATACATCCATAATTTATCAGTATTGCACCCGTGCGAAGCCGGGGCGGGTCGCTAGTATATTATTTATAGTATAAAACAAAGTCTTATGCTTAGATCTTTAAAACTACGCAACGGATTTTGATGAGGTTTTTTTAATAGATAGAGGTTCAAGAAGAAGGTTTATATTTATGATACATGCATAATTTATCAGCACTGCACCCGTGCGAAGCCGGGGTCCTTGACGCCCAGGAACCAGGGAAAGATTGTCCGGGACATGTGTTTGTGGCCAGAGACATGTGCGATCTGGGGCTTCACTAATTACCGCCCGTGGTATGTCTAAAGTTTAACGTCTTGCCTTGGTCAGGGAGTGAGATTTTCACCCCAGATTGGGCAGAAAATCCCACTCACGGCCGAGGGTAAAAAGGTAGATTTTTCCACAGTTTCAGACAAACTGAAGAAGTGAAAATACAGTAGGTATATTGATACTTTATCTCGTATAGGAATATGTATAGTTGGTTTAGATTTTTAAGACGAAAGAGGGGTGTGCAGTGTTGTAACGACCAAACGAATGAATAAATTAGATTGTGTTTTTTTAATAATAAGCTTTTCTGTCAAGATGGTTCTTATCTATGTTTAGTGGAAATAAAAGCAGCGGTCTCCAAGAGATTAACCTATTGGTAGCTTGAAGTTCTTCGAACGAACGAACCTAAACGAGTTCCTTTTAATATATCAATCAATGTGGCTCAATTTGTATTAAATTATGAGACACAAAAGCTATCTAATTATTGTATTAAGCGGCTTACACTCACGTAAAATTGTCAGGAACGGCCCGACATGTTTCGAACTCATATGGAGCTCTCCATCAGGGACTGCTACCCGTACACCGGCGCGGCAACTTTGTCACTGATTCAATTTCACATGAGTGTAAACCGCTTAATACAATAATTACATATGTCTCACGAAAGTTTTAATAAGATTACAAAAGCTATTTCCTGTAAAGGTTCACTCCACTTGAAACTAAGCCAGCCCGAACGCGTCAAGAGGATTTAACCAATTAAATGTAATGGACTTTTAAATTCATTTTGATTGATCGTCCCTTCTAACAAAAGAACAATACTTTGGGCGCGTCTCTTTGTATTATTTATTGCTGGCTTAATTCGATTGACATCATACAGCTATTTGAGTTGTATCGTCCATATCACGGAGATGTATCTGGTTACTAGCTGCCGCGCGGTGTTACCCGCTGATCCCACGGGAACACTACATTTTGTTCGGGATAAAAGTAGCCTATGTGTTAATCCAAGGTGTGTTACCTTCACACCAAAATATGTCAAAATTGGTCCAGCCATTTGAGCGTGAAGAAGTAACAAACAAACACACAAACACATCCACAAACTTTCGCCTTTATAATATTAGTGTGATAAGATAAAGTTATATAAATATGTTCGAGTGAAGACCACTTTGATTGTTGAGGGGATTCGCTGGATGCTGGTCGCTTCTATTCGCCCTATGTGAAAAGCTATGAAATGATGATGGTGTCAAATACACTTTTAACTAGAACACGTTGCTAATGTAGATATAGGTACATAATTGCCTATCTTGGATATAATAAAATTAATAAAATTATCTTGGATATCTTGTAATTAATTGTTTTCTTAGAATTTTCTTCCCTTCTCTTGCATTACTTGTGTTTATTGGAAGCATGCCTCCACTCGTTACTGAATTATTGTCAATCTTATCATAAGGAATGTGCAATTTATCCCTTGGGGGCTATAAGATACGAAATTAATTGTGTGCGCTTCGCATGTTATGTCAAAAATTTGGCAATTTAATTGAAGCTCAATGATATGTCTGATTAAATACTTTGAACTGATCAGTGCTTCGACATACCAAGGGTTAAACAAATACTCGTCCATCTCGATTCGAACCCAAAACTAAATGTAGCGGGCGAATTTCGTTTATTTAATTTTTCGCTTTAATATAAACATTAAACTGAACGTGTCATCGAAAATGAAAACAGAACAGCGAATAAGTCCTGTAATAGAAATATGTAATAAAATTGCCGTTTGTAACAGTAACGTCCGACATCTCATGTCGTCGCACGTGAGCCGCCGGAACTACCATGCACGCCATGATTACAGTAATATGCTATACGCTGCCGTACTACGATCAAAGGTCGTATCTTAGTATGAAGTTCATACTAAGATAGCCTTTTGCTGTAGTATTGTAGAATGTTACGCGGACGCAACGGACCTTGGTTGCGTTCTCACGCACAATTAATGACATGGCACGACTTCGGTGGCAAGCGGTGGCGGTGAGCTGTGGCTGTAGGTGGGAGCCAGAGGTCCGAACGCTGCCATACGAGTGACCGAGATACACGTATGGCCGCCGCTTGCCACCGAAGCTGTGGCTTTTTTTTATACTACGACGGTGGCAATCATGCATGCGGCCCGCCTGATGCTAAGTAGGTCCCCTCTTGAAGAACCGCAGGCTGTAGCCCCCGGGAAAAACCTCGGCAGTACAGTATGTAATGCAAATAATTATGCAAAAAATCTGCGGCTGGTCACACTTTGTGTAGTAAGAATTTTGATACTAGAAAATATTTTTGATTTTCTATGCACACGTAAGGTACCTAAGGAAACAAATTAAATATATGCGTATACATATGTATACACTTTACCATATACAAGGCGAAAAATTAAATGTAGTGTAGGTATATATATAAGACCTACCTCGATAATACCAACAACCAATATACCTACTAATCCATCACCAAAAAAATTACACAAAAAAATTACTATGCCAAATTTCAACTCAGTCGGAATGTTACAACTGGTACATAAAGTATCAAAATTATTTATAGAGGACCCAGCTACTAAATTGTTTAAGTCATAAACAATTGGTGATACCACAAGGAAATATCTGTCAATATTATTTGGCTAGCCAGACTCTGTGGCTGGGCCGTTAGCAGAAGCAATTCTTAGTACCTACAATTTGCAGTCCCAGCACTATAGATATAGATACGATTTTGCCGCGCAACAAGTCCAGTGCTGAGCTCACTCGGTATACATAAACGCGCGTCGTTATCATTATTACTCCGCGAACATTCACTTTTGAAGCGCCGTATTGGTTGCAAAAATGTCTTGCCCACTCGCTCGCACAATCTGCGCTCTAGCTAACATAAGGCTTTCAGTGTGATCAAAAAAGAGGACCTTCTGTACTTCTGCACAGGTTTACATTTAATTTTTGTTATAATTGTTTTTACCTAGATACGATATTGTAATTTTAACCATCGTTACGTATTTATGATTATGTTAAAGGGTAGTCGATAGTACCTTATGACGTTTATAATGTATAACCCAATTGTAATGATAGAACCAATTAACTAATCAGTGTGTGATTGACTGTCATTAATGTACGTCGGTCACGTAGGCGCGAGGCAGACTATAAAATAATCATTAACGGATGTCATTGATGCTTTGAATTTTTTGGGTCAGCGAGTCAACTCTGAGTAGTCTAGACCTGATTCCCACTGACTGTCCTATTACACGAGTTATTAAGTTCCTTTATTACTTACTAGCTGCGCGCGGAGTTACTTGTTCATCCCACGGGGACACTATATTTTTCGGGATGAAAAATAGCTATGTGTTAATCCAATGTCAGCTACCTTCATACCAAAATTTATCGAAATTGGTCCAGCCGTTTGAGCGTGAAGATGTAACAAACAAACACACAAACACAATCAGAAACTTTCACCTTTTTAATAATTTTAATATTAGGGTGGTTGTTCTTATATTTAAATACATCGATAATTTCAACCAACTTTTTAAAGTGAATAATACTTTTCCCTGACTTCGAGATATGTATATATTTATATTTATATTTGATATATATATATACACGATGATTTTTAATCGGTGATCAGGAGTAGAAAAATATTAATATTTAGCTAAAATTAAACTCAATACGCGAGGTCCCGCGCAATTACCTCACTGTTAAATTAATTAAAAGTTAAAACATAATTAAAACTAATAACCACTAGATGCATGGTTATCCTACATAAATTATTGAAGTACGATACCTACGTCAAGTGTCATCGCTTTGGCGGGAAATTTTACGAAATTTTCTACGACTTTGTTTATGTAATGACAATGACAATGACAAGTTATTACTCTTAAATTGTCATTCCCATTAAATTATTAAAGAGGTTGTAAGCACACCGATGCAGATTAGTTCGGTGACAAGGAATTTAAGACGAAATTGGTTTCAAAATAAAAATTATCATAGAAAAATAAAAGTTTGTTTTCATGTAATTACGACTTCAACGTGACCGCCATCAATTACTGAGTTAGAAAAGTTGGTACCTGATCACCGATTTAAAATCATCGTGTATATATTTCATGCTTTCATTGCATGCAGTCGAAAATACCAGTTTTCTTTCCATTTTTCCTATTTATCAAAATGGTGGAGATTTGGGGGTTATAGCCATCAAAAAAAAAGAAAAATTTTGATACATAACTCACGGTCTCCAGCTCACAGTCACAAATAGACGTTTTATTTACGAAAAGCGAAATAGCAGGATATGATTTTGTACTAATACCTTTTGCTATAGTAAATGGCATTTTTCATACAACACAACAGATATGATAAATGTTTTCCCCGCTGCTGAATATTGCTGGTAATCAATCAGTCAAATTAAGTCCCAAGTAATTAACCTCATAACTAGTTTATATAGAAATCTCAAAATTACATGAATGTACAATCGGCCAGAGATTCAAACGGGATTTTAATGAATCCTCACGAAATGCAAATAATTAATTTTCGAGCCAAAGTTAATAAGGCTGCTTCAAATACTTTACTTGAATTAGTTATTATTATTAGTTTACTATACAAGCAAACTGTGATTTACTAGCTCTTGGTCGCGGTTTCGTAGAATATTTGATCTCATTTTAAACACTGCACCCGAAAATACCAATAATACCTAACTATTACTTTTGACTTAAATTCGGGACTGGAACGTTCAAGAACGTCCGTTGACCATGTACTTAACATAATTACACAGATTAGAAATGTATATAGGCAATATTATATTATAAGGTGGGCTAATTGGCCTCTTTGACCAAAAAGGACAAGTGATATATGTCACTGGATAGCTTTTTCTAAGTCCTAAAACGTTTACTATGGCAGAAAGTATAAAGTTATCGCTGGATAAAAGAAATTTGAGTTGAAACGTTATTATGTAGGGTTTTTCGACACTAAGTTCTTGTATCGCTTTTTTAGCGTTCCATAGTCAACTAGGAACCCTTATATGTAGTTTCGCCATGTCCGTCTGTCCGTCCGCGGCTTAGCTCCGTGATCATTAGTACTAGAAAGCTGAAATTTGGTATGAGGTTGGGTATGTATCACGCCGAGAAAACGGTACAATAAAAACTAAAAAAAATATTTTTTTTCGTGTTGGTACCTCTCGAACAACTAAAGTGGGGGTGATTTTTTTTTTTCGTTTCAACACTAGTGTGTGGGGTTTCGTTGAATAGGTCTTTTGAAAATAATAGGGGTCTCCAAACATTATTTTTTGATAAAGTCAGCAGTTTTGTAAATAATCGCTCCGAAAATAAAAAAATAGCGTCCCCCTCCCTCTAACTTTTCAACCACGGTCAAAAATTTATGGAAAAATTCATGAACATGAGGCCTTATAAGTACTTTTAAAGAAAACTATATTGAACAAAATCGATCGAGCCGTTTTTGAGTTATCGCAAAATTTCATAATTTTCTTAAAAGGACGTAAATTGACTTCCAGAAGGTAATAAGTAATTACAGTTACTTTGGCGTTTACGAACTTTTTATAGAGCTTGAAATCTTTCTCGTAACTTAAGTCTATTGTGAAGGATGAGCAACTACGGAACCCTACACTGAGCGTGGCCTGACATGCTCTTGGCCGGTTTTTTTTACTTTTTTACACAGGGATTCGAGATTTCCCGCCATACAAAAAGCTTCAGAATACGAAAAACCTTTCTAATGATATGGCTTGTCGTAATTGGTCTCTAGGTCAGAGACCATACAAATCTGCCCATCCTTCTTGGTGGGTTAGTAAAGTTGCTTACTCTGACCGTGGTAAGCCCAATTTCACGCTGTCAAATGGCAATTTGGTCGTGAGTTGGTAAAGATGCTTAAACTGACCATGGTAAGCACAATTTCACGCTATGTCCAACAATTTTTTTCCATTGAGTTACACAAAATGTATTGCATAAATTGGCCCATGGGCACGTTTTATTTTACTGACGATTTTTTTACTCTTTAATTTTGAGCTCCTCCCCAAGCAGCACATTAGTGAATTTTGCAGCTTATCTTATAGCTTTAAGTTCTAAATGAGTGGTTTAACAGTGTTTGATACAACTTATAGCTTTAAACACAACTCAAAACTGTATATGAGTTCATCCTATCACTTGTAGTTGCATAGGAGCGTTTTTTGTTTCTACTTTATTACTTATGGTGGGATAAAGTCGATTTTGCTACTTAAAGTTGCATGAAGGTTCAAATTGTCACTCAATAAGAAGCAATAGTGCTATATAAGGACTTAAAATCACTTATAAGCAACTTTTACATATAAGTGGGAACATACCCTTATTTGGAACTAAAAGTTCCAAATGACTAGTACAATAGCGAATTATATCACCAATAGTGGCTAAAGGGATAATTTTACGGCTCTTTTGGAACCAAAAAATATTGCAACTTTAAGGCCTAAGAAGTACCTTATTGCCACTCCAACGCATAAATAGGTCTCAGTAGGAGGTTCTTGGAACCAAAAGCAGTTATTTTCACTTATTTCAAACCACTAACGAACTAAAAGTTCTATTATAGTTCCTATTTGCGCCTTGTCAAAATATATTTAATAGTCTTGCTTGTTTAATAGTCTACAAAAGAGCAAATAATTACTATTGGTAACATCATTCACTGCTTTGCCACTCGCAAGATACAAATAAGTGATTATTAGACTTGATAGTTCCAAATAAGGAACAAATAAGTGAAAATAAACACTGTAGGATCTTTTTTGTTACGCCATGTTTACAAATGGAAGCCTATGAAAATTGATTATTTTAACCAGAATTTTATCACACTCACGCATAATCACAGACTTTTGATAGTTGTGACGATGTTACTTTAACATTGTACGTAACCTACAATCATTAGGTCAGGTTATTAACAGTTTTATTTATTATCAGTATCTATTCCTTATTTAATTTAGCACTCTCTTTTTTAATATTCCTGATCAAATGAAGGGCGCGTCGAAATTTACAAAGAAAACATACTATAGTTTCACAGTAAAAAAAAAATCGCAAGAATTTCGCGCTTATTTCAATGCTTGTATAACGTAAAGTTTTAATCACAATCAAACAGACATATAAATCCAAAATGAATATGGCGGATCACGTATTACTTTTAATAAAACACAATTTGACTGTTGCCTCGCCACTCAAAGATAATTTTGGCGACTCATTTATCACTCATTGACCGAACTGAAATGTTTTCATTCGTTCACTGCGCATAACTTTCACCCATAGTTCTAATTACCACTTAAGGTAATTGTGAGATCTTTTATGGATTCTATCTAGCACCAAAAATAGGCTGCAATTTTTCTCCTTTTGGTTCTATACTGGTGGCATAAGGGTTCTTGCCACCTATATAGCACTTAGTCATGGTGGTTTTCACTTAAGCATCTAATTAGATATGATATACGAGCTATTTAGACCCAGTTGTGCTACTTGGGTCATTTTGTACTGTTTTAATACAAAATACGAAGTTTAGTGACGAAATTTCCATACATTTTGTGTAAATCAATGGAAAAAATTTGTTGGACATAGCGTGAAATTGTACTTACTATGGTCAGAATAAGCATCTTTACTAAATCACGACCAATTTTGATTTAAATCTGAGAAAAAAAAAGAAATCGACAACTAATATAAAAATTGGCGCTATGATATCAATTTCTAACACAATTTTTAACAGAACGATACCTTTTAATAAAATAGAACTTGTTAGGTTAATTATTAAATATAATAGTACCTAGATTTTATGATGAGGGACTAAAACAAACGTATGACACTAAGTAAGTATTTGTACGAACCTACTAACATATTTGTCCAAACCTACCAACGTATTTGTAGATCTGGCCGTTTGAAGAAAGGGCACAAGGACAAGGTCATGCCTGTGACCTTTAGGAAAAAAAACTTAACAAAACAACACATAATGGATGATTGTCATTTTTAAAGGCAGTCAGAGGTCAGATGAAGTAAAAAACATAGAATGATTTTATCTTTTATTTTATTATTTCTGTGGAAATATAATTTACTAGCATTTAATGGCTGGAAGAGCCTTATTGTATGTATTTAATTTCATTATTTTCATAAATACTTGTTTGATTGTTAACAATGTATAGTTTAAACCATTGATACAATGTAGAGTTAACAATTAGGTACTTACAATTACAAGTTACTATAACAAGCCAGGAAGACCGGTAAATAATCTTTTATTACTCTTTTTTTTATAATTGTATCGTCTCCTATAAAAATAACACAATAAGTCTATAAATAAACACTTCCTCCTTATTGCAAGAGAATCTACCTACTTGGGTTAAAAATAACTGTAATCAGGAAAAACATTGAGTTCCATAATAGCATACAACAGAGAAGGATCAGATCGACACTTGGCAGCTTTCCTTAGTATTGTAAAAATAATACCAATCACTACATAGTATAAAAAAACAGTCTATCTGTCTGTCCCTATGTATGCTTACATCTTTAAAGCTACACAACGGATTTTGATGCGTTTTTTTTAATATGTAATGTATAATTTATCAGCATTGCACCCGTGTAAAGCCGGGGTGGGTCGTTAGTTATAGAAAAAAATTATCTTAATACGTTAAAGCGATTAATTAAACACTTTATGAAAGATGTAGCGTTGTATGGCCGTCAGAAATACATCTCCAGCACAGCTGTGTCACGCGACCCTTTGTCGCGCGGCGAAAGCTACCTGTCACCTTCCTTTCAATACCGTCCGAGCAAGACAGATGATGCCAAGTCGCACGAATAGCGAAGTCGCGGCAAGATATGCTAGCACAGCTGTGACACGCGACTCTTTCTCGCGCGGGATATTCTTAGCCATCTCTTTCTGTACAATACTGTGAGCGAGTGATGGGTGATGCTTTGTCGCGCAAAATGAGTTGCGAACCACAGTTGTGCTGCTGCTGGTGAATATTGGTACCTAAGTATTGGTAATTTACTACAGTAAACATTTAATATGCCCTATCAACTGCAACTATTAAATATACTTATAATTATTAAATAGTACTCTACCTTTTCTACATTCCATAATATTACTAACTGCGCAAATCCAGGCCAGCCCTGCCATTTTTATAAAGATGTTATTACCATTAGATCCCTACACGCTTACGCCTTTTTGGATCTAAAAGGGCCATCGCGTGCGATGCAAAGATAATGTGCAATGTAAACTCAATGAATGTGGCTATAAAAAGTATTGGAGCCAAACTGCGTCCGTGTAGCGTAATTTAGTATGCAATTGATTATTATTAAATTATGTTGGGGTAATATTGGGTGAGCTGTCGCATTTTTTGTAAGACACTATCGGCATTTACGGCGCGGTTCGTGCAGTTTGTAGTGCATCTACCTATTGAGCCGGCAGTCCTGGGTTCGAATTCCAGCCATTGTAAATATTTGTGTGATGAACTCGAATATTGAAATCATGACCTAAGTAAGAAAACTGTACGTAGAGATTTTGTTTCCTGGACTTGATCGAAGAATATTCAATGGACAACGTTTCAAATGTGCAAATAGGCGGCGGCAACTGCTTAACATCAGGCGGGCCGCATGCTTGTTTGCCACCGTCGTAGTATAAAAAAAAATAGTGTTCAGTTTAAAATAATTTTATTAATTTATAAACACAGAACCTAATAATTATACATATTTGATTATACCGTTTAATTTGAAAAAAAATATACAAAACAATGTGAAAGCAGCGTCGTTTAAGAATCGGCCCTCTACATGACGTCACCTCGTGGAAAATTAGACAGTCACAACACACAAAAAGAACAGTGGTACAATTTCCACACTAAATTCGCCTTAGTAATAGTCCGACTTGTGTGATTTCCTGCGCTGTGACCAATTTACTGGTCGCCTACGCTCTTTTAAAATGAGAAACTGATTAAATGAGTTTTTGAATCACAAATTGAGATATTTTCGAAAATGTAAAATGTGGTAATACATAATTATTTATCTTTTATTTGATAACTAGCGACCCGCCCCGGCTTCGCACGGGTGCAATGCTGATAAATTATGCATGTTTTATACATATAAACCTTCCTCTTGAATCACTCTATCTATTTATAAAAAATCGCATCAAAATCCGTTGCGTAGTTTTAAAGATCTAAGTATACATAGGGACAGACAGACAGAAGCTACTTTGTTAGTATAAAACAATTGTACAGTACTATAATACATAGTAATGTAGTGTTATATCGGAAAACAGTCCGGTAAAAAAAAATTGACAATTAATTAGCTTCTTGTGTCTCGAGCCATAACCCATAACCTACATTTAGCAGGTAACTAGTAACTAAATGCATTATGACTTGTGACACGTCATCCCATTGAATGATATGTCATTGTAATGATGTTTTGGTTCCGTGTGGCATTGTTTTAGCGTTGGGTGGCCATCGTATTGAATTCACTCGCTTATTCACACCGACATACTTAGGTTACTGTCCACTGTAAACTTTTATTTTATTGTCATCTATATTTTACTTAAATCGTGATTCATGTTCTGTTCAGTATGATATTCCTTTCAAGATTGTGCTGTTTCTATCCATCTATCAGCCACAGACGTCCACTGCTGAACATAGGCCTCCCCATGACTCGCCTTAAAGTGCGATCCTGTGCATACCGCATCCAATGATTCCCCGCTACCCTCACGAGGTCATCCGTCCATCTAGTCGGGGGCCGACCCACGCTGCGCTTTCCTATACGTGGTCGCCACTCTAGGACTTTGCTGCCCCAACGGCCGTCCGTTCTCCGGGCTACATGGCCTGCCCAATTGCCACTTCAACCGGGCAATCCTGTGCACTATGTCGGTTACCTTGGTTCTTCTGCGGATATCCTCATTTCTGATTCTATCGCGCAAAGAAACTCCAAGCATTGCCCTTTCCATTCCACGTTGCGTGACTCTTAGCCGCCTCATGAGTCCCATTGTGAACGACCATGTCTCAGTTTCGAAGACTTTCGTCTTCAGGCACTGGGGAATTTTCGACGAGAAGATATGACGTAGCTTCCCGAACGCTGCCCAGCCGAGTGAATTCGTCGATTAACCTCCTTCTCGAAGTTGGACTTACCTAGCTGGTTAATTTGTCCCAGGTACACATACTCGTCGACAACTTCGAGGGCAGAGTTCCCACCCAACCACTATCGGGTAAGGCACAACATGATCATTCGACATGATTTTAGTTTTGTCCATGTTCATTTTCAGACCTACCTGTTGGGAGACTCTGTCGAGGTCTTCGAGCATAGCGCTTAATCTCTCCAACGACTCCGCCATGACCACGTGCTGTTTAGATCGCAACAGTCGCGATATTTGGGAGCAACTTGGTGACATTTAGTTCTCGCAATATGGAAACGTTCGTTTTCATCACCGTTCATGGAATCCTGAGCATCTTTCTCCACCACCACATATCAAAACCATCGATTGATATCCAAATTTCTGCATCGTACATAAAGATGGAGAAGACCAATGCTCGCAGCAACCGCAGTTTGGCCATTGCACTTTTGGCCATTCCTGCACGTCGCTGTATCTGCCTGTGTATTGCCACCCTTAATTTATTATATTATAAATAAGTAAACCCAAGTACAATGAGCTCCAGAATTACATGGCCCATTTATGAATGAATGACATGAAGTACATAAATGTTTCTCGTATCTATCGAGGCGTTGGATTGAGGATGGACTTGACCTCGGTCTACTATAATCTTGGTTATACTTTGATTCATCCTAAATCCCAACGACCTTCTTAATACCTACTTAAGAATCTAGACTTCCAGCAATAACAGTTAATCCCAACGCAAACACAAAAACAACACAAACTCCCATTTTTCTTCGTCCAGCCGAAATATAATGATTTAATATGCAAAGAACAGCTGTTTCATAATTTACGCGTCGGGAGCGGGAGGTCGTTGGCTTTCGCGTTCCGGTTTTGAAGTAGGTTACAATTCATCTAGTTTTTTGTTAAATTACTGTAGAATAACAAAAAGAATTACATGGCAACGATAGGGAAGTCAGAAAAGAAAAAGACAGTGACAATGTGGAAAAGTTGATAACTAACTTAAAACGTGGTAAAAATCCAGTGTCTCAGATGAACACAATAAAATCAATCTGAAACAATCAGCCTTCATTGACTGATGACTTTTAGGAAAACACGTCGTTTTTTTTAGTACGCAATGATGACAATGGTTTCCCTGGACGTTTTCCCTAAACGTCTGATGTAGTCATCAAAACAATCATCTTTTTCGCCGTTTGCTGCTGTGAACTACGTTCGCAGAGGAAAAAAATACATAGCATTACTGTAATTTTTTCTTCAGCGTAGTCAGGTATTTAGTTTACTAGTTATCAACTTAGCTACCAGTGGTAGACAGAGACACACACATACGTACAAACATACGCACAAACGGGTATGTATCTTTATTAAAACAATTAATGGGCCAGGGGTAGTTAGGTATCGTTAATAACGCAAAGCGTTATAAAATACGTATCACTCGAAAGCGATAAAGCAAAATAGCGGCGACCTTTCTTCCTGTACGAACGAAATTACAGCCGCCTCCTTTTGCGTTAAGTTTGCATTTTGATGTCTTCTAAGTTAGGTACATGCATATCAACAAGGTGCAAACTTAGCCGAAACGTAGCAGCTACCAAGTTACGTCAAAGCGTGTGTGTTGCAGGATGGATGCCCCCATTCTTTGTTTTTAATTTAGTAAAGTGACGCTGACGGTAGTAAAAACGTTTCTTCGCTTGACTTATTTTAGTGGTTCATTGTAGGTATATATTGTATAGTAGTTGCAAGAAGCTTTATCTAGTATTGCGTAGTTTATAGAAAACAATCACAAATCACAAAATTCACTAATTGAACATCAGTAACTAGATTTTATGTTTATAATGACATATTATAGAACGGGTGGTTTACACATGTTTCCTATTCCTATCATTACCTACATCGAAAGCACTTCTCTGAAAATAAATAGGACACTTTATACTCTCGCGGTTTATATTACACATACTAAAATTAAGTGTAGGTACAAACCGCGCACATAGTATACATCTGAGATCACGGCGTGTGCAACTAAGCCGAAACATTAGAGTATGGTCAAACATTAACATCAGCTATATATAATAGAACAGGATTCGTCGTTTATGCAGATATGAGATTAATCAGAAAATGAGGGCTCTTAACTTTACATATGTCCCCCGGAAAGTCGCGTAAATCGATGTATGACCCGCTAGCATCTTTAAGTGATACTATATTGTACTCTAAACCCAATGTCAGACATTCTAGTATCTTCCACTTCCATAAAAGTGCTCACGATTCGATATCCATGCCTTCAGGGCATCCTAATAACTATAACCTATTCTAACATTCCATGGTAAGGTCGAAAGTGGCACGAGTCGTGCTAACGTCGTAGTAAACAGTCATAATATATAGGTAAGGAATTCCGGTAGTTGGGAAAAGTCGAACTTCCTATAGCTATCGCGTGGGAATTTCCCCGCAGTAAGATGCTTATACTTACTCATTTATTCATAATGCACAAATAGGTAATTACATTATAATATGTCAATTTTACAAAATGGTTTAAAACAATGTAGTTGTCACTGTTATACTCGTGATAAGATAATAGTTACCTACACAGACACAGCAACTATTTGCAATATTACTATTGTTATTAATACTATTCCAAAATTATTCGACAATGTCACTATACAATCATAAATATTCATCTTTGGTTTCAGTAACATAATAGTTCGGTGAATAGATACTGAAGTACTGGGAATGGCCTTACAAACGGTCCGGAAGTCTTGAATTTTTTAGTGAGTGTTTAAAACGCAAAATGCACGATTACTTTCTGGCTGTAGAACGCTGTTATTTGTTAATGGTATAACAAAAACCCTAAAACCCTTAATTACTGAAACAGGCGGAGGTTCAAGGACCCTGCTGCTTTTAATTCTCTACAACATTGTCTAAGCTCTTTTCTAGCTAAAATGCTCCTAAATGACGATATAAGCCAGAAGTTTGATACATTACAAAATTTAATTAGACATGCACATACCCAGTTACTTAACTTAAATATGTTTAATGCATGTTTTCTGTACTCTCAGAGCAATAATGTTTGAACCATTAGTGGAAACTGTTTTGGCTTCTGTGTTATCTATTTTCGTTAACTCTAAGTGTGATTGTATGCTGTTTGTTTCCCATTACAATAAATAAATAAATAAATTACTGGAAATCGACTTTTTATATTTTTTCTAATGTGCATATCTCCGTCACTATCTATCCTTGAAATAAAATTCAAAATGTACATTATAGTAAACTAGCTGTGCCCCGCGGTGTTACCCGCTCATCCCACGGGAACAATAAATTTATTCGGGATGAAAAGTATCCTATGTCCTTTCCCGGGTCTCAAACTATCTCCATACCAAATTTCATCTAAGTCGGTTCAGCGGTTTAAGCGTGAAGAGGTAACTGACAGACAGACACACTTTCGCATTTATAATATTAGTATGGATTTAATTCTCTACAACCTCGCTCAGCTTTTTTCTAGCTAAAATGCTCCTAGACGAAGATATAAGCCAAAATCTGAAGAAAGTGCCGGTTTTTTTTTTCAATATGGCGGTGGGCGCGGAGGGGGTCGGTGTCCGCAGGTAAGTTTGATGTGCCTAGGATTAAAAAAATTTACGGGGACAGGACACTAAAAACGCCTGTCATATATTCTTAACAGCTTACCCGAGGATATCCGTCTAGAAAAAAATAGCGTGTATGTAAAAGAAAGTTAATAAATCATTTATTAATTAGATACACTGCCATAGTTATATTTTTAAGAAGTTGATACCTACTGATTTAATTTTTTTTAGGTACCTATTGAAAAGTTTTCCTGCAGACAAACTGTCATAACAGTTTCGCAAGGCTTTTGATTATTTGTAATATTTCTTGTAAATAAATAAATAATAAGTGCCCAAAACAATTATACCTACGCGCTGATTAAAAACATAATTCTAGAATTTCTGTTTGGTCATTTGGTTGACGAATAGAGATGCATCTCGCTAAGTGAAATAAAGTTTAAATAAATAAGTAGTCATTCTAATCCCAAGTTGCTAATCGTTGAGTCATATAATCGTGTCTATGTCATTACATGGTCATTGTATACCTACAGTCGTAAAAAGAAAAATTCGTCACTTTTGAACCTTAACACCGTCGGATAGAATCCAAAAGTGTACCTTTTCATTCGCCGACTGTACATAATACGACCAAACTGGTTCCTCCGCTCTCTTAACATTTGATTTCATTAAAAATTTACATAATCTATACTAATATTATAAATTCGATAGTGTGTATGTTCCTCTTCACGCTTAAACCACTGAACTGATTTAGGTGAAATTGAATATGAAGATTGAGTACCTACTTACCGAGGAATAGTCGAAAGTCATCCCCAAAAGAGGGAAAAATGGGGTTTAAAGTTTATGGAAAATTAATAAGTGCTGAACCGGTTTAGGATGAAATTTGGTATGGATATCATTTGAGTCCCCAAAACTGACAAACGATAGTTTTTTTTTTTATTTAACTATTTCAACAACAATTGTTTGCATGAATACATGTAATAAGTTATATGCTAGACAAAATTGAAACTAGTGTAACAATCACTTAAAGGTGCAACTCCGCATGCAAAATTATTGTGAAGATGAGACTAATCTAAATAATATACTTTTACGACTATTATGTTAGGTATACCGGAAATTATCTCAAAAAGAGGGTGGAATTTATTATAGAAGTGTGATAAGTTGATAATCTGTCTGTGTAATATGTGGAACTCTATGTTAGCTACATACATTTATTAATGCGTTTTATTAACATACCCCGGGATTTTTGGAGCACGAATGATTTGACACTTAGCTTAGTGTTAAATCATGCAAGCACTCAAAACCTCGGGTATGTTTATCAATCCCTTATGATTATGACGATTACTTATACACAGATGAAGTTGCGGGCAGAAGCTAGTGTATTATGCATGATGTTTATACGAAAGGATGTGCGTCACTGACTGGTAAAATAAACACATAAGCGTGTTTGATAATATCAATGACGAAAAAACAAGTTTGGAGCCAAAACTACGAATTAAACTATAATCTTAAATAATTCGAAGCTGGTTTTCTAATCTTGCTGTTCTAAACCAACAACTAAACAACGACTAGGCGTAGGTAAAGGTAATTTTTCAATGCACATAATAATTAAAAGCTTATTCTTATTACTTTCGTGAGACATATTTAATTACAGTATTAAGCTGTTTACACTGACGTGAAACTGTCAGGAACGGCCAATTTCACGTGTGTGTAAACCGCTTAATACAATAATTAATTAATAGGGGACGTTATTGTTGCACAAGCGCTTATTTAATTATAGTATTAAGCTGTTGTACAAATAATAATATTAACTTGACATGTCAATAATATTCAATTTATTTATATCAATTAATTGTTGATGTATCTCGAATCACGTATTTAATCGCTGACATTATCGCTATTATTATTTATTATTTAATTTTTACCGACTGTGCAACAGTATATTTTGTGACGTGTATTATTAGTATTATGTGGTGACTTTTAATTTGTTTAGATTTAGTAAGTAGCTACCTAGTTTAGAACTTAGTATATATAAGAATTTCAAACACAATTTGTAATTGTTCTTGAATAAATGATATGATATGATGATATGTTTACACTCACGTGAAACTGTCAGGAACGGCCAAATTCACGTGTGTGTAAACCGCTTAATACAATAATTAATTAATAGGGGACGCTATTGTTGCACAAGCGCTTATATAGCCAGGGCCGGACTTAGAGGGCCAGGGCCCCTAGGCACTTGGCATTTGGGGCCCCCTCCCTATAATATAAGGAGAACATTAATATGATGCAAGTCCTGCTTCTGGGACTGGGCCCCTAGACTGGCTGGGCCCCTAGGCCCGGGCCTTGTGGGCCTAGGGGTAAATACGGCTCTGTATAGAGCCGTTATACATCTTAAATTAGCTGTATTAGTGCTTATACAGCCTTTATGCTACTTGGGCGGTTTATGCGTTCCCAATGCGGGCAAAAGCCTCCACTTCCTTTGTCCACTCGAGCATACCATATTGCTGGTATATTTCTACATTTTTTTCGAATTGCGTCTAGATCTTCCCGCCGTCTTCTTTTTGGTCCGATACCCATCTATTACTGCCCCACTTGGTTACTGCTTTTGTCCACATTTTCGGCTACCTTCGACAGCCATATCCAGCCCAGTCCCATTTCTTAGTGGTCTTGACACCCACATCTATTTTAGGTATAGAAATCACACTAATATTATAAATGCGAAGGTTTGTTTTGGTATGGGTGCTGACTCCCTGGATTAACACATTGGCTACTTTTTATCCCGAAAAATGTAGTGTTCCCGTGGGATGAGCGGGTATATCCGCACGGCGTAGCTCTAGTATATTACGAGCACATTCTTATAAATTAAAGAAAGTGTTAATTTATTTGTATATGGGGGTCTTCAATCTTCACCCCTGTTTCCTTCAAAAATTAAAATAAATTTGCTAGACTTCACTTAATTTATCGTTGAGGATTACGAAAACGATAAGCTCCAACAAAATATATACCTATTCATTATATATATTCATATATATTTTGTTGGAACTTAGAGCATAAAAAAATATACATAAAAACAATGTGACTTCGAAGATTTGAATAAACGTCTCTTCGTCTAAAAACCCAAGTAGAAACCTATCCACCCATTGCTGTATTATTAATAGAAGCAGACCTAACCTTAAGAAATTTCCATTAAAACTTTAAGAATCCCTCGCCCAGAAAAGCAAGTTTGAGTCAATATTAACTTGAAGCCCGGCAAACCCGTAGACTAATCTAAACTTAACTTTAAGTAACCCTTTAAGTGCGGACTTTGCGCATAACCGTGGTCTTATTTACATAGCGTTACTAACCGATTATAATACACCTACATCTAGGCCGCTTAAGTGTAAAGCCTTTTTCTCAAACATCCAATGAAATATTGTCTTTACGTTCCTTAAAATAGGCTCGGAAGTATCGCTTTTTGGGCGCAACAACTCGAGAGGACTGTAAAGGGATTTCATACTGCTTTTCAGGCCTAGGCCTGCAAAGTAACTTTTTTTGTTGTTTCAACAACGTCATTCACACAGCTGGCTGGTTTGACAAAAAGCAGGTTTTGTTTTTAAAGGTTGGTTGTTACACTTGTGGAAAAAAAAAATTCAAGATGGCGACTTTTTTTTTTTCAAAATTTCAAATTGGTGCTAGGCGGCTAAAACTCGGTATCGGGAGGCTCTCGGGGCTCAAAAGTATGAATCTGAAATCTTGTCCGAAAATTCAGTCAAATTCGGAAAATATCGAAAAAAGCGATTCAAAATTTCAAATTGGTGCTAAGCGGCTAAAACTCGGTATCGGGGGGCTCTCGGGGCTCAAAAATATGAATCTGAAATCGTGTCCGAAAATTCGGTCAAATTCGGAAAATTTGGAAAATAACCATTTGTATGGAGAAAATTTCAAATTGGTCCTAGGAGGCTGAAATTCGGTATCCGGGGGTTTTTGGGGCTCTTGAGTCAGAATCTGAAATCGGATTTTTAAAATTCGGTTAAATTCAGAAAATATCGGACAAACAATATTAAGTGTTATTCTTTGAAGTATATTTTTTTATTTCATTGTATGTTTGAGAAAAGCACTATACATGCCTCGTCGTGAAAACGGATTCCCGGCCTCGTATCACTATCCGGTATATACCTACTTGGCCGGAAATCCTCATTTTCCCGGCCTGTGATGTAATGTACTATTAAATAAACAATGCAAAGATCGACACACAAAGCATATGGAAAAATACGGAAGGTTTTCTGGGTGTGGTGCGGGTGGTAGACAAGATAACACGCTGGACCACGCTGGGCCAGATCAGACGACGCAACAGAGCCACGTCGTTGTGTCGCCTAAATCTAACTCGTTTTAAGACTTTGTTTACATGTATTTTTATTGTTCAGTGCCTTGATTTTTACTGTAATGCTGTGTAACTTATTTGAATAATACGAAATAAAAAAATGCTCCCGGTGAAGCGACGCCCTTAGATGTAAATACGCCTGAAACTAGGTCGCGTAGCGCCAAGGATGTACGCCAGACAGGAATGCGTCGTTTTAGATATTAGACCTAGGGCTAGGGTGTCGACTTATGACTGGTATAAATCAGGGTTGCGTTCCAATTACATTGGGAGGCTGGAAAGTAGGTCTTGTTTGACTTGACATTTTGGCTCTGTATGATCTAATCTAATTACAATATAATATAGCCTAGCAAGTTTTGTCCGGCCCAGGGATAGTGGCACTAAAACAGCTTTCATATGGCAATAATGACAATGATTAAACGTCATTAGCAATTTGTCATTATCAAATTTCAAAATGCTGCTCAATCCTTCGTTTTTATTGCGAAATAAGTACTGAATCGTATTGAAAAAATACTTGACCTTCACCACTGTGGACAGTTTTGGCTTTATTATGCAATAAATACTTAAACATGACACTAGCAGTGGCTTGGCGTCCGTATAACCCATAACCTTACCTTCCACAAACTTGCTATAAAGCCAGTTGAAAAGTGGAAACATGCAACCAAAAGCATTAGATGTAATGCTGATATAATTATATCTCTCCCATATCAGCGCGTTTCAGCAAAATTACAGCTAAAATGAGCCATACCCATACCTTTTTAGGGGCATCATTCGTCATACTTATGTTATCACCCGGTATATGATATGTCTAAGAAATGTCACGGCCGTAGAGATATGCATGTGAGGCTTCCTTTGGACTATATATTCAATTTCCCTGAAGGGCTATAATATAGTGATGTCTACTGAAATAAAAACGAACCGAAGGCACCTGAGTTTTCGTTTCTATAAGGGTCGGAAAATGTTTTAGAAGGGAATTATTTCAGAAGATATTGTATTTTATTCAAATTCATTGCACCTGAAGATGGTGATTTGTAAGAGTAAAACTTAAATGTACTACTATTCTAAAAAAACTAAATTTGTACTTTAAGATACAGTTAGTTAAAATATAAAAAATCTAATTTGTATCTTACGAATTATACACGATATGGATAAATCACTAAGCAGAAAAAGTTTAAGGTACTGGTATAATTCACAGGTTACAAGTTAGATTGCTAATATTTTAACTGTTAAAGTACAAATTTAGTATTTTTTTAAGTATAAACATTTCTCAATAACCAGTAGCTTCATGGTAAATCCGCCCATCCACCATACGACCTGACATTCAAAATGGCGGGTGTACGTTTGGCTTTGTAATAACTTTATCTTTACCTATCTACGGAGCGGTATATTTTTTTAAGTACAAAATAGTACATTTTGAGATTATTTTTTGGTACACCTACCTACCTAGTTGTTGTTTTACAAATTCGTACACAATTCGCGGGTTTGTACCCGCCATTTTAACTCTCACATTATTTATGTCAATGATTACGATTAAGTATGCCAACGAAAGAGTATAGTTTTTCTTCTTGAAGTGTTTTGGGAAATTGTACGCTATTTTTTACCGACTTCAAAAAGCTTCTCAATTGGGTTGTATTTTTAAATGAGTAGGTACTTGGTAACTAATGTTAACTTTAGTAGAATTACGCATACCAATTGTGGGTATCTTACGATTCGTTGTTATAATTTCACCCACGATTTATCATTAGGTATATTGTTTAAAGTGTTGATATACTATTTATAGTTTCAATTTAAGTTTATAAAATAGTTAAAAGTAATTGTGGGTATATAAGATTTGACTTCACTAATATACCCACAACAACTTAATAATATATTTATTACAATGGAAAATAAATTAAAAATATACATATTAAAACTTAAAATTAAAAAGAATCCCCCAGTACTGAAGCCGTCTGAGGCATCGTCCCCAGCACGCTCGCCGCGTTTCCCCTTTGAATGGCGAGGCTCAGTCTTTGAGCGAAAAAGGAGCCCGCTCTCATATTACCCGATACTCCGATTAATTTTTGTGAAATTTCTTTTACAATTTTCTTTGCATCCGAAGACCACGGGCCAAATGTTTCCACCGCCAGTGCCGCAAATTCGTAATTTTTATTTAAGAAGGCATATTTGCGGCGCTTGACGATTTGGGCATCTTCTGCGGCCATCCCCGGTTTTCTGGCGGAACGTTGGACATGGGACGGGGCTAGAGTGTCCACACATGTAACATCCCATGCCAAAGGCCGCCCGAGATGCCATGGCACCAGTGTGCAGCCATCCGGTCTCTTCCCGTCTTCAGCGGAAAGTCCCACAGGCTCCAGAGTTGCTGGAACGGATGCTGTGCCAAGGGCCCGGCGAACGAGGTCGTTAAGTGCCCCGTGTCTATAAAAACGACCAGCGCTTATATAAAACTATATATAATATTATATATAACGCAATATAAAACTCTAGAAACACGTGGTTCTTTGTTCATTAATTAGAAGACAAAATAAAGCCAATCTCACTGGCGGGAACTGACATCCCGTGGACGCGCCAAGTCAAGTATCTGGGCGTAACTCTGAACAGCAAACTCACCTTTCGCCCTCATGCCAGGGCAGTCCGTGGCAAAGCACTGTTTGATCAGAATAGATTGGGCCCTATGCTGAACAAGCGGAGCAAGCTGTCGATCAAAAATAAACTCAGGCTTTACACCACCTGCATTAGACCAGTGATGACGTATGCCTGTCCGGTGTTCGCCCACATACAGCCGTCCATTTTGTACTCGCTCCAAATCGTACAAAATAAGTTCCTCAGAAGGGTATTTGGAGCCCCCTACTACCAAACCAATCTTAGTTTACATTACGACGCCCACCCTATTGAAATTTGTCAACACCAACGCCAGACGTTTCATCGGAAACCTCCCCCACCATGAGAACCCACTCATAGCCAATATAACAAATTACACAGTTCCGTCAGCACCTGATGAAGCTGGCATTGGTACTGACAAAACACCCAGTAGTGGCCAAAGAAATCGCCCATCAAACCCGGACGTTATTGGGGAAGGCCCTGTCCCCACCCTCTCTAACGATACGATTGTTATTTCCCCCCCCCCCCCCCCCCCCCCCCCTCTCACTAGACATGACAAACTAAAACTGACCAGACGCCCTAAGCATATTCTGACTGACCCGGACGACGCGATCACCGTAACCATTGAAAAGTGGAACTCGGTGATCCCGCCGCCCTTCGACGAATCGACTCTGGACTCTGACCCGACGCTCGTGAAGGTCGTGTTGCGGCCTCCGAGCTAACGACACTAATAACCCACTTACGACAACACCTTACATGGCGAGATACTATTATTTTATCTCGCCGACACCTACACTACACTTCACACCAACACTATACATTGTTTCGTTAGCTCACACACACACATTTTAAATATATCCGCGGGTTCGTGGGTCTTCTACCCCCCCTGCACGTAAGGACAGTGCAGTTGGAGACAAAATTGTCTACTGCCTATTCAAGGGAGGAAAAAAAAAAAAAAAAAAGTTCTTTGTTCATTACGGTTCAATGTAACGTGGAAGCGACATCTTCGTTCATGCTTAAATAAAAGTGTCATAATAAGTGCTAAGTTTCATTTGATTATCATCGCCGGCTGCTACCCTGGACGTAGGGAGTTATCACTAAGACTTAATGTTAGCAAGGGTGGTTCAGAATAAAGGCGCACCCTCCAAGAGAATAGAACGGACGAAAGAAAAAACAGTAGACTGCGATAAACACTACGGTTAATTTAACGACTACGAGGAAATAAATCACTTATTTTTTATTCGACAAAATCATTTGACGCAGTGGTCAACGGCCGCAAAGAGATCCTTCATCTCCTGGTGGCAGGTCTCTTGCTCTCCACGCGTCGCGTGCACTCCTCCAGCTCTTGGAGTACCGCCTTCACGTGACGGTCCCCTAGACAGACGAGTATTTTAAACAACTCTCGACAGCATTTAGGTGATTTTACAGGCGTTTCAACCGCCGTCAATGCCGCCGTTAATGTAATGATAACGGAGCTAAGCCGCGGACAGATAGACGGACAGACATACAGACAGACGGACATGGCGAAACTATAAGGGTTCCTAGTTGACTACGTAACCCTGAAAAACACTGCCCGCGGCCGCGTTACTGCCCGCGTTCGATTTTAAATTTTTTTAATCGGACACAAACAGCGGTCCGATCTCAGGCCATTGTTTATTAATAAAAAATAATGCAAGGCTCTTAGTAGGGGTTAAATGAATAGTAGGCACCAAAGAGCCGATTCATATTAATTTCGTAATGTTCCTTCTGGGCTAGGTCGATGAAACTTTTGTATGATGTAGAATATAAATTGATTCATATTTGGAAAAAAAATGGTGCGTGTACCAAGAGCCGAACTTGTTATACAGGGTGATAATTTTTTTTTTTACTTTTTTTTACAAGAATTTAAATGGTTAGGAGGGTCATATTTTTTTTAAATATAGCTTTTAGTCTCATTTGTACAATATTTGAAATTCGTCACTTTCATAGTTTAGGAAAAAATAAATAAAACAGTTTTGGGGTTAATCGGGTGTTTTTCACCCCCAGGGGGTAACAGAGGGATGAAACTTTGTTCAGGGTATTACCTCCTTAAAAGGCATCGTTTGATTAGTTTCGACCCAAAAACGCTGGGGGCACTTTTTCTTAGGCTATCCTGCTATACCCTTTTTCATGCTACGATATACCGTAACCTTCTTACCAGGATTAGGCGAATTTAAAGCATAGGTATTATGGCCCATTGCCTCGGGTATAACGAAAGAAACAATAGTTAGACGAGGGGCTAAAATAAGCTATCGTGACTTGGAATGAAATTATTTTGACGAGCGAACGAAGCGTGAGAGAGTATAAATATAATCAGCACGTCTAGAATAAATGACACGAGACTCTTTGTCGCGCGACATATACTACCTGTCCTGTCACTTTTCTATTAATACCGCGCGAGCGAGGCAAGTGACGCTGAGTCGCGCGACAAGGGCAGTCGCGGCAAGATATGCTGAGTATATAAATAAGTACACACTCTGCTTTTCACTTTCACTGCGAGGAAATAAAACACTTTTTTTATAATCGTCAATATCATTTTAATTTAAGGAACGCTTTGCCGCCGACGCAGTGGTCGACGGCCGCGAAGAGATCCTTCATCTCCTGGTGGCAGGTCTCTGCGGTGTAGTCCTTGCCCTCCACGCGCCGCGTGCACTCCTCCAGCTCTTCGAGTACCGCCTTCACGTGACGGTCCCCTAGACAGACGAATATTTTGAACAAATTGACAACATTTGGGTAATTCTACAGGCGTTTCAACCGCCGTCAGTCTGGATACTTTTTTCACCTGATTGATTGTGAGAAACAAAATGCTTAATTTTCTTCCACGGAGATGATGGCTGCAGGCACCATCTAGTTTTAAGTATATAGAAAAACTTCGATGCTCCTACATAAAACTACAAGGTTTAATTATTGCATCAATGTATAAATGTCATATATATTTATTTGATGATGCAGTTAGTGGAGATGCCTACTGAGCTGGCAGTCCAGGTTTTGCATCCCGGCAATGGCAAATATTTTTGTTCAACTCAAATATTTGTTCCATGTTTGTTTTCTTTATTGGAGCGGAGCGAGCGAAGCGAGCGAAGCTCCCATGGATCGACTCGAATGGACTTTGTAACAATGCGCAGATCTCAGCGAGTTCTCAACCGATTTTGGAAATTTTTGTTTTAAAATGCACAAATTAAATTTCGCTAGGTCGTGACTAAGAGAAAATTTTGAAATTGTTCTTAATTAAAAAGTTATGATAAAAAAACAAAAAGCTCCCATGGATCGACTCGAATGGACTTTGTAACAATGCGCAGATCTCAGCGAGTACTCAACCGATTTTGGAAATTTTTGTTTTAAAATGCACAAATTAAATTTCGCTAGGTCGTGACGAAGAGAAAATTTTGAAATTGTTCTTAATTAAAAAGTTATGATAAAAAAACAAAAAGCTCCCATGGATCGACTCGAATGGACTTTGTAACAATGCGCAGATCTCAGCGAGTTCTCAACCGATTTTAGATTTTTTTGTTTTAAAATGCAAAAATTAAATTTCACTAGGTCGTGACGAAAAGAAAATTTCGAAAAAAAAAAACCGCTCCAATCTATGGTGCAAGCTTAGCCGGTGGCTAACTCTGCATCGACCTAGTATTAAAAATGTCTCAAAAATAAGAATTCGTTAACCATCCCAATTAGCTATAACATGAGTTTGCAAATAAAACAGCTATATGGGAAAATACGCGAAAAGGAAAGCTTAGTAGACGAGATGCATGGTGTTAAGAAACTCGGATCGGAACACCCAAAAATTCTGAAATCCTCAATTATGCGAAACCATTATTATCGTGGAAATAAACTGCGCAATTCCTAAATCTACAATGTCAATCATAGGTACTTACTGTTCAAGCATATTCCCCGCTCCTTGGTAAGTTGGTCATTCGCGTCCTGAAACGAAACCAAAATTAATAAGAATTCCCCTCACGGGTTTAAACTTGTTAATATCTCATCAGCACTGCAGTGCGTCGCATCAAATCGGTCGGAATCGGTTATCATTGAGCGTGTTCATTAAACTAATAAAGTCGAATGGCAGTTTCATTATATTCAAGCCTGTTTTGTGGGTTGTGGATAATTTAGAAGAGGGCTCATCGCTCTCACTCTTAATTTTCATTTTGTAACCATTAAACGAAATCATATGACACCGTTTAATTGTGACTATTGCCGTTAGTTTATAAACTAGTGATAAATGTATTAAGCGGTTAACACTCATGAAATTGTCAGGAACGGCCCGGCAAGTTTCGAACTCGTACGGAGCTCTTCATCGGGGACTGCTGCCCCGCTACTTAGTGAGTGTAAACCGCTTAATACATTTATTAAATATGTCTCATGAAAGTTCTATCTAACTAGTAATATTGTAAGCTGACGGATAGATTACTTATTACTAGATAAATTATGTATGAACATACGGTGTACTCAATCTTACGGAAAAAGCGACATTAATAAGTTAGGTATAATAAGAGCAGGCAATTTTTTTAAATTATTCCTAATAAATTGGACATGGTTCATGAATGTTATGCTTAACACGGACCAAATATTATTTAGTAATAGGTACCTATTCTCCTTGTATTTACTAATTAAGATGGACAACTACTCACTAATACAATAAAAAGTCAAGAGGACATAATTTTGTTATCAAACTATTTCTTCGCAAACTTCATTCGTGCGAAGACTAAAAAAGTCGTAACACCCTTTTTGACCTCACCCTAGTCGGGTATAAAGTCACACCAAAAACCGGCCAAGTGCGAGTCGGACTCCAGCACCGAGGGTTCCATGCAAGCACTTATCCCATCTTAACTGTATAGCGCCGATCACGTTTGTTGTATGGGAGGAAATGTGAAAATTTCAAATGTCTATCAAGGTTCATGAGATACAACCTGGTGACAGACGGACGGACAGCGGAGTCTTAGTAATAGGGTCCTGTTTTTTACCCTTTGTTGGGTACGGAACCTTGAAAATGGTCGAACACGGTAAAACAGCTATTTTTGAAGTGGCTATTCCAATCATAATTCGATATACAAAACTCTAAATAGCTTATTTCTTATTTTTAACGAAATATTTTCAACCTACAAACATCAGTTTCATCAATACAGTTTAATACGTATCCGAATCATTCTCGCCCGCTGAGTGTTCCGTACCAGCAGACGGCCATATAAACGAAAAGGCGTGGAACCTTCGAAATGTCCTCAAGCAAAGGTTATACTATTTTGGCTCCTAATTAGAACATTGTAAGCGCTCTTGTGGTTTCGTTAATCGATAATTACAAAACTAATTAGTATGTGGGGCAGGAGACGGGACTGTCAGTGGTTGATTAATTTGTACTTGGCAACAATTAGGCCAAGTTTACACAAGCCAGGGGATCGAGTTTGGAATGAGTGCAGATGCCGCACCAGGAGTGGATCCAGGGATTACGGGGAAGGAGTGGAAACAGGCATTATCGTTAACATTATTCGTCGCATCGTGACACGATGCGATATCGCAAGGATACACTATCACTATTCAGTTTCGTAAATTTTGTTACGATTCGTTTTCTTTTAAAAACCACATTTTTGTCTCACGCCGGTTTTTTTCAATAATACGATACATATTTATTACCATTACGAATATTAGACTAAAACTCCCACATCGATTAAGTAGGTCATGTATTTTTTTTTTATCATCAATGTTGCTCATAGGCATCTGGGTCATGAAATTTACATTTCATTTTATTGCTCCCTACCCTTTGCATTTTTTTGTCGTACACTTACCGTGATTATAGATTACTTTCGGAGATAAAATTGTTTTAGATTTTTTGTTTTCATTCTTTTATCCCATATTTACCCCGTATTAGGCGGAGATATTTTAGTACACGATAGCTCAAAATGTACCTTTATCAACAGTATTAAATTCACGATCTGATTCCGCGGAAGATAGACTGCTAAAATATCACTGATTTCTCGCTACAGTCATATTAATTTGGTTATTATGAAAAACCAAACGCGTAAGCGCTAAACAAAGAAACTGAACTAAGAAGACATGTCAATATAATCATCGTTTATCTAGTGCGAAATCGTGTCGATAATGTTTGCACGTGAATTAAATGAACACGACAGGGGTTTGTTTGTTTACTCGGATCATTCTTGGAGTTTTTGCCTCGTGACAGTGGCCTCATTTGACTCATTACAGTGACGAAAGGTTTTTATTTTAATCTGTTTAATTGTTCCGGTGCGCCGGAGTGAAAGTCGATGCTTTTCCGCGAGCATTTTCCTTGTTTTTTTTTACGCTTTTGACGATGATATTATTATAATTCCTATAGGGACGTAATTTGATATAAACCCGGCCTCCACCTTTGATATCCACCCCTACTGCTCTCATTATTTTTCTGTACCTACAGGAATCAATTTATAAAACATATAATGTCTCATTATTTTCAATGTGAGTATACGAGTAGATGTACATCACATTTTTTTTTTATATTGAACTATTGATACAAAGATCAAACCTAAGGACCAAAACACATTATAAGATACGGTCGTCGTGTCGTGGAAATGCATAAATCCAAATTGAACTTTATCTTCATGAACTTTATCTTAAAATTCATTTTACAAACACAATTACAAGATGTCGTAGGTATCTTTGTAATTGTGTTTTAGCCCTAAGGTTAAGCCTTAAAAAAAACAATGCAAAGATCGAAACACACAGCATAAGGAAAAATTGGAAAGGTTATTTGGCGTTACGTTATCCAGAGCACAGATTATATAATCCAGAGATACCGGGTTCGATTCCCGGTCTCTTTCGCATTTCGATGTTTCTTTGTGCTTTGATCTTTACAGGAATCAGAATAATCAGATAATATAAAGTGACTTCACAACAGGCGTTTGAACTCTTACCCGTCTAATACCCGATTTCTATATGAATTTGTATGGTGACTACAAATCGCGTCACTTAAAAAGAGCGCTGGCGATCTTTCTGTCCAATAAATGACTGCGGTGCAATAAGATTGGCAGCGCTCTTTTTACGAAACACGACCTGTACTTCATTCCTTGCCCCCGTAAGTATAGTAGGAATTATAGAGTAGCACTTTGTGGCACAGTTCGTAATGCACACAATACCCGTTGAGTCCCACTTTTTGTTATGAACACTTGTTATAGATTATGGTACGGAACCCTTCATGCGCGAGTCGGACTCGCACCTGCCCAATTTTTATACATACCACGCTTGAGGTCGTGTATACTTAATACCTTTCTCGTATTGCCTTACATACCTATAGTCGCGAAAAATAATGTCTTCTTATATGATCATCTGTTTAAGTAGAGTAAAAAACTTAATATCGATTGAGTACAATGAAAAAACATTTTTTTTTTCAGTTTAACCCTGTGATGGTGCAGCGATGGCCACCACCACGATGGTAGTGTCGCCACTCGCCACGCAGTCCTCTCCGAAGAACAAACGTCGTCTCTTCGCCGAAGCGAGACAGAACAGTCTGCAGAAGCTGAGCGTCATTTTTGACCACGGTCACAAAAATGGTAAGATTCATTAGATTCATTTAATCTCTAATCTAATCTAGTCATTCCAAAAGGAGATCGTTGGTATCCTGGGTAACGGCACCAATTGTAAGTGCTACCACCATAATATTAATGTTCTTTCTCGCCACGCAGTCTTCGCCGAAGAACAAACGTTGTCTCAGTATGCAGAAGCTGAACGTAATTTTCGCTTACGGATATAAGAACGGTAAGATTCCCACACTTATTAAACTTATTAAAACGGTAAGATTCCCATTCCCACACCTATTAGACCTATTAAAACGGTAAAAATCCCTAGGCAACCAGTATACCACTACGCTGCATATTCTTAAACTCTGCCTGGTGTAAGGAAAACGGGGAACACCATCAGTAGGGCGACATTCAGAACTTGCAGGCTCGCGGTACGTTTTTCCATGATTCTTTATAAGGTATCTTGGGCAGAAATTTAAGACTGCGTAAAGCGTGACATGGTCGCATTCGGCATCGACTGTAAGTCGTGGGAGGAATTAGCTTCGAACCGTGATGATTGGAGAAGTGTTGTCGCGAAAGGTCGAGAAACCCACAATAACATCTGATTTCAAGACTTGGCCAGAAAGCGTGTAAAAAGGCACAATCGCGACACTGTCTCCTCCGCGGTGGGGTCTTCATGGACATGTAGAAAATGTGGACGTGCATGTTGCTCCCGGATAGGACTACATAGTCACGAGAAGCGTTGCCTCTCGCAAACTGACGCTGCTTAAATCATCTGTCTGATGTATAGGGCCTTTAGATCTTGGGCAGACCGCTACTGTGTTGTCCTCTTCTCCTCGATAGAGTTGTGCTGTTCTCGAGAATGTTTGTATAGGCCGAAAAGGATAAGAAGAATACGAAAACTGTAAAACTCGTAATCGTTTTATGCCTTACTTATTCATTCGAGCGAAGGAAAATCATCTACAGGACCTACGGACTTCCTAGATAAGCAGGAATGTGATCCTAAAAGCAAAACGCTAAGCTAGGCAATGACTATCAATTGATATTCGCTGTCGATATGTAAAAGATAAACATATTTTTTTTTTTGTAAATTTTCATAAGTAATTTCGTCATAGGTACCTACTGTTAATGCTTAGCGTGTAATATGGGCAATGCCCTTCGTAAACCTTAGACTAACAGTAAAACACAAGAACAAAGAACTTTATCTTACTATGTAAAATAATAAAAGTTCTCTAAAGAACTGACTAACTAGAACTCTGCCTCGTTTTCTTAAAATAAAATAAAACAAACCACCGAACACATTCCACAGATGAAGTGGTGAAAAACCGAACTAAAATCACCTCATATAAATATCGTGCTTCACGTTGACAGTGGCGCCTCTCTCAGTGTCAGTTGTAAGTTTGTAACAGTTCTTCGCGTGTCGCCCGTTGGAAAACGGGTCACAGTTCATTTGACCTTAGATGAGTCAAAAGATTACCTTTTTTGTACAAGTGTGGTCCAGGGCATACTCGTAAGAAAGTGACTTATTGAGGTTAAACACTACTATTTTCCACGAGGACTAAGTAGGTAGGTACCTACTAAGCTATGTAAAGGTGCGCCAGCCAGGAAGTAAGTCGAGAACTGTTTTTTTTTTTTGGGAATTTTATGGCCTTATCGAGAACTGATGCTTTGAGGTGGGGTCGCCAACCTTAGTGCACAGATTTGCGGTACATATGCGATCAAATTGCGGTACTTGCCTATAAAATTAAGGACTTCTTCAAACAACCTAACTGGTGTATATATTGGCCGTCAGCGTATTGAAAAACATGGAACGAAAGAGGAGTGAGGAGCTGAAGAAGGCGCAGGGTAATGTGCCCAGCAAGCAAGCGCGTCGTGGTATATTCTAATTATAATCATGCCTTATAAATTACTTTACAACTGAACTTTCGTTTCAGTGCTTATATCATCTAGTCTAGCCAGAAAATTTAACAATCAGCGTCCCACGCGGTCTCTTTACGCAGCGCCGGGAGTCCAGAGCACTCCGTAATCTAGGGGCCCCTTTGGCAGTAAACAAGTCATCCAAGCGAGATTGGGGGCCCTAGGCAGTTGCCAAGAATGCCCAGTGAGAGAGACGACCCTGTGTTTAAAGGACGTATACTTTCCCTACAAAATGGGACGTCCCGCGTACCTATAGCGTGATAGCGGAGGCCCTACTAAGAGGACTAAGAATTAATGACACAGAGGCCTAGTTGTGAGATGCGTTGTCGAGCGATAAATATCCATCCTTTCCTTTCAACACAGTACGAGAAATATATACCCGCTACGTCCCGGTTAGGAGCATCTTATAATACCTAAAATCCATCGGACTAGCTAGTATAGTAGGTACGTACAACAATTATTGTTGAAATAAGCCATTTTATTATAGACAGATACACTCACAGCACTCCACAGTTCTATATTTTGTGCTTGTTTTTCGTCCCCCATTATATTTTTATAAGATACCTAACCTAATATATTTTCTTCCGTAATAATAAATAAATAATTGTTGAAATAAGCCATTTTATTATAGACAGATGTACTCACAGCACTCCACAGTTCTATATTTTGTGCTTGTTTTTCGTCCCCCATTCTATTTTTATAAGATACCTAATATATTTTCTTCCGTAATAATAAATAATTGTTAAAATAAGCCATTTTATTATAGACAGATATACTCACAGCACTCCACAGTTCCATATTTTGTGCTTGTTTTTCGTCACCCATTCTGCTTTTTATAAGATAATATATTTTCTTCCGTAATAATAACCACAATAATTTCGTGATTGACGTCTAACAGTAACAATTTGATTGATAACTTTGATAAGTAAAATGAAAAAGTTTACAAGTCGACAGATGTTATTGAAAAAACACGACAATTTTGCCAAAAAAACAAATAAAGTATGTGGGGTCACGTGCATAACTTTATTAAACATGCTTACAAAAATACGTTTTCCGATTAACTTTCGGAAACTCATCGCTAAAACTTTCCGCATACAACTACATGCAAAATCAGAAGAAACCTAGAATGAATTTTATCTAAATAACAAAACAAGATTGGCGCCAATGTCGCCAACTGTGCGGTGCAAAACATCATTCGGGTTTAATTCGAATAGTACTCGGCGCGGCGAACCTTGATCCCTATGACAGCTGTCAGTTCAGTACAATATCCGTCAAAAATTGTTACCATTTGACAGATATTGTACTGAACTGACAGCTGTCATAGGGATCAAGGTTCGCCGCGCCGAGTATACTAATAGGTGGCAGCACGATGTACATAATGAAATGCGCGCTTTCAAACGACTCCTTTCAACACAAATATTCGGTTTTGACACTTGAATGTGTAGTGTTACCAATTTATATGAAAACTACTAAAATAGTTGAACCGTATATTTTTAATGAATACTTAAAATGGAAATATTGATCAATGTAAAACTTTTGTTGTTAATGGTTATAATTTATTTTGTACATTAGTTCTGTATTCATCTGACATTGTTAATTTTTTTAAATATTGCGAATTTTGAACGTCTTTTTTTTTCATTTATTTTTAAGAATGTAACTGTAATCATAAATGTTCACCATTTAATTATTTTCTAACTTTTAGTTAGAAAAAAAAACAATAACCAGTACAAGGCAAAAAAGTTATGGTAGAAATAGTAGAAAAGGTTAGCTTTCATGTGGCAACACTAAACTCTGCAGTAGCAATTTGTTGTATTTCTGAGCGCCATTGCTTTTTACCGATGTAATGTTGAAATGATTTTAATCTGTTTTCATCAGCAAATCTATGTGATGTTTTAGCAAAACATTGAAGTGATTGTGTACTAAAACTATCGAACTTCTTAAAGTTTTTGTGCTGGGCTTTGTCATGGCCGGTAAGTGGTGACTTTTAGCGCCCGCTAGTCAAGGGCGAAATCGGAATCGAGAATCGCAATAAGTCGAAGATGTTTTATCGTTCAAACTCCGACGGTAAATGCAATGTTCTTGTAATTGGTGTGATTTTTGTATTTAGTGTTTTGATAACAGTGTCCATAGCATAGTGGAAGTGTTTGGTTATTTTGTCGTAACTTACAAAGCCGATCGTTTTTAACCTTTACTTATTGCATTTTGCTGTTTCACTGGAGTTTGAGGCACGGGGAAGGTTATCGCAACGGTCCTTGCGATATATTTTAGCCAAATAACACGATACATTTATGTACGACGCTGTAACAGTAACTTGTTTGCAATGTAACAGATGATTTGTATAATTGTTGATTGTGAAGGTCAGAGAAGCGCTGAGACTTTGACGTCGTTCACATACATTTGATTAACATGTAAGCCTTTCTTTACACCAGTTGAAACGCTCTAAACGATAGACAAATGCACAAAACCTGGCAATTTTTTAGCAGGCTATGTGTAGTTGAGAATTATATTTAAATGGTGACCAGATGTTGGTATTAGGTAACTACATGGTGATTGCCTTGGTTCGCTGATACGAGTACATGTGTTTGCAATCGTTTTGCTTGCCGCAATGATGGTAAACATGTACCTGTGAGCTGGTTTTGCATCATGTTGATTTCAATGAAAATTCTAGGGTAATCATGAAAAATACTCATCAATTTTGTCTCTTTTAATTCTACCCTTCTATAGATTGTTATTACAATGAATTTGGGGTTATTGTAATGGTTGCATACTGAGTAATAGTAGGACAATGACTTATCTTACCACTTTTAATCGAGTAATTTTAATGTTATCCTGAATGTAATTCAGTTTAAAAACAACTTTTTGTGTTAATTGTTATTGAAATGATTTTAGTAATCAATACTACATAAACAAAAAACCTAGATTACATTACAAATGTTGATTGGTGACGGTAATAGAAATGAATCCGACATTCTGATATGTGTAGAAGGTCCAACATAAAAAGATATTCTAACACGATAGAGATATTCTAACATTGAACAAATAGATACCTAGTACATACAGCATAGAATCTAGATTGATCCTGCTTATCAAGAGTAACATAATCTGAAGTCTTGAGTATAAGCGCCTTCATTCATATATGACAAGTACTATGGGGTGCACAAATTGCAATGAATTATTTCATAAATGGGCCATGCAATTCTGTACATAGACATAAAATTCGCAAGTATGGAACATGCGGACGCCGATACAATATTATTTAACCATTGCATAAGAAAGAAGAAAGTAATTAGTACAAAAGTCAGACTAAGTCCATTTAAAGAGCTGATAATTTTTAATTTTCAGTTTCAATTTAATTAAAGCCTTAACTATTTTTTTTGCAATCGACCCATTTGGCATAGAAAGTCGCTGAATGTCACTGTTGTAAACAAAGGGAAGACAGGGCTAAATATTCTCTGCAGGGCTTTTAGATTTATAAAAAATAACTAGTATAGTATTATGTTAAAAATAAAGACACCAATTGTCATTACTACTTGATCAAAAATCAAACCTTACAATGCTGCTTGTAACAATAACACTAAGATTTGTTTCAATACTTTTAATTCTTCTGTTATCGTAAACAAACTGCTTCTAATATTGTGCTTCAATATTCTCATTACCTTGAGAATCTTTCCATCCAATATTCTAGCCAGCAACATCATTCATCATATGTGATGAAATAGAATATATTTTATTCTATAATTGTGTACAGAGAGGGTACAAAAATGTATTTATTAGTAAATCAATGCAAAAGGTTCAATGCAACTCTAAAAAGTTGAACCAGTGCAAAAAATAACCAACAACCTCACACAATCAATCTAGTCCCACAATAATTTATTGCGGTTGTGTTTTGGGCACTAGCCGACGATATACATACTTCTATAGATAAATATATACTTAAATACATAGAACATCCATGGGCCAGGAACAAACATTTCTCCTTACCGGGGTTCAAACCCAAGACCACTGGCTCAGTTGGCAGCTGCACTCTTCGCATCTTCGTTTTGGATTCATTTACAAGCTGTTTTATTTAAATAGTAATATGTTTAGTATATGTGTAAGCAAGGACATTAACATCTTTACATTACCAACATGTACAAAGACTACACTTGGTCCTGTGCCAAAGCATTCAGTGACAAGTTGCCTTGTGATCTATTTCCTTTCGAAGTGTATTAGGCTTTGACGTTTATTCTTTATACTAATAGCCTAATGTTGATATATTGCTACATACAAACATGACGACGCGGTTGGCGCCGTTTGTAGAGCATCTTAGCATAGATAGAGCATCCTAGTGACCCAGTGGTCCTGGGTTTGAATTCCAGCCAGGGCAAATATTTGTGTGATGAACTCCCATATTTGTTCCCGGGTCATGGATGCTATAGATATATGTATGTCATTGTCTGCTTAGTTTGGGACTTTGTTTGCTAGTTAATATTTTTTTTATTTATGACAATTACTTTTTAAACCTTGTGACTGCCACATTCGTCATATCAGGATGAAAAACTTTGTAATTCACTGTTATAATCATTTTTTAATCTCTGTTGATTTTACGCATCCATTCAGCTAGACTTCTAAGAAGGATTATTTATCCTTTCTGGTATGATCCTGATTGACTACGTAAACACCCACCCAAGGCCAATTTATGCAGCCTTTTTATCAATGTTTAGGTTAGCAACTAAGGTTACAGTTACAATACAATACAACAATCTTTAGTGCTCACTGAGTACAGAAACAATACAATTTTATCCTTAAAGTCTGGTAGACAATGTGACTTATCTGGGTCATTGTCAGATTTAGGTGCGCGTCTTTCCGGTGGACATTTGCAAAATTAAGGATTCCAGGGCCTAATTTTCTGAATAAATACCTGTGAGAATAAAGAACGTTCCCTCTTCTATAATCCGATGTAATAGCAACATAACCTAAATTCATACAAGCTCTTAACTTTTGACCACCGAAGGGACAAATTTTGTTTTCTGAACTGACAATGACCCATCTCTTTTATTCTAAAGAACAATCTCTTCCAGACAGTTTTAAGTAGTGAAGATGACAAAAAGTCTGGTCTACACTAATATTATAGCCATTTGACTTTATAAAGGCAATATATCCAAATATATAACTAGGTAGATATGACATTCCCAGATATTGTTACAAAAAATATTTTTGACTGTAGAAAATCTCTCCTTCCCTTCGTTAGTCCTTAAAAGATGAATCTTGCAAAGATAAAATAATAATGATTTAACCAGACTTCAAAAAGTACAAACCTTTATGGATATGTAAATGTCAAATACTTAAATTTGTTTTACGAGAACTACTTATGTGCCAACAGCAATTAACCAAAATTGTGATACTTCCTGCATTTAAATATTCCCAAAATGTCCAAATTTAAATATGTTCTTAAATATTTTCACTTTTTTTAAGCTTTCCGCAACTTTAATGAGAATTGAGATTTACTGGATAGTTTGTTGCAGTTTCCTCTCTTGAGATCTCGTATTTCCTGAAGAGACTGGAAAATTTTGATTTTAACTACCCCTATTAGCTAAAGGGAACAATTTAAACGCTCACCAAAATGGCTTTTATACCCCAAAACTAAATTCTAAATAAAATGAATTGCCTCCATTTAAATTAAACCCACTCTATACAGTGCTCCCCAAATTAAATCATTTTGTATTCCAAAATCGATATACATTACACCAGAATAATTTTATGTTTAGTCAGTATATCTTTTTGCTACCCAAAATGGATTTTTTGCTCACCAAATATTGTTTTCATAAAACATCAAAATTATTACCAAAAATATCTTTTTGCTTCCCAAAATGGATTTTTTGCTCACCAAATATTGTTTTCATAAATAGTGTTTCCGCTAGGTAACCATCTAATCCTGATCACCTTTCAGAGCAGATCCGACTCGGCCGGGTTAGGTTAGGTTAGTTTTTTTTTATGCCCGTGCCTGGCCCGTACCAATGAGTTTTTCGGAACTTATGTACGGAATGTCATTTGATATTTACCACTCGCTTTTCGGTGAAGGAAAACATCGTGAGGAAACCACCTAAGCCCAATAAGGCCTAGTTTCCCCTCTGGGTTGGAAGGTCTGATGGCAGTCGCTTGCTTAAAAACTAGTGCCTACGCCACATTTTGGGATTTAGGTAGCCAACCCCGATTGAGAATTCACTCTCTACACAGAATAGATAATAGTACAAGTACAGAAGGCACACTACTTTGATCTTTACAAAAGCCGCTTTTTTTAGCCGAAAAAATATGATTTATGGCCCTTCTAAAGTCGTCGTCCCCAGCGCAAGCCAAACGGAACGTTAAAGCTGCGTGCCAACGGTAAAAATGAATTGGCTCGCTTGCCGCGTCGCCGAGAGCGAGGGCTGTCAACGACTAAAAGTAAAAATGTATTTCCCATTTATTTCTTGCATTCAATATAGAGAGTAATATGTTTATATTCTTCATACATTATACATATTTATTTCATTATTTAACTATAAAATAATCAATCACAGAATTTGGACGAATTGAATCCACCACCAGGCCGCAAAACATTTTAGCTTTATTTTTAAACATTTTAATACGTATAATATAATAAAATAATGCAACGAATGCGTTACCTTAACATGCAATTAAATTCTTGAGCTTCATTTTGTTTTTGCTTAGTTGTCCGATATTTATTTATTTGTTCATATATATTCATCACTATACACCTAGTATAAAACAAAGTCGTTTCCTGCTGTCTGTCTGTCTGCCCCTATGTAGGTATGCTTAGATCTTTAAAAATACGCACGGACGCACCGTGCGAAGCCGGGACGGGTCGCTAGTTACAAATAAAACATGTATAAAGGCGAACTTATCCCTATTAGGGATCTCTTCCAATACATTTCTTTTAACTCTTTATTTATATATTTTATATACTTACCTATCAAACTATCACTCAATCGTTTATTCATTACTTACAAGTAATTTTACAAACTTGATATCAAATATTATTATAAAAACCTCTATGATTGTTGATTTAGTAGTAGACATACCTATTTTACTAGAATTTAAATTGACAAATATCAGCAAATAATCAATTCAAAGTTACATAAGTACCTACTTAACAATTAAAATTGATCTGAGTAACCAGTGTTAAATATGGAAGTAGATACACCTGCAATATGTTTTTTATTATTATTCAGTAACTACTTATTATATATTATGTTAATTTTCTTACCTATCGGCATCCTTCGGACGTGTTGGGAGAACGAAAAACGCGTGATTCCAATTTCGATCATTGTTCCTACAACCCGCTGCGATACAATATCTTTTCGCTGTCTTTTTACTCATTTAAACACTTTATATTATAATATAACACTGGTATCAACAGATGAATGAGGAACGTTCACTTGCGACGTACATAAATCGGAAGAGCGTGCGCGCGAACTTCGTGTACGTGCGTTCCGAGACAGTGCCTGGCAGCCACTGAATAGGCACCATGCATGGGGCCACCGGCATGTACTTGTAGCGGGAAACGTTAATCGCGGAGTGCGCCCCGCCTGCTCTCTACGAGAGATATGGGACAAAGGCTAGGAGGATGATGATGAACTCTAACTTATAACTAAAATAAATGAGTGAGCCTGAATACGAGAGTATAGGTAGAAAGTTAACCAATGTGACTTCCTCTTCCATCAAAACATTGTCACAGAATGTTAGTACCACCACCCTACCATTTATTTATACAATCCGTCTACTATTACTAGATCTGTCCATAGGTATGTCTATCCCTTTATCCCTGCCTATCACCCTGGAAATCCTGTTCCACCATTATTTAACCTACAACACAAAGAGGTGTAATATTTCCCATTCTCAACCTGAAGTGTCCTATTACATTTGAAAACAGGTTTTCAATCTTTGTCCATAGTCACTTACTGTTCAGTCGTGTTTGGGAGTTCATGTGTTGCTTGCTGATTAAAAAACGAAAAAGAATATTTTTTTGGAATTTTTCGCAATTATATTGGTGTTAAAATTCGGGATGTACTATTAAAATAATACAATTTACGTGTTTTTGTAATAATAAAGTATACATTAATTTAAAGCAATAATTGTTTTGTTTTATACTGGTGTTAAAATTCATGAATACTGTAATAGTTTGTGATTATTAAATAAACAGTTGGGAATTCCTCAAGTATTTCAGACGCATTAACTCTGGTTGAAGTAGTAAGACTAGTGATGATAATTTAGAAAAATATAATAGATAACATTGAAATAGTTTTGTGATGGTTTTAAAATTCGTGATGTACTATTAAATAGTTACAGTTAACATATTATTTAGGGTTTTTGATAGTTTATGGGTGTAAGACTATGCTCAAAAAGAAGGAAGTGCCATGGTACTCGAACCACCGTATTCGCGTCCACGATAACTTCGTTAATTGGCGGAATCACTCGTGCCGACTCCATTGGAACACAATCTGCAATTGTATGTAAAATTCATTTGGTACTCCAGTCAATGAGGCCTTCAACCCTGACAATGTTGTTCCTTAACTTGTATAGTGAGGTGTCCTTTTTTCAGCATTTCATTTTAGTGCTATTATAAAAATAATAAGCCTAGCTAGGCTAAGAATAAATTTCACGAATACTGTTTATCTTGACTATTTGACAGTCAGTAAAAATGTAATACTAATAGAGCATGGTGAAAGTATTAGACTGCTCTGGCTTACCCAAAGATTGAAGACTGTTAAGAATGGTTTATAAACCTAAATAATTCTACATGTTCTTTGAACACGACACTTGAGTTGTGAAATTCTCAGAAAAAAATCTCAGTTTTGCACAAAGAAAACAAACAAAACATTCTCACTGTAATATATTTTCAAGAATGATAGTTGGGACTGTCTGCCTCATTGACTGGTTTATATTGCTATTTGAATTGCTAACACTTTGTTTCAATTTACACAATTTTCTCTTTTTATGACTGTTGTGAGATTTTCTTCAGTATTATGTAGCATAAAATGCAACAAAACCACAAAATTCTTGTTATTGTTTGTTGTTATTAGAACTTTCAGTCGTTTTTTTTTTAAATGACCGGGATTGGAAGCTCTTTTTGTTATTGTTTATAAACAAAGTGGTTTCGTTAATGTTTATGCTATTTAGATCCTTACCTATATAGTTCATTGCATTTACAAATAATTTAACCATTGATTTATTTTATTACTATAGATTACTAACAATTTTCTTGTTTATTGGGAGGTTTTATATGGTTAACTGTTATGTTTTAGGTTGTCTTTACTAATGCATACAATTTTGATATAGTTATCTTATATGAAAAGTTTTAATTTTTTGTCACTTTTCCATTTAAAAAAATAGTAATGATTAAAAGGGTTCTCTAACTTTTGCCCGAATTACGTGTGCCATAATGTCATAGTATTAATTTGCCTTTTTTTTCTGTATAATGATTTCTTCATTGTTAGTTTAAAAAAATCCCCAATGTGTTAACGGCTTATGAAATAAAAACTTTATGGCAAATGAAAATTATGGCAAATTTAAATTCGAGCAAGTTAAGGTATCCCCATTAAAGGTTAAACTTTATTGGTACTTTCCTGGAGAGACTTCAAGATGTCAATTTGATGGTGTTTTGTATGCGTTTACTGTAATGAATTCCTTGATAAAATTTCAGAGCCTTAACGCTTGTTAGGATATGATTCCAGAGACAATTAAAATAAATTAGTGCAGTCACTGAAGCCAGAGTGTACACTCAGCCATTTAATTGCTGATTCACTATATACTCCACTACAGATTTAGCAGAAATTCAAATGAACTCAAATCTAAAAATAACTATCTCTGAAATATTGATCAAACCGGCCTATCAACCATAATACATTTGAGTTCCGTACCTAAAGGGTAAAAAACGGGACCCTGTTACTAAGACTCCGCTGTCTGTCTGCCTGTCTGTCTGTCCGTCTGTTACCAGGCTGTATCTCATGAACCGTGATAGCTAGAGAATTTAAATTTACACAGACGGTGTAATGTGTAATCTGTCGCCGCTATAACAACAAATACTAAGAACAGGACAAATAAATATTTAATTGGGGCTGCCATACAATAAATGTGATCGGTTGCGTTAACTTTGCACCTCATTTGTATGCGGCGCCATACATATCAGGTGCAAACTTAACTTAACCCGGCCAGTTAAGATGGAAAGTGTTTGCACGGAACCCTCGGTTCGCGAGTCCGACTTGCACTTGGCCGGTTATTTAATATTGATTAAATTCTTCCTGGTTCAAATGTCACAACATAAGTAAATTAAAATGTCAAGATGAATTACCACTATACCTACATCAATCATTTATTCTAAAGTCCAGGCTCAATTGTTGTTTACTGATATTTGTCTCAATTGCAATTAATTAGGACTACTGTGTTGCAATTATATAAGCAGTGGAATTTATTCACAAACCGATTGATAACTTGATATTATTAAATGACAAATGCACTAAATACTAGGATACTATTATATTCCACATAATATTGATTCACAAAACAATCGATCGAGAATCTATTATAATGACATGACGCTATCTATCTGTAGCCATCTTGACTGCGGGTCCATCTCTCTCCCTCTCTCACAGAGGGCAGCGTTGCCTACTCTCGGTGCGTTCCGAAGTACGGCTAACAGTAGAGTTCATGAAATATCAAACATAAATAAATTTAACAACATAATATAGCAAAAGCCTATTACATAATTCCGAAACATAAAGATAAAGATTCAATTCCGAAATTTTATATTGTACTATTAGTGACGGAAAAATATGTTCGATTTAAGTTAACATAGGATATGGTTTGTTTCCTGGATATGAGAATCAATGTTCAATTCACTTTGAGTACCATGTTTGCAAGTTTTGCAACATCAACTTAAAAAAGACTATTTGGTTTTCATGCCTTTATAAATTATAACTCTTTTCCAGTCCTTATTTTTCTTCTACACTTTTTTTCTTATGCATGTTTTACATTGTTAATTTATTCAATACTAGAATTAAGATGACCCAAGTCATGAACCCGAAAATAGTCTGTTCCTAACCAAAGTAGGACATATTTGAACAACTTCTTATTCGCGAATTGCTAAAGCAATTATCTAATCGTCTCTGTCAGCTCCTCTCGACATAATGGGACAAATCCTTACAGATTAACTAAAGTCGAGGCAACTAGGCTTTAGGTACGTACTGTATATAAGCTCTCTTGAATCTAATTTCGTCTTCAACACATATAGCCGATGTGGTTAAAGAGATGGATTGATTCAAATGCGAATTTCCTTATTGCAAATGTAATTGAGAATGTTAGGTATGTTGGACTGTAGGGAAATAGCAGTTTAACTTGTAACTCAAAAGAAAATCTTTGAATGCAGTTTTGTTTTCTTCTGAAAATAAAAGAACGTTTCCTTTATGTAAAAAAAAAGCCCGACTTCAAAATAAACTGAAAAGCCAAACAACCCGGTCATGTACAGATTAAATTTGAATCACCTTTTGAAGTTGATGCCAGGCAGTTTTCCTACAGGGTCCTTCTACTTTCTGTATATGATCCTACTGCTGGATCTACCTACCTTTTCTCGAACCGTTTCGTCTCATTTTCAAACCCTCATAGCTTCGTCGCAGGTAACACCAGAGCGCCCAAATTCACAGGTTAAGATGCAGTTAGGGTGGTTGGGTTAGTAAAGTCAGGGCTTTTCCTGGAATCTGATAACTTAATTAACTATTTTTTTGTTGCGCAAAGTTCTGCCAGGTATATGTTATGGCTATGGCGCCTCGCAAAATGCCACCCAGACAGGTCAATAGCCCGGTTTGGTAAACAAGCGTGACGCTTAAGTAGCGATATAATAGTGTTTATTCAGTAATATACTATTAAACGTGTCGAATTTAGCTTCTGACATCATATAAGTTTTATATAAGACATCGATATTACATTTGTTTTTGCCCTAAATATAATATACTTGATAAAACCGCGTACTGGAAGACGCAGCGTGGGTTGACCTGACCCCCAAGGTAGCTTATAATCTGGCTAGGATGTCGGAAAGCCGTTAAATGAGAGCGCTGTTGTAGAGAAGTTCGGGAGCCTTTAACTAGCAGTACAGTAGTATTTGGAGCCATTCATAAATTACGTACGGGGGCTTTCAAAATATCTACATCCCCTGTCGGCGATTTGTAACAGTATGATGTTCTTACATGGGTCAAAATGTCTAGACGTAATCAACGAATGGTCCCTTTCAGCTGACATGATAATGATTGACGTCTTATTAAAATACTAAACGGGTTTACTCTCGCCGCGCCGTAGAAGTCGAATATTGCTCGACATTTCGATTCATGTTTTGTATTTTAATTTTAATATGTCTAAGACTCATTGATGTCTTGTTTAACACTTCTGTTATGTTTCCAGGCAATGGTGGGGAGACGACATGGTGTTTCAGCCAGGTGAAGGGCACGCTCGAAGATGATGTCACGGAGGCTGACCTGATCTCCTGCGTGGAGTTCAACCACGATGGAGAGCTCCTCGCCACCGGTGACAAGGGCGGACGGGTCGTTATATTTCAGGTATTTACCTACTTGACTATTGCAGCGCGCACACCTAACGAGTACAGTGGTGTGACAGTGCTCTGTCTCGCCCGTTTATCTTGTGTGTGACAGGGACGAGAGCACTGTCTCGCCCACTGTCTCGATAGGCGTGATCAAGGCATATCCAAGCTCGCTTAGTTCTGACCGCCGGACAGAAACGGATTGAGGGAGGTGGTACGAGAAAAAGTTATGCAGAAGGGAGGTCACGACTGTCAATTCTGAGAAATGGGTGAATATTCAGTTTGAAAGGCGTTTTTAGGGTTCTGTACCCAAAGGGTAAAAACTGGACCATATTACTAAGACTCCGCTGTCTGGCCGTCTGTCTTTCCGTCCATCTGTCACCAGGCTGTACCTCATGAACCGTTAGACAGTTGAAATTTTTACAGCTGATGTATTTCTGTTTCCGCTATAACAAAAAATACTAAAAAACAGAATAAAATAAATATTTAACGGGGCTCCCATACAACAAACGTGATCGGTTGCGTTAACATTGCACCTCATTTGTGTATATGCATACCAGGTGCAAACTTAACTACTAGTTCTCTTTATATCTCGCTCAACTTGACACTTGACCAAACTGAACTTGCAAGAAGTAAATATTCCAATATCTTATCATTATCACTTATCTCCACATGACATCACGCGTTGATTCGTCACCCGCTACTAGATACCGCGTTGAGAACCAACACAGTTAAAATATACCTCGTATCTATGTTTATGTTAAGTGTCAGGATACGAGGTTTGGAAATTAAGTAGTTACATTCTTTGTTAGTTTTCTACTTGGTCGTTGATATGTCTGGTTGAGATTTACAAGATTTACGCTTACGATACCTTATTTTAGTCATATAAATAAAATCCCTAGGATAAACAGATTTTACTGTATTAAATAGGCGACGACGCGATAAATATACGACGTTTAATGACATTTCACTAGTAAAAAGGTCATAAAATAGTCGTTAAACAAGGGCGTGTGAACATCTAAGACATGGATCGATGGTCTGTTTAGACTAGTTTTATCATTATCACATACCTGATGGCTCTTGGAACTAGCGCCAATCAGTTTCTATGCAAAGATTAGATAGTTTTCACTTCTATCTCTCATACAAAAACACATGCAAACGATCGTATACATTTAAGATCATGTGTTTGTTAGATTTATTCTCTTTGGATTTAAACCCGTTATCGAAAGAAGGGGCTTAGTACTAAACTACGACTGTTTGGTATATCTGTTTAATGGCCACGTGCTAGCGAAACAAGCTTCCAAATATATTAACTGTTTATCGGAGATCGGATATGGGTATTCCGCTCCATACAAAATTCCTGTGTTTATATTCGGATTTTCGCTTATTGTTAAACATTTTTAGGGTTCCGTACCCAAAGGGTAAAAACGGGACATTTACTGAGACTTCGCTGTCCGTCCGTCCGTCCGTCTGTCTGTCTGTCACCAGGCTGTATCTCAAGAACGGTGATAGCTAGACAGTTGAAATTTTCACAGATGATGTAATTCTATTGCCGCTATAACAAAGACTATATACCCCCCTAGACCGCTATTCTCATACAAGAAAACGTAACTCTGAAAAAGCTCAAAATTCGGTATAAAAACTAGATGGCGCTGCTTCGTAGCCTGGAAGTGACAAAAATTGTATTTTTCACCAATATTTTAGTGATTTTTGATTTTTGAAGATCAAACGCGTTACTGCTTCATTTTAATACGATAATATAACTTAAATACACAATTTTTAAGGATTATATTTTTTAGTCTTCAACAACGTGGTTTGATCGTATTAAAATAGATGGCACTACCTCTGGATAGCTCAAGGTTGCTTGCGGGCTCGCCAATTTTTGCTACACAAAATAGCTAGATGGCGTTGGTGAACTGGTGTAATGTGGACAAAATAAATTACGCCCGAATTGACAAGCGACATTTCCCACTAACAAACAGTAACGTAATATTTGTTAGATAAGTTTTGTACAGTCAAGGAATTTCATTTCCTACCCATTTCGTTAAAATGTCGTTAGACATTCGCAATGCATTAAGGCCGAAAATTATATTTCAATAATAGTATTGAAATGTCAATATTATTATTTGTCACTTAATTTTACAAAAAACCTCCTCGCGAAAGGTTATCATTTGCTTTTAATTTCTAATTAGGAACATATGTCAGTGTCAATCGAGAAAATCGTAAAATAATTTTCAGCAACGTTATTAATTTGAAAAATAAAATGCTTGCCGCTAACCGTGAACTATTAAAAGATAATGATAATGACTGAAAACAATGAAGAGCTCAAAGAGTGGAGTTACACCAGGAAGGAATACGGATTTATGAGATCACACGTCGGTTAAATGCTAGCAGGGACACAGTTTGACGTTGGGTACGGCGATATAATGCTGAAGGAAACCTTATTGATCTACTGCAAAGCAAAGTAACCATTGCATCGTCCGCTTGCCATGGCCCAAGACCAACGCCGACGACAAAATGGCTTTACGCCAACGGGACGATTTGCGGAAATGTTTGACATTTACCCTAGAACAATTAGGAATTGCCTACATGCAGGCGGCCTGCGAAAATATATTCGTTCGTTTTGTTTTTGTTAAAAGTAATATAAAGAAAACGTTTATAAAATTGTGGTTTTATTGAATGATCACTGTCGTTAGTTCTGTTAGTTTTTGTATAGATAAATTTCGGGTGCCTGTCGTATCGCATAACGTTTTATAGCTCAAGGAGTAAGCCCCTTTTTACTACCTTGCACTACGCTGCCAAAACTTTAACAAGCGATTTCTCGATGTATAGCAGGCAGGGGGCGAAATATTAGAATAGAATGTGATACTTAGAAGATAAATCCTATGGATTTAACTAATGCGAAAAGTGCAAGTTGCATTAGATAATCTTTCACATTTATTTGTAAACTTTGTAAGGGTACCTAAAGAGGAAAGAAGTACGAGTAAAACTCATTGATTTCATTTTACTTTTTACTTAAAAATAATAATTAAAATCAATCTACGAAAACACAACTTCCATTATTCGGTATAATTGGAATACGTGGTGTAAGTACACTTTGTTCCTTGGCTTCTCCCGTTAAAATGGTTAAAATCGTGCCCTTTACGATGTGCCTATTTCCCGAATTAGGTGCATAATTGACAGACAATTCGGGCATTGTCGTGTATCCGAGTCTAAGATCCGAGTAATACAAAAACTTTATGCTCTAATACTGTACTCGGCGGTAAATAATTATTGCCCATCGGTCTTTAGAAAGAGACAATTCAACAATTGGCTGTTTACGACGATTTCCTAACACTGGTGACCGTCCATCAATCATCGTTTAAAATTAAGAGGAACGAACGTATTTCACGTTTATAATAATATTAGGATTATTTATATAATGTTGATTATACTATCTTTGCATACTCAGTTATTACTTTATTTTTATTCACTTACCAAGCGGGGGTACATAGTCCAAGCTCGTACTATTTTCAGATGATGTGCGTATCGAAACGTGATACCTACCTGAAGGGCTACTCCGATGTTGGAAATTTTACTGTCGTATAGTGCTATTCCATTCACTAAAATATTCTTTGACAGATGATCGAGAAGGATGGCGCTATTCGACAGTCAAATTTTGAACATCGGGGTAGCCCTTCTGGCATCACTGGTTTGACATGTCTTGCCAGATGGGTGTGTGATGTCGTCAAATCAAATGTCATTGTTTCAAATTTGTAAAATTGTATGTATTTTATTCTTGAAATTACGCGATTAATCGAATTTTGCGGTTACGTGTTTCCATATCAGAATTTATTGTTTTTTTACAAAGAATAGTTTGGTATGCGTTTCGTGAAGGTCTATCGTAGGCCCAGACATAAATATTATTATATTGATTAGTTTACGTCAAAACGATGACATGTAGGGAATTGTTGCAACTACAATGATTTGCTCTCCATACAAATTTTAATCCCGTTTTTCGTCCCTAAAAGGGATAAAACTTGATATAAATGATAGCCTATGTCCTATTCTGATATATAAGGTACATAACTGGAAAGTTTCATCATAATACGTCCAGTAGTTTTTGAGATTAAGTGAAACGTACATACATACATCCATCCAAACTTTCACGTTTATAATATTATTAGGATTAGGATTAGGATGTAAGTAATTTTTATGTTTAAATAAAACATACACAAATAGTGAAATGAGACGAAACGGAACGTAGTAAACAAACATCGCACCTAACGTCATCTATTCACTTTTTACTGTATCACTTGGAAGTTGGAATGTCGTTGAACGCTTGACGACTGTGTTACTTCACGCTTGCGCGTACCGTACGGTAGGGATTGAAAAATGACGACTTTTGAATGAATTGAGACCCTTAGCGGCATCTAGCGACGTAGAACGATAGTAACTAACGGAGTACGGTGCGTAGTATGAAGAATAGCGGTCTAGGGGTATATAGTCGTTGCGCTATAACAACAAATACTAAAAATATAATAAAATAAATATTTAAGGGGGGCTCCCATACAACAAACGGTATTGGTTGCGTTAACATTGCACCTCATTTGTATGGGGCGCTATACATACCAGGTGCAAACTTGACTTAACCACTTAAGGATGGAAAGTGTTTGTACGGAACCCTCGGTGCGCGAGTCCGACTCGCACTTGACCGGTTTTATATAGCATGTAACAAAACGCGAAAGTAGAAAAATATTTTTAATTAATACCGGCAGATTATTGAGAAACGAAACATTTTAAAACAAAAAAGTTGAAACTGAAGGCGAAAGCCGTAGGGGTCGGAGCACTAACATAAGTAAAGGCCGTGGGTTCGATTCCCACCTGTGGTGAATCGGGTAATGCTTTTTATATTTTAAGTCTATCATAATACGTAAAACGGTAGCAAGAAATTTCTCATTTTATACTAGTTAATTAACCTTCCGTCTGTGTTTGATAAGGATCCTGAAAACCCATGAAACTATTGTTTTACATTCCAAAGTTGTCATTTGATTAGAAAATTTTGATTCCACATACGAAAGGTTAAGATAGAAAGGAAGATAAAATATGATAAGCAAGTAAGGAGATGTCAAGCTAAATTATCCATTCATACCATAGAAATATTAAACATTAATTTCAGTACGCTTTCAGACTACCTTCATTTTCCTCGCGTTTTAAACGAATAATCCCTGACACCGGCGACCCAGTAAAGAGGATTAGAATTCACAACGCGAGTTGTAAACGTTTTATTGTTCGCAATTCCGATTTTATCTCCCGATTCAATCTCTTTCAAAGGCGATGGCTTCACTCGGTTTGCTTATGGCGTTTGTTTACATCGATTGTTTAAAAAGTTATTGGCTTCGTAATTGGTGTGCCAAGGTTGATTATATCTTATATCCAGCTATCGATACCGGTGTTCATTAAAATTAAAACTTAAATGTCGTCTGTTGACGAGCAAAACTCACTAAGTACCGAATACCTACTTAAAACAAAGCTCGTATTTCAGTATCAATCTACAAAGTAGATACGAGGTTTCGTTGAGTAGTGACAATTTTTTTTGTGAGTTTTGGTTGTCACCTGGCGTCCCTGGCGATATGTTTCTATTTTCGCGTTCTTTTTTTTTCAAATGCTATAAAATAGAATTTAGGATTGAACTTTGAAACTGACCCGCTAAAATGTAAAAATTCTGCGGAAACCTGAATTTTAATACCGGTATTTTATATAGAGTTGAATACAGGTATGTATCAAATCCATGGTTTATGCAACCGTTACATAATGAGACGTCTTAAGACACGAGTGTGGTTTTATTAAACGAGCCGAAGGCGAGTTCCACGTATGAGACGAGCTCACGAGTGTTTTAATTTCTAATTATGTATGGTGGCATACATTACTTTTTCTCCATATTCAACGTCATATCATATCATAGATGTTCTTTTATATAGATCGGAGGAATGATGTGGAGACGAAAAGTTGATTCTTTCATGTCATTCTGTCTCCGCGAAATGCATGCCTAGTTTTATTATATGAAAAAAGGGGGTTCCTTAAACAACCTTCTAGCTATAAGAAGGGTAATGTTGTCGTTTAGGCTTATCATCTTACCGCATTCAGTGTAGATGCACTCGGTTTGTTTTTAATCGTTGTTTACTATTAATTGATAACATGCTCAAAGGCGTGTAGTTGCGACTAATTAATTAAATGTATTACATAGTCTTATGAAATGGGCGTTGTTAAAAAGTTGGAGGAGGCCTTTGTGTCGCAAAGACACGCAGACAATTGTTAACATTAATAAGGGGGCGTTCAAGTATTACGTAACGCAATTTTTGAAGATTTTTGACCCTCCCACCCCCCCTTGTAACGCTCCCTAATAAGTAGTGTGAAATGACTTTGTAAATTTGTTTGTTAACTTTGTCTGCAATAAAGGTTTATTATTATTATTATAAAGTTGCACAGCGCGCTATGGAGAGGGCTATGCTCGGTGTTTCTTTGCGAGATCAAATCAGAAATGAGGAGATCCGTGAACGAACAAAAGTCGCTGATATAGCCCGACGAATTTGCAAGCTGAAGTGGCAGTGGGCGGGGCACATAGCACGTAGAACTGACGGCCGATGGGGCAGTAAGGTTCTCGAATGGAGGCCACGCACCGGCAAGCGCAGCGTAGGACGTCCACCCACAAGGTGGACAGACGGCCTGGTAAAGGTTGCAGGAAGCCGCTGGATGCAGGTCGCTTCCAACCGGCCGATCTGGAAGTCACTGGGGGAGGCCTATGTTCAGCAGTGGACGTCCTGTGGCTGAAATGATGATGATGATGATTATTATTATTATATTACATTGTCTTATGAAGTGGGCGTTGTTAATTTTCTTTAATATAAACCTTTCCCTTAAATCACTATTTATTTAAAAAAAATCGCATTAAAATCCGTTGCATAGTTTTAAACATCTAAGCATACATAGAGACAGACAGGCAGCAGGAGGCGACTGCTTTATACGTAGTGACCTGCGCCACGCGGTTTTAACGGCCCATCCAACTTAAACACTTTTTTTCGGGGTAAAAAGTAACCTGTGTTAATCCAGGGTGTCAGCTACCTTCATACCAAAATTTATCAAATTTGATCCAGCCGTTGAAGCATGAAGAATTGACCATAGTTATGCAGAAAGCGACCAAAGATTTTATTTCATTATGCAAAAAGCTACCAAACTCATTCATTGAGTAAGACTTGAGTCACTTAGACAAAAAATCTGCGCTGGTCGCTTTCTGCATAACTATGGTCAATTAACACACTCACAAACTTTCGCCTTTATAATAGTAGTGTGATTAAACCTCCATTTTCTTCCCCAGAGGGACCCAGCATCAAAACAGTGCGTACCCAAGAAGGGAGAGTACAATGTGTACTCCACATTCCAGTCCCACGAACCTGAGTTCGATTACCTCAAGTCCCTGGAGATAGAAGAGAAGATCAACAAGATCCGGTGGCTGAAGCGGAAGAACCAGGCGCACTTCCTGCTATCCACTAACGACAAGACTATTAAACTATGGAAGGTGAGAATCGATACTGTCATACGTGTGTTACATGTGTGACGACGGGTTTGGCGCAGTTTTTAGACCTGCTTACTCTCTATATAAAATATATACAAATATGGGGGACGACGGCAATGGGGGAGGAAAGATAAAAAAGATGGGGCGGAGCCGAGGTTGATGGAAAAATCTTGCTTAGTAAAGAATTCGTGCTCTGTCTTCACTATCGAAGGCATTGATGTGTCTTCTAGTGCCTCTTACCCTCATGGAGACAGCTCGTATGACTGATATTTGTACTTTAGGCAGAAAATTATTTGTGAATATGGGTTTTCCCATTTGGATGATAATTTGGATGCTGTTAAGTAGATTGATATCGAGATACGAGCTTTGTTTTAAGTAGGTATTTGTTGCTTAGTGAGTTTTGGTTGTCAACAGCCGATAGTCTTTGTTCGTGCATTTTATGAACTCCTTCATAAAATTGTAAATGTTTATCTTCATTCCAGGTATCGGAGCGCGACAAGCGCGTGACGGGCTACAACACCCGCGAAGAGAGCGGCCGCGCCCGGGACCCGTCGCGCATCACGCAGCTGCGCGTGCCCACGTGGCGGCCCTCCGAGCCCATGGTCGAGGCTTCCTCCCGGTGAGTACTGTAGCAGGGTGCAGCTCAGTGGTGGTTCTGTAAAGCGCGTGGGGCTACAACACCCGCGAAGAGAGCGGCCGAGCCCGGGACCCGTCGCGCATCACGCAGCTGCGCGTGCCCACGTGGCGGCCCTCCGAGCCCATGGTCGAGGCTTCCTCCCGGTGAGTACTGTAGCAGGGTGCAGCTCAGTGGTGGTTCTGTAAAGCGCGTAGGGCTACAACACCCGCGAAGAGAGCGGCCGAGCCCGGGACCCGTCGCGCATCACGCAGCTGCGCGTGCCCACGTGGCGGCCCTCCGAGCCCATGGTCGAGGCTTCCTCCCGGTGAGTACTGTAGCAGGGTGCAGCTCAGTGGTGGTTCTGTAAAGCGCGTAGGGCTACAACACCCGCGAAGAGAGCGGCCGAGCCCGGGACCCGTCGCGCATCACGCAGCTGCGCGTGCCCACGTGGCGGCCCTCTGAGCCCATGGTCGAGGCTTCCTCCCGGTGAGTACTGTAGCAGGGTGCAGCTCAGTGGTGGTTCAGTAAAGCGCGTGGGGCTACAACACCCGCGAAGAGAGTGTGGACACTCCCACGTAGCACACAGGCGGCATTAGGAGCTTATACAGCCCTTGTACGACTTATTAGCCACAGGCTGACCAAATCCTCCAAGACTATGCATGTCGTGGGTCCCAAAATATACAATGCATTACCAGACACAATTAAAACGTTCGAAGGCACTAATTTGTTTTATATCAAACTGAAGGAATGGCTAGTCGGTCAAGCTTTTTATAATATGGACGAATTTTATAACATGCGTGACAGTTAAAACTATCATAAATTTAATAAATACCTATTGTAACAAATAATAATAATGTAATTGTTAAATGTATTAAAATAATCATTTAATAGCTATAAGATGTTGACTTGTAAAATATTGAAATTTTTATCAATAAATGAGTATTACAACTGTGTAACGGCTGTCTGAGCTCTTGTACAGCACGTGTTCTACTTGGGCTGAGGTTAGTGATGGACCGTTTCCGACAATTTCCGGAAACTTTCCTCATCTTGTATGAAAAATGTCCTCTAGAAAGTTTTCTCCCCATACAAATCGGGAAACGTTGTCGAGAACAAGCACATCTCTAATTGAGACCTATTGGAGGGCAAAAGTTTGCAGTGATGATGATGATAACGGTATCCTGTTATCCCTCATCAGGGACATGGGACGCTTAGGAGGATGTTCAATTGTTGTCTACCCTGCGCTGCCTCTTTGGAGTTCCTTCCAATCGAGACCAGTTGACGTCTCTTTGTTAATTGAGCTCCTCCAAGTGGTGCCAGAACGATCGGGTTTTCTTTTTCTGAGGCCTTGTCAGACCAAATTCATAATGGCCTCATTATCATCATCCGATGAGAAGTGAACTGCTCCAACGAATGATGCCTGCATCCAGTACTGCCAAAACTTTGACCATCAGATTCATCTGTCCACTTTGGTAGCTCGAAATATCTGCCAGATTGATTCGAGATAGGAGAATCTAATTAAAACGAAACCCTTTTCAAATCGACCGTTTTTTAATGCTTTTATGATGAAGACCCTATTTTTGTGTCTGAAGTTAAATCATGCGATTTTAATTGTATATAACCCATACATGAAACGCACGAAACGCCTATTAAACAAAAAAGGGGTATTTCTATCTCCGTATAATTGCCTCATAGCCGTTATCAAGTTTTTTATGCCTTATTTAATAACATTTCGAGTGCTGATAATCGTTCGCGTGCGGAAATGTTTCATTAAAACATATCTGTAGCTATCTCGTGCAAATAATTCGAAGCTTCATTTCGTATTTTGTTAGTTATTAAATGCGGTGACGTCTTTATTGTGACGACATTTGTGTATTTAGGTATGCAATGTCAATGGAATGTGATAAACATTATATGTTTACTTGTTATCGCATTATTAATTTAATATCTCAACTTCAAGGATGAGAAGTCATAATGTTTATTTTTGCAGCTTTTATTACATTTGTTTTTGTCATATAACACTACTTTTTAGGATTCCGTACCCAAGGTAAAAAACTGAACCCTATTACTAAGACTCCGCTGTCCGTCCGTCTGACTGTCTGTCCGTCTGTCACCAGGCTGTATCTCATGAACCGTGATAGCTAGACAGTTGAAATCTTCACTGAAGATGTTGCCACTGTAACAAACAAAATCGGGCAGTATTATGATGCACCACTGGCAACACAGAAACGGATTGACAGAACCAACCGACCAATCATAGCGTGACACCGTCAAAAATCTCGCCTGTCATTGCGGAGTGCTATACTTTATTCTCTTATACCATGATCGCGTATAATCATAGCCGAGGCGTTCGTTCGTTAGACTTCAAACTTGGTAAAGCCTGACCAGGAATATATGAGGATGCGCCATATTGCGGAATTTCACTGGAACTAATTTCCTACACTGGCAATGATTTTATGATGGTTTGTCAACAATGTCAATGTCACTCGTGATAGTTTCTTTAAAAGACAAATATTTAAAATTATCCAAAGAAAATGCCGAAAACCATTCACAGTCGTGGACGTAAGATTATAAATAAAGTGTACACGTGTTTACTACACGAAACACAGTCAGGAAAAGAGTGCATTCCATTAAATGATATTACGAGGTTAACATAGTGGAACTGACAGGTATTTAAACTAATGTCATTATAGTGGGTTGCGATTGGTTGCAAAATTGTTGCCATATATATCTTATAAATAGCGCTCTCTTGACAATCCTCATATATTTCTGGTCAGGCTTTATTTTTGTCACAGCGCGAGAGTAAACAACTTGATGTTGAAACTTTTCGTGAAGCATTTTTGCCAGATTAATACTATTGGTGTATCTATTGTAAGGTGATGCTTAAGTCTAAATCAAGCTTTTTTTGTATTTCAGACGGATATTCGCTAACGCGCACACATACCACATAAACTCGATCTCGCTCAACTCCGACCAAGAGACCTACCTGTCAGCAGACGACCTGCGCATCAACCTGTGGCACCTAGAGATCACCGACCAGAGCTTCAACATCGTGGACATAAAGCCAGCCAATATGGAGGAGCTCACAGAGGTAACAACATACAATTATCATAACTGACACTCACAAGAGTCGTACTCGCCTGTCGTTAGACCACTGCATCTCCTGCACATCACTAGCATAACTGACATGCGACTCTGACGCACGACAACCACTAGCTGTCAGTTTCCTTTCAATATCGTGCGAGCAAGACGGCAAGATATGCTAGCCTGCTCTCAGCAGACAGCATCCATCTGCATCAAACTTAACTTCACCCGATGTACAAAATTTTCATGTTGTAGTGTATATTCGCCTTCTAATGAATTCCCATATTAGAGCTGACATTCTCAAGAACCGAAATTGATGTTTCTTTAGTTCTTTACTTCCACTTGACTAAATTGAAGTAGTTGCGTGTTTTTGAAACTAATGGATATATTGTTTGTCTATTCCAGGTGATCACCGCAGCAGAGTTTCATCCGTCTGAATGCAATCTCTTTGTATATTCTAGTAGTAAGGGTGAGTTGAAAGCATTATTTTTATTTGTAGACATACCTGCACCTCTAGCACAACTGTCACTCGCGACTATTTCTCGTGCGAGATAATTACCTGTCTCTTTCCGTGCAGTAATATGAGAGAGTGACGGGTAGCGCTATGTCGCGCGATAAGAGTCGCGAAGCATAGTTGTGCTAAACGGGCTGATAACTCACTCTTTTTTATTGCTTCCTAAAATGATACCATTTCTGTTTTGTTTTATACAACGGAACCATCCCTAGGCGCCACGATCTTAGTTGCTGGAGATCCATAGATTTGGATGTGAACCGTTTCGCTAGTAGGCTGGGCGCACAAAACAAGACTATTTCACCAAATTTGCGACATACCTATTCGTGAGATGTACATACTTTTTCTTTACATTATTTCATAGTAATGTTTATTAAAACTTGTGATTTGACGCCTACTGTTAGCCTATTGTTAAACCATTCGTGCACAAAAAACTCCGAGGTTTCCTTATGATAGAAGGATAGATCGGAGGAAAGAGGAATAGATCCCTCTTTTCCTCTTTCCTCCAATCTTTCCTTACATATACATGTAGTATCGGGTCAAAGAGGGCTGAGCATACGCGGGTGAATCTGCCCGTAATATTGGCCAACTCATAAAAGCGATCAACATCATTTTGATAGAAATTGTAGAACAAGACAACCGAAAGTGGCGCCTCGGCATCATACGGAGTTCGTCAATATTGCGGACAGATTAATGAGGCTGTTAAAACGCTCAAATAATCGCCCAGGCAGACTTTGCAGTTGCTCTACTGAAATGAGTCTACCACTTCTTCTCGTGTCGACGGTTTCATATCATACAGTGTGGGACCAGCAAGTGGCGACGTTCAAGGCTCTCTGTGTCGCGTCTCGTAGGTCCTGCTCGGAACACGTGTAAGGGCTTGCTGGTCACGACATGTGCGCCATCGTTTGTGGGATCAAGCCACACGCATATTTGGCGTCCGAGCCACTTAGGGCGCCCCATTTTAGCTTGTTCTCTATGCGCTGGCCAACCTGGGAATGCAGTCTACCTCTTATAGTACTTACGTAACAAGGGTGGTAAACGAGGATACAAACGTGTGTCTATTAGAAGCCCGAAGCCGAATGCGAGGGCTTTAATGACACTAGTTTGGAATTCGTTTACCACCAGAGTCACGTACGACGTTTTCATCACACTTTAGAGGAAATAAAACAAAAGTAATAATTAGTAGTCAATACCAAAATTACTTACCGCCCTAGGGCGTAATATACGACTTACCGCCCGGTTTTCTAGCATGTAAAAATTGAAAAAGGAGCTACCTGGTGGAAGGGACCGGGAATCGAACCCGGCACCTCCGGATTACCGGTCCAGCACTTTAAATTTTTCTTTAAGCTTTGATCTTTGTATTCATGATTTAAATAAAAATTGTGGTGTACCCACATTAAAGAAATGAGACATTACATGTTTCATAAATTTAATTAAGAGGCCTTATTCCTTTTAAAATTTATTTTTTTCATATAAGGTGAGTCGGGGCTATTGTAGCTATGGGGTTATTGTATCTTCTTACCATTATAATGGTCTGTGACCATTGTAATGGTCTGTGTATATATAGGATACACAGACCAATGGTATATATACACAATCCTATACATACACAGACCATTTTAAGGGTCACAGACCATTATAATGGTAAGAAGATACAATAACCCCATAGCTACAATAGCCCCGACTCACCTTAATGACGAATATATCGATAATTTGAACCAAATTTTTGAAGTGAATAATACTTTTTCCCGAGTTCTAGGTAGTAACGTAGCTATTTCATGCTTTCATTGCGTGCATTCGAAAATAAGTTGAAAAAACGAATTTTCCACGTGAATTTTGACAATTTCGAGTAGTTTTTCGAACAAAAATTCTCAATGAAAAATTCAAACTGTAGGTTTCAAATATATATCAATAAATCCCAATAGCCCTGTTCTAGGTAGTAACATCAATAATATGTTAATAAACATGTTTGATCATAGAGAAAAATGTCTAAACAATCAGCATTTTAAAAGGAATAAGGCCTCTTAAACCCTTGTTTACGAGCAAGTGTGATGAAAAATATATAATGAATGTATGGTTGCAGGTACAATAAGGCTATGCGACATGCGCGCCGCGGCGCTGTGCGACCGCCACGCCAAGCTGTTCGAGGAGCCCGAGGACCCGCACGCGCGCTCCTTCTTCTCCGAGATCATCTCCTCCATCTCCGACGTCAAGCTCAGCAACTCGGGCAGGTCAGTGCGGCACACGTAGACCGGTACATGCCTGTGTCACTGTGTGAGCGAGTGAGCAGCGAGAGAAGAGTGCGGATCCCCGCGCTTTCCTTTTCTCAGATAATACCTCTATCTCCGAAGACAAGCTCAGCAACTCGGGCAGGTCAGTGCTGCACACGTAGACAGGTACATGACTGTGTGACTGTGTGAGCGAGTGTGCAGCGAGAGAAGAGTGCGGATCCCCGCGCTTTCCTTCTATCAGACAATACCTATCTCCGAAGACAAGCTCAGCAACTCTGGCAGGTCAGTGCTGAACACGTAGACAGGTACATGACTGTGTGACTGTGTGAGCGAGTGAGCAGCGAGAGAAGAGTGCGGATCCCCGCGCTTTCCTTCTATCAGACAATACCTATCTCCGAAGACAAGCTCAGCAACTCTGGCAGGTCAGTGCGGCACACGTAGACAGGTACATGACTGTGTGACTGTGTGAGCGAGTGAGTAACGAGAGAAGAGTGCGGATCCCTGCGCTTTCCTTCTATCAGACAATACCTATCTCCGAAGACAAGCTCAGCAACTCTGGCAGGTCAGTGCGGCACACGTAGACAGGTACATGACTGTGTGACTGTGTGAGCGAGTGAGCAGCGAGAGAAGAGTGCGGATCCCCGCGCTTTCCTTCTATCAGACAATACCTATCTCCGAAGACAAGCTCAGCAACTCTGGCAGGTCAGTGCGGCACACGTAGACAGGTACATGACTGTGTGACTGTGTGAGCGAGTGAGTAACGAGAGAAGAGTGCGGATCCCTGCGCTTTCCTTCTATCAGACAATACCTATCTCCGAAGACAAGCTCAGCAACTCTGGCAGGTCAGTGCGGCACACGTAGACAGGTACATGACTGTGTGACTGTGTGAGCGAGTGAGTAACGAGAGAAGATTGCGGATCCCTGCGCTTTCCTTCTATCAGACAATACCTATCTCCGAAGACAAGCTCAGCAACTCTGGCAGGTCAGTGCGGCACACGTAGACAAGTACATGACTGTGTGACTGTGTGAGCGAGTGAGCAGCGAGAGAAGAGTGCGGATCCCCGCGCTTTCCTTCTATCAGACAATACCTATCTCCGAAGACAAGCTCAGCAACTCTGGCAGGTCAGTGCGGCACACGTAGACAGGTACATGACTGTGTGACTGTGTGAGCGAGTGAGTAACGAGAGAAGAGTGCGGATCCCTGCGCTTTCCTTCTATCAGACAATACCTATCTCCGAAGACAAGCTCAGCAACTCTGGCAGGTCAGTGCGGCACACGTAGACAGGTACATGACTGTGTGACTGTGTGAGCGAGTGAGTAACGAGAGAAGAGTGCGGATCCCTGCGCTTTCCTTCTATCAGACAATACCTATCTCCGAAGACAAGCTCAGCAACTCTGGCAGGTCAGTGCGGCACACGTAGACAGGTACATGACTGTGTGACTGTGTGAGCGAGTGAGCAGCGAGAGAAGAGTGCGGATCCCCGCGCTTTCCTTCTATCAGACAATACCTATCTCCGAAGACAAGCTCAGCAACTCTGGCAGGTCAGTGCGGCACACGTAGACAGGTACATGACTGTGTGACTGTGTGAGCGAGTGAGTAACGAGAGAAGAGTGCGGATCCCTGCGCTTTCCTTCTATCAGACAATACCTATCTCCGAAGACAAGCTCAGCAACTCTGGCAGGTCAGTGCGGCACACGTAGACAGGTACATGACTGTGTGACTGTGTGAGCGAGTGAGCAGCGAGAGAAGAGTGCGGATCCCCGCGCTTTCCTTCTATCAGACAATACCTATCTCCGAAGACAAGCTCAGCAACTCTGGCAGGTCAGTGCGGCACACGTAGACAGGTACATGACTGTGTGACTGTGTGAGCGAGTGAGCAGCGAGAGAAGAGTGCGGATCCCCGCGCTTTCCTTCTATCAGACAATACCTATCTCCGAAGACAAGCTCAGCAACTCTGGCAGGTCAGTGCGGCACACGTAGACAGGTACATGACTGTGTGACTGTGTGAGCGAGTGAGTAACGAGAGAAGAGTGCGGATCCCTGCGCTTTCCTTCTATCAGACAATACCTATCTCCGAAGACAAGCTCAGCAACTCTGGCAGGTCAGTGCGGCACACGTAGACAGGTACATGACTGTGTGACTGTGTGAGCGAGTGAGCAGCGAGAGAAGAGTGCGGATCCCCGCGCTTTCCTTCTATCAGACAATACCTATCTCCGAAGACAAGCTCAGCAACTCTGGCAGGTCAGTGCGGCACACGTAGACAGGTACATGACTGTGTGACTGTGTGAGCGAGTGAGTAACGAGAGAAGAGTGCGGATCCCTGCGCTTTCCCTCTATCAGACAATACCTATCTCCGAAGACAAGCTCAGCAACTCTGGCAGGTCAGTGCGGCACACGTAGACAGGTACATGACTGTGTGAGCGAGTGAGCAGCGAGAGAAGAGTGCGGATCCCCGCGCTTTCCTTCTCTCAGATAATACCTCTATCTCCGAAGACAAGCTCAGCAACTCGGGCAGGTCAGTGCTGCACACGTAGACAGGTACATGCCTGTGTGACTGTGTGAGCGAGTGAGCAGCGAGAGAAGAGTGCGGATCCCCGCGCTTTCCTTCTATCAGACAATACCTATCTCCGAAGACAAGCTCAGCAACTCTGGCAGGTCAGTGCGGCACACGTAGACAGGTACATGACTGTGTGACTGTGTGAGCGAGTGAGTAACGAGAGAAGACTGCGGATCCCTGCGCTTTCCTTCTATCAGACAATACCTATCTCCGAAGACAAGCTCAGCAACTCTGGCAGGTCAGTGCGGCACACGTAGACAGGTACATGACTGTGTGAGCGAGTGAGCAGCGAGAGAAGAGTGCGGATCCCCGCGCTTTCCTTCTCTCAGACAATACCTCTATCTCCGAAGACAAGCTCAGCAACTCTGGCAGGTCAGTATTGATCACATAGACAACTAGACAGGTGCATGGCTGTGTGACATAACGCGCCACTGTTAGAGAAGTGAGCGAGTTAGTAGCGAGAGGAGAAGAGTGCGGTGCGGATCCCCGCGCGTTCCTTCTCCGAGATCAATACCTCTGTCTTCCAAGTCAAGCTCAGCAACTCCGACAGATCAGTTCGGAACACATGGACAGCAGAGCTATACAGGTACATAGCTGTGTGACATGACGTGCCCAAGCTGTTTGAGCAGCGAGCGAGTGAGTAGCGAGAGGAGAGGAGTGCGGTGCGGATCATTGCACGTTCCTTCTCCGTGATCACCTCTATTCCGAAGTCAAGCTCAGCAACTCCGACAGATCAGTTCGGAACACATGGACAGCAGAGCTATACAGGTACATAGCTGTGTGACATGACGTGCCCAAGCTGTTTGAGGAGCGAGCGAGTGAGTAGCGAGAGGAGAGGAGTGCGGTGCGGATCATTGCACGTTCCTTCTCCGTGATCACCTCTATTCCGAAGTCAAGCTCAGCAACTCTAGTGAACGGCATGAAGTCAGTGGAAAATCTTAACACAGATTTTACAAAAAATCACCCTCTTCAACGAAATGACATTGTTTTTCCGAGAGCTTTCTTTGTTTACGCCCAAGTACTCTTTATTTGCACAACTGTTATTTGCAAGTATTTATTTATATTGGTGTGTTTTTGTTTCAGATATATGATGTCAAGAGATTATTTAGGTTTAAAAGTATGGGATCTTAGAATGGAAACGAAACCAGTAGAAACATATCCAGTAAGTATAAGTAACATGTAGAAGTAGAAATACATTTGTCATAAATTCATAATATTTAAACATTTCTAAGGAGTCACAAATGACTCGGAGATAATCTGTATTATGTTTTATAAGTAGACATCCATAGTTTTGGGTAGCACCAAATAGAACTGCATTTAAATTTGAGAAATCTGATTGGTTCATTGTACACGTCTGCTCCGCTCCATTGGCCAGGTAGACTTCTACTTGCTCGCGACTCCGCGTGCATTAATTACCTTAAATTAAAAAAAGATAAACGATTCTTTATTGCAAATAAAACAACAAGTACAGCAAGAAATGGTGCGTGCATAACATGATAAAATCCAGAATTACCAGGGGACCCCGCACTAGGCTAAACCTGTATCGCGGGAGCCAACAATTAGGCTGTCTTATGCTGAAATAATCCCTAGTTTAACTTTTATGTTTTTATTATTATTATTCTATGTTTTAAATTTTGTAATATAAATTTTATTTTTAAAATTGACACCACTGTATATCCGTAGTTCAGTAAACTAGCCGTCTACTTGAGAATGCTGTTGCACGCCTTTAATTGAGGCACAAGCTAGACGTGATCCTGTGTTTTATAATTTTATTTTTTGATTGTATAAGCCTGTGTTTTGTTGGTGTGTCTAATAAATAAATAAACAAGTCTCATCTCAAACGTCTAAACATTTTCTCAATAACATGATGGAATTTACATAAGTGTTGGATTGTTACAGGTGCACGAGTACCTGAGGTCGAAGCTGTGCTCGCTGTACGAGAACGACTGCATCTTCGACAAGTTCGAGTGCTGCTGGAGCGGCGACGACCAGCGGCTCATGACGGGCTCCTACAATGGATTCTTCAGGTACACACACAAAACATGTCTGATTGATACCGTTGGATATGGGGGCGTTGCGAGGAGGGGATACGAGCCCTAGAGAGTAAAGAGGGCGGCAGGAGACACTCCAGTTTTCTCTTTTCCGGTAACAACTGTAAAACCTCCAAGTAAATGTAGTTAGGGATCTGTTAACCCATTCATGGCCGACGTTTCACATTCCTACCAACGTTAATGCACCTATTTTATTTCTTTGTGCTTTCTTCTTTTTTATTAATTGGTGCGAAATAAAGAGTATTTATTATTATTATTCCTACTTTTCCCGCGGTGCCGACGCTTTGCAAGCGACGACGTGAATTCGCGTGTCATATAGGTAGTTTTGACGAACCGAATTTGCGTCCTCGGCATTGCCGGTATCCGGTTTTTAAGACGTGATATCGCGTTTTCGGCACCATCAATCATTTTTATTTTGTATAATATACGATTCCTTCAAAACGAGTCAACACGACATAACTAGCAAGCAGGAGTATTTCCCATCAAAAATTTAGTACATTTTGAGTATCAGTTTTTTCTACGGTCTGTACCAGCGCTAAATGACAGAACAAATAAAGACGTGAACACGCGCCCGCAGCGTTACTATTAATAGATCTCATGACGCGAATTCGCGTCCGCGGCATTACGATTAAAAAATCTCATGACGCGAAGTCGCGTCTGCCGCATTACTATTACCAAATCTCATGACGCGAATTCGCGTCCGCGGCATTACTATTAACAAATCTCATGACGCGATGTCGCGTCCGCCGCATTACTATTACCAAATCTCATGACGCGAATTTGCGTCCGCGGCATTACGATTAACAAATCTCATGACGAGAAGTCGCGTCCGCCGCATTACTATTAACAAATCTCATGACGTGAATTCGCGTCCGCCGCATTACTATTAACAAATCTTATGACGCGAATTCGCGTCCGCGGCATTGCGATTAACAAATCTCATGACGCGAAGTCGCGTCCGCCGCGTTGCTATTAACAAATCTTATGACGCGAATTCGCGTCCGCGGCATTGCGATTAACAAATCTCATGACGCGAAGTCGCGTCCGCCGCGTTGCTATTAACAAATCTTATGACGCGAATTCGCGTCCGCGGCATTGCGATTAACAAATCTCATAACGCGAAGTCGCGTCCGCCGCATTGCTATTAACAAATCTCATGACCCGAGTCGCATCCGCCGCATCACTATTAACAAAAGTCATGACGCGAATTCGCGTCCGCGGCATTGCGATTAACAAATCTCATGACGCGAAGTCGCGTCCGCCGCATTACTATTAACAAATCTCATGACGCGAATTCGCGTCCGCGGCATTCCGATTAACAAATCTTATGGCGCGAAGTCGCGTCCGCTGGATTGCTATTAACAAATCTCCTGACGCGAATTCGCGTCCGCGGCATTACGATTAACAAATCTCATGACGCGAATTCGCGTCCGCGGCATTACGATTAACAAATCTCATAAAGCGAATTCGCGTTTTCGATAACGTCGCGTTCGCCGAAATTTATTTATTTATTATTTATTAGGAGAACCAACAGCTACATACAATACATTGCTCTTAGAAGTAGTTAATGGAAAGCCAATTACAGGTTCCCACCGGTAGTGACATTTTATACAAAAATAAAGTGCTCGCACAATGCACAACATCGCAACTACCTGTGACTACAAACTAAGTGTGATAGAACTAATTACAATAAAACAACTAATTTAATCAATGCACCAGACAGCAGATTCGGTTAAAGCACGCTCACTTAAAAAATTCGCTCGTCATCTTACGCCTTACAGCCGGGATATTACTGTTGAAGATGTCGATATCCAGCTCTTTTGCTACTTTATTAAGACTTTTACCAGCACGCAACAGAAAACTATTTTTCCTGTAGTTACGCGAGGAATTATTATTATTTATCTTTTATCTGAATCCGAATGTGGTGTTACCTTAATAATGCGGTACGTTATAATATCCAGGGTGTTCGAGCGCGCGGTAGGCGGGTCGCGGCGCGGCGAGCTGACGCTGGAGGCGTCGCGGGACGCCGCCGCGCGCCCGCGCCAGCCGCTGCGGCCGCGCCGCGTCGCCACCACCGCCAAGAGGAAGAAGGTATGTCGTGTCCGCGTGTACTGTATAGTATAGCGAGACACTGGCTCGGTCGAGCGCGGCCAGCTGACGCTGGAGGCGTCGCGAGACGCCGCCGCGCGCCCGCGCCAGCCGCTGCGGCCGCGCCGCGTCGCCACCACCGCCAAGAGGAAGAAGGTATGTCGTGTCCGCGTGTACTGTATAGTATAGCGAGACACTGGCTCGGTCGAGCGCGGCCAGCTGACGCTGGAGGCGTCGCGGGACGCCGCCGCGCGCCCGCGCCAGCCGCTGCGGCCGCGCCGCGTCGCCACCACCGCCAAGAGGAAGAAGGTATGTCGTGTCCGCGTGTACTGTATAGTATAGCGAGACACTGGCTCGGTCGAGCGCGGCCAGCTGACGCTGGAGGCGTCGCGGGACGCCGCCGCGCGCCCGCGCCAGCCGCTGCGGCCGCGCCGCGTCGCCACCACCGCCAAGAGGAAGAAGGTATGTCGTGTCCGCGTGTACTGTATAGTATAGCGAGACACTGGCTCGGTCGAGCGCGGCCAGCTGACGCTGGAGGCGTCGCGAGACGCCGCCGCGCGCCCGCGCCAGCCGCTGCGGCCGCGCCGCGTCGCCACCACCGCCAAGAGGAAGAAGGTATGTCGTGTCCGCGTGTACTGTATAGTATAGCGAGACACTGGCTCGGTCGAGCGCGGCCAGCTGACGCTGGAGGCGTCGCGAGACGCCGCCGCGCGCCCGCGCCAGCCGCTGCGGCCGCGCCGCGTCGCCACCACCGCCAAGAGGAAGAAGGTATGTCGTGTCCGCGTGTACTGTATAGTATAGCGAGACACTGGCTCGGTCGAGCGCGGCCAGCTGACGCTGGAGGCGTCGCGGGACGCCGCCGCGCGCCCGCGCCAGCCGCTGCGGCCGCGCCGCGTCGCCACCACCGCCAAGAGGAAGAAGGTATGTCGTGTCCGCGTGTACTGTATAGTATAGCGAGACACTGGCTCGGTCGAGCGCGGCCAGCTGACGCTGGAGGCGTCGCGAGACGCCGCCGCGCGCCCGCGCCAGCCGCTGCGGCCGCGCCGCGTCGCCACCACCGCCAAGAGGAAGAAGGTATGTCGTGTCCGCGTGTACTGTATAGTATAGCGAGACACTGGCTCGGTCGAGCGCGGCCAGCTGACGCTGGAGGCGTCGCGGGACGCCGCCGCCAAGAGGAAGAAGGTATGTCGTGTCCCTCGTGTACTGTATAGTATAGCGAGACACTGGCTCGGTCGAGTGATCATCGCTTGCAATTCTTGCCACTGCCTTGTCAGCGAGTCACTATTTCCCGGATCGTTCGACTGCCGGAAACTGCCTGCGACACTTCGGTAAAGCTCACTCGAAATTGTAACAGTACTGACAAGTTCAGCCACAAGCTCAAATCACAATCTTTGATCGGACGGTGACACGTGAGACACGATACGCGATTAGAAAGAAAGATTGAAGAGATTAGAAGTAAAGAGGGATGTGTTTCTAAGCTTGTCATCAGACGCTGAATCTCAAGCATAGATTTGTATTTCATGCAGATCACTCCTTTTCACTGACAAATGTATTATATATGACGCAATTTTTTCAGTTCATCCAGAACTTTCTACCCCTAAATTGAAAATCATATAGAAACTACCAGACCAAACTTGCTTTAACAATCCCAAAGAATTTAAGAAACTGATTTCGATGAAACAACCCATATTATCCAATTTATAATCGTGTAAGAGGAAGTTTCTCGCCGGCTATAGTAATAAAACTAAGTCTCAGTTTGAGCGACCATGATGAATTTGACTCTCGAGTTAGTGAGTTCATCCAATTGCTATCCTAATCTCCATTCACTTGCAGGACGAAATCAGCGTAGACTGCCTGGACTTCAACAAGAAGATCCTCCACACAGCGTGGCACCCGCACGAGAGCATCATCGCGGTCGCCGCCACCAACAACCTCTTCATATTCCAGGACAAGTTCTAGCGTCGCCCGGACGGACGGAACCATGCACAGGTACACTACACTCGCGGCCAGCCGGGACTGCGTCTGCGGGACACGCGGCCACCAGAGCCAGATGGGAACATTTTGGACAGCGGACATTCGGAATACAACACCTTGTGCGAAGCGTGAGATTTTAACAGGCGTCTAACTCAAAATACAACGGAAGCAGGGAGTCATCATTTGAGATCCAATAAGTTTAAAACACACCAGAAACCGTCGTTTATCAGTAATGTTTATATTGAAGCGAAAAGTTGTAAAAATGTAATGCTTCGGGCGGGGTACGAACTCGCGTCTCCAACGGCTCTCCGGGCCAACACGGGCCGTTCCTTTTAGGTTACCGAAGCTGTAGCCCGAGTCATTGTTTTTATCAATCATTTCCTTCATTTCTTACATGAGAGTCGTCAGGTTGCATCAAACCGTTACTGGGAAATATCGCCTGGTGACAATCAAAACTCACTAAACTTTCTGTCACTACCCTTCAAAATCTCGTATCTAGTTTGTAGATTGATACTAAGATACGAGCTTTGTTTTAAGTAGGTATTTGTTATTTAGTGAGTGTTAGTTGTCAACAGACGATATAAAGTTGTAATAGTGATCCATCTAAATATGAAAATAGTCTGCATGAAATGATTTTTAACATGCAAAGTGCCAATGTCATATCATCTTCAAACGGGTTTACGGCAAAATACAGGACAAATAATTATTCAAGATGTCTCTGTCCTCTATTTCGTTAAAAAATATTCGTACATACTCAGGGATTCAATGAGTATAACTATAGCTATGAACGAACTCGCCTAGCGAGCTCAGTTCATTTCTGGGGCAGTGGTAATTTTTTTGTCTGGTTGTGAATGAGTTTAACAGGTAGTCTTTGAGTTAAAAAAGCATTTCGCTGTACGCGATCTCTTCCAGATAATCTTTGGCACTTTGGATCTTTAATGCTGACTCTGCCTTTAGATGGTATTTTGGGAAAAAAATACATCATGTTCCGTAAGCCTGTCCAATCTTCCCCCACCAGTTTCTGAATCAGATCTTGTAACCAGTAAATATGCCTTATTCCGGTGTCAATACGGCATGGGTCCAAATTGGACGTTATTGTGCGGTCCGCTTGTTAAACAATATTTGAACGAGTGGGACGACATGGACGACTAGGCCCAGGTCTTATTGGAGAGGCACTTATGTTAGAAATCTGTAGTGGTAGCTATCAATTCAATATTGTCACGGTTAGCTGTCTCTTTCTGGCATGAGAGTGTGAGAGAGAGGGAATTCGACCAGAATCTGGTTGCAAATCGAGTCTTAGCATATCGAAGGTTGTGGTATTTGAGGGTGATTTGGTTTTTTTTTGTGTCTATATCTTGTTGCTTAGCAACGAGGATAGAGAGACATAGTAAACCACAAATTTACATGTGCTTAAATATATTGAGTTTACTTAAAGTTGGATCTCGAAAAGAAGCGTGTTTTATAATATATCTGTTTTGAATGAAATCACTTTACACTCCTCAACGTAATATCAAGTGAAATACATTTGAGCCGCCTAATTATTTCCTAGGGTAACTAAACATGAGACAGTAGCTCGCAAGGGGAGAACATACTTAAAATGGACAACAGATAGGGATTTTCGTTTTGTCAAGCCATCGGTTCATTTCAATCATTGTTGATCAGTTCTAACATTTCGTAAAAAGTCATATTTACTTGTAGCGTTACCTATTCTGTGGTCCCTTTGCTTACAGCAAATTACTGTCTTGTGTAAAACCCCTTTGAATCATTTTTGCCACAAAAACTAGTCACTGTATTAAGCGTTTGCTCCAATGATTTGACAGCTACCACTCCAGTATTGTTAATAAATACACTGGGACATTGTATAGTTGACAACGACGTTCAAGAAACACAATATAACACCGCGTTCGATGTGCAGTTGGAGTTCTTTAATTTATAAGCAAAATTGTGATCAAAAATATCTGAACACCCCTATGCCTATGCTATGAGTTCACATAATTTTGATCAAATTTTTGCACATAAATTTTGTGAACTCGGCTGTACATTTCTGTCACGCTCACAGGTACTGATAATTTTACATAAAAACGGGACAGTTATTGACAAACTCCTTGGCAATATAGTGGAGCACGTAAAATTGTGTATTTATATTTCACCTCTGTCACATTCATAAAAAATAACTGAAAACGCTTAATTTTTCCGATTACTTCTTAAATGAAATGTGATTGAAATATTGAAATTGTATACCAGTGACTGTTGACTATACAATGTACCGGCCCTAGATAGTTAGGATCTAAGTCCGTTAGTTAAACTCTGATATAATTTATACGCTTGTAATAACTTAAGGTTTTAAGCGATTAATTAAGTATTTATTGTTTAATGAAACCATAAGGTGATTGACCTTAACCGAGTTAAAATGAGATTAGTTAGGATTATCAAATAACGATAATTTACGTTTGGAATGTATGGGAACTGCTGTTTTCATATTCAGGATTCCAATTACTAAAAACTAGAGTAGATATAACTACCACGAAAAGAAACGTTTTTTCGAAAAGCACCATTGCAACATGTATGTGACCTACGTAAAACTTGTCTAGAATGCTATTAATGTTACATAAAATCATTATTTCGCTCCAGAAATATCACTGCTTAAGGATCCTCTAAAGACTTCGCGCTTTTTCTGTATTGGTGATTAAGTCGCCGGTGGATTTCCATAGTTCGTTTTGTTATAGTGATACTCGATCAGGAAAACATAAACATTGCTCCTTGAACAAAAATGTTGATAATGATAAAACATTCGTGACGCATATTAAACAAATGTATTAACCGGTTTACACTCACGTGACATTGTTAGGAACGGCCCGACTTTCGAACTCGTGTCTCTGTCACTGACAATGTGACGTTGTGGAGAACTTTTGAGGAGGCCTTGTTCAGCAGTGGATGTCTATCGGCTGATATGATGGTGAAATTGATGAATTTGGACAGTCGGCCAAATGAAGACACATACTGAAGTCTGCTAGCTGTATTGTATTATATACCTGAACCTAGCACCCAATAAACACTAAAATTGATCTCTAAAACAGTTTACATACATTTCAACCGACAAAATGTAGTTTTGATCCGGTATAGCAGTGCAAGAAGTTACGCCTTATAATAAAATAATGCAATTTTACATGTTATAATTCCTCACATTTTTGTTAATTTCACTTAAGTTGGGTATCTGCATGCTATGTCGAATTGAACTTAAGATGACGTAATTTCTAAATAGGTTCGTCCGTTCCACAGTGTAACTTCCATTACAAAGTACCTATCACAGTACATATGTATCAACTTGTGCTCATGTTTATATTTCCAAATGATCATATTATAAATGAATCGAATATTGATCACAATACCACTGAAAAATAAAATAATGGATTTATTTAAGGTTTCAAGTCTACAGATGTTAAGATTTTGACGGACCAAATGGGTCATTGTCAGTTCAAAAAACAAAATTTGTCCCTTCGTTGGTCAAAAGTTAAGAGCTTGTATGAATCTAGGTTACATGGGATTATAGAAGAGGGAACGTATTTTATTCTCACAGGCATTTAACCAGAAAATTAGGCACTGGAATCCTTAATTTCGCAAATGTCCACCGGAAAGACGCGCACCTAAATCTGACAATGACCCAAATAGGACATATATCTGAATGAATGAGCTATCAATAAAGATTGGCTCAATATTACAGGGTGACATTTTAACAGATTTAAATTTGAACTTTGTCAGTGACACGTCTACTTTTAACTACACTGTAAATGTAACAGAACTGTCTTTTGTAATATTGTGCCAGTGAAATGTTGAATCGCATTCTAACAGATGTATGTATGTCAGACAGGACACTGATTATGTTATTGTAACGAAACGGGATTCAACAAGGAGTTTATTTCATTATTTCAACGTTTCGAACGTGATAAACACCTGTTTAAACATCCCATTTTGTTATAATGTCTGAAAATCGTGAAGTTTAAATCAATATGCTAGATTACGTTATTAATATAACCATTTTCCAGACCATTCAGGTTTAGTTCGCAAAGAACCACTTGAGATTCAAGACATTCTTAGAAAATACGAGATATAAGTTTGCTGATGTTCAGTTTAAGTATGGCATTCAGTGTAAGTAGGGCTGTCATCTCTAAATTCGCCGAACCCGTACAAAGGCTTCAAAAAACCCGGAAATTTGGCGTAAATCGCACTTTTTCTCTGGACGTGTCCGAAAATAACGTAATTAAAAAAAAAACGCTTTTTTTGTTGATTCACATAAAAAGTTCCGGAACCGGACGGCTCCCGGACGGCCTCCAAACTAGGACAAATCCGGACGGATGGCAGCCCTAAGTGTAAGCAAATTGGTAGTGATAGTGATAATGATAACCTACATACGTAAAGCTTTAGGATCAACCACACCGAAGCTCGACGTTAGCGTCAAGTCTGATACATTTGCGTTTACCGTGCGTCAACGTAGCAGCGGTGTGAACGCTCCTTTATGCCCTACACCGGTCTATCCCATTAGGCTCGTGCCTTGGTGTGCGTAAACTTTTTTGTTAATCGTTTTTTTTTATTTATTATTGTACTTTTTTAAATATTTGTGATCGTTTTTTACTTATGAAGTCGCTTAGGCATAGTGAGCGGTTGAGATGTGATAATGTTAATCATATCTTAAGAAATTGTAAGTCGTGATGCAAGTTTTTGTTTGTAGTAGGAAAGCTATGAAATGTCTTTCAGTAAAGTCCATAATGCTTATGGGGTTGTTTTCGCAAACGAAACTTCCTTTGGAGCGAGAAGCTTGAAACATTTTCTAAAATGTAAATATACGAACGAATGGAGGCCTGAATAATATAAATATAGTATATTTTGTCACAACACGTATATTAATGTACAGAGTTATATATATTTGTACTTAAATTGTGTAAAGCTTCTCTGAAATTATGTTTGAAAAAAATATTTGTGATCAATTTGATTTTTGTAATACTTTATCTGGGTCCGCTTGACTCGCTGTGATACAGGAACTTGGCCTGTGGTTTCTGTAAAAAGGTTTGCTTATCTCACTTTCAGGCACTTCCAGATTTTGGGTCGTTATAAAAATCTCCATAACTTTTTATGTTGATCGATTGTATAGGATGTGTTAAGTTTTAGTTTTTTTTTCTAATGTAAGGGGCCCAGTCAATTCCTAAAGAATAAAAATAGTTTTTAGCCTCGACGCTGTTCGCTACATAGCCATGGCTGGATAGATGTAAGAAAAAAAAAGAATTTGTGATAATTATAAAAAAAAGCTAACCGCAGCTATGTTTAAACATTGCTTCAACAAATAGGAATTGACTCAGTCCCGCGATATCAATGTAATATACTGTGAGTTTTGTAGTGTACAAGCAAAGACATCGTGTATAGTTGTGCGAGTGAGCGAGTGAGAGGCGAAGAGTGACCGGCTAGTATAAGTCTAGTTAATAGTTAGGCAAAAACTGTGAAAGCGCAGACAGAGAAATCAGTTTTTTTTCCTGCATCGGGGATCAACGGAGGTTCGCTTGTAAACTGTGATAAAATCGCAGTAAGCGGTGTTGACCCGGTTAAGTTAAGTTTGCACCTAGTCTGTATGCATTCACCTGGTGCTTTCTTAATCCGAACGGGTAGTCACCTAGGTCGATTCACGAGAGCTGGCACGAGTGGATTGAATGAGTGAATGATAATGTTGTGCATCATAAAATTACATACAGATTGGTTCAATAAATAATAATCGTCTTTTTGGGCAGTTATAAGACAGTATTGTCTAAAAATACTACTATTGCTTACCGAATCAACATGTATGCAACCATTTTGTGACGTTCATCATCATTCACTGATTTAATCAATTCGTGCCAGCGCTTGTCAATGGACCTATACTTGTATGAGTTGCCTTACCCGAAGTGCATACTTAACTCGATTGTGTTTGCACCTATACCGTATGAGTTGCTTTATACTGGGTGCATTCTTAACTCGACCGGGCAGTAGGGAACGGATGCGGCGGGACCTCGAATGCGGTCGTTGACAACGAATGGGCGCCCGTGGACGCGCCAAGCCAGTGCTGGGTCAAATGTTGTTACACTTGCTCAAACATTTGTGACAGATTCGCCATATTTTATCGTTTAGTGTTAACGGTTGACTACACCAATGGTCACGTCAGCTGTTAATATCTAACAGATTTGGGAAAGCATTTGCCGGTTTTTTGAACTATAAAGATGTTTTTATTACATCTAAGAGGCTTTATTTTTACCCACGAAACACGAAGAGGGAGGATTCTGTTGGAACAGTTCTCATACAAGATTGAGATGACTGCTTTCGTCCAAATCTGCGAAATAGTCGTTTGAAGTTAGTGCCTACAAACATCGACCTCTGCTGCTAGAAACTTGATAATTGAACTGACCAGTCAACGTAGACTCGATATTGTGAATGTATGACCTTGTCAAACTTTGCGAAGATTGTACACAACTATGTATTTATGCTTAAACTTGACAATGCTATGTTCAAAAATAAACTTCATAATGACTATTGGGAGTTATCACCACATCTGTTAACAATTACGAGCAACTGCATGTAATGCCCCCAATCCTGCGGCCGTTCGGTACTGGTTAAGCATCGTGTGTAATCCACGAACGTTCACTTTTAAACGCCGCAATTGGCCGCTATAAAAGCGCGCGAGTGCAAGAGAGCTTTGTACTACTGTTATGTAGATTTAAATTGGTCTGTGCGGCGTTCTAAGGGTGAAGCCAGACGGGCGTAATTTGAGTCGCGTAATTTCGGTCGCGCCATACTTAGCGTGACGTGATCACGTGACATAATGTATGGCGCGACCGAAATTACGCGAAACAAATTACGCTCGTTTGGGTTTATCCTAACAGTAAGTGGTCACCGAACGCTTCTGAGCATTATGTAATACTGGCTGCTCTAGTGTTACCCGCGTTTCGGATAGAAAGTAACCTATGTGTTAATCCAGGGTATCAACCTCCTCCTTACCATATTTTATCAAAATTGGTCCAGCCTTTTGAGCGTGAAGAAGTAACTAACACAAACTTTCGCCTTTATATTATTAGTGTGATGTTTGGAAGGCAAATAATTTGTTACACTATGCTCCGTAACGGCCAGTGAGTACCAACCCTAAGGTTAAAAGGTTGCACAATTCATTGTTGGTTAGTTGTTCCCAACAGTCATGATTGAAGACCATATTGAAGGCTTGATTGATGGGCTGTCAATGTATGTGCCATGCGGGCGAGGCCGCGTCCACCGGATGTGTTGTTGAATCCAAAATATTTCCTATAATATAAATTTTTATATCTGAATTTTGTGTTTTATTTAAGACATTACCTAAGTGAAGATTAATAAAGCCCCACCCACCCAACTAAAGGGGAAGGCTTTACTTTCAAATAATGCAAAGATCGACAAACAAAGCATAAGGAAAAATTTTAAAGGTTGCTTGGGCGTTAGCGTGGCGGAAAAGTTAACGTGCTGCGCTGGACCGGCAATCCAGAGGTATCGGGTTCGATCTCTTCTACCAGGTTACGCATTTAATTTTTTCTTTGAGCTTTGATCTTTGTATCAACGTTTTTATTTAATTATTGTGGTGCGTACCCACAATGACAAAATGAGACATTACATGTTTCGCAAATTTATAAACATTGAAAAAAACCCTGCCGTATCGTGCTTGCACAATCAGCATCAAAAGTTGCTGACAATTTTAATATGCAATTTGACACTGGATGTGGATCTGGACGCGTTCTGCAGAGAATGGCAGAACCGCACTGGCAAAAGGGTGGAGTGGAGAAAAGTAGGAGAGGCCACACTTCTGCACCTGGTATGTATCGCGCCGCATACAAATGAGGTGCAAAGTTAACGCAACCGATCATGTTTGTTGTAAGTTTTTTTTTTACCTCTCCCAGTGAGTCTGGTTTTGTGTAGGAGTATAACCCAGTAACGGAAATGTCTCCGCGCTACAGAAGTGATTAACTCTGCAGCGAAGAAATGAATAATATAGTATATTATTTTTTAAGGGAATAATTAAACGTACGCACTCCTAGGGTAAACATGTTATTAACGATAAAACAGTGAATTTGCACAAGTGTTGTTTGCTCGACAGACATGTTTCTGCTGAGGTACGGTAGGTACAGTCAAACAATATAAAACGAGTATTTTCTGAAATTGAAAAATAATCATTCAATTTGTTATCATGCAACTGTGGTCCATAGATATACCTTAAAAGTTAAAGCTAACATACGAATTAAAAACAAACATCATTGTAAGTTTTTAGAACCGAGTATAAAATGTAGACATACCTCAATAATCAAGTTGAACTAATAGTACTAATGAATCATCATCACAGTCATCTCTACCGATTTACATCTATAGGTATAATCCTGAACTGTCTATTCTCCGTCTCCGCGCATTTTGGCCAAGGACAATGCGAAACGAGGACCTGTGGAGGATATGTCACCAGTTCCCCATAAATGTGGACATCCAATGGAGATGGATAATAGGCCACACCATTCGTAGAAGAGAAACGAACTATGCAAGCATCGCTTTTGGAAGTCACCGGACGGAAGGTGTAGCCGTGGACGCCCAGTACACTCTTGGCGGCGCACCGTTGAAAGCGAGCTGCGAGCTATGGGACTGAGCTAGAACGAGGCTAAAGGAGTAGCAAGACAGGGCGCGAGCTTGGGCCTTCTGCACCTCCGGGGTGCCTTAGGACAACAACAATAACAGTCCTGAACAAGGTACCTACCGTCTACGCCCTCCCCCCATAAAGGATCTCATTAGTCCTTTCATATGGCCCGCTACTTGTGAATCTTTCTGCGTCTTCTAGTCCGACTACATAATATGTCTATTTACCCAGTGGTTGACTGGTAGATCGCCTTAACTTAAGGCATTAAATCCGCATTTTTTTTATTATTGCGCAATAAAGTGTAAATACCTAAATAAATAGTCCACAATAAATACAAAATTGACTGTACAACAACTACGTTGGGGAAAACGATAAAAAAACAAGTTATGGACTCAATATCTGTTCATTCGGTGGACGCGATCGAAGTGGAAGCATGGGAACTTTGTTGGTGGCGCTGGTGGCTTCTTTAGCGCTGTGTGGAGCCGGTAAGTGTTCCATTTTTGGGTGATTATTTGAGCGTTTTAATGCCTTGATCACACGTACCGAGTAAACGGGCGAGACAGTGCTCTCGGCCGATTACTCGGTGCGTATAAACATAGCGCCGAGTGCTCGGCCGAGCGCTCGGCCGAACAAAGCGGCGAGACAGTAGCTCGGCTCCTGTTCTATCTACTAGGCCGAGTGTCCACCCTCCCGCCTCCCCGCACTGTCTCGCTCGCTCACTCGGCCGGTCTGAACGTGCACTGTCTGCCACTCGGCGATTTTTTTACGATCCATCGTGTCCGAAAGTCTCAATGGAACGGAACTGACTATGCTAATTTCGAAACATGTGTAAACAGCTACTCACTTATATCACTGTCTCGGCCGAGAAACATATTACTGTCTCGCCCGTTTACTCGGTACGTGTGATCAAGGCATTACCGTCTCATTACTCGGTCGCTAGTATTGACGAACTCCGTATGAATTGTGGCGCCATTGTCTTGTACATAGATTAGAGTGTATGTCTTGTAAAGTCGGTGACCAATAATAGAAACTAAAGTAGACAAATTTGTTTGTCGGAACAGGTGTTTATTTGCACAGCAGTAAGGATGTGTTACGATATATTTGACCACTCTGACTGCTACTATGCTATTTCATAAGTTCATATAGTGGCTTTTTACAATTACTTATTATCAAAATTATGTTGATTGCTTTTACTAATCGGCCTTCATTGCGGACAGAGTAATTCGACGGAAAAAAGACAGTTTAAAGGCTCAAAAGAAGGGTATTTCACGTGTAATACCAAATGTCATGCATATATAATTAAAAGGGATTTTAATTTATTTATTTATTATGTCTGCCAACAGTGGTTACAATCATACAATATTCTTGTATAATATACGTAGACTTATAGCACAGTTAATATAGGCAAACACGGCATGCATACAGTTTTAGTTTAAAACTGCGCCGAGCGAAATGTGAAAAAATAGGCAGTTGCCGTTATGTAGACAACGTCAACACTAGTTGTTTAATCCATTTCTAAACTATATATTTAGCACTTCGAAGAATGTGTTAACAACTTCTCTGTGGAAAAAATATAAGATTATTAATATTTTACCCTAGAAAACTAAGTAAAGTTGGACGAAAATTGTAAAATCGTAAGCAAGCGTTAAGTGTTTTTTTTATACTTTTAACAATGGAAATCTATTCTGATTTTCAGTTCAAAAAAACCGGCCAAGAGCATGTCGGGCCACGCTCAGTGTAGGGTTCCGTAGTTGCCCAATGCCCATCCTTCACAATAGACGGGCTTAGCCCGAAGTTTAAATTACGAGAAAGATTTCAAGCTCTATAAAAAACGCCGTAGACGCCAAAATAACTGTAATTACTTATTGCCTTTTGGAAGTTATATTTACGCGCCATATTGAGTGGAATGCTTTAATGCAGTATGGCACTTAACTAATATGTGTAACGTTTGAAGTATAAGGGCACCGCCCGACACTTACGTCATTTTAAAGAAAATTATGAAATTTTGCGGTAACTCAAAACAGCTCAACCGATTTTATTCAATATAGTTTTCATTGAAAGTACTTATAAGGCCTCATTTTCATGATTTTTTCCATATTTTTTTGAGCCGTGGTTGTAGTTAGAGGGAGGGGCGCTATTTTTTTTATTTTCGGAGCGAATATTTACAAAACTGCTGACTTTATGAAAAAAATATGTTAGAAGACCCTATTACTCGTATTTTTAAAAGCCTATATAACGACACCCCACACACTAGTGTTGAAGCGAAAAAAAAATTACCACCACTTTAGGTCGAGAGGTGCCCGAAAAAAAGTTTTTTTTTTAGTTGTTATTTTACCGTTTTGTCGGCGTGATACATACACATACTCATACCAAATTTCAGTTTTCTAGTACTAATGATCACGGAGCTAAGCCGCGGACGGACTGACAGACGGACAGACGGACATGGCGAAACTATAAGGGTTCCTAGTTGACTACGGAACCCTAAAAAAAGATGAATGTTTACATTACAATTTGTCCGCATCAAATTCATTTATCAAAAAGTGTTTTTATTTCTCCATACATTTTTATTATGGCGTTCCGCGCCGATCTAAAATATCCAAAAACGCATTCCCCGCGCTCTATGGTTCAGTCGGCGCAGTCTTAAGTTGGTTTACGATAAGGAAAAAGGCTAGCTACAAAAGGATAAATAACTTTACTTAAAGAGAGAAAAATTATAAACAATTGTTTAGTTGGACAAGGTCTTAAAGTCTGTTATAAACTACAGTAAGGTAAACGGCCCTGTCCTCGACACGCTAATGCCTAATAGTTGACACCATGCTGTCACCTCTATTGCTAATGGCATAACATTCAAGATGGCAACTATTGGGACAATGTCGAACACGGAGACGTTTACCTTATTGGTTAGCCGCCTCAATCTAGAAAAAGATTTTTTGAAGTTAGTTACGAGGTCAATTGAGTTTATCATTCGTTACATGAATGAAACATAGGCTGAAGGAATACAAAAACAGTATCAATCGTGGGTGCTCAACCGAAACCTGATAAGGGAGTCAAAATGAATACCTAACTCCAGAGTTAGACTGCAGTCCACTTAAACGTAGGACTGATGAATTGTTTCCTAAAATGTTAAATGTAAGTTGTATATAAATCGTATCTTTAAAAGTTTGCAGTATTTAAATGTACACTAAACTAAAAACCTTGCAAGTAAAAACCAAAATAAACTAAAAAACACATATTTTTTTTAACGTTGCAATAAATTTTCGAATTGTGGATTGTAAGCAAAAACGATATTACGATCGATTATAAATCAATAATTAATTGTTGATACTAACGAAGTAATAAATTAATAAAACAGATGTATAAATAAAACTCGTCATAAACAGAAAGAGTTATACCCCGTTGATACAACAAACTATACATATATTATGTGACAGAATAATGAAATACGGCCATTCTCAAAACTATTTTTTTTTGCATGCGCGGGCCTCTAGTTTTTTTATATGTAACATTAGATGGATGCAATTTTTTTTATACATAGGTAATACTTTTGTCTAGAGGTATTTTGGATCTTTTAGTTCTAACAGTTCGGTATCTAGCTTATTTATTTTTTACAACACTTGTTCTCCAATTACCGTAGGCTGTCCGAATCCTATCTTAGCGGGGAAACTTGCGTCTCATTTTAGCTAGGAATGAAGTACATTTGTGACAACACAATATTCAGTGGCCAAATATATAATGTTTCGTATAATAAAGTAATTTATACACTACGACCACACGTTTAATTAATACACAAAAATTTCTGAATGTCCTGTCGAACGGTATAATTCACGTTGCTAATCCTTTCCGGAGTGCTCATACCTAAACTACGATAGATCGCGGTATCACCGTAACATCAAACGCGAGTGACTAGTAGTGCCGCGGCATTCGAACAGAGCGGACGTGACTGTATTGCTGTTTCTGTTCGCAATTCACGCAAGTATCTAATTACCGTTCCTTTGGTTTGAAAAAGGTATAATTCTCGTGCCTGTGTGTATTAATTATGTTTGTTAGCTTAGTGTGTTGCTATTTTTTGTAATGAACGTACCACGTGGCCTTAATGTATAACGATATTCCTTTATTTGCAATGTCATCTTGTATTTTAAAATAAAATTAAAATTGCCCTTGTTCTAAGTACCGTGGTGCTAATTACCGTAGATTTTCTAATTCCCGTAATATGAAAATTATAAAAAAAAAGAATGTTACTAAAAGTACCGTACTCACAAGCATTTTCAGGGTTTCGTACACAAAGAATGCCAAATTAAATACTATGTCCGTCCATCCGTCTGTCTGTCCATCTATTTACATCGGGCCCTGTAAGGGCCTTGTATAATCGCCCGTGTAGCTCCTTGCTCTTCCATACGGCCCTGCGGTCATCGGTGCTAAGCACCTTTGGTCTGCGCCAGTTCTCGTTTGCTAAGGAGAGAGAGGTGAGGCCTCTGTCAACTGCTACTACATCGCAATGAATCCCACATTCGTTGTTTAGGAAATACTCCCTAAGTCTGCACACCTGGTGGTTATAGAGGTCCTTGGCGTTTAAAAAGCCACGGCCTCCACACTTATGCGGGATGTACAGTCTCATAACTGACGAGCGTGGGTGTCCCATGCGGTGCGTAGTGAGCAGCTGACGAACCCTCGTAACCAGGGCGTCCAGCTCAGTCTGAGTCCACCTTAGTATGCCAAAGGAGTAAGTGAGCATAGGCATCACCCAAGCGTTGAAGGCGCGCGCCTTATTGCCACCAGACAAAAGACTGTTAAGTACTTTTGTCTAGCGACAAAAGAAACGCTCCTTCAACGCCTGCCTAATGTCTCCGTCAGCAATACCCAATGACTGTGACATACCAAGGTACCTGTAGGTTTCAGCTTCGGAGATAGACCTGAGGGACATTGCCTCAGAAAGTTGCAACTTTCCCCCGCTGTACATGCATGATCGCACACTTTTCTACACCAAACTCCATTTTGATGGCGCTACTGAAGGTTTCAGTTACTTCCAGTAGATCCACCAGATACTGGCGTTTTGGTGCATACAGTTTAAAATCATCCATGTACAGCAGATGAGAAATGGCCTCACCTCCTCTTTGAAGCCGAGAACCTAGTCCTGAATCCTTCAGCAGAGTGCTGAGCGGATTCAAGGCTAGGCTGAACCACAGAGGACTAAAACTGTCACCCTGGAAAATACCTCTCTCAATCCTTATTAAGTTCTGCGGGCCAGGGGGACCATCCCCGCCACCTGGTTAACGAAGGACTGTGGTCCACTGCCTCATACTTGCGCCTAAGAGGAAACTTAGAGCTGTGTCGATTTTATACAGCTCTAAGATCCTCTCCAGCCACGAATGAGGAACGGAATCATAGGCCTTCTTATAGTCAATCCAAGCGGCCGAGAGGGACCCCCTGTCCCCCGGACTTGTTGGCAAATGGTCGTATCAATGAGAAGTATATAGCTCCTTAGTACCACGGGACCCAACTCTACATCCATTCTGAGAAAAAGCCAAAACGTTTCTCGCAACAATGTGCGTGTTAATTTTTGTTCTTAGAATGGACGTAAGGAGCTTGTATAAGGTGGGCAAGCACGTGATGGGTCTATAGTTTTTCGCTTCCGTGGTAATACCGGACTAATGGAGCAGGAAGGTAACCCCAGTAGTCATGAACGATGGTAGGGAACCAAGCTCGAGGGCGTCTTGAAATTGTGTTGCCAGACGTTCGTGTGAGGATCAAACCACTTGATCCAAAAGTTGTGCAACCCGTCTGGCCCAGGAATTTTCCAGTTCTGGGTCGTACGGGCTGCACACCTTACCTCATCGGGGCTGATAGTCACAGCCCCCATGGCTTCGATCGGCTCACACTCACGTCTGACAACATTCATCCATTCGCCCTCGGTCTGCTCGACTGGCACCGACCAGTTACTACGCCAGAAGTTAATCATAGCAGTAGGATCCGGTAGTTGCCCGTCGCTCACACATCGGTCGGTTCCCTCCCACTTTCGGTATACCTTCCTTTGGTAACTTGGAAGAGACGGTAGTGCTCCAGCACTGGACTCCAGTCCATCCACACGCTCTCTGTGGCCACGAATACGGCTTGCCCATGCATAAACTTTCTGCTTTAGGTGGTGCGCTCTGTGATACATGCCATGTAATCACAGGGCCTGGTACCAGTCCCCGCCAAGGCTTGTGTCACGTATAGCGCATCACACGGGGGTGGTTGTTGCCCCCCCTAAAACAGATTAGCTTCATTGGCAATGAGAGTCTTATTATTCCTTTATTCGCTTTTATACTTAGGCTAGGTTTTGTTTTACAATAAATTTATATAAAAAATACATTACAAATATAAACACATTAAAAAAAACATAACCTAGGGTGCCGCCGGCAGCGGGGCAGGGCCCAGGCTACCGGTGGTTAGGGCTGCAGAGAGAGGAACCTCCTGACAATGCGCGCCGTGTCCAGGAGTACCGCCTTCTGTATCTGACCCTTGGTCCAGCCATCTAGCGAGAGTCTCTTAAGATGTTTGTCGAGCATCTTATTATTATTATTCTAATCCAGTCTGATCGAAAAAATATCTCAAATATTGCAACTTTCTTTTAATTGTTAATATTTACACAAATTAATAATTACCGTAGTCGTCAATAATACTAGTTCTAATTACCGTTTCAAGTAAAAAATAAAACTAATAATAACTCGAAAGTTACTTACACCAGTAGAGTGCCATTTAGATATATTAATAATATAGCTTAGTAAGGATCATATAACATATATAATGACTTCAATAAACGAAGGAAAAAAATGGCCACGGTAATTAGCCTGAGAACACCATATCGTGAGAATGACCCAATTACAGCTTTGAGAAAGTAAACATAACGTTGTCGTTCAAGATGTTTTTGCTTGAATCTGAAGCTTAATGTTACTTATTGAATAGTAGATTATTTGACAAAGGGCTAGAATAATCCATCACGACACGAAGTGATTATTTGGACGAGCGAACGCAGTGAGATAAAATATTGTATGCAACGTTGCATAAGTAAGTCAAAAAATGCTCGTGGCAATCCTCTTATACCTACAACTGTTGCATTAAATACTATTTTATATATAGTACCTCTACTGTCCAGAACGTGTTATACCTGAGTTTTATTCTGAATCTGTTGTCTTTCAGGTCAAGAACAAGCAGGCCAACCTCCGTGGGGTGTGCAAATAATTTGTTGCGGTCAGTGAGCTTTTAAGCTTTCGAGTCTCCCCCCCCCCCCCCTCTCTCTCTCTCTCTCTCTCTCGCTCTCTCACTCTCTCTCTCTCTCTCACACACTCTTATGCGGTCGAGACATTAACACTTTCACCTCGGGAGACGTACATTCGGGAGGCGTCATGTATTGACTGCTTAATATGGAAACACCCTACTGTACCTACTCATGACAGCAATAAATGAATATGAATTATTAGGAACCTCGTGACACGGCATCACATCTGCGGTTTGCGACTTTATCGTGGCAAAATTGCCACTCCGCCTACAGCCGAGTGAGCCGAACAGTTCTCATGGTTTTTATATGAAGGCAAATGCCTTATGCCTTTTTTATCTCTCTATCTCTCTCGCTCTCTCTCTCGCTCTCTCTCTCTCTCTCACTCTTATGCGATCGAGACTTTAACACTTTCACCTCGGGAGGCGTACATTCGATATTCGGGAGGCGTCATGTATTGACTGCTTAATATGGAAACACCCTACTGTACCTACTCATGACAGCAATAAATGAATATGAATTAGGAACCTCGTGACACGGCATCACATCTGCGGTTTGCGACTTTATCGTGGCAAAATTGCCACTCCGCCTACAGCCGAGTCAGCCGAACAGTTCTCATGGTTTTTATATGAAGGCAAATGCCTTATGCCTTTTTTATCTCTCTATCTCTCTCGCTCTCTCTCTCTCGCTCTCTCTCTCTCTCTCTCTCACTCTTATGCGATCGAGACTTTAACACTTTCACCTCGGGAGGCGTACATTCGGGAGGCGTCATGTATTGACTACTTAATATGGAAACACCCTACTGTACCTACTCATGACAACAATAAATGAATATGAATTAGGAACCTCGTGACACGGCATCACATCTGCGGTTTGCGACTTTATCGTGGCAAAATTGCCACTCCGCCTACAGCCGAGTCAGCCGAACAGTTCTCATGGTTTTTATATGAAGGCTAATGCCTTGTGCCGTTTTCGGCACATTGCTTTAATGTAGGAGTTTTGTCTGTGCAGCAGCATCTAATTTTCTAAATGGTCACGAAACAGCTCACGGTACATATGGTGACTAGAACCTCTAATGACTAGAGTTTAGATTTTACTACATTGAAGACAAGTTCATAAGTAGCCCTTTTTTGTTGAGTGACGTTTGCTATCTCTTTATAGCACGACTATGGTTGCATTATATTTTCAACCGGTTTCCATCAAGAAAAATATGTATTTATTTATTATACAGAAAACGAGCAAAACCATACTAAGCACAGTCCAAAGACTGTATACCTGAGTTTTATTTTGTAGTAAAGAATATGTTGTCTTCCAGGTCAAGAACAAGCAGGCCAACTTCCGTGGGGTGTGCAAGGTACACAAAATAATTTGTTGCAGCCAGTGAGCTGTGAAGCTTTCGGGTGTTTCTCTCTCTCTCTCTCTCTCTCTCTCTCTCTCTCTCTCTCTCTCTCTCTCTCTCTCTCTCTCTCTCTCTCTCTCTCTCTCTCTCTCTCTCTCTACGGCACCACATCTGCGGCCGGCGACTTTATCGTGGCAAAACTGACACTACTTTTTTGCATGAGTTTTGTCCGCAGCATCTAATTTTCACAACGGTCTAAGCACAGTCCAAAGACTGTATACCTGAGTTTTATTTTGTAGTAAAGGATCTGTTGTCTTCCAGGTCAAGTACAAGCAGGCCAACCTCCGTGGGGTGTGCAAATAATTTGTCGCCGTCAGTGAGCTGTTAAGCTTTCGGGTCTCTCTCTCTCTCTCTCTCTATCTCTCTTTTTCTCTCTCTCTCTCTCTATCTCTCTCGCTCTCTCTCTCTCTCTCTCTATCTCTCTCTCTCTCTCTCTCGCTCTCGTTCACTCTTATGCGGTCAAGACTTTAACACTTTCACCTCGGGAGACGTACATTAGGAACCTCGTGATACGGCACCATGCACATCATCGGCCGGCAACTATGGTGGCAAAGCTGCCACTCCGTCCACAACCGAACAGTTCCGTTTTCGGCACATTGCTTGTATGTAGGAGTTTTGTCTGTGCAGCAGCATCCCATGTTCTTAATGGTGATGTAACAGCTTACGGTAGATATATATAGTGACTAGAACCTCTAATGACTAGAGTTTCGATTTTACAACATTGAAGACAAGTTCATAAGTAGCTCTTTTCGTTCAGTGACGTTTGCTATCTCTTTAAAGCACTACTATGATTGCATTATTTTTTCAGCCGATTTCCATAACGAAAAATATTTTATTATTATTTATTTATTATACAGAAAAAAACAATATATTTAACAATAATGCAACGAGAAAAACCATACTAAGCACAGTCCAAAGACTGTATACCTGAGTTTTATTTTGCAGTAAAGAATCTGTTGTCTTCCAGGTCAAGTACAAGCAGGCCAACCTCCGTGGGGTGTGCAAGGTACACAAAATAATTTGTTGCAGCCAGTGAGCTGTTAAGCTTTCGGGTTTCTATCTCTCTATTTCTCTCGCTCTCTCTCTCTCTCTCTCTCTCATTCACTCTTATGTGGCCGAGACTAACACTTTCACCTCGAGAGACGTACATTAGCATCCTCGTGATACGGCACCACATCTACGACCGGCGACTAATACTTTAACGTTGGGTCTGATAAGTACCTTGAAAGAGAGTATACAAAATTCCGATTCCGCATACCAAAACCTCTTTCGGCCAACGGTTTCCTAAATTTTTACATCCCTTGGTACTTATATAACGTAGTAAATTAACACTGTGACATCAAAAAACTATCATCACCAAGGGAAGTTAAAATAAAATTGTTTTCTTGATTAAACATAAACAGTCTTAAATACTTGGATACTGAAGAAATCCTGCGAAGTATCAAATAATTTTCTTATTAAGATATAAATTAAACACATATAAATATAAGGTTGCACATACAGACACGCACACACACACACCCACACAACACACGTACACACATCGACTCACACACTTTCATTGGACATGTCTCTTTGTAAGTAATTATAGGTAATAAGGTACATAATTTTATTAACGGCTACCCGAATGCGAAATGTCTTACACTTAAATGTCGAAAATGTTTACTTAACGGTCACCACGATACAGGCCTAGCCTAGTATGGGATCACTAATTAATTGTAAAATTTCTATTTCTATCCTTTTAATAAACGATTTTTTTTATCGTGGCAAAACTGCCACTCCGTCTATTTATTTGCATGAGTTTTGTCTGTGTCGCAACATCTAATTTTCACAACGGTCCTGTCACAGCTCACGATAGATATCCTCTATGATAGATAGAGATAACCTCTAATGACTAGACTTTATCTCTTCGTGGCACGACTCCATAGTCATTCCATTTCAGCCGATTTCCACAACGATAAATTAATCTTTATATAGCACTGTCCAGAAAGCTTAGACCTGAATTTTATTCTCTAGTAAAGAATCGATTGTCTTCCAGGTCAAGTACAAGCAGGCCAATCTCCGTGGGGTGTTAAAGGTACACAAAATAATTTATTTCAATCAGGGAGTTGCTAATCTTTCGGGTATCTATGTCTCTCTCTCTCTCTCTGATTCACTCTTATGTGGTTGAGGCTTAAACACTTTCACGGACAGTACCTCAAGAGACGTACATTAGGTTATGACCCTCGTGACACGGCACCACATCTGCGGACGCCGCCATTATCGTGGCAAACCTGCCACTCCGTCCACAGCAGAACAACAGTTCTCGTAGTTTTTAAATGTTTTTCATATAGCACAACTATGGTTGCATTCTATTTCAACCGATTTCCATAACGAGAAATTATTCTTTATAAAGTACTGTCCAGAAAGTGTATACCTGAGTTTTATTCTGTAGTAAAGAATCTGTTGCCTTCCAGGTCAAGTACAAGCAGGCCAACCTCCGTGGGGAGTGAAAGGTACACAAAATAATTTGTTGCAGCCAGTGCACAGTGAGCTGTTAAGCTTTCGGGTTTCTATATCTCTCTCCTTCTCTTTCTCTCGCTCTCCCTATCGCTCTCTTTCTCACACACACATACACACCTTCACTGTTATGCGGTCGAGACTAACACTTTCACCTTGAGAGACGTACATTAGGATCCTCGTGATACGGCACCACATCTGCGGCCGGCGACTTTATCGTGGCAAAACTGACACTCCGTCTACAGCCAAACAGAACTCAGGTTTATTTAATTTTCGATTGTCGGACTCCAGACCGTCAACATCTGATGATGCCTCGTAAAAGGGCGAAACACGTGTGGAGTACGTTCTGTTATTTTGGTGGTAGTTGGTTTTATTTATTTGCGGATTTATTTTTGCCACCGTGGTGGGAGGGTGGGACCATTAAATGCGTGTCTTGTATGTATGAAAAAATACGCAAATAAGTATAACGGGCTAGCACAAATTTAACTGGCACAAAATTATATCGCGGAATAGCAAAGCAATATTATTATTTTAATCTAATCTTCAAAATGGTCCTGCAACAGCTCACAGTAGATAGTGACTAGAACCTCTAATGAGTTTCGATTTTGGAATACTTATAAAACTTTTCAAAAATGGTTCGTCTAGGTATGGTTGCATTCTGTTTTCAACCGATTTTCATTACGCGAAATTATATTTTATAATAAATGTATACCTGAGTTTTATTTTGTAGTAAGAAAACTGTTGTCTTCCAGGTCAAGTACAATCAGGCCAACCTCCCTGGTGTGTGCAAGGTACACAAAATAATTTGTTGCTGTCAGTGAACTGTTGAGCTATCGGGTTTCTATCTCTCTTATTCACTCTTCTGCGGTCGAGATCTTAACTCTTTTACGGGTAGTACCTCGAGAGACGTACATTAGGTTAGGACCCTCGTGAGGGCGCACCACATCTGCGGTCGACAACTTTATCAAGGCAAAACTGCCACTCTATCTACAGCCGAACAGTTCTCATAGTTTTTACATGAAGGCCTTGTGCTGTCTTTGGCACATTACTTTTATGAACAAGTTTTGTCTGTGACGCAGCGTTTAACTTTCAAAATGTGCCTGTCACAGCTCACAGTAGATATAGTGACTAGAACCTCTACTGACTAATTTCGATTTTAGAATACTAATAAAACTTTTCGAAAATGGTTCGACTAGGTATGGTTGCAGGCTATTTTCAACCGATTACCATAGCGATAAACATTGTTTAATATAGCGTTGTCCAGATAGCTGAGTTTTATATTGAAGTAAAGAATCTGTTGTCTTCCAGGTCAAGTACAAGCAGGCCAACCTCCGTGGGGTGTGAAAGGTACACAAAATAATTTGTTGCAGCCAGTGAGCTGTTAAGCTTTCGGGTTTTTATTTCTCTCTCTCTCTCTCTCCCTCCCTCTCCCTCTCACACTCTCATTCACTATTATACGATCGAGGCTTTAACACTTTCACCTGTTATTTGACTAGTGTTAATCGCCCGCTTGATCTGAGGTCTAATTCGTTGTCGGGGTTATGTCACTCATCACTTTTTCTCCACAAAATGTTTCGGTCTTATCTGACTTAAAGCACTTTTCGTACGTATTTCGTACTACTTATTTCATTTTCACAATTATTGTAATGTAATTGATATGGACATTTACCAATAAATAATCTGAAATCTGTCCTCCAGGTCAAGAACAAGCAGGCCAACCTCCGTGGGGTGTGAAAGGTACACAAAATAATTTGTTGCAGCCAGTGAGCTGTGAAGCTTTCGGATTTCTATCTCTCTCATTCACTCTCATGCGGTCGAGATTTTAACACTTTTACGGACAGTGCCTCGAGAGACGTACATTAGGTTAGGACCCTCGTGATAGCGCACCACATCTGCGGACGGTGACTTTATCGTGGCAAAACTGCCACTTCGTCTACAGCCGAACAGTTTTCGTAGTTTTTATATGAAGGCAAATGCCTTGTGCTGTTTTCGGCACATTACTTTTATGTACGAGAATTGTCTGTAACGCAGCATCTAAATTTTAAAATGGTCCCGTCGCAGCTCACAGTAAATATAGTGACTTAGAACCTCGGACTGGAGTGTCCATTTTGGAATACTAATAAAACTTTTCGAAAATGGTTCGACTAGGTACCTATATGGTTGCAGGCTATTTTGAACCGATTTTCATAGCGAGAAATATTTTTATATATACCATTGTCCAGAGAGTTTATACCCGAGTTTTATATTGTTGTAAAGAATGTATTGTCTTCCAGATCAATTACAAGCAGGCCAACCTCCGTGGGGCGTACAAGGTAGGTACACAAAATAATTTGTTGCAAGAAATGATAGGCATGTAGCATAAACAAATGCTTTTATAATCTAAATAACAGCGTTAAGGTTATCTGGGTTTTTTTAGTTAGTTCCCTCGTGACACAGAACCTCATCTGTGGATGGCGACTTTATCGTGGCAAAACTGCCACTCCGTCTACAGCCGCAGAGTTACACAGGCACACTACTTTTTTGTATGAGTTTTGTTTGTACCACAGCATCTAATTTCAAAATGGTCCTCATCCTCCTGGTAGTAACATCTCACGATAGATAGTGTCTCTAGAACCTCTTGACTAGAGGTTCCATATTACAATCTCTCTGTTCTCTAATGTTCCAGATTCAAATCTAAAATGCGACAACACTACCAACCACGAGGTCCTCGCGTGTCGCTTCCCGTGTCCCCCGCAGCGCACGTGCCAGAATTTCCGTGGGCCCGAGCCGCCGTGCGCCCCATCTTCGCAGCCGTGCACCAAACAGTGCGTGTGCGCCGATGGGTACGCGAGGAACAAGTGGGGAGGGAACTGTGTTACTATTGCGCAGTGCGGTAAGCGGTAGTGTCTAAATACCGTAAAACTAGCTAACTATTAGTCCGGCTCTTGAAACTCATTCATTTCTATCATGATCCTTATTCTATCAGCAGTAGCGGCGGTATGGTAGGGCGCGGTAGGGCGCCGGATATGAAGGGTCGCCCAGGCGCCTCTTTATATCCTCTCGCTCGTTGAGCGAGGCCTTTTCTAACTCGTATATTCCCAAAATTTTGCAAAAAAACTCGTTATGATTAGGGGGCGCCGTAGAAATCTCGCCCAGGGCGCTGGTAGTGCTAAAACCGGCACGTGTCTATCAGAGTAGGTATGTATTAGAGTTTATATGTAAATAATAATCACTAATCGTCATTAACGAGTTATTTTCCAGTTAGTTTCGACCATAGTTGATTTGACTGTACTTTAGTGGGGTTGGGTTTACTCTAAATCTTCTTCATGCAAAACAGGTTTGCTACACGTACTAAACAACCTATGCAGATGCGCACATCAGTTTCTTTATTCAGGTAAAATCTATACGCGTTGTAGCCACTCATTGAGGTGTGCACGCGTTGCTCTAGTTTATAGCCACGCCCACGACAAATTGCGTCACATTTTACACCAACAACCCAAAAAATACAGTTCTCAACCGGCTTTTACGATCAACTAAAGAAAAAATATTCGGTGCCTTGGGCATTTTCGCTTCACATCAATAGACGCTACCATATAATATGTCAGCTCGTTACTTTACTAACAACAGCAACGTCTTTTTTCAGATAAATGCCCCGGCTATAACCAGTACTTCTCCTGTGACGGCCCCTACTCCGAGGATTGCACTGGCTGCTGCCACTGCGCCGAAGGATACGAGCGAGACGCCAACAATACTTGCGTCTCTACCACTCCTCCTCCTGTAGATACGCATCCATCGCCACCCCCACCACCGATAGTATTGCCTTCACCGCCTGTTGAAGGACCACAGCCTATTACTACTGGACCACGAAGTTAGTACATGTAACTATAGTTCGTTTATCAACTGGCATCTGCCATGCGCCGAAGGATACGAGCGAGACGCCAACAATACCAACGTCTCTACCACTTCTCACCACCACCACGGATAGTTCTGCAGGCGTGACCCGTTGAAAGACCGCAGCTACTTCTGGGCCACGAAGCGAAGCTGTTACCTTTTCATTTTAGTTAGTTTATCAACTACCAGCAGATGAGCGAGACGTAAACAACTGCGAGCTACTTACTCCTCCAGGGGACACGCTCGTTACCACTCCCACCACCGATGATACTACCTTCACAGGCGGTTGAAGGTCCACAGCCTGTCCTGCTAGGCCACGAAGTTAGTAGTTAGTTAGTAGTTTATTACTGGTACTAATGTTAAAAAAGTGAGTGCAATACAAGCCAATAAACTTCGTGTTTGGCGAAATTTGTTATAAAATGTGTACCATGCTTTTTTGAAATAAATAAATAAAATAAATATTAAATTAGTACATTTCACTTTACTTTGATTACCAGTCTATTTCAAAATTAGAATGAGAATTCACAGCTTTTGTAAACTATCTTACTTTTGTAAACTATCTGACGTAAGTATATCTTACCAAACAGTAGGTAAAGTATGAACTTTAGGACGCAATCAAGCCTCCCAGAGCAATATACACCTACTCTTAAGTTCTTCTCAAGTGTGCTCTTATGCAATACTAACCTCTGAGATACAGGCAATTGCCTAGTTCAGTTCAGGGGTCAGTATCTGCGACCAGCAATTTGATACTATTTGTGCAAATCTGTATTTTTACCTGTAATGTAATGTAACACAACGCTTATTGTACAATAAATACATTATTATTATTATTATATTAATACTCTGGGACACGAGGTCTCTGCTTGCATGTTCGAGTACTGTCAGAGAGGACTTGTCTGAACTTGAAGTTACCACTACCCCTCTGTGGCCCTAATACGTTCCTCCCTTGCAAGTCGAAATGCGTCTGTAACGAGGGTTATGCGAGGAACCAGGAGGGATCGTGTGTCACCATAGAACAATGTGGTCATAAATAAATTCCTGATTTCCATTCATATAAATCTTCAGAATCATTCAAGAGAATAATGGAGGAAAAAAAATCGAGATCGAATCAGAAATTATAGATTGAGTGGTAGTAGGCGAAGACTAATAATTTAGAAGTTTAGAATTATATACCTTTGCATTTGTTGTATAGCTGATGTCATCTTCTGTTCTACTTCTTATAACACTTTGAAATTCCACATACCAAATAATATAGTCTTCTCATTCTTCTTCGTATCCTTTAATACGCTGGGGTGCTGAACTCAAATTATCGTCCTCTATTTGGAGGAAAGGCTCGAGCAGCTCGGATTGCATTTTCACATGGCATTTCTTTAATTTACCGTAATATTTTTATTTTTATTTTTACATAATTTGCATATACTCTTACATACATATATATATTGCTTCGTTTTTGACACAAGTCGCTCAGTATGCTGTCCCGCGAAACCGTCCCTCTGGCTCTACAGAAAACCAGCGCCGTGGGCATTGCTATACCTAGGAAAGCCAACAGTATTGCTGAGAGGAGACCATTTCGGATGCACATCTCTTTATGTACAATGTCTTTAATACCTATCTAATATTGTAAATTGTAATGATGTGTTATCTTGAAAAAAGCTTTTCCTATTCTATTCTATTTCTCATCCCTGGGATAAAATAGCATAACTCTTCCTCGACTGAGCGACGCCTAGTTCTTTTGGCATATCCCATTTTTTTATTCATAAAAGTAATTGATACGGTTAATTGGCCTAGTGGTTTTTCTTTTTTTTTCTTTAATGAAAAGTGATTTTATTGATTTCTATGAAGATGTCTTAGTATGTATGATTAGTATGTATACAAGAAAAGATAGGCAAGTTCCATAAACAAATGCGCTTATTACATAAATAATAGCGTTACGTTATTTATGTTTTTTTTTAAGTTAGTTTCCTCGTGACACAGAACCTCATCTGTGGACGGCGACTTTATCATGGCAAATCTCAATCTGCCACTTCGTCTACAGCCGATTGTTTTTAAATGAAGGCCATGTGCCGATTTTGACTTTTATGTACAAGATTTATCTGTGCCACAGCATCTAATTTTCAAAATGGTCCTGTCACACCTCACAGTAGATATGCGACTAGAACGTCTAATGACTAGAGGTTCCATTTTAGAATCTCTCCGTTCTCTAATGTTCCAGATTCAAATGTAAAATGCGACAACACTACCAACCACGAGGTCCTCGCGTGTCGCTTCCCGTGTCCCCCGCAGCGCACGTGCCAGAATTTCCGTGGGCCCGAGCCACCGTGCGAGCCGCCTTCGCAGCCGTGCACCAATCAGTGCGTGTGCGCCGATGGGTACGCGAGGAACAAGTGGGGAGGGAATTGTGTTACTTATGCGCAGTGCGGTAAGCGGTAGTGTCTAAATACCGTAAAATTAGCCAACTATAGTTCAATCACCCAACACTTGAAACTCATTCATTTCTATCAAGGTCCTTATTCTATCAGCAGTAGCGGCGTTAGGGTAGGGCGCGGTAGGACGACCGCTCAGGTCTTCTTACTCGTAAATTCCCAAAATTTTGTGAAGAACTCGTTATGTTTAGGGGTCGCCGTAGAAATCTCGCCCAGGGCGCTGGTAGTGCAAAAACCGGCACTGTCTATCAGAGTAGGTATCTATTAGAGTATTTAGAGTTTATATATAATAATTACTAATTGGTCATTAAGGAGTTATTTTTGAGTTAGTTTGGACCATAGTTGTGTGGACTGGACTTTAGTTGGGTTTGGTTTAGTTAGGTTTTACGGTACTCTAAATCTTCTTCAGGCAAAACAGGCTTGCTACACGTACTAAACAACCTATGCAGATGCGCACATCAGTTTCTTTATTCAGGTAAAATCTATACGCGTTGTAGCCACTCATTGAGGTGTGCACGCGTTGGTCTAGTTTATAGCCACGCCCACGACAAATTGCGTCACATTTTACACCAACAGCCCAAAAAATACAGTTCTCAACCTGCTTTTGCGATCAACTAAAGAAAAAATATTCGGTGCCTTGGGCATTTTCGCTTCACATCAATAAACGCTACCATATAATATGTCAGCTCGTTACTTTACTCACAACAGCAACGTCTTTTTTCAGATAAATGCCCCGGCTATAACCAGTACTTCTCCTGTGACGGCCCCTACTCCGAGGATTGCACTGGCTGCTGCCACTGCGCCGAAGGATACGAGCGAGACGCCAACAATAATACCTGCGTCTCTACCACTCCTCCTCCTGTAGATACGCATCCATCGCCACCCCCACCACCGATAGTACTGCCTTCACCGCCTGTTGAAGGACCACAGCCTATTACTACTGGACCACGAAGTTAGTACATGTAACTATAGTTCGTTTATCAACTGGCATCTGCCATGCGCCGAAGGATACGAGCGAGACGCCAACAATACCTGCGTCTCTACCACTTCTCACCACCACCACGGATAGTTCTGCAGGCGTGACCCGTTGAAAGACCGCAGCTACTTCTGGGCCACGAAGCTGTTACCTTTTCATTTTAGTTAGTTTATCAACTACCAACAGATGAGCGAGACGTAAACAACTGCGAGCTACTTACTCCTCCAGGGGACACGCTCGTTACCACTCCCACCACCGATGATACTACCTTCACAGGCGGTTGAAGGTCCACAGCCTGTCCTGCTAGGCCACGAAGTTAGTAGTTAGTTAGTAGTTTATTACTGGTACTAATGTTAAAAAAGTGAGTGCAATACAAGCCAATAAACTTCGTGTTTGGCGAAATTTGTTATAAAATGTGTACCATGCTTTTTTGAAATAAATAAATAAAATAAATATTAAATTAGTACATTTCACTTTACTTTGATTACCAGTCTATTTCAAAATTAGAATGAGAATTCACAGCTTTTGTAAACTATCTTACTTTTGTAAACTATCTGACGTAAGTATATCTTACCAAACAGTAGGTAAAGTATGAACTTTAGGACGCAATCAAGCCTCCCAGAGCAATATACACCTACTCTTAAGTTCTTCTCAAGTGTGCTCTTATGCAATACTAACCTCTGAGATACAGGCAATTGCCTAGTTCAGTTCAGGGGTCAGTATCTGCGACCAGCAATTTGATACTATTTGTGCAAATCTGTATTTTTACCTGTAATGTAACACAACGCTTATTGTACAATAAATACATTATTATTATTATTATTATATTAATACTCTGGGACACGAGGTCTCTGCTTGCATGTTCGAGTACTGTCAGAGAGGACTTGTCTGAACTTGAAGTTACCACTACCCCTCTGTGGCCCTAATACGTTCCTCCCTTGCAAGTCGAAATGCGTCTGTAACGAGGGTTATGCGAGGAACCAGGAGGGATCGTGTGTCACCATAGAACAATGTGGTCATAAATAAATTCCTGATTTCCATTCATATAAATCTTCAGAATCATTCAAGAGAATAATGGAGGAAAAAAAATCGAGATCGAATCAGAAATTATAGATTGAGTGGTAGTAGGCGAAGACTAATAATTTAGAAGTTTAGAATTATATACCTTTGCATTTGTTGTATAGCTGATGTCATCTTCTGTTCTACTTCTTATAACACTTTGAAATTCCACATACCAAATAATATAGTCTTCTTCTTCTTCTTCGTATCCTTTAATACGCTGGGGTGCTGAACTCAAATTATCGTCCTCTATTTGGAGGAAAGGCTCGAGCAGCTCGGATTGCATTTTCACATGGAATTTCTTTAATTTACCGTAGTATTTTTATTTTTATTTTTACATAATATGCATATACATACATATATATATATATATATATATATATATATATATATATATATATTGCTTCGTTTTTGACACAAGTCGCTCAGTATGCTGTCCCGCGAAACCGTCCCTCTAGCTCTACAGAAAACCAGCGCCGTGGGCGTGGGCATTGCTATACCTAGGAAAGCCAACAGCATTGCTGAGAGGAGACCATTTTGAATGCACATCTCTTTAGTACAATGTCTTTAACCCTTTATTTGGCAAAGACATAAAAAGTGTAAATTTTCTAGTTTTTTATTTTGTTTGATCTTTTAGGTATAAAATGTGATTGGAAAGAATAGTTAAAAAAATCTAGCTTTTCCAGTTTTCCTGAAAACTAATGTATACCACAGTATACAATGCCAATAGAATGAAGTATTACAATCATATACTAATGTATACTTACTGTGATATACAATGTCAATTATGCAACAGAAAGGTAATTTTACATAAAAAGAACAATTTATTTAGAAACTATTATTTTATTTTGTGCGAAAGCTCAGGAAACATTTTCCCTGTCACAAAACAAAGCTTTACATTGCATTTCAGGCAATATACCGTTGTCAACTTCTGGCATATCAACTATGCCCATTATAATTTGTATGGCAATAAAATCTACAAGTGAATGGTCGGTTAATTGAATCGATTTTCCAGTTTTTTTCAAATAAATAAATAAATAAATATTAAGGGACAATCTTACACAAATCGACCTAGTCCCAAACTAAGCAAAGCTTGTACTATGGGTACTAGACGACGATAAACATAATATATAAATACATATATAGATAACATCCATGACCCAAGAACAAATATTTTGCACAAATATTTGCCCCGGCCGGGATTCGAACCCGGGACCGCCGACTCAGTAGGCAGGTGTCTACCAACCGAGCCAAACGCGTCGTCAAATGAGTAAATGTTAGTCTGTTCTGTTATGAAGGATATTATATCAGGAGAAAATAATTTGTTAAAATAATCAAGGGATGAACCGTCAGGTATGTCTTCGTAATCGCCGTCATCTTGGTGTTCTAGTATAGCTGCATGTTGAAATACTGCTTTTTGCTTTTTAAACCTTTTTATTTTTTTAAGCCCGCTTCGCCACAGGAGCGATTCGTTTTTTAGCCGGAGTTTTTCTTGTGGTTGATGGTGTGGTTCGAGGGTTAGCATTGGTTACAGATGGAAGGGACGGTAATGAAGACATTAATGGCATCTTTAAAAAGTCTGGTTCCTGTGTCGATAAACGGCATTTTTTTTAGAATTTTTGGGGTCAAAGGAAAATTTTCTTCGGCGCCAGAAGGTCCTTTTTTCTGTGTTAACTCTTTCTGTGACGTCTTCATCAGAGCTACATAGTAGACTTAAACGTTCAAGCAAAAAATCCAAGGCTGGCGTTGAAGACGATCATTTAGGGGAAGAAAGCTCCCTAAAGACTCGAACCTTTTTTTTTCATCATCGCATTCGGTATGAGGGCCAATATTTCGCAGATCTAGTCTGTACCACATGCTGTTAAGACGCAAAGAAGGAAAAAATAAACTAAAACACCCCAATACCAAGCTGCATTCATATTTGACAAAGTATATCCCGGTATACATACAAATTAAGTCCGTTCTTGGCAAAGTATATCACGGTATACATACAAGTTTAGTTGCCTTAGTGCCCGTTCTTGGCAATGTATACTGTGAGATACAAACAACTTTAGGCGATTGCAGTTAGTGGCAATTAGTGCAAATCGAAATTAAAATCTGACACAATCCAAAGGCAAACATTTACAATTATACCCAATCCGCATTCCGCCCCAAAACATTGCTATAAATATTTTAAAAAGTAATAAATACTTTGCGAAGCGTGTGTGCTCTCCGCAGGTCCACCAATGTGACCTTCGACTGACGGCTAAAAAATTTTACCCGTATGTACTCAGAACTATTTTTGCCTAAATTAGGACAAATTGTGTGACCAGATTTAATATTAAATTTTCACTTAGAAGTTTCAGAAGACTGTGTAGATTTTTTTTAATGAATGTATCTCACAGTATACGACGTCAATTAAAGGGTTAATACTTATCTAATATTGTAAATTGCAGTGATGTGTTATCTTGAAAAAAGCTTTTCCTATTCTATTCTATTTCTCATCCCTGGGATAAAATAGCATAACTCTTCCTCGACTGAGCGACGCCTAGTTTTTTTGGGATATCCCATTTTTTATTCATAAAGGTAATTGATAAGGTTAATTGGCCTAGTGGTTTTTCTTTTTTTTTTCTTTAATGACAAGTGATTTCATTGATTTCTATGAAGATGTCTTAGTATGTATGATTAGTATGTATACAAGAAAATATAGGCAAGTTCCATAAACAAATGCGCTTATTACATAAATAATATATAGCGTTACGTTATTTATGTTTTTTTTTTAAGTTAGTTTCCTCGTGACACAGAACCTCATCTGTGGACGGCGACTTTATCATGGCAAATCTCAATCTGCCACTTCGTCTACAGCCGATTGTTTTTAAATGAAGGCCATGTGCCGATTTTGACTTTTATGTATGAGTTTTATCTGTGCCACAGCATCTAATTTTCAAAATGGTCCTGTCACACCTCACAGTAGATATGCGACTAGAACATCTAATAATAATAATAATAATAATAAATATTAAGGGACAATCATACACAAATCGACCTAGTCCCAAACTAAGCAAAGCTTGTACTATGGGTACTAGACGACGATATACATAATATATAAATACATATATAGATAACATCCATGACCCAAGAACAAATATTTTGCACAAATATTTGCCCCGGCCGGGATTCGAACCCGGGACCGTCAACTCAGTAGGCAGGTGTCTACCAACCGAGCCAAACGCGTCGTCAAATCTCATGACTAGAGCTAGAGCTAGAGCTAGAGCTAGAGCAATCTAATGACTAGAGGTTTCATTTTAGAATCTCTCCGTTCTCTAATGTTCCAGATTCAAATGTAAAATGCGACAACGCTACCAACCACGAGGTCCTCGCGTGTCGCTTCCCGTGTCCCCCGCAGCGCACGTGCCAGAATTTCCGTGGGCCCGAGCCACCGTGCGAGCCGCCTTCGCAGCCGTGCACCAAACAGTGCGTGTGCGCCGATGGGTACGCGAGGAACAAGTGGGGAGGGAATTGTGTTACTTATGCGCAGTGCGGTAAGCGGTAGTGTCTAAATACCGTAAAATTAGCCAACTATAGTTCAATCACCCAACACTTGAAACTCATTCATTTCTATCAAGGTCCTTATTCTATCAGCAGTAGCGGCGTTAGGGTAGGGCGCGGTAGGACGACCGCTCAGGTCTTCTTACTCGTAAATTCCCAAAATTTTGTGAAGAACTCGTTATGTTTAGGGGTCGCCGTAGAAATCTCGCCCAGGGCGCACAGGGGGCGGGTAGTGCAAAAACCGGCACTGTCTATCAGAGTAGGTATCTATTAGAGTATTTAGAGTTTATATATAATAATTACTAATTGGTCATTAAGGAGTTATTTTTGAGTTAGTTTGGACCATAGTTGTGTGGACTGGACTTTAGTTGGGTTGGGTTTAGTTAGGTTTTACGGTACTCTAAATCTTCTTCAGGCAAAACAGGCTTGCTACACGTACTAAACAACCTATGCAGATGCGCACATCAGTTTCTTTATTCAGGTAAAATCTATACGCGTTGTAGCCACTCATTGAGGTGTGCACGCGTTGGTCTAGTTTATAGCCACGCCCACGACAAATTGCGTCACATTTTACACCAACAGCCCAAAAAATACAGTTCTCAACCTGCTTTTGCGATCAACTAAAGAAAAAATATTCGGTGCCTTGGGCATTTTCGCTTCACATCAATAAACGCTACCATATAATATGTCAGCTCGTTACTTTACTCACAACAGCAACGTCTTTTTTCAGATAAATGCCCCGGCTATAACCAGTACTTCTCCTGTGACGGCCCCTACTCCGAGGATTGCACTGGCTGCTGCCACTGCGCCGAAGGATACGAGCGAGACGCCAACAATAATACCTGCGTCTCTACCACTCCTCCTCCTGTAGATACGCATCCATCGCCACCCCCACCACCGATAGTACTGCCTTCACCGCCTGTTGAAGGATCACAGCCTATTACTACTGGACCACGAAGTTAGTACATGTAACTATAGTTCGTTTATCAACTGGCATCTGCCATGCGCCGAAGGATACGAGCGAGACGCCAACAATACCTGCGTCTCTACCACTTCTCACCACCACCACCGATACTTCTGCCGGCTGGCGCGACCCGTTGAAGCACCGCAGCCACTTCTAGGCCCCGAAGCTGATACCTTTTCATTTTAGTTAGTTTATCAACTGGCAGCAGCTATTGCGATACAAAATGTGAGCGAGACGCAAACAACTGCGAGCTACTACTCTTCCACCTCCACCATCGATAGTACTACCTTCACAGCCGGTTGAAGATCCACAGCCTGTTCCTGCTAAGCCACGAAGTTAGTACATTTTACTTTACTTTGATTACCCAGTCTATTTAAAAATGAGAATGAGAATTGACAACTTTTGTAAACTGAATCTGACGTTTATCTTACCGAACAGCAAAATATGAACTTTAGGACGCTATCGAGCCTCCCAGAGCAATATACACCTACTTTAAAGTTCTTCTTCTCAGGTGTGCTCTTATGCAATACTCTGGGACACGAGGTCTCTGCTTGTATGTTCGAGTACTGTCCTCCAGAGAGGACTTGTCTGAACATAAAGTTACCTCTACCCCTCTGCGGTCCTACGTTCCTCCCTTGCAAGCCGAAATGCGTCTGTGACGAGGGCTATGCGAGGAACCAGGAGAGATCGTGTGTCACCATAGAACAATGTGCTAATAAATAAATTCCTGATTTTTATGCATATAAATCTTTAGAATCATTCAAGAGAATAATGGAGGAAAAAAAACCGTCCAAGTGCGAGTCGGACTCGCGCACCGAGGGTTCCGTACAAACCTGCAAGGTTTACAAAGTTCTTATAATTTTTTTTTTTTCACGGGTTAAAGGCAATTAGATCTAAGTATTTGATATGAATTTCAACTTGATAGCTATACGCGTTCATGAGGAAAAAAGTAATAAGTTTATATTTATTAAAAAATATATATTTTGTAATGTAACTAAAAATTTAAGGTTTTCGGAATTTTTCCTTTATGTGTGCTATAAAACGTTGCTTCATGCCAAATTTCAAGATTCTAGGTCGACTGGAAGTACCCTTTAGGTTTTGATTCCCTTGCGAGTACTTGCGAGTTTCAAAATATGCAGCAGCAGCAAGAAACAGCAATTTATGTTTCTTTTGATTGCGTTGACATAGAAGTTTGATTTTGTTACAGCTTAAAGGTATTATAGACCTGAGTATTTGGTATGAATTTCAATTTAATACCTCTACGCGTTTATGAGGAAATGGGTAGTAAGTTTAAAATTATTAAAAAAAAAAAATATTATGTGATGTAACTAAAAATTTATGGTTTTCGTAATTTTTCCTTTATCTATGCTATAAGACGTTGCTTCGTACCAAATTTCAAGATTCTGAGTTCACGGGAAGCACCCTGTAGGTTTTGATTCCCTTGCAAGTGTCGAAAATTTGCGGCATAAACGGCTGTATCTTTTGATTGCGTTGGCTTAGAAGTTTGATTTTTTCACAGCTTCAAGGGACAGTAGACCTGAGTAATTGATATAAATTTCAGCTTCATACCTCCACGCGTTCCTGAGAAAAAGGGTCTTGACAGACGGACGGACGGACGGACAGACGGACAACAAAGTGATCCTATAAGGGTTCCGTTTTTTCCTTTTGAGGTACGGAACCCTAAAAATCGAGATCGAATCAGAAATTATAGATTGACTGGTAGTGGGCGAAGACCAATAATTTAGAAGTTTAGAATTATATACCTTTGCATTTGTTGCATAGCTGATGTCATCTTCTGTTCTACTTCTTATAACACTTTGAAATTCCACATACCAAATATAGTCTTCTTCTTCTTCGTATCCTTTAATACGCTGGGGTGCTGAACTCAAATTATCGTCCTCTATTTGGAGGAAAGGCTCGAGCAGCTCGGATTGCGTTTTCACATGTCATTTCTTTAATTTACCGTAATATTTTTATTTTTATTCTTACATATATCGGGTTATAGTACATTACGGCAGAGACCAGTAAGTAAGCCATACTGGCCGAGTAGGAATTAGACGGACCGAGCCGTAGGCGAGGTCCGGATATAATACGAGGCCAGGATGGCTCTTACGGTCGAAGCAAGTATAGTGCTTTTCTCAAAAATTAAACAAGAAAATTAGATTAAAATTATATTTTGTAGGTGACATTCATATTCGGCCATATTCCAATGAATATTTTTGTTATATCCCATTTTTATTATTACACATTGTGATATTCGTCGTCGCAGGCACCATTAACTCCCATGATAACAACCTATAACAAAAATAATTATGAGTTTATACTTGGATAAAATATATAGTTATATCGTTATCAAATAGTGGCAGCATTTATTTACCTTCATCGCCAAAATGGTTATCATCTAGAGCTTGATTTAAGAACTTTTCTATATTTTGCTGCTGAATATTTGTGATTTCTTTCCTTTGTAGCCATCCGATTGTCTCAGAAAGATTGTTGAAATATTCTGACCTTATCACACATTATCTGACCAATTATTAACTTTATTTTCTTCCTTCCATTTAATGAATCTCTTGTATTTTTTTTATATCTCCTTGGATTTAGTCAGAAGTAAATTATTTTAGCTAACTCTGCCTCCGCTTTTAAGTATAGAGAGGAGTGCCGTCTATTCGGAATCAGACTCGTCTGAACTCATTTTTGCTGAATTATTGTAATAGATCACACAAACGAAATTTTTGTCTTTTAATTTAAATCCCGCCTTAATTTCTTTTTTTTTAAATACTGCGTTTAATTATTTGCACTGTCTTACAAATCTAAGTCTTAAAGATAAAATTTAATTATTGTTATACATTGTTGTATTTTCTAACTAATTTTCATATCATAAAGCTTACCTTCGATTTTAACTCCGAGGTTTTTTCTAAACGACACAAAAAAAGGAAGGAATTCCGAAATATCATTGTCATTTTACACAGCACAATTATGAACTAAACGCTGCATACAAACTGCCGCACTAAACCTTGTCGCTACTTTTTTTTTTTTAAATATGCATCTTGCCATTTAGCGTTTATACTGCCAATAGTGCTAACCTCTTTTTATTTTACATTTGCTCTTAGTGTAAATTGCAAGTGTATACTGCAATGTCGTCTCTTTTCTCTCTATTTAATCTATGAAAAAGGGACGCCACTTTTTAATTTCTACAATTTGCTGTCGCACTGTACTTATAATTAAAACAATTTGTGGAATGCATCCTTTTTACATTTATATACGACCTCATCGCCTTCACATCCTTAGTTTTTTTATAGGTCGGTGACGATGTAAATCGTGTTTCGATCTTCAAATATCTTGATACGTAATAGGAATTACATACTTACTTACTGGACAAATATTGATTCCAAATTTAAAATCTCGCTGTTTACTGGACACTTCTAAAAAGTCTTCGGTATGTTCCACTTACTGTAGTCTATCTAGCGATGGTAAGGCAACATTACATGTAATTTTTGAGAAAAAGAATTTTATTACTCTCAAAAGAAATTTACATTTCACCTATAATGTACGATTCCCACTGACCGGGCGGAGTCGGCGCGCGCTCTAGCGCATCTAAATATTTGTCAAAGGAATGTAGCTTCTGTACAACAGTCAGATCCCATATTCGAATGTTATTGGCGCCGCTGCCGGCCGATCGGGCGCTTGCGGACGCGGACGGAGGTGCTCGGCTGTCGTCGCGCGTAATCGGCACCGTTCGGTTACCGTCGCGCGCCATCGGCTCCGATCGCTCGTCCGTCGCCATAGAATTTAATCGCTCGGACGGACGCAGTCGGCTGCCGCCGGGCGCTCCAGAGTCTGCTGGAACGTGGCGGCAGCCGAACCCGCCCAACCTGGTCAGTGGACGCTGTCGGCCGCTGCCGGCTGCCAGAGCGCCCGTTGCAACGCGGCGGCAGCCGACCCGGCCCGGCCCGGTCAATGTGAATCGTACATAAATCTTCTATCTTCTTCTATCTTTCTTCTTCTTCTTCTTCTATATATATAAAACTCAAAGGTGACTGACTGACATAGTGATCTATCAACGCACAGCCCAAACCACTGGACGGATCGGGCTGAAATTTGGCATGCAGGTAGATGTTATGACGTAAGCATCCGCTAAGAAAGGATTTTTCAAAACTCACCCCCTAAAGGGGTGAAATGGGGTTCCAAAGTTTGTATGGGGAAACAAGATTAGTTAGACTATTTTATTCGAAACTTCACAGGAGTATTTCTAACGATAAATAATGAGTAAACACGTGTTTCAGGTTTTTTGAAAATTCAACATAAATATAATAAACAATTAAACATCGGAAAAAATATTGTCTACCAATACACTACACATTTATTTATTTAATCTTTATTGCACAAAAGAACTTATCGTTCAAAAGGCGGACTTAATGCCATGAGGCATTACACATCACCGTTACAAAAAAACCGTTTGAATTAGGACCGATAAACCTGTTGTTTTATTATTTTATTTTTACAATGCCCATATTCCTAATTATTTCTCTTCTATACTTCTAGCCCTTACATGCAACAATGTGACCAAACACGAGATCGCTGCCTGCACATATGGCTGTCCTCCGGAGAAGACATGTCAGAACCGTAACTGGCCTCCCATACCGTGCGCCCCACCGCCCTTCCCCTGCACGCCAAGGTGCATCTGTGAGGACGGCTACGCGAGGAACCAGGATGGAGGAACGTGTGTTACTTTGGAACAATGCGGTGCGTATAACTTTGTAACTTACAAACCCGTCCAGGCTGTGAACTTCGTTCCTTCCGAATTCTCAAACTCTCGATTCCTTCGTACCATGGCAAATTCTTTCGCCGTTCAAGCAAGACGGTTCTGGAATTCATTCACTCCCTATTACGACACAGCCACGACTTTGCGTGACAAGCGGCAGCGGCAGCGGCAAAGAATAATATATAATATACTAACGTAAAAAGAAACGACAGCTACACTTGTGTGCAGTAACAAAACTCGCGGCAATGTGTGCGTGTCGAGTGGCGAGCGCGGGACGCGCGAGGTGGGGAAACTGGGAAAGGCATTCACGTGAATGCCTTGTAGAAGGATTCGGCATTACAAGGTCACCGACGCCCGAGTTAGACCGATAGGCCGCTGTCGCGCCTGTGGCAGCGGTTAGCGTCGAGCGACAAAAACAAAATAATAGCGATGCATGTATGAAGCATGCCACGTATCTAGGCGCATTGAATTTAGGGGGTGTGGCCGGGTGAGCCGTGCCTACCTCAATATGGTCTAGTGCCCACCCCAAGATTTTGGGTTATCGATAGAAATTCATGGCTTCACCCAGGCCTCGTCTGAAAAATATTCTTAGATACGCGCGCCAATGATACCACGAACCGCACCGTGTGGTTGTCTGATATATATATATATATATAGGTAGTTGACAAAAAAGCAAGATGGCGTTAATAGTAGTATAACTAGCATACGTGTTAATTTTATGAATACTTGTATTTCAGACCGATGCGGCGAAAACGAATACTTCGAATGTGACGGCGACTATGACGAGAATTGTGTTGGACATTGCTACTGTTTCTCGGGATATACCCGGGATAACGACAAGTGCGTCTACGTCGACCCGGCCACGTCCCCTAAAGACAACGGGCCCCCAGCCCCTGAACCAGAATGTCACTCACCCCTTTGAATCGCATGGTAGTCTTCAGAAGGGCTACTCCGATGTCTGTAAATCGACCATCGTATAGTGCTATCCCGCTCCCAATTATAGTTTGACCGACAAGGGCGCCACTATCGAATTTCGAACATCGGAGTAGCCCTTAAAATATGATTGTGCCTGTGACACCTATCGTCTCAGGACATACTATAACCTAATTCCGATTGTTTTGCGGCTCCTCACTACTCGCGAAGTTAGACGAAGCGAAGTTGGCCGAAGTATGTGTCTCCGCAGCGAAGTAGGTACCTCTCCAGCACACTATCATATTCGCCCAACATCGGTCAACTCCGCGAGTAGTGTGGGGCGCAATAAAATGTACGGAGTTGACAGCTGTCATTGTCACGCGCACAATCAAATCTGATTGTGAGTGTGTCACACTACTCGCGAAGTTGACCGGGGTTGGGCGAATATGACAGGGTGGAGGGGCACTTCGCTGCGGAAACCCGGACTTAATAGTGTATAGAGCTAGGGAATGAGTTCTATTCTGTCAAATACATATACTATGCTACTTAACCTTGTCTCAGTCACGCCAAACATGTAATCTCTAGGCGGTACGGCAAGATCACTAAACCTGTTTAATGCACTTAACGCGTAACGTAAATTTGTAGCGGTCTTCAACATCAACAACCATCCACAAACATAGGTACAACAAGCATGCACTAACTCAGGCACTCTCCCAGCTGTAGACATTCACCGAAACCTGGTGGTTTATGTATGGTGTCCTTTTCTTACTTATGTAATGTAAAGAGTGCAGCATGCATGTTTCACCCGATTCATACACAACAAGCATGTAACCGAGAAGCTACGATAAATAGTGCAGGCCGAATTTTGGATTACGGACTATTCAAATTATTTATACATATATCCAAATCATACTTCTGAATAAACATTTTACAGTTGAATCAGTCTCTTATTTTCAGTCAAATCAATACCTAAATACATGGATTTATTAATTTATACAACTCACTCTCACTTGATTTTTGTTAGCATGTTGGCACACTACACACAATGTCATTACAGTAACGTCGGCGTATGAAGTGTAAGACTGCATTTCCACCAGAGGTGTGCGATGATGCGTAGCGAGGGATGCGTCTTTTAAATAAATAAACGAAGTTATTCCATTAGTTAACACATGGTTAACACAAACACATCTGTCGCTACGGATCCTCGCACATCTCTGGTGGAAACAACTAATACCGGAATATGTTATAGGAGTATATTTGAAAAAGTGTCCAGCGGCTTTTTTTGTTTGTTGCTGATCAACCCCTTGGGGCTAACCCATAGTCTGTTATAGTAAGTCGCTGTGTTGTGGTGGTAGGCTAGCCCCAGCATAAACCTCGGCATCACCAGGCAAGGTTAGAACCTGTGTTTCGAACGTCTTTCCGGGCCAACACGGAATTAATATTTCAACCAGTTGCTTCTTGCAGCTAAGGGTGGCATCGGAGCGCCATCTACCGTAAAGATTCAGACTTCATCATCTGCACCATCGTCTCAATTAGTCTCAAATTATGTTGAGCATCGATAGTAACGATGTACACCCAAACCAATTATTTTCATTAAGCTAGTAACGACTGCTAGCTTAAACCGAATGTTTACAATGAAGCGAAAAAAGAAAAAATCAATGGCTCCTGTATGGGGTGCAGTGGTTCATTCCAGATAAAGTTTAAGCGGGAAATGGGTAATTTTTAAAAAAGTTTGTCGGTTCGTATCAGTCCTTTGAGGAATCTAATACGGTATTTTATGGCAGCTCAAATCAGCTCATGAAGCAAAATCACGAACAGTATCATGTTATTAATCACTTATTTGTGTAAAGCGCCTGCATGTTTTGTGTGTGCCTGAACTGCCTACAATGAAATAAGCAGGCGTATATATACATATACTTATTCAACTCCATATTTCTCTTTTACCGCTCTCTGAATTTGATTTTGCTTCATACATGCGGAAGCACATTGTGAGCACTAACCTTAGGCAGTTCTTTCACCCTTGAGCAGGCAGCCATTAGTTAGAACTGGAAAGGAAATCCACCCGCCAACCTGACGTCTCCTTTTTAGTTTTTGTCCAATAAAAAAGTAGTATAATGTCCAAAAGTTAGTGGTGTTGAACTTGTTCCGTATATAGGTATATTTGAGTGTGTAAAAGAACCAACTTCAAAATAAACTGAAAAGCCAAAAATAACCCGTTCATGTACAGACATTTGAATCACCTTTTGAAGTCGGTGCCAAACAACAATGAAAACAGATGCCACGCATGAAGCCTTATTTGGTATGTACGAATATTTTTGTTCGAAGAATTTTACGTGAGTTTCGGCACCGACTTCATAAGGTGATTCAAGTTAAAGTTGTAGTTACTCCTTTTTAGGGTTCCGTAGCCAATGCAACTAGGAACCCTTATAGTTTCACCATGTCCGTCTGTCCGTCTGTCCATCCGCGGCTTAGCTCCGTGATCATAAGTGCTAAAAAGCTAAAATTCAATATGAGTAAGGTCAATGTGGGCAAGACCGGCATATCTCATTTAAAATAAATTTTGATCAGTCTGTATAGGCTTATTATTTCTTCCAGGATAATCAGCCTAGTTTTATATGATGAAAAATATAATATATTATACTGCCGTTAAAACAAATTGGCCAAAAAAGCATAACTTTTGTGCAAAAAGAGGTTTTTTTTAAAACTTGGCTAGTAGACGGTCTTCCCTAGTTAAATAAGGTAAGGCCGTCTACTACACATTGCCGCCATATTTATAAGCCGAAAGGCATGCAAATGACCTTGTGAGATTATTTTTTTATGCCATTGCGTTTAATGTGTATAAAGTTCTGGGAAATAGAGTTGCAATTTCATTGTATCCATATTTTTCTGTTTTTAGGGCAAGATCGGCATATGGGTGTAAAAAGAGATTGTCAACCTTTTTTAAAGTTCAAAGTAAAACAGCAAAATAAGCGCAAACATTTAATAAAAATTGGGCAAGTGCGAGTCGAAGTCGCGCACCGAGGGTTCCGCACAAACACTTTTCATCCTTAAGTGGTTAAGTTAAGTTTGCACCTGGTATGTATAGCGCCCCATACAAATGAGGTGCAAAGTTAACGCAACCGACCCGTTTGTTGTATGGGAGCCCCCCTTAAATATTTATTTTATTTTTAGTATTTGTTGTTATAGCGGCAATAGAAATACATCATCTATGAAAATTTCAACTGTCTAGCTATCACCGTTCTTGAGATACAGCCTGGTGACAGACGGACGGACGGACGGACGGACGGACAGCGAAGTCTCAGTAATAGGGTCCCGTTTTTACCCTTTGGGTACGGAACCCTAAAAATGAAAAATTCGTTATTTTATAACGAAATAAACTTAAAATATTCACAGTAGGTATTTACTTATTAACTGACCACCAATTACTTAAAAGATCACAAAAAATTGTTATAAGTAATTAAAGTAGTAAGTATTGTACTGACTACAAATACATCTTTTAGTGAGTAAAAAATGTGTAGTCAACCATGGCCATTCCTGGTCGTTCAAAAGCTCAAATATGTCTTTTCGTTAAAAAGCAATACAGCAGGCAATCCAGGCATCTCAAAAATCCGGTGAACTATCTGAAAAAGAAATGTATATCGTATATCTATGACTATCCTGTATCAAAACGGTTTTAAGTACTTATTTAAGAGTTGTCTATTCGATCAGTTTCTCCATACAAACGTTGACCCCCGATAACAACCAAAACTAGACAGACGTAGATGAAATTTGGTAAGTATGAACTGGACGTAATTATCTATGCCTCTGGTTTTTCAGATTTTCGTATAAATTTTTAATGTGAGAATTGACAGGATCTTCAAAGTCGAGAAAAGAAATTGACAACTTTGCACAGGAATTACAGACTAGGTATCAAAGCATTTTCGCAAAATTCGAAGAAACCATCGGCATAGAAAAAAATCATGAATTTGCGTACAATGAGGGGTCAACGAAACCCAGAATTCCACCCCCGAATCTATAGCTATCTCGACAGACGTTAACGGCGAGTCTCGCGGGCGATAAAGATAGCACTATCACGCGACGGAGAGTGTAGTGTAGGTATATGAAACGAGATTATTAATTTCATTGCTAAATGTTGGTAACATCTGGTTCAAGGCAAGACCAGCACATGACGGTCTTCCCTTGAACATTTTAGACGGTCTTTCCAACTAGATATTTTTTAAGGTTATAAACATTCGGTACCAATATCCACAAAATTTATGCGTTATGGCTACATTAAAATCATGAAACATGTAAAACAATTATCAAACAACATTATAACTTACTTCATTAACAAATATTTCGGCTTTTTATATATATTTTTTTTCATTTATTTACGGAAGCACGTTGCACTCACTTTTTAAGTTCGACACACAACTGAACTTGAGAGTCGAGTTGCGACCGTTGTCTCCGTCATAGCGACATCTATCCTAGAGTAAAATAACTAGGGCAAAACCCTGCTTTACCAACCGAGTTCTAAGTGGCGCGCAAATACAAATACAAGAGATATGCCGTGTAGACGGGCTTACCTTATAGACGGACTTACCCACATTGACCTGTGTATGTATCACGCCGACAAAACGGTAAAACAAAAACTAAAAAAAAAACCTTTTTTCGGGTACCTACCTCCCGTAGACCCAAAGTGGGGGTGATTTTTTTTTCATTCCAACACTAGCGTGTGGGGTGTCGTTGAATAGGTCTTGTAAAAATAATAGGGTCTTCAAACATCATTTTTTGATAAAGTCAGCAGTTTTGTAAATATTCGCTCGGGAAATCAAAAAATAGTGTCCCCCCTCTAACTTCTCAACTACGGGTCAAAAAACTATGGAAAATTTCATGAAAATGAGGCCTTATTACTTACTTTCAATGAAAACTATATTGAATGAAATCGGTCGAGCCGTTTTCTAGTTATCGCAAAATTTCATAATTTTCTTTAAAATGACGTAAGTGCAGCGCGGTGTTCTTATATTACTACGAACGTTACACATATTAGTTAAGTGCCATACTGCATTAAAACATTTCGCTCAATCTGGCGCGTATAATCGATAACTTCCAAAAGGTAATTAGTAATTACAGTTACTTTGGCGTTTACGACCTTTTTATAGAGCTTGAAATATTTCTCGTAACTTAAATTTTATTTTATTGTCTATTGTGAAGGATGGGCAACTACGGAACCCTACACTGAGCGTGGCCCGACGCCCGACATGCTCTTGGCCGGTTTTTTGAAGTGGGTTAAAAATAAGTGTCTGTTATGAGAAAATACAAAAATGAATGCTGACAGTACTGTATCAATAGGTACAGGCATCAAATGCGACAACACAACCCTCCATGAAGTCCCAGCCTGCGTATACCCGTGTCCTCCAGAGAGGACATGCCAAAACTTCCGCCAGCCCCAACCGCCCTGTCAGCCCTCCGAGCCGTGGGTGTGTACACCAACATGTGTCTGTGCCACTGGTTATGCGAGGAATCAGATTGGAGGAACGTGCGTAACTTTCGCACAATGTGGTAAGTTAACCAAGTTGCGCACTGTACCTTAGTGTATCTACTGTAGGTATCTGTTTTGATGGAACTAACAAAATATTTAGATATTACTAACAGTGACCTTTGTATCGAAAAAGTAGTAAATCAACCGTATTTCTAACGGCGACTTCAGAGTAATTCGTAAAAAAGTTATTAGCAATCTGCAACTGTACAATAGGGGTGCAGCCTGGGTTAAAAGTACATAACTCTATTTAGTTCATCAGTTAGAATATTTAAAAATATTAAGTACTTATATATACGTATTTTTTGCTTTATCAAATTAATAAAAAATTACAAAGATAGAGACCATCAAAGCTCTGAAGTGGGGGTTTGTGACGTCACTTGTATTGTAAGTAAAAATGGTATTCACAAGTGACGTCACGCGAAACTTCAAAGCTCTGTATCATCGTCATTTTTTGTTTGATAATCAAAGAAACAAATGCGTGTGTATTATATTTTAATAATGTAACTGATGCACTAAACAGTTTTTTTGTCCGGTTACCTATTCTCCGTTTGGCAGTACTCATACCCATGCAAGCGCCTTTTATACTTAATCTAAGTTTTATACTTACTTAAAATATTACCCGCTCAAATAAGTTAAATATATTTCGACTATTTTTTCCTGTGTCTAAATGCCCTAATATCAACTAATATGTAAGTCTTGTTTGAGATATGACTTTATAAGTAGGTTCAAGAAGAGAATTCCCAAACGTTTTAAGCATCGCGACTTCAGAAAACACTTTTTTTTCATACTCAATTGAGGTCCGACAATGACCTCAATTGCATATATCTTAGACACTTTGCGCTATCTATCATGAATGCAGGAGCTAACAGGTTGAAAGTGTTGTTTGTATTCCAGATAAATGCCCTGGCCTCAGCCAATACTTCGCTTGCGACGGCCCGTACTCCGAAAACTGCACCGGCGTCTGTCACTGCGCCGCAGGATATGAGCGAGACGCCAACAATATCTGCGTCTCAACCACTCCTACCCCACCTCCGAGGGTTTACAGTAAACGGGCAGTAACTGCCCTCCGCCGCCCTTAGGGCGACCGTATCCTATCCATCCGGTACCGGCAGTGTGGCCTGTTCCTCCAGTAGACCCGGTAGAGCCTGTCGATCCGTTTGAACTGGACTATTACCAAGAATTACCAGAAATGGCTATATTTTTTAATTTGTAGAACATATAAAACCAACGTGGCAGTAGCGAATGTAGCGATGACGTCTCTTAGATATCTACCTGTAACAGGAAAAAAAAATTAAAACATAGATTTCACTCGTCAAACTGAACAACATCTGTTCAGAAACTCTTTTTTTAAATACTGTTTTCATATGTTAATTATTTCAAACAAAGTAAATAGCATTTTCAATGTACGCCGTCCAACATTGACATCGCTTTAGCATTGACATAGCTGTCACTAAAGAATATAAGTACTCAAGAGAAGAACGCTAACTGGCATACAAGCAAATGCGACAAACCCACACACGCACACCCGTACACGTATATACCCCCTACAGCGCCTCAAAGTCAGCCCAATGAAAACACAAAACCGAAACCGGAAATTTAAATAGTGCCATCGTACAAAAATTTACAGTTCAAAATGCGCGGGGAATCGCACTTCCAAATACTTAACTGTTGTTATGGCATTTCTAATAGTTATATAATATATATATATATTTCTAATATTTCTGGAAGTGCGAATACCCGCGCATTTCGAACTGTCATGTCACTTTCTTTCCTTACAGCTTTGGCATTAACGTACATTGTAATGGTTGGCTTGTCGGTGAAAGAAAACTAAATCATGCTGAAATCAACATTATTTATTCAAAGTAAGGGGAGCTAGTCCACATGACAATATGAATAAACCACCTATTATTAGACTTTTCATATACAGATAGATGATAATACGTGTGGATCACCTTTCATGGGTGTGACAGCTTCGTCCTGAAACGAAATATTTAAATTTAATAGGATGCCGGATCAAACTCAAAGGATACAATCTCGAGAATTAAAAATGGGACTTATTGTCAAGACAAATTGTTATATCAATAAAGCTGTAGACATTTGAAAGACGGTTTGCGCTCAGGGTAAGGTTGTCGGGAACGATCGCACGTAAGTATTTTGAGCTCGTCTGGAGTTCTTCATCAGGTAATGCCAGTAATGGCTGTCCCTTTAGAGGAGCTCCATACGGGTAAGAAAGTCTCGGGCGCTAATAGCAATTTTTGCATGAGTGTTATTAATATAAGAGATGTCTCATGTTCACGAAAGTTATAAATAAATTGGTGCCCACACAAACACGGCTTTATTTTATACTAGTTATATATCACACGAAGCAAAATACGTTGTTGGTTTGCGTAACTTACCATAAAATGTTGGTTTTCATAATTATTTTAGTAACAACCCAATCCAGGGTTATATGCTGCATAATTTGAAGCACCTGGGGCTTGCAGCAGCCAGCAGGAAACATTAAGTTTTCAAAAGCTTTCGATTATTATTTTCTGTTTTCTTGTTAATTTCTTTGAAAGACATTTTTGGGTTGACATTTAGGTACGTTGACGTTAACTTTTTAAATATTTACCATACATTATTTTGTGCCAGTTGGCATGGAAAGTAGAATGACAACCAATTGGAATGGAACGGAGGCAGTTAGTTATCAATGCTGTCATATTTTTCTACTTCGTGTTTATGGTTTCATACATGTAAACCAACCTCTATTTAAGCCCAACACTCACACTAACAAAAAACTTTGGTCAACGTTATTATAGTTCTTCAGTTGAGCACCCTAAGCTGTCACTTTACTAAATATCAAATATGTATTTCGCAATACATTGCTTCTTTGAATAAACTTTATTTTTTAAAAGTTGTTTAATATTTTTTTTTCAGTTTGAAGGGTAGAATCTATGTTTTAATTTATTGCTCCTGTTACAGGGTCCACCTGGTATACTATTATGGTGTTATAATGGTGGCGATACTGTGGCAGAATATAGTTACGTTACTTAGCAACGGTTTGTTTTTACATTTCTAATAAAGTCATCGTGAACTTCATTATGCGTTTTTCTTAAAATAACCAGAGTAGCATCAAAAGTGTCTGTCAATTTTATTTCAATATGCAATTGGACACCATGGATGTGGACCAGGACGATCTGGGCGCGTTCTGAAGAGAATGGCAGAACAGCACTAGCAATAGGGTCGAGTGGAGAAAAGAAGGGGAGGCCTTTACCCAGCAGTGGAACACCTAAATGGGTTATACAATAAAATGAACACAACCCAATAGTAAAATTGGCATTGATGCTGAACCGTATGACAGGGGTATTTGAATTTCACGACGCGCTAGGCTCGGATTGTAATACCTACACCTACGAGTACAGCTGCATACTAAGCCGGTGGTTCTGGGTTCGAATCCCATGACCGCCGGCCAAAATATTTGTGTGATTAACTCGAATACTTCTTTCTTAATTATGGTGGTTATCTATATATGAGGAGTGTCTTTTCAAAAGGGCTTATTTTTGTATGAGTTCCATAGAGAAATAAAACTAATAAAAGGCCGTTTGAAAAGACACTACCCATAGTACAACCTTTGTTTAGTTAGGGAGCTCCGCAGTTTTGTTTTTTTCGTTTTTTTTTTACCTCACCACCAGTGAGGCGGGCTTTGTGTAAGAGTACAACCCACTAACGGGAATGTCGCCGTGCTACAGGAGTGATTAACTCTGCAGCGAATAAATGGAATAATATAGTATATTTTTAACACGTTGAACGCGATGCAAAAAAGCCTGATGTTCCATCCAAGCCGCCTGGGGACACATGTGAGTGATCGTGTACTGTACCGTTTAGGCCACGGGGTCACAGGTGAGCCTTCGGCCGGCCGGACTTCAAATTTTTTTACAGGCCACACAGTACAGATACCGTGCAAAAACGATAGCGAGGTGAGCCGCGTGAGAGCATGGAATATCGGAGCTATTTCTAATACCGGTATTCACACCGATATTGAAATCTCAAATACCGGTTTTCCGGTATTTCGATATTTTTTCGATATTAATGAAACTTGTTTAAATACGTTGAAAGTCTAGAATAAGACTATAAGCATACCGGAATGGTTTGTACAAAAAGTTGATTATGTTCTCGCTGTTGAGGTAAAAAGTTGTGTGTGCCACACGAGAGCAAAGTTGTTTGCATCTCATGCTGTTGGGTCCCTCGCTACACTCAGGATTCTAAATAAGAATCCCTCGCTACGCTCTTGATTCAAACATAGAATCCTTCGCTTGCTGAGGACTCAAAATCAGCACTCACAAGAAAAACCAACTGCTCACTTTTTGGCCAAGTATCTATTATTCAAACGGCCTTAGGTAGTATTCGAGCGACCTCAAGCCTGCTGGAACGGGGATCACAAAATACAGAGCCAATCTTAAGTGTTGTCTGTAAAAGACGATCTTATTTTGCTGCAGGTGTTGGAAACAGAAGAAAACGCTCGTTCCGATTGTAGAATCGGAGGCCGTGGGGAGCGATTTGTAATAATAATGTTATTATTTTGACTTATGAATTAATGTTGTATTTATTACTTCAAAACCTCAAACAACGCATCAATATTTTAGGGAACTAATTTCATAATTATAAGAATTATTTACCTCCCCACTATTATTATTATAAGAATATTATTATATATAATATTATAAGATTTATTTGAGTCCCCAAAAAGGAAGACCGTTCTGACCCATCTAATTACCGTCCCATTGCCGTAACCTCAGTGTTGTGCAAAGTTATGGAGCGGATCATTAACGACCAACTGATCCGATACCTTGAAGATCACTCCCTAATTAATGATCGTCAGTATGGCTTCAGACCGAAACGATCAACGGGCGATCTTCTAGCGTACGTGACACACCTCTGGGGGGAGGCTATTGATAAACACGGCGAGGCTTTGGCTTTCAGCCTTGACATTGCCAAAGCTTTCGATCGCGTCTGGCATAAAGCACTTCTTTTCCAAGCTTCCTGCGTACGGTCTGCCCATCCAGCTATGTAAATGGATTGCTGACTTCCTGCATGAGCGTAGAATCCGCGTCCTCGTGGAAAGGTGCGCTTCGCGTTTCATGACAGTGAATGCTGGCGTCCCACAGGGCTCTGTGTTATCGCCCACCCTCTTTCTTCTGCATATCAATGATATGCTACCATTAGAGAACATTCATTACTATGCGGATGATAGTACGGTCCATGGTCGATATATTGGTCGGCCGGGAGCTTGTAGGGCGGAAATCGGCGCGATACGTTAGAATCTTGTCGTTGAACTGGACCAGGTTCTGGACCTCATTAGCAAATGGGGTTCTGTTAACCTGGTTGAGTTCAAAGCCAAGAAAACCCAGGTGTGTGCATTCTCTACCAAGATGTCTTCGTTTCTTCCTACCCCTAGTCTCCAGAGCACTCCTCTTGGTTTGCGTGACAGCCTGAATATGCTAGGCATGGATATCCACTGCAATCTTAATCAAAACGAATACATCGAGTCACTGACTGCCAAAAAACTGGGGATCCTGAACAGGGTGCGACGGTTCTTCACGCCGGACCAGCTTTGCCTTCTTTACAACTCAAGTTCGGTCGTGCGTTGAGTACTGCTCGCATCTTTGGGATGGCTCCGCCCAATATCTACTCGATGCTCTTGACAGATTGCAGCGTCGGGCGGTCCGCATCATAGGTGACGAGAAAAGTACCAGATTCCTCGAACAGCTTCAATTACGTAGGGGCATTGGGTCGCTGAGCGTTTTCTATCGCCTATACCATGGCGAGTGTTCTGAAGAGTTATTGCTTCTTATCCCACCCTCTCCTTTCCGTCATAGAACCTCAATGTCATCGCCTCACCGTGGAGAATATTCCCACACGTACCAAGAAGTTTGGTAATTCCTTCATCTGACGAACTATTAAAATATGGAACTCCTTGCCGGCTCATGTGTTTCCTCCTTCTTATAACTTAATTGGGACCCTTCAAACGAAGCGTGAAGAAGCATCTCTCGGGCCAGCATGGGCAGTGTCATCCCCTTTTTGCTTACCATCAGGCGAAGTGGAGCCACTATGTTATGCCGTTATAAAAAAAAAATCCTCGTTCTAATATCGAAAATATCGAAATGCCGATATTGGGAAAAAACAAAATCGATATTTCAATACCGCAATTTTGGTCCGATATTCCGGTTTTTCGATATTATCGAATACCGGTATCCATGCTCTACGCGTGGCCCAGAACAATTTAATCGGCTTGGTTCTCGCGTAAGGCAAAAGACTTGGATATTTTTACGATTTTCGCCACTATGGTAGGATTGTGCCGAAGTTGACCAAATAAAATAAATATTCTGGTTATTTTACTCAGCTTGTAGTGTCTTTTTTTTATTAAAATTTGATTATAATGAAACCTTATTATACTCTCCTACGCATTCTTGTCAGTCTTCTTCATATATTATCTACTGGCTGGTGCTCTTGACCTCGTCCGTAGTTACTTTTGTTATTTGACAATAACTTTTGTTTCCAACATCCGACTATTATGGATATAAGTTTACTACATTAACCCGCGGCTTCGCCCGCGTTCCTATACAATATACATTATCCTACGGGAACGATGCTCTTTTTTTTTTCAGGTTAAAAATTTGGCTATTTGTTAAAGTTAGGGTATTATCTGCTTATCCCTCATGCATATCCGTCTAGCCGTTTTATTGTTGAAAAGCTTGAATGCATTTATTACGGCTGCAGGAAGTTTCCCGCTGACTACTCCTCCAGTCCCGCCGCGCCGCCCGCACGGGCCTTGACGACAATCGAGATGGCACCAAATACAAATGTATACATCTATTAGGTTTAAGTTTAGGTCGTAACTCTCATATTATTTATAGTATACTTTTTCATCCTGCAACTCCCCGCTATCTCAAAGAGCGTTTCACTTATCTCACTTCTGATTCTGATCGATCTGCCCAAAATTTGCTCCTTGCCGTACCTTCTTCCGTCTCAAAATTTTATAATAATTCGTTTACTTTTAAAGCTGTCTGTTTATGAAACTCCTTGCCTGTTAGCTTAAGGCGCGCTAAATCTCTTGTTTCTTTCAAAGCTCAACTGAAAGAACACTATCTATCCCTTTCATAATTCGTATTTTATTCAAATGGTCCTATTATCTGTTGGCTGAATGTATGTATGTATTTATGTATTTATTTTTTATTATATTTATCATGTACTTATTTGTGTTTTATGTATATATTATTATTATTCGATTTTTGCACCGCCTAATAACAAAATCTTATTTTTTCAAGTTCTCCACTACTCAAAGATTGTCTGGAAGAGATCGCTCTTTAGCGATAAGACCGCCTGTTGTTTACCTCTAATTGTAATGTCTTGCATTGTTTTTCTCCTGTATATTTTATGAGGTGTGCAATAAAGAGTACTTGTCGGTTTACTCATTTATTGTTAGAAATACTCCTGTGAAGTTTCGAATATATAAATAGTTTAATCTCCAACATCCTCCATCCTCTATCCTCCAGGAAACATCCCCATACAAACTTTGGATCTCTCTATTTCACTCTCTTTAGAAAAATCGTTTATTAGTGCGCCCCTAGACCTTATAAGGAACCTACGTTCCAAATTTAGACTTTTTAGAATCAGCGGTTTTGGGCTGTGCGTTTAAAAACGACACCCATATTTTTAGACATTATTTAGAGATTTCTACCCCATCGCGCCCTAACATGAGAGATGGTATTACACGTGCGCCACGTTGAATTTTATAATCATTCTTTTTTTAGTAATCAGCGACCCGATAATCCATAGAAACCAACTCTTCCCTCTTCCCTCTTCCCTCTTCCCTCTTCCCTCTTCCCTCTTCCCTCTTCCCTCTTCCCTCTTCCCTCTTCCCTCTTCCCTCTTCCCTCTTCCCTCTTCCCTCTTCCCTCTTCCCTCTTCCCTCTTCCCTCTTCCCTCTTCCCTCTTCCCTCTTCCCTCTTCCCTCTTCCCTCTTCCCTCTTCCCTCTTCCCTCTTCCCTCTTCCCTCTTCCCTCTTCCCTCTTCCCTCTTCCCTCTTCCCTCTTCCCTCTTCCCTCTTCCCTCTTCCCTCTTCCCTCTTCCCTCTTCCCTCTTCCCTCTTCCCTCTTCCCTCTTCCCTCTTCCCTCTTCCCTCTTCCCTCTTCCCTCTTCCCTCTTCCCTCTTCCCTCTTCCCTCTTCCCTCTTCCCTCTTCCCTCTTCCCTCTTCCCTCGTCCCTCGTCCCTCTTCCCTCTTCCCTCTTCCCTCTTCCCTCTTCCCTCTTCCCTCTTCCCTCTTCCCTCTTCCCTCTTCCCTCTTCCCTCTTCCCTCTTCCCTCTTCCCTCTTCCCTCTTCCCTCTTCCCTCTTCCCTCTTCCCTCTTCCCTCTTCCCTCTTCCCTCTTCCCTCTTCCCTCTTCCCTCTTCCCTCTTCCCTCTTCCCTCTTCCCTCTTCCCTCTTCCCTCTTCCCTCTTCCCTCTTCCCTCTTCCCTCTTCCCTCTTCCCTCTTCCCTCTTCCCTCTTCCCTCTTCCCTCTTCCCTCTTCCCTCTTCCCTCTTCCCTCTTCCCTCTTCCCTCTTCCCTCTTCCCTCTTCCCTCTTCCCTCTTCCCTCTTCCCTCTTCCCTCTTCCCTCTTCCCTCTTCCCTCTTCCCTCTTCCCTCTTCCCTCTTCCCTCTTCCCTCTTCCCTCTTCCCTCTTCCCTCTTCCCTCTTCCCTCTTCCCTCTTCCCTCTTCCCTCTTCCCTCTTCCCTCTTCCCTCTTCCCTAAGGGATACAGCGACCCGATAAACCATAATAAACCATAACAACCCATGTTTATTTTCAGACTTTTTCACCACATTTCTCCCTTTTAGGAGTTGAATTCTCAAAAAACCGGAAATACGTGTTTTTTCATTTATTGTAAGAAATACTCCTGTGAAGTTTTGAATAAAATAGTCTAACTAATCTTGTTTCCCCATACAAACTTTGTACCCACATTTCTCCCCTTTAAGGGGTGAATTTTGAAAAATTATCTCTTAGTGCACCCCTACACCTTATAAGGAACCTACGTGCCAAATTTGGACTCTCTAGAACCAGCGGTTTAGTATTTAGACATTTCAACCCCATTTCACCCCAACAGGGGAGATGGTAATTCACGTCCGCCAAGTTGGATTTTAAAATCGTTGCGGTTTTCGTAATCAGCGACCCCCATAAAAACAATACCCATGTTGATTTTCAGACTTTGTCACCACATTTCTCCCTTTTAGGGGTAGAATTTCCAAAAAACCTGAAACACTTGTTTACTCATTTATCGTTAGAAATACTTCTGTGAAGTTTCGAATAAAATAGTCTAACTAATCTTGTTTCCCCATACAAACTTTGTACCCACATTTCTCCCCTTTAAGGGGTGAATTTTGAAAAATTCTCTCTTAGTGCACCCCTACACCTTATAAGGAACCTACGTGCCAAATTTGGACTCTCTAGAACCAGCGGTTTAGTATTTAGACATTTCAACCCCATTTCACCCCAACAGGGGAGATGGTAATTCACGTCCGCCAAGTTGAATTTTAAAATCGTTGCGGTTTTCGTAATCAGCGACCCCCATAAAAACAATACCCATGTTGATTTTCAGACTTTGTCACCACATTTCTCCCTTTTAGGGGTAGAATTTCCAAAAAACCTGAAACACTTGTTTACTCATTTATCGTTAGAAATACTTCTGTGAAGTTTCGAATAAAATAGTCTAACTAATCTTGTTTCCCCATACAAACTTTGTACCCACATTTCTCCCCTTTAAGGGGTGAATTTTGAAAAATTATCTCTTAGTGCACCCCTACACCTTATAAGGAACCTACGTGCCAAATTTGGACTCTCTAGAACCAGCGGTTTAGTATTTAAACATTTCACCCCCACAGGGGAGATGGTAATTCACGTCCGCCACGTTGGATTTTAAAATCGTTGCGGTTTTCGTAATCAGCGACCCGATAAACCATAAAAACAACACCCATGTTGATTTTCAGATTTTGTCACCACATTTCTCCCTTTTAGGGGTTGAATTTTCAAAAAACCTGAAACACGTGTTTACTCATTTATCGTTACAAATACTCCTGTGAAGTTTCAAATAAAATAGTCTAACTAATCTTGTTTCCCCATACAAACTTTGGACCCCCATTTCACCCCTTTAGGGGGTGAATTTTGGGAAATCCTTTCTTAGTGCACCTCTACCCCTTATAAGGAACCTACGTGCCAAATTTGGACTCTCTAGAACCAGCGGTTTGGGCTGTGCGTTGATATGTCAGTCAGTCAGTCAGTCAGTCAGTCAGTCAGTCAGTCAGTCAGTCAGTCAGTCAGTCAGTCAGTCAGTCAGTCAGTCAGTCAGTCAGTCAGTCAGTCAGTCAGTCAGTCAGTCAGTCAGTCAGTCAGTCAGTTTCTTCTTTTATATATTTAGATGTATTGCTCCAGGCTAAGCTTAATGTATTTTGTGAAGACAGTATAAAAATCTATTCAGCAGTTTTGGAGATCCGCGTGAACAAACTTACGGATATCCTATTACTTAAAAAAAAAATTGAATAAGAAAAGAACGGAAATGTTATTCTTATTCAAATCGATTTGAATAAGAATAAATTCTTGTACTCGTTATTTAAAATAAAATGAACGGGAATAAATCACGTAATTTTTATTTTAAATGAAGAATAAAAAACGAAATAATTATTTTAGAAATGGCATAATTTAAATAACATTTTATTTGATTAAAATGTAAATATACAATGGAATAAAGTTAATTTTGTAGAATGGATGTTATACAATCGGTTTTATTTCGTACGTTGATTTTTAGAGTTCCGTACCCAAAGGGTAAAAACGGGACCCTATTACTGAGACTTCGCTGTCCGTCCGTCCGTCCGTCCGTCTGTCACCAGGCTGTATCTGTGAAAATTTCAACTGTCTAGCTAGACAGCCATTTCTCCAGAGATGTATAAAGTCTCTAGGCGTCTTGACATGCAATATGATACACTTAGTGAAGTTAATTCCACAGAGATTTATAAAGTCTCTAGGCGTCAACGTGAATAGGGTACAATACAAAATAATTAATAAATCAAAATTTCTTAGAGATGTATACCTATGGTCTCTAGGCGTCACAACATGCAATAAAATGAAATAAAATTAATGAATTACAACAAAATAATGATTAAATATAAATTTCTATAGCTATAACAGCTTCGTTTCAGCTCGTCCCAAATTTGCTTAAAGAATCCCGCCCCGGAATCGCTAGCAGAGCTGAAGACCGCAATTGAAGAGGATTGGGCATTGGGCGGGCATATATACCTTAAAGTGTCGTCAAAATTGATTAAATCAATGAAAAATCGCATGACTGCATGTCGTCAGGCTAGAGGAGGCAATAGACGTTATTGAAACACTGAAAATCGTATTGAATATCCATATTTTTCCTTCCAACCACAATTTTCCCAGTAGTCATAAGTTTGATTTCAATACGCATTTTTGGGCGAGTAAAGTTCTAAGACCTGAAAAACTGAACTGTAACGTAGTAAAACACTGAAAATTACATCATTTTAAATATGGAAAACTTGTTTTTCATATGGCATTTAAATTATTACAATCCGCCCAATAGTTTTTACAGAAATCGAAAAAACGTTAATTATGCTGAGGTGGTCCGATTTCTTTGCACCCTAGTGTATTTCTAATCAATTAGTAACATAAAACCATAAAGCGATTTTTGACGATTTTCGTGTTTTACAAGGGGCCCAAATGGGTGGACTCAGAAGGCCCACATTTGTTACCTACGCACTATTTTAATGTACTGCGCACTCCTAGAGTAAACATGGTACCAAGGTAAGACAGTGAATTTGCTCAAGTGTTTTAGCTCAACAGACACGTTTATAATAAGGTACAGTCAACATCAATAAGTATAGCCCTACAGGAGTTTTAGAACCCACGCTTTATTGTGGATTTTTAGTGGTACTAATCACTGGCAACCATCATGGTATGAGAAAATAAGGTATGGCACTCTGGCTATTGAGCCTTCTACGTCACTGATTACTTGCCGCTTTATGGTAACAAAATAAGGAAAAAATGTTTGCCGCCAGTCTTACAAAAAAATATTATGCTTTTATGCATTACAGTTCTTCTTTAACTAATTTTTATTTTGTCCTCATATTTGATTTAAAACGCTCACGATTTTATAAGATTCATACAAGTAACAATGGAATCGGGGAGGACTATGATATACCACTGGCAACACAGAAACGGATTGACAGAACCGTCGACTGAAGCACATTGATTCCATGGTCATGAAATAAATTAAAAAAAAAAATTGACAGAACCGTCCAACCAGTCATAGCGTGTCTCGCCTCGCCTGTCATTCCGAAGTGCCCACTGGGCCACAACAAGGCCACAACCACGGGCCTGACACGCTTTGATAGAGAAAGATACCCTTATTGTGATTCCTATATAAGAGGAAATAGATAGCTGTATAATGTTTTGTCCCTATCACCGACCGAGCATGTTTTCACGGTCGGATTATAGGCAGAGGCACACTTCAAGTAATCAGGTGGTGTTTTGAAGAGTGCCAAACAAATTAATGGTGTTGAGGACTAAGTACCTAATAATTGGCTGAGGCTCACAAACAACTTACTTCGTCTCTGTTTTTCACGCGCCAAATTTCAACAGAAGTTTTGTTTTTTGGTACCTAGTCCTTTAATAAATAATCTGATTTATTTTCCGTGTTGGGCATTATCCACTTGTTATATTAGTCCATTAACATTATGAATACTTTTAAATTTAAGCAAAAACAATCTGGTACTAAAAATTTGTGACTTATAGTTTCATACAAAAATAAATTGTGTCCATGCCTAGTAAATTTTCTTTTTATTCATTACTTCATCGTGTATGTAATGTATGGTGATTTCTTAATGTTATGCCAAATGTAATTGAATAAAACTACTATCCTAATAATAAACTGTAATAAAACTAGAACAAAAAAGTTAAAAAGCGATTGATAAAAAAAATGTATTCTATCTGAGTCACGTGTGTTACGAACACCATGTTAAGTTGTAGCTTTTTTTGTAGAAGCAATAGCAACACAAAATATATCTTTTACCAATAGCAAAATTATAACTTTCAATATGAAACATCAGTGTCTATTTATTTATTGGAAAAACAACAGAAGTAAATGTGTAACAAAAACAATCATGGTTTAAAGTATACATACATATAGGCATGCACTTACTTCCTAAAACGCTCTCACTGAGCACACACAACATGAACATCTTAATACTTACTACACTAGACTAAACTTCTGCATAGGATAAACAACAAAATCTTACAAGGAACAACAACCAAAACGAGAAAACAAAAAAGAAGAAATAAAATTAACAGTATTGGCGTTCTCATTTACGGCAAAAATATCCCATTTGTTAACACAATATGTACAATTAATAATTATATACAGTACGCTTTTCTGCAAGAATTAATAACAACTATCATCTGTTTCGTTAAAAATATCGAGAACATGTTTCTGAAAAAGTGACCGACTAGAGTTAAAGATGTCAGTGGAAGTGAGCGAGTTGTTGTAAAGCTTGCACATTCGGCGTAGAGGAGCCCTTTTTCCGGCATTGGTCGAGCTGGTGGGAACGGCGAATAAGGTGGTTGATCGCATAGAGGGACGTGAAGGCACCCTAAAGCGGATTTGTTCAAGTAGCTCCACGCTGTTGTAGTGAGCTGTACATATATTGTAAAGAATCATCACATCCGAGCACTTACGCCTGGTTTCTAAGGACGATAATTTATACTCACGTAAAAGGTCGGGGTACGACATGTGCTTTCCAGTTGAGCGTCTATGCAGCGCACGTAGAAACTTTTTTTGAACTAATTCTATGGCTTTAGAATATTTCTTATACAATGGGTTCCATACAACCGATGCATATTCCAAGTGAGGCCTTACTAGAGATTTGTAGAGTAATAGATAAGTGGACGACCTTTTAAACACTTTGGCTGTCCGTAGCACAACATTTGGTATGCTTTAGATATGATTCGTTCAACGTGGCCACTAAATTCTAACCTATCATCCAATAATACACCCAAATCGCGCGCTTTTGATACTTTTTCAATAGGTACCTATGTTTCCAATCATATATGCGGAGTGTATTACATTTTTTTTGTTTTTAGTAAAGGACATGTGAAGGCATTTGTCGCTGGCTAATTGAAGTTTATTTATGTAACAGTATCCAAGGAAGCGGCTTAAATCTTCCTGGATCAATATAACATCGTTTGTTGATTTTACAGCCTTGAATATTTTTAAGTCATCTGCAAACATGAGGAATTTACAATTTTTGAAGCAGGTTTTATGTCATTTATAAAAATTATGTACAACAAAGGGCCCAAGATTGAACCTTGAATTACGCCGGACGAGACATTAGTGTGGTCAGACATAAAACCATTCGCGACTACAAGTTGGGTTCTATTAGATAGGTATGATTCAAACCACCGTAGGAGGTTTCCACGAATCCCATTGAACGCCAGCTTTTTCAGAAGAAGCAAGTGGTCGACCTTGTCGAAAGCTTTTCTAAAATCGGTAAAGTTACATCTATCTGTTCACGTTTGTCCATAGATTCGAATAATGCGCTGGTATAAAGTGTAAGATTAGTAACGGTAGATTTGTTTCTTACAAAACCATGTTGTTCTGGTATAATAATATTTTGTAGTAGTGGGCATAATAGGTCATGTACTAGACTCTCAAAGAGTTTCGGAATGCAAGACTGAACCGATATTGGTCTATAATTAATAATTTCAGAGCGCGAGCCTAATTTGTGGATTGGAGTAATGTAGGATATTTTCCATTGGTCGGGGAAAATTCCTGAACATAAACATTTATTAAATATTAAAAATAAGGGTTTCACAATAGCACCTGCACATTCTTTAATAAATATGGGACTGATTTTATCAGGACCCGTACCCTTATTAACATCAATGTTTGTGAGTTTCTTCAGTAGGTTACATTTCTCAATGTACATATTAGACAAGTTAGGTGCTTGATCCCATAGAGGAAGGTTTTCGAGATCATCATTAGTTATATTATGCTTCAGTTCAAATACTCAGTTTTAAGACATTTATTTCTCATAAGAATTATACAATTCACTTAAATGAGAACTTAAGTACTAATAAGGTTTTATGATGATAAAAACGTACAATGCAGACATATAAAAAAAAAAGGGTAAGTACATTTAAGAACAAACGAAAAACAAATAATAATGAGGGTGCGCTCACATCGTAGATGCCGCGTCGTAGTTGCAAGTATTTGTAAGCAAGGCAAGCAGACCAAGGTGCATGTTGGCGGCGGTGGATGGATGCGGCATTTGCGGCTATATAGGTAAAGTAGATATTATTAATGTTTTAAAGATGAAATAGTTTTGTTTCGGTATTGTTACTATTGTTTTCTTTATTTATTTAATATAACTTTGAACTGTTATTTATTATTTCATTTCATTTATTCATTCAAAAAAACAATTTACATTGTATGTGAATATTAATAATAATATAACAAGTTAATACTAAATACTAAATAATCCATTCATTTTGTAAAATAATAAACGTACCTATAGACAACAATAATTACAATTAAAAAACAAATTTGAAATAATTCCCAAATTCACCATTCCTTCTTTCTATCCTAAAATGTCAATTTATAATAAGTAATAACACACTTCAATTAAATTTAAATACTACTTATATGACTATTTAATTTACATTATAAATCTTCAATTTTGTCATCTATAAGAATATCACTAGTGGAATAATAACACTTCTTCAACAATAATGACTTCAATCTATTTTTAAAAGTATTTATAGCACCGATTGTTTTAAGCGAAATAGGCAGTTTATTGAAAAATTTGATAGCCTGATACTGAGCGCTGTGACTCACCACTTTAAGTTTGGGCTGTAGTAGACATTTCAAGTCTTTCCTTCTTGTACTTTCCCGTATTTCCTTGTCTTCGACTGTTTCAATCTGAGACAAATTTCCCACGAGATCCGTAACTAGAACCAAGATGTACAAACAGGGAACAGTAAGTATTTGTAGCCTCTTGAAATGTTCTACACATGATTCTGATTGTGGTATGCGCACTATTATTCTAATTGCACGTTTTTGTACAATGAAGGCCCTTTTCATATTATACTCATAGCTGTTACCCCAAAATTTAACGCTGTAACGAAGTTTAGACTCGACAAGTGCATAGTAAACTAGTTTGAGATGATCAACATCTAAGACCTCTCTCAAGCTTCGTAGAGCATAACAAGCCGAGCTGATGGTGTTCTCAATTTGTTCTAACTCGTGCTTCCAATTGAGTAATGAGTCAACATACACCCCAAGGAATTTGACCACTTGCACACTCTGTATTTCTTGACCATTAAGCGTGGCTTGCAGTGTTTCCTGTGTCTTGGATGTTGATTTGAACAGCATTGTGCATGTTTTACTAATGTTAATTTGTAAATGATTCGCTTTAAACCATGTACTGAAAAGATTCAGAACGGTAATAGTTTTTGTTTGTAGTTCTGATATATTACTTGCAGATATGATCGCGTTGGTGTCATCTGCATATACTACCAAATTAACATCAGGCATTACATTCTTTACAAAATCGATTAAATCATTCATAAATACGATAAAGAATATTGGTCCCAAAATAGATCCCTGCGGCACTCCTCTACGTATTTTGACGACTTTTGACTTTATGACAGTTTCGCAGTTGTCAACTATGTCTTTTATTTCTACCACTTGAGTTCTATTCATAAGATATTTTTTTTTTTTTTTTTTTTATTAAGGGACAATCATAAGATATGATTTAAAGATATCCAGCGCCTTGTCTCTTACGCCATAGAAATACAACTTATTCAATAGAACTGTATGGTCTACTAGGTCAAATGCCGAGCTGAGGTCCAGAAAGATACCGGCTACCTTCAGCTTTTCATTAAGTCGGTTAGTTACCGCCTTGATTAGCTCATCAATGGCTTGAGTAGTACTTTTATCCCTTTGATACCCAAACTGCTTACTATCCAAAATATTATGGCAATATAAGTGTGTTGGGAGCCGTTTTTTAAGCAATTTCTCGAATATTTTGGATAATGTTGGTAACAAAGATATGGGTCTATAGTTTTTCACATATTTATGATCACCTTTTTATATATTGGTACAATCCTTGCAACTTTTAATTGATCCGGAAAACATCCTTCCTCCATACTATCCGGATAGCTTAAAGAAAATAGCCAAAGGGACTGCCAAAATGTCAATATTATCTTTAAATATTCCTATTGGTATTCCATCATGACCAAAAGACTTTTTAGGCTTCATTCCTTTAACTATTGCAAACACTTCGTTAGGATCTGTGGCTTTAAAATTCATGGTTTCAGTGATTCCATTAGAATTGCATTCCAATAATTCAGAGGCTGCACATGAGTTTCCTTTTTCTATAATGCTGCTTTTGTCAAAGTGATTAGAAAACATCTCAACAATAATATTGGGATCACTAATCACTTCGTCATCCTTTTTTAATAGAAGCTTTGTGCGACGACTATTGGCTCTGTTTTGTCTGTGTCTGTTCACTATTTGCCATATAGTTTTTGAACAATTTTGAGCCTGTTTTATTTGACAGCTAACGATGTTGCGTTTAGCTAATCGTATTACTCTTCTGTATGTGCAGATGTATTTCTGTCTGTAATTAGCAATAGATTCATGACACTGAGATTTATTACAGGTAATTAGAAACCTTTTCATTTTACTCGATACTTTTATTCCCTTCGTCATCCAGGATTTAAGTTGACCATTCGATTTGTTAATTTTTCTTCTCTTTGGCTTGAAAGTTGAATTGAATTCTGTATTCAATTTTCTGATAAAGCTATTAATACCCAGAGTGTGCCAGTCGTGACTCAGCAGCTTTTCACGGAATAATATCTTGTTTTTTTGGTTTATGCATCGTGTCTCTGTGTACATGTCTTGTTTTCCATTGTCTGGTGAATCAGCATGGCCATGATTGACACAACAAACTATTCCAGCATGTCCATCTCCTATGCCATTGTATTCTACATAGCTATTAACTTTATCGGGGTCTATGTTTGTTAGTACATTGTCTATGCACGAACTGGAATCATTGCGAGCAAAAGTAGCTGTTTTAATTATGGGCTTAAAATTATAGGCTTTCAGTAATGCTAAAAATTCAAAACTCTTCCTATCAGTGTTAAAAATATTTACATTAAAGTCGCCACAAATGATGCACTTTTTGTTGAAGAAATGTTCCAGACATTGTTCTAATCGTTCCATAAAAGTAACAAAATTTTTATCAACAGGGCTTCTATAGCAACAGCATAAATGTATATTTGATATGTGATCTTTAATACCGCAAATTTCAAAACTATCACAGTTATATAGCTTTTCACAAATCTCTTCTACCTCAAATTCTACATCAGTGTGAGCAAAGATGAGACTACCTCCTCTTTTTTTCTTTACTCTAGCATTATGTGAAGCCAACAAATGGTTGTCTAAAGAAAATATTGTTACTGAATGTTTATTAAGAAAATGCTCACATATACAAACATAATCTGTCGTGAAACTTAAACTATCAAGATAGACCTCAATATCTTCTTTCTTATTACTTATTCCACATACGTTTTGATAGAAAAACTTAAGAGATTTACATTTATTTTCTTTTGTGTTACTAAAAGTTAATGAACTATTTATTCTGGGATGTACGAAAAAACTCACTTTCAAGCATCACACTATCCGTTTGTGTCTCCTTGGAATCCGTGATAATCTGAGTTTTATCCATTTGAAACTCTGTTCCCTCAAAAATAGGGTCACTGAGCATATTTTTTAGATGAGTCTCACTATTGCTGAGATTATTTTGTGGCAAAGTACAATATTTTTTTTCGCAATTAGTTTCCGCACTACTATATTATTATTTATTATTTTTACTATTTATTTATTATTACTTTATTATTACTATATTATTATTTTATTTTTATGTTTATTGTTAGTGCACGACATAAAGATATAATTAGTTATTTTGGATATAAAATTTAAGAGTTTTTTTAAAACTAGCAGTAGACTTACATTCTTTAATGTCTTTAGGAAGCTTGTTATATAACTTGGCACCTTCAAAGCTGATACTTTTTTCCATAATTAGTCCTAGGATGACGTAAAATAAGGTTGTCGGCATTTCGTAATTTTATTTTTTGAACATTATGTTTTTTTGTAAAAGAAATATTAGTTTGTATGTCTTTGTTAATAATTTTCCGAATAAGAAGACAGGTGTAATATTTGTATGTTTGAGTCACGTTCATTATTTTTGTTTCTTTATAGATTTTCTGAGTCGGCGTTAGATAGTGATAATGAAATAAAGATTTTACTAATTTATTTTGTGCTGTTTGGATTTTCCCTAGATAAGTCTTTCCTGCCGTTCCCCATATTTCTATTAGGTAGTCGAGATGTGGCTTGACTAGTGAGTTATAAATTAAGTGTCTAATGTCGCGTGGGAGACAGTGAGAAATGTTTCGTACTAGACCCGTAAGAGAACTTAATTTTGATATTATCTTGTCTAGATGTGGTTTCCACGTCAACCGTGAGTCTAGTATAAGTCCGAGATATTTTTCTGATGTTTTTTTACTTATAACTTGGTTATGGATTTTAAGAGGAGTAAACTCGTGTATTTTTTTATTTTTTGCAGAAAAAATTATATAACTTGTTTTAACAGCATTTATTGTAAGTAAGTTACACTGAAACCATACACTCAAACGTTCTAAGTCACTTTGTACGTCATTTATAATATGTTGAATGGAATGACCATGGTAAAAAATGTTTGTGTCGTCCGCGTAACATAATGTTAGTTCCCCTTTGATAGGAATATCTTGTATATTATTGATGTAAATCAAAAATAAAAGCGGTCCCAGTATTGAACCTTGTGGTACACCACATGTAATGGATCTAGGCTCACTTTTGAATTCGTTAAGTGTGACCACCTGGCTACGATTTTTGAGGTATGACTTCAGTATATTGTGTGCTTTCCCGGTAATGCCAATGCTGGTTAGCTTTTTCAACAATAATTCGTGGCTAACAGTGTCGAAAGCTTTTTTGAGATCTACAAAGACACCCAAAACAAGTTGTTTACTATCGATATTTTGTTTTATTGCTGTAACAAGGTCAGTTGTTGCAGAGAGTGTGTTACTTTTTTGCCGAAATCCATATTGTTTGTTTGATAATATATTATTAGAAGTAAGATATTTATTTAGTTGAGTATAAATAACCTTTTCATAAATTTTGGAAAGAACTGGAAGAACCGAAATTGGCCGGTAGTTGCCGGTATCTAATTTGTTACCGGTTTTGTGAATTGGTTTAACTTTTGCGATCTTGAGGCTATCTGGGAATAACCCTTGATCAAGGCTTTTATTTATGCATATGGCTAATTCTTCAGATATGAGTGATTTTATACACTTTATAGATTTAGTTGTTATTCCATCCAAGCCAGCACTGGTATTACTTTTCAATCTGTTTATAATATTTAGTATTTCGTCTGCAGATACCGGTTCAAATGTACAGAGTTTGTCGGTATGATTAAGTTTCGGTAATATATAACTTTCATTAGTCTGATGAGATTTTGGAATATTATTTGCCAGTGTCGACCATATCATGGAGAAATATTCGTTACAATGTTGGCAGATTTGTTGCGTATCAGTAATTGTTCCAGAGTCAGTCTGCAGCTTAGTTGGTGGTAAGGCAAATTGTATTTTGTTGCATGACAGGTCGTTGATAAGTTTCCACATTTTTTTAGGTTTCTGTTCACAGGCTTTAAATGATGTCTGGTAATAGGTGTGTTTTGCCTTTTGAATATCTTGTTTCACTATTTTTCTCGCTTTTTTAAGTTCTTGCTGAGCAGTTATATCTTCGCTGTTGGATCTTAGGTCTTGCCATAGCTTGTTTCTCCTGTTTATAGCACTGATAATATCTTTACTTATCCATTCTTGTTTAGGTAAATTTAGGATCTTAACCTTTGTGATTCTACTTTGTTGTAGGCACTGTGACAGTTTTTTTTTCAAGATTTTCATACACATACTCTCTTGTTTTCATGTCAACCATTGAGAATAGTTTATCATAGTCGATTGCATTGTATTCAATTTTCATCAAAATACTGATAGAAAAAACTGTGAAAACATTTCGACAATTTGTTCGGGTGTAGAACCAGGTTTGCTGTCGTAAAACATAGTGGCAGGATAACTAGACGAGTTTTTCTTAAGCGAAGACACGTACGACCAAAATGCCTTGATGTTGTGCTTCACCGACTTCTCAGTGTTAGCAGTATAACTATTAATAAATATAAATAAATAAAAAAATAAATATAGCTTTATTAATTCCATAAAAAGAATTCGCAAGTTTAAGAATAATAAATTAAAAACAAATCAATAATCACTATCTCCTAAATTAATTTGTACATTGAATTTCAGTTAGTGTAAACATTATTAAACATTTTTTTTTCTCATATAAGTAATAAATATTTATAATAATCATTTTTATATTTCAATATCTTTATGTCGTATTCTTTATCATTGTATGGACCCCATTTGGGTAAAAGCCTCCTCCATAGATTTCCATTTGTCCTTATTTATGTTTGCCCAATTTTTGCTCGCAGTCGTAACTATCTCGTCTTGCCACCTCGTACGTGGCCGTCCTTTGCCTCTTGAGCCATTTGGCCCTTTCCAAAGTGTGACTTTTCGCGTCCATCTGTCATCGGTGTATCTTGCCAAATGTCCGGCCCATTTCCACTTTAAACTACGTGAGAAGAGTAATGCGTCGGTTACCTTGGTTTTCCTTCGTATTTCCGTATTTTTTACTCTGTCGCTGAGCTTAATATTTAAGCAGCTCCTTTCCATTGCTCTTTGTGTAGCCTGGATTTTGTTTTTCGTTTTGGTGGTTGGTCTATAACAAATTATAATGTTAATTTAATAATAATGTATATTGTAAAATGTGTACTTGTTAATTTAATAATAATTTATATAATGTATAAATTGTATTAGTATGACATGACTTGTAAAATGTATATATTTTATTAATAAAAATCTGAATCTGAATCTGGTGTTAAATGACCAAGTCTGGCATCCGTAAGTAAGACAGGGTAGTATGGCGGAGTCCATCACTATCTTCTTTGCCTCCAGAGGAAGTTGGGATTTGAAGATCTCTATATGTGCCCAAAACTTTTTCCACGTGATGGCTACCCTCCTATCAATTTCCTCGTTATTTCTCTCTGGTTTGAATGAGACTAGTTTTCCGAGATAGACGTATTCCTGAACAAGTTCAAGTTGGACATCGTTTACTAAAATTGGCGCTGGATGTGCGTTAGTCATGACTTTTGTCTTTTCTAAATTCATCTCTGTAGGATTTGTGCTCACATCTTGTAGCTCATTCAGCATTTTTTCCAGTTGGGCTGGACATTCTGAAAAAACGACGATGTCGTCCGCAAACCTTAAGTGACTCATGAACTTGCCAGAGATTTGGATACCTTTATTTGTCCATTGCAGACCTTCCATTATATTCTGTAAGACTGCTATAAATAGTTTTGGCGAGATGGGATCTCCTTGCCTTACTCCTCTATTTATATTTATACTCCTGCCAGTCCGGTCCAGCCTGACTCTGCTTGTACAACTCGAATAAAAATCTTTCAAGATGTTTATGTACTTGCCGTCTATTCCTTGTTTATATAGCGCTTCCCATATACTAGTATGTGAGATAGAGTCAAACGCTTTTTTATAGTCAATGAAAGCTACGTAGAGTGGTCTGCGAAATTCTAGATATTTCTCTACTATTTGTTCTACAACATGGATATGGTCTACTGTGCTGAAGCCTTTCCTAAACCCTGCCTGCTCACAAGGTTGATGTCTATCGACATCGGTTGATATTCTATCCAGTAAACAGGATGCGAACAATTTGTATAGACAGGACATGAGGCTTATTGGGCGGTAATTTCCTATATTTGTTGGGTCGCCCTTTTTGTACAAAAGTATGATTTCTGATTCCGTCCAATTTCGCGGTACGTGTTCCGCCATTAATATTTTATTAAATAAGATAGTCAGTGGCGTCAATAAAAGTGCTTCTCCATACTTGATATATTCGTTCGCAATACCATCTGGGCCTGGACTTTTTTCAACTTTCAATTTTTTTATCTGCTTTCGGATGTTATTTTCCCCAAACATTTCGACAGTCGATGTTGCGATATTCGCATTTTCAGTCTCTACCAATTTCGTCTCTTCGGTTTTTCTCTGTTCTTCTCTCGATCCATCTTTTCCAGCTTTAGGCTGGCTATATAGCTCAGCGTTGAAGTCTGTGGCTATTTTTATAATTTCCGTGCGAGATCTGCTTTTGGTAGAGCCGGGTTGTTGTAAAGACGGGATCCATTCTTTGGCCGTATTTAGCTCTTTAAATGCCTTTTTGGCGCTTCGTGACTTCTCCAGGTGTTTTTTAATCGTATTGGTCCTGTAATTTTCATAACATTTTTTGATTTCCTTATTTGTTTGTTTGTATAGTATCTTCAAGTCTTTCTTGGTAAGATTCGGTTTATTTTGTAGAGCGCTTCTTTCTTTAACAAGTTGCAATGCGTATTCAGTTAAGATTGTTGTCTTTGACTTATGTTTTGCAGCTTTCAAGCTATCTTTTATGACCTGTTCGATCTTTTTCCAATATTCGTCAACCGTGCATTCTTCGTGGATCGTTATCAGTGTAGGTAGGTGCTCTTTAAGGTTATTACGAAAAGCTTCTTGTTCTTCAGCTGATTTTATCGCAGGAGAAATTTCCATAATTTACCAGCTACAGTAAATTATGGAAATTTCTCCTGCTCTTTTTAATTATAGATAAGTTCAAAGTTCCTCTGATTAATCGGTGGTCTGACCCAAACGAGAATGAGTTTAAAACTTCATATTTCGAGAATAAATAGGGTGTTGTAGTCATTATGTAATCGATCTTGTTCTTTGTATTCTTATCAGGCGAAATCCAAGTCCATCTTCTGTTGTCTCTGATCTTGAACATAGTGTATAATATTTTTAAATTGTGTTCGTATGCGTATTGAATTAGACGCTCTCCTCGCCTGCTTCTATAACTATTAAAGCATTCTAATATTAAAATCTTACAACGATTTCGAAGCAAGGAGAATTCTCGGTAGTCAGCTAATGATGCATACGTTTTCCATTTACGCCATATTTTTGTTTTTCTATTGAGGGTGCTTATTATAGTGCCGGGGAAAACCACTTTGGAAACCTTGGATTTTTTTGACGTTTAAGCGGAGTTGTTCTGTCAATTATACTAAATAATAACCCATAAAATCGATCAACCGCCTGATTAGGGTGTACATTACCCAGTTCGAGCTCCCAATCAATTTCGTTCAATTTCTCTATTATGACCGTATAATCTGCCTTATAATAATCGTATTTTGGTATGTGATTACTCGGAACAGTTTGGGGTGATATGAGATCAAATGAGAATACCAAGGCCGGGTGATGCCTGTCAACGTTGGAGAGTTCAATTTCTGGCTCTGATACATTGCACTCTTGGCTGTGAAACAGTAAGTCTAGGATTCTATTGTTGATGTTTCGGAACTTGTTGTACTGTTTCAAACCTACCATGCCAGTAGATCCTAGAAGAAGCCTTCCAATCGGGCATAAAGCACTATCTAAAGGTACAAGTTCACAGGAAGACGGGACTGTCCCCCAATCGATAGTGGGTATGTTGAAGTCTCCAACAAGGCAAACATCGAAGTCTTTATAATTATCTATTATATTGCATAGAAATATGTAAGTTTGTTGTTGATGGGAGACATGGAAGTGATGTTGTATAATTACCGTGGCGATAATAAGCAAAATATTATGTACAAACGTCGACCTTAATAAAATATTGTGTTTATTAGTGTACGAATCATTAAGTCTTAATATTAATATGTCTATAGGATGTTTTAATTTATTTAAATTCACAGGACAGAAAAAGTTATTCCTAAAGATAACATCGAGGCAATATGAAGTTACATAACTCGATCTTATAACAATAAACATGTATATAGCGTTAAACAGTTGGGATTACAGTCGATTGGTTTTTTTTTTTAAGTAGCCCTGTAGAATGTGAACCCAACCGTCACAGCTTTTCCAAGTCTACGTCGCTTCGAATGCGCCTCACCTTCGAATTGTCTGATTTTCTAACGAGGATAGCTGCGTGCTTGACCCACACCCATTTGTATTGTTTACCTTTCGCTATCCTGCGAGTACAATATTTTATTTTTCAAAGTAAGATGTTCGTTAATGAAAACGGACTGTGAAGCACTCTCATTGTCCGGCGTCCGGGAGGGCGACACGACATCGTCGGTGGCGGCCGCCTCGGCGAATGTGGTAGCGTCTATTCAGATACCTTGGTTTAAAAGCAGTGGGCATTAATCGGTGTGTATTATTTTTCGTCAGTTAGATTTCAGACACTTTGAAGCAATTTTGCAAGTTAAGTAATGATATATCAGTTGTTTCGTATAAGGATAGTTAAAAGATATTCTTAAATGATGCAGTTTATCTCTGACTTGCTTTGCAACTAAAGATGCTACATGAATTTCATGTTATTTTATTCACGAGTGTTTGTTCACGTGTGTTGCGTGTGTTATGAAGTTAACAATACTTCAAGCGCGTTACACAATTCCAGTGTGTTATCGTGTGTTACAAGTTCCTGTGTGTTATGGTACATTTTTTGTGAGCCTCACCCAATTTATACCCCATTATATTAGCAAATTAATCGATTTGTAGTGTTAGTGTGTAGCTTAAAAAATGGCGCAGTGTTCAGTGTTGGTTTGTTTATTTTGTGTTGCAGCAGCAATTAACGAAAAGAAGCGGATGCTACATTTAATGCGCAAGTACAAGTCTTTTCTTGTATTTTGATCACCACTTCTTTCTCAAATCTCTTAATATAATCAAGTTACAAAGTTAAATCATTAGTTATATCATGAAAAAACTTGATGAAATAGGAAAAGTCTGTAAATTATTTTCAATATAAGTAATCTCGAGACATTTTGATACATCAACTCGGTCAAATTGCGTAGTATCTACGATAGAAGTACACTTAATTTGATGTCTAAATAAATCAGTCGGCTTATAATTCGATTTCGGGTTAGGTTAATCTAGAAATAAAATAAAAATTACCCCCATATTTCGGGAATCGTAAGAAATCTGATATTACCAACCGAAAGGGAAAGAAACGTGTAAAAAATGGATAGCAGGAACTGAAAAAAATTAGACTTTTGCACTTTACACGAAAAAAAAGTCGCGGATAAATAACTAGGATTAGTAATATCATATCTGCTTTACAGTTGTTGTTTACAGATTTACAAATTGGCTATTTGCTTTGTTACAGAAAGTCCATGTCTCCAAAATCGATCCCAAAGATGGTGCGTCCATGAACGTGGACTGTCAAGATCGACTAAACGTATTATTATGGGGTTGCCATCCCCATAATTATAACGTCATTATATGTCTTTCTGTTACACCCGGTCGCTCGGTGGCAAATCTATAACTACTTATTATACTATATGGGTATTAAGTACTTGTCAATGTCGTCATTGTGGATATTGTGGATCTCTATATTATAAATGTATTCGATCCTGGTTTATTTTGCCCTAAATCATTCAAACCGAGAATAAAGGTTATTGAGGTATGACGCTCAATTACAAAGTTGAACATTAGTTAAGGTATTAACCTTATCCTGAACGGAACCACCTTCCCCGTTAAAGGATCTCATGGTCCTTTCACGTGGCCCGCTACTTGAAAATCTTTCTGCGGGTTCTAGTCCGACGACATATGTCTGTTTTACCCAGTGGTAGACTGGGAGATAACGCCTCAACGTATTAAGTCCGCCATTTGTGTTACGATAGTATATATGGTTGTCTTATATGACATATAGTAATTAACAAGATGTCTATATTCTTGCTCGTCTTACAATAAACGTCTTTAATATCTTTCTTTACTTTCTCTCACCATCTCAAGACCTTAATATGGTGTCAGGTGTATATCGATTGTCGGAAAATTCATCATCACGTCGGTGAATTTCAAATTGTTACTGTTTTAACGAAAAATGTCGGATCCAGCAACTTCTAATGATTCCGCTCCTGTCAAAGAGCCTACAATGTCACCATCGGGAATAAAATCTAAGCAAATGGGTAATGTAAGTAGCCTAGAACCGTTAAATACAAACGGAAATAACATGCCACAAATTTGGATAAACTTCAAAACGAAATTCCTGATATATTTGCGAGCTTATAATTTGATAGAAGAGAGCGAACAACGAAAAGTCGCCATATTTTTACATCATGTCGGCAACGAAGCTTTAAACGTATTTTACAGCTTTGACGTAGATATGGATAAAATCACGTTGAGCGAGCTGATGGCACTATTTGAAAATTATTATAGGCCAAAAATAAATATCACGATGGAACGTCATAAATTGTTCAACCGTCGCCAATTTCCTGATGAAGATATAGATTCCTATGCGACTGATCTGAAAAATATAGGGCTCTCGTGTAACTTTGACAAGCTACGCGATGAACTTGTCAGAGATATTTTTAGCTGGAACTTAAATCAATCAAACCGGTATATCAAAGAAAAGATACTTTAAGAAGCTCCTAAATCTCTAGATGAAGCAATCAACTTAGCGAAGTCGGTAGAGCTGTCTAGGATCCAAGCAAAGGAACTGTCAACCAACGACACTGCGAATATTTTTTCAGCGGAAAGACACATCAGCAGGAGTCAATATAAGTCACATAGAGCCACGTCACCACCGAAGTCCAGGAATGCTTCTCCGTACACTGTCTCGTCTCGTTCGGGTACACCGTTTCGTCTCAACAGCCCGTCGTCGTACAGAAGCTCCTCCGACAAGTCACGTTCCGGTACGCCGTCACGGAGATACAGCTCGCCAGGACCATCTTCGTCTTCACAGCGATCATGCGGAAACTGTGGTCAAATACACCGCTATGGCTGCCCTGCGGTTAATGTCAAATGTCGAATCTGTCAAAGGCAAGGTCATTACAGTAAGTACTGTCGTAGACAAAACATATCAGCGATATTTGCTGAAGATAGTCCCGACAAAGACAATTTTTTGTTCTTCGGATCTATTGAATGCAATAGTATTATCGAAAATAAGCCGTGGACTATAAACCTTTGTATACACGACATCCCATTGACCTTCTTGATCGACTCAGGAGCTGATACAAATGTCATGTCTTATTGTGATTTTCAAAAGTTAACACTGCCGTCGCATATAATAAAGAAAAGTAGTTTCAAATTGTCAACTTTAACCGGTCATGTCATTCCTACAGTGGGTCAATGCGAATTGGAATGTGTATAGAATGGTTCAAGTCATAGAATACCATTTTATATAGCGAATATACAATGTCAAAAATATAGTAGGTAGAGGTACGTCCGAAAAATTACACTTGATAAAACGAGTGCATAGGGTAAATTTTGATGATAGCCAAAACCAAATGCCAACGAATTTATTTGATCAGTACAAACATGTTTTTGAAGGAATAGGTTGTATAAAAAATTTTGAATGCCATTTGGTGTTAAAACCTTATGTCGAACCTAGTATTGATGCATGCCGGAAAATACCTTTTAAAATACAACAGAAATTTCAAGAACAACTGTCAAAATTAGAGTCACAAGACTCACAAGGCATCATTACCAGGGTTGACGAACCAACTGCATGGGTTAATTCTATTGTTGTAGTCTCAAAACCCGATGGAAGTTTAAGGATATGCTTAGACCCAAGAAAATTAAATAAGGCTATTTTAAGGTCACATTTCGCGTTCTCTAACATCGATGAGATTAAGTCAGATTTGTCTGGTTCACATTTCTTTACCAAATTAGATGCCAGATCTGGTTTCTGGATGTTGAAACTGGATGAAGAGTCGTCTAAACTATGTACATTCATTACGCCTCAGGGAAGATACCGATTTCTCCGTCTACCATTCGGAATCAACGCTGCACCAGAAATTTTTCATGGTGAAATGGTCAGGAGGTTCGGAGATATCAAGGGCCTAAAGATAATGATGGATGATTTTTTGATTTATGGAAGAACGAAGTCTGAACATGATTTAAGACTGAAACAGGTTTTAGAACGTGCGGATCAAATAGGTCTTAAATTTAATAAGGAAAAGTCGGTTCTGTGTGTGTCTGAAGTCAAATATTTAGGGTTCATTTTTAACCAAGATGGAGTATCGGTCGATCCATCTAAAGTCGAAGCTATCTGCAAGATGTCAAGCCCTACCAATGTCACTGAACTGCAGCGCTTTCTAGGGATGATTAATTTCTTAGGCGCCTTTATTGAGAATATGTCGATGAAAACAACACATATTAGAAAGTTGTGGAATAAAAATACGGCATGGTATTGGTCTGACACACACGAGAAAGAGTTCGTTGAGTTAAAAAATGGTTGCCTGTAAAGTCGGTTTTACGGGCGAAGGAAGATTTTACGTGACAACGTCTTATTCTCGGTAGAATATTTATTGATATGAATTTTATTAAATTGCACAATAGGAACAATGAATGCAAATAAGAATTGCACAAATTTTAACTATAGAAATATGTTTTGTTCCTCTTCCCTCTTCCATCTTCCCTCTTCCCTCTTCCCTCTTCCCTCTTCCCTCTTCCCTCTTCCCTCTTCCCTCTTCCCTCTTCCCTCTTCCCTCTTCCCTCTTCCCTCTTCCCTCTTCCCTCTTCCCTCTTCCCTCTTCCCTCTTCCCTCTTCCCTCTTCCCTCTTCCCTCTTCCCTCTTCCCTCTTCCCTCTTCCCTCTTCCCTCTTCCCTCTTCCCTCTTCCCTCTTCCCTCTTCCCTCTTCCCTCTTCCCTCTTCCCTCTTCCCTCCTCCCTCCTCCCTCTTCCCTCTTCCCTCTTCCCTCTTCCCTCTTCCCTCTTCCCTCTTGCCTCTTCCCTCTTCCCTCTTCCCTCTTCCCTCTTCCCTCTTCCCTCTTCCCTCTTCCCTCTTCCCTCTTCCCTCTTCCCTCTTCCCTCTTCCCTCTTCCCTCTTCCCTCTTCCCTCTTCCCTCTTCCCTCTTCCCTCTTCCCTCTTCCCTCTTCCCTCTTCCCTCTTCCCTCTTCCCTCTTCCCTCTTCCCTCTTCCCTCTTCCCTCTTCCCTCTTCCCTCTTCCCTCTTCCCTCTTCCCTCTTCCCTCTTCCCTCTTCCCTCTTCCCTCTTCCCTCTTCCCTCTTCCCTCTTCCCTCTTCCCTCTTCCCTCTTCCCTCTTCCCTCTTCCCTCTTCCCTCTTCCCTCTTCCCTCTTCCCTCTTCCCTCTTCCCTCTTCCCTCTTCCCTCTTCCCTCTTCCCTCTTCCCTCTTCCGCCCTCTTCCCTCTTGTTACAGTAATGCTCGATGAATGAAAATAAGAATTGCACAAATTTTAACTATAGAAATATATTTTGTCTCTCTCACTCATCAGACGTGAGCGGGCGTTACATTTTTTCATGAGTGACTCCGAGCGAAACTTAAATTAAGACGTTGTCACGTCAAAAAATGTATAAGCTCAGCACCCGTTTTAACTTATTTTGACGAAAATAAGCAATTAATAATGTCAGTCGATAGTTCTAAAGATGCAATGGGAGCAGTCATAATGCATGACAGGAATCCCATAGCGTATGCATCCGCGTCTCTCACTAGTGCTCAACAAAATTATTCGCAAATTGAGAAAGAGCTACTTTCAATTTTGTTTGGGTGTACTAAGTTTCACCAGTATGTGTATGGCAATAAAGTGATAGTCGAGACAGATCATAAACCAATTGTGAATATATTTAACAAGTCGTTATATGATATACCACCGCGCTTGCAAAGAATTATGCTAAGGTTACAGCCACACGATCTTACTGTCACATATAAGCCTGGTAGGTATCTATATGTCGCAGATACGTTGTCCCGTGCTGCTTTGCCTGAAAATTCATTATTATTATTATTATCGTATGGCTTTATTTTCGAGTCTGTTTACAAATTAACATCCAAGTTCTTCACCCATTGGGCTGCGTTTCCACCTAATGTTAGTAGGTCCAGGGGGTCTCCAGGGTATTTACGTCGTGGGCAATCGTGGACGATGTGGTGTATGGACTGAACCGGTGCCCCGCAATCACATTTCGGTGTTTCACGCCATCCACACCTGAACATGAACTCGCCACAACGGCCGTGTCCAGTGCGGATTCTATTTAGTTGGCACCATTCCCGTCTCGGTGCGGAGAAGCCCTGTGGTATACTTGTAGGGTTGAAATTTGCATGAGCACCCTTAGGCATTGACTGACTTGGATAAGGACATAGATCTTCATGTCAATCTGCTTGTTGCTAATTTGTCCCTTAGTACAAAAAACCAGAAAGATATAGAAGATGCTACTTCTTCATGTCAGGTCGTGAACAAGTTAAAGTCATATTGTGTGAATGGATGGCCTCACAATAATAAAAATATAGAGGCAGAAGTCAAACCTTATTTTCCTGTCAAAGATGATAGGTATTCCTTTGTATTACTTCGATGTGCCGTCCCTTTCACTCTCCTGTTATACACCGTATGACTGAAAGGGACGGCACGCGGTGGCGGTCAGTTGTATGTATGACTCTCCTAACATTCCCTCAGACACACGCGGCCTGAATTGTCATAGTGGCAGCAGGTCGTCACCGCGTGCTGGCTGTAAGCCATAAAGTCTCGACAAAAAAAACTGATGGCTGTCAACCTGTTATTTTAATTTACGTCAACAAACGGCCAATTTCAATTTTTTTCGCGATTTATTTCAAAATTATACAAATACAATACAAATACTCTTTATTGCACACCTCCAACATCAAGGAATATACAACACAACATGAGATACATTCATATAACAGGCAGAGGTAAACAACAGGCGGTCTTATCGCTAAATAGCGATCTCTTCCAGACAACCTTTAGGTAGCGGAGTAGTTGAAAAATTAATGTTTGAAATTAGTAGGTGGTGCATAATAATTAAAGGACTAAATGAACGACTACCATAAAAAACAAAGGTAATAAACATACATAAATAAAAATATACAGATATACTTACATAAATACTTAGACATAATAAATAAATATATTGTAAAGTAATAAATAAAACAAAAACAGTATGAGCCACAAAGTTAAAGGAGCGATTATTATTGCAGTGTGTGTATTATCATAGTTAATGTCTTCAAATGCATTAAGAAAATGTGCTTAACGCGGCATAACCTCTTCTGAAGACGATTCAGTTCATTTTCCTAGAGCGGGAATAATAATTTTACGGTAAGAATATTTTATTTCAGGTCTCTTATATGTCTCGGAATTTTAATACACATGAAATAAGAACTACCAGCTTTTTGTTTTAGACGTGTTTCAGGTACATTTAGTTAGGTTACCTTGCCTAGAAATACGGTTATTGTATGTTATTAAATCACAGGATCTGTTTGTTTGTTTTAAATATCTTTAACCTCTCATCACACAAAAACGGCTGCACGGATTTTAATCCCAGATAGCATCCAAACATGGTGATAGGATACTTCTTACCCAACAACTGTAGACAAAATGTTTTTTAATACAAGTATTTATAGGTATTATTCATAAGGTAATATTTTAACACTGCTAGAGATATTTAGGCCTGCATTGACCAAACTTGTTCTGAGTCACCCTTGCCACAATGCCTGAAGACCAAGGTATTCAATCAGTGCGTCCTGCCGGTCATGACATACGGAGCCGAGACGTGGAACCTGACAGTGAAACTAGCCCACCGACTACACGTCACACAGCGAGCTATGGAAAGGGGTATGCTCGGAATCTCGTTAAGGGACAAAGTCCGGAACGAGATTATCCGACAAAAAACCAAAGTCACTGACGTAGTTCAGAAGTGTAGCAGACTGAAGTGGCAGTGGGCTGGTCACATCTGTCGCAGAACCGATGATCGGTGGAGTAGACGGGTTCTCGAGTGGAGACCACGACTCGGCAAGCGTAGTGTAGGACGCCCTCCGGCCAGATGGACCGACGACCTGAAAAAAGTGGCTGGTGGTGACTGGATGGCGAAAACGGGAGATCGGGCCATGTGGCGAACCCTGGGGGAGGCTTACGTCCAGCAGTGGACTGCAATAGGCTGAAATGAATGATGATGATGATGAATGTTCTGAGCTTAGTGCATAGTATTTTAACATTATATTTCTGTTCATGTCTATTGTCCATTTTGTTCAAGCAGGTCTCAATTAATGTGGATATGTAGACTTAATGAAATGTAATTTCCTATTTCAGAGCTACATTTTGGGCACGACTGGTCTTCACAAGAATCCTTGACTTCTCTGTACGAAAGGAATAAGGTTTTATGTGGACGACATTTCCAAGATTCCCGTTACACTGACAGTTGTAGAAAAAGCCTGAGCAAGTATTCTGTTCTAGGAACAACAGAATATATTATTAAAACAATGCAATAATAGTGCACCTCTGTAGTAAACTTTTTAAAGACATTTTGTAAATTATAGTCCCTGTTTGAATATACAATGAATAAAGGCCATTTAAAAGTAATTCATTGTGTTGTATTTTTTATAAAACTATTAAATTTCAGCTCAATCGTTTACCGGGAAGTGGTTGACAAATGATTTGCAGGATTAAACCTGAATATGCATGCATGTAAAATAGAAAAGTTAGAAAAACAAACTTTCAATATGGTATATTTGAAACCCCCGTCAAAATAGCCCGCTGTCACTTAGTCCATATACGGTGGCGCTAGTAGTATAAAAAAAAGATAGGCAACTTTTTTGAACGTAGTTACCGTTCTTCTCCTTGCAAGTATTATATTCCTTGTTCTTGACTTACTTGACGTTCAAGTTTGCATGACGTTATTTAACAATTTTATTAAAGTCCGTCCCTTTCACCCCCGTGTTATACACTATATGAGTGAAAGGGTCGGAACGATACGAAGTTCGGAGTAGGCCCTTAGATACACATACACAAGTTTACCGGACGCCGCTTCAAGCAACATGCTTGACGGCGGGCTTGATCGTGTATGGCCTGCATTATCCTTACTTCATGCAGGCATCCGAAATGTCAAATTTTATAGTTTTTGTTTATGTGAACATTATGGTAGTTTAAAAAGTCGTATCTCAGTATACGATCGGGGTAAAAATACGACTTCTTAATTTAGCAGGTTATGCGTTAAGCGTTATAGACTAAGATCCCGATATAAAACGACCTTCACCGAGATGTTTATTAGATGAAATGTATTTTATATTTAGTTTAATATGTCAATAAATATATTGCATATGGGTTGCCTAACAATTTTTAGTCCAGGGTATGTTTAGTAAAAAATAAAAAAATAAAATTAACATTTCACCGATTTGATTATTAGATAAATTCATAATTAAATAATCTTTAATTTTATTCAGTTTCAATTCCATAATCAGACCGTTGCAAAATGCTAGCAGGTATAGATTTACCTGTTTATACCTGGCTACCCGATAGTTGTGACGGGAAAAGAATAGGCAACCTAACGTTTGCATATTCTATGGGCTTCATACTTTCGATTGGTAAATAATTTATCTAATATTAATCAAACCGGTGAAATGTTTAAAACATTTTTTTTTATTATTAATTAAACATACCCTGGACTAAAATTTGTTAGGCAACCCATATGCAATATATTTATTGACATATTAAATTGAATATAAAATACATTTCATCAAATAAACATCTCGGTGAAGGTCATTTTATATCGGGATGTTAGTCTATAACGCTTAACGCATAACCTGCTAAATTTAGAAGTCGTATTTTTACCCCGATCGTATACTGAGATACGAATTTTTAAATTAGCACGGCAGATACGTTCGATTTTATACCCCATATTTTTCATACCCCGGGCTTATATATCAAAATCGATTCTTAAGGAGTAAACTCCAAAAACATGCTAAAGAAATGTAAGGCAGATAATTCTGACCCATATTTGGCACTGTTACAATACAGAAACACTGCTAAAGACAGTCAATTCTCTCCAGCTGAGTTATTGATGTCCAGATCACTACGTACTAAGCTACCATCTATGGAAAAAGACCTTAAACCAAAAATGTGTGACTATAATGCTTTAAAGAAATATGATGATTTTAGAGTTGAGAAGATGACTAATTATTTTAATAGAAATGTTAAAGACTTGAAGCAATTAGATACAGGTACTCCAGTAATGTTTAAGAAACATTCCGATTCAACCTGGATTCCGGGTGTAGTGGATAAAGTGTGTCCGGAACCTAGGTCTTACATAGTTAAGAATTCAGATGGGGTTTATAGACGAAACAGACAGCATATTTTAGAACGGCCTATTTTCATAGACCCATCGTCTGTTTATAGCCCGTCTAATCCTTGTAGTTCTAATAAAAGTACTGATAATGATGTTGTGAATGTTGAACACCGTTCTCAAGAAAATGTGGTGTTTGACCCTCACAAGATATATACGCGTTCAGGTCGTGAGGTTAAGAAACCTAAACGTTGTGATTGTTGCTAGTAGTTTTGAATCGAATTTTTATAATTTTAATATTGTTTACAGTCATCCCTTATTATTTTATGTTCTAATTCTAATTCTAATTTTAAAATATGGCTTCCATCAAAGTTAATGATGATTTCGCCAATTTCGAGTTTGCTCGTAGAGCATGCCGTTGTTCGGTGAGGTTTTGCTTTTTGTAAAGTGATAGCGATTTACAAAAAACCACGCGGACTATCGGGCCTTGACCCAGGAAGGGCTATGAACGCTTCAAGTTGAATTCTTCATTAGCTATTCACTCATACGTTAGATCACTGCACAATACGCTATCAATACTACACATTGAATAACAAAAATGAATAAATAACGAACAACAAAACTTAAACGCATGCGGCCATCTTAAGTCACGAACCGGAAGTCCTATTTTATGTTCGTTTGAAATGTAATTATTCTATCTTTTTTTTTTTTTTTAAATGGCAACCGGTCACAGTTAAGCGACCATTACTGCCAATGTCTCGTTGCCAATCGCACTCGGCGACTAGATAGAAGATTGATACCACGTTGTACGGTGAGTTGATAAAATCGTGCTTTTTGTAAAGTGATAGCGATTTACAAAAAACCACGCGGACTATCGGGCCTTGACCCAGGAAGGGCTATGTACGCTTCAAGTTGAATTCTTCATTAGCTATTCACACATTCGTTTGATCACTGCACAATACGCTATCAATACTACACATTGAACGACAAAAATGAATAAATAACGAACAACAAAACCTAAACGCATGCGGCCATCTTAAGTCACGGACCGGAAGTCCGAAATGTAATTAATTAAGTTTGTTTACATCCATTACTGACGGATGTCATTTATACTTTTGTCAAATATGACAGTGTTTCGTTTTACGTAGGTATCGTAATAAAGTTTACTGTATAAGTAGAGGTTGTAACATAATTTTAAATTAGTGTTTATAACATTGATTTGTATGTATGTACAGTCGTCGTAGTATTTTCTTTCCTATATTTTTTAATGTAAAATAAAGTGTAAATAAATAAATAGACCAAAATTAAATACTAAATTGACTGTACAACAACTACGTGGAAGAATCGATATAGTTTTCTTTAAAGTAACGGAAACGATATCTATTCATTCGGTGAACGCAATCGAAGTGGAAGCATGGGTCCTTTGTTGGTGGTGCTAGTGGCTTTTTTAGCGCTGTGTAGCGCTGGTAAGTGTTCCGTTTTTGGGTGATTATTTGAGCGAAAATTGAGTAAACCCGTATGAATTGGTGGTGCCATTGTAGGTTGTCTTGTAGAGTCAGCGTCAAATGAAAAAAATCAGCCTTTGAATAAATTATTAAATTAAATTTTCGGACTGCTCAGTCCGTCAGTTGGAGAATATTTCAAATTTTAGTAAATAAATTAAATCACATACTACTTAGTAAACTTAATAATTTGATTTCTTAATAATTTAATTAACTTAATAATTTAATTCTAATGTCATAAATATTATGTTTTTCATCTTTCCCTATAATATTTTCTTCGGTTTCCGCGACTGTCACACATTTAAATAAAACAATTTAAACGGATTATATCGCGTATATTAATTATTTGAGCCTCCCTGACGTTTCAGTACCTTTACAGATACCGTTGTCAAAGGTTGACTGACCTCAACCTTTCAACCTTTGACAACGGTATCTGTAAAGGTACTGAAACGTCAGGGAGGCTCAAATAATTAATATACGCGATATAATCCGTTTAAATTGTTTTATTTCCCTATAATGTTAATAAAGTAATCGTTAGTCGTATAGTGAGTGCTAAATTATACGTAATCAGTTCACACAAGTATCACAAAAGTGTCATTATTATTCTAAAGTTCCTTTTTTTTATAAACTCTTCGGGTTAGATAAAAATCACAAATTGTCTCCCATACATTTCGGAAAAGGGTCCTTATGACCAATCAAAGACAAACATTATTGATAATTACAATATGACACGATAGTAACATTATTTATTTTTTATATAATCTGTCAATTATAATTTCACAGGCCAAATCACAATAACGCACTTTTTAATCCTGTGTAAATTATATATTTTTTTTTTTATTTTTTTTTTGATTTAAGTTAATTAATCACAAATACTATATAAATTAAGACGCGTTACAGAAACCTGTTGGAGGTTTAGACGTGACGCGAATCATTCGCACCGCTTACAACATTGCACAGATAAGTATTATATAATCATACTAGTAAGACCACACCAGCAATCACACATCGCCGTCGGCACTTAAATAATATTTTTTTAAGGTGTTCTTACACGTTTTTTTACCATTAAGTATGGTCACATGTATGCCTTCGGGCAAATCATTTAATATTTTAGGCAGCATGTATTCCCACGTCCTTTTACCATATACATTTACATAGCTAGGCAAAATATACCTAGGTTGATATGTTAAATTACGTAATTGTTTCATTCTACATCTAGTTTTTAACAGTTTTATTTTGTCGTACTCCTCGAGAACTAGTAACATATTTAATTTATTAAAGATTGACAGTACTTTACAGTGTTTGAAAACACTGCCTTTCATCATCAAATTTATTTCTATATTCGTGTACAATGGTTTTAAGTATACTTAGTTGTAGTTTGTACATGTAAGTTAGGTTGGTTTTATATGTACGCCCATAACTACTTAAGCCGTAGCTTATTACAGAGTCAGCAAGAGAAAGATACAGCAGTCTTAATGTATTGTATGGTAATTTGTATTTAAGAATATTCATTTTAGCACGCAATGAGCGAAGTTTATTACATATATGCTCAATATGAGGCTTCCAGTTAAGGCGTTTGTCGATCACCAAACCCAGGTAGGTATGCTGGTCCACCAGCTCGACGGGGCGCAAGCGCACGGTGACTGCGCCTGCGCGCCGTGCAAGCAGGTGTGACAATGCGCGATAATTTTAGGATCATTACTTTTTACATACGGCGAGTGTATGTGTAACAGTTTGGTCTTATTAGCGTTGATAACGAGGCCAACGTCGTGTGCCCATTTACATATAAATAAATAAATAAATAAATATTAAGGGACAATCATACACAAATCGACCTAGTCCCAAACTAAGCAAAGCTTGTACTATGGGTACTAGACGACGATATACATAATATATAAATACATATATAGATAACATCCATGACCCAAGAACAAATATTTTGCACAAATATTTGCCCCGGCCGGGATTCGAACCCGGGACCGTCGACTCAGTAGGCAGGTGTCTACCAACCGAGCCAAACGCGTCGTCATATAAGGTTAAAATTATTTTGCATCATCTCCTCGGCCTCAATAACACTTTTTCCATGGGTAATCAAGCATGTATCGTCTGCAAATTGGTATACAGAGCCCTCGGTGAAGAGGTTACACATATCATTGACGTAGATTAAGTATTCGGTCGGGGCCAGGATCGATCCTTGAGCCGTGCCTCTTTGCGTAGATAAACGGTCACTATCAGTTCCGTTGATGCGTACCACGGTGTTTCTGTTTGTATGGTAATTATATATGGAACCACTTCAGCAGAGGACCCTGTATACCAATTTTATTCATTTTAGAATAAAGCGTGGAAAAGTTTAGAGTATCAAAAGCTTTGCTGAAATCAATGAAGACGGCCAGCACCTGTCTTCGATTGTTCAGGTGCTGCTTGACCTCATTCACAAATGTTGACAGAAGTTGCGTGGTACTCCGCCCCCTTTGGAAACCGTATTGTTTTGAATTTATCAAGTTATTTTTAGATAAGTAACTAGTTATTTCGCTTTCAAAGTACCTCTCAACTATCTTATCAATGGTAGGCAAAATGGTAATTGGTCTGTAGTTATTGACGTCACTATAAGTACCTTTTTTATGTATTGGTCTGATTATACCTACTTTTAGTTGATCTGGATACAGGGACGTCGAGATACAGGCGTTAATCAAATGGGTGATTACTGGTGTGATCTCTGTGCTAACACATAACAGATCCCTTATACGTACCTATGTTATCTATGCCGGGACTCTTTTTTTTATTCATATGTTTTATAATTTTGTATATAACATCATTAGTTGCTTGTTTTAGCCTCATAGATACAGATGGCTCTGGTTGGTATGATTTGCCAGATATTAATTTAACATCACATGAAGAACATATACTAGTAACATTATTGTTAAAACCGTAGGCAAAAGTGTTGCAAGTTGTTTTTATATCAGACTTAAAATATTTAGTAATAATGCTATCAATAGATTTCGAGACTCTGCCACAAATATTGTTTATTATTTCCCAAACCTTCTTTTGATTAAGTACCAAAATTATTTATAATATCATTTTTTATGTATTTATTTCTTGTTTTTTCTATGTATTTGTTAGTTAAATTCCTATAACTATTATATAATAACCTATTTACTTTATTATTTTCGTCTTGTTTACATATTCGTAAGAGTTCTTCTCTTTTTGCTCTTCTTGCTTTGCTCATGTTTACAATGCGGCTATTTATCCATTTACATTCCTGTCTTTTTCCTACTTTCATTTTACATCGTGTCATACATTTTTCATACACCTCAGAAAAGTTATCTGTAATACATGTAGGATGAGTGAAATGGAACGCAGCATGATGACGAATGACAGAACGAGATAGCAAGATGGATAGTATGAACGAGTGTGAAAGAGACAACTTTAGTTTGAAAGAGATTGGATGAATCTAACGGTTAGGAATGGGGGAACGATTTCGGATCTGTAACGAAAAGACGTGCTCTGCTAATTTATTGTGATTTTTATAGTTTCATTTATTTAATACAAGTATTGTTTTGTAATTTGTTGAGGTTTTGTTTCGCCCCTGTCCCACATACATTTAAATATATCATTTGGATAAACAAGATTTAGGGCAGGATCCCAGTTGATTTTACGTAACTCTGACTCTAATTTATTATTATCTAACTTATTTCGATAAACATACTCTGAGCATTTTTTATTAGAGCTATGCACTAAAAAGGAACCCGTTATGTAGTGGTCAGCGATCGCATTGTTAATCACCGCAGTATGTACCTCCCGATAGTTCAGCGCGCGTAAAAATATATGATCTATACAAGATTTCGTTAATAACTCGCCCTTAGACTCGACGCGGGTATACTGGGTGATGCCACAATCTAGTCCCTTTTCACTCATTGCATCTAGATATTGTGTTTGTAAGGGGTTCAAATCGCATAAGTTGATGTTCATATCGCCTAGTAGAACGTAAGAGTACTCACTTGGAAAACGCCCGATAACACGCACTAATTCATCGATAAACTTTGATTTGTTTGGGTCTTGTTTAGGTCTGGTGGTCTATACACTGCACATAAGCCGATTTTTGTTTTATACGCTGTTTCGATACTCCCTATGACGCACTCGGAGTAGAACGTATTTATCGTGAGTCTTGTGAAGCACAGGCTGTTGTGGATGTATACTAGCACGCCGCCTCCTCGTCTTTGTTGTCGTAGTTCCGAATACATGTCATAATTATCTATCTAGGTGAAATAAGTTTTTACAGTCATCTTTTACGTTGACTTCTGTTAGTGCAATAATATGTAAGCTTACTTCGATTTTAAAAAAGCCTTCGATGTGGTAGACAACGATATCTTACTGAAAAAGCTAGCGGACACGGGGTGTACTCCACATACGCTTGCTTTCTTTGCCAGTTACATGCGTGACAGGCACCAGTACGTGGACTGTGCGGGTTACAGGTCAGAACCGTACTATACGAGATCTGGCGTAAGTAACAATAATAAAGAATAATCTTATACGAAATGAAAGTAAAATTTACATAACACAACTTACGAAGAACAATCATAAGGAATAATAACTTAAAGAATAGAATCAAGCGCCATCAGAAGAATTTTGACGCTCCGCTATATTTAGTCATAATACAAACCTAACCTAACCCACAGTTTTCGGTTTTTGACCCATTTTGGCTATAATATACTTCAGAATAATATTCGTCTAAACTATTCTCGCTTGCCTGCCTACCTGTTTGCATGCCTGTTGGCAACTGCCTTCCACTTTATTAATTAAAAGTTTTTATTAATATTTTTTAAAATTTTACTAATTTATATCTCATAATATTTAGATTGAATTAAAATTGATCGAAGCAAGAATCAAGCTGATTATACCTACACTGGATTTTTTAAGGGAATAGCTGCTAATCTACATAAGATTAGTGTAATTATTTCACGGAATAATCCATAATTGGCTGAACCTTAATGTATTTAGCTTGTCTCAAATAAATGAGAAACGATAACTACTCCTTTTTATTTTACTTACCACATGACTCGTAGCAGTTCGATTTTTTATTTTTTTTCGATTCTGTTATGGTCGCAGTTCTAACCCAACCTAACCCATTAAGTTCGGTTTTAACCTAACCTACTTTACTGGCAGCAGTTCGGTTCTGTTGTGGTCACAGTTATAACCTAACCTAACCCATTTAGTTCGGTTTTAACCTAACCTACTTTACTGGCAGCAGTTCTGTTCTGTTGTGGTCGCAGTTCTAACCTAACCTAACCCATTAAGTTCGGTTTTAACCTAACCTACTTTACTGGCAGCAGTTCGGTTCTGTTCTGGTCGCAGTTCTAACCTAACCTAACCCATTAAGTTCTGTTTTAACCTAACCTACTTTACTGGCAGCAGTTCGGTTCTGTTGTGGTCGCAGTAACTTAACCCATTACGTTCGGTTTTAACCTAACCTACTTTACTGGCCGCAGTTCGGTTCTGTTATGGTCACAGTTATAACCTAACCTAACCCATTAAGTTCGGTTTTAACCTAACCAACTTTACTGGCAGCAGTTCGGTTCTGTTGTGGTCGCAGTTCTAACCTAACCCATTTTACTGGTATCAGTTTAGTTAATAATCGCCTAATCTAACCTAAAACCTAAACTAGTTTCCTAGCACCCGTTTGTTCCGTAAACTATGTCCTTATGCCATAATAAATTCGCCGATATTAATGTTCTGCCATTTAAAATTATGCTAAATTAATAGTACGCTAACTGACAATTATGATACATATATGATTATGTTAAAGAATCATTCGGCTTAAAAATGTTTCGGTGATAGCTGCTATGCGAAATGTATTGCGGAGAATCGATATTATGTAAGATAAAGGGAACCCCATGGTCCTTGTTCAGGTCAAACGCCAATATGAATGTTTAACAACAAGTACAGTCAGCAAAAACTGTTAGTAAAATTTAAAAATAAAATAAAAAAAAAACTTTTAATAAATAACTTGGAAGGAAGCAAGCATGCATGCAAACAGGCAGGCAGGCAAGCGAGAAAATTTTTGACGCTCCGCTCTCTTCGCTCGCTCCGCTATTTTTGGTCATAATACAAACCTAACCAGTAGTTATTTATTGGGCACGCTACCCCATTTCGCTACGCTCGCTTCGCTCGCTCTCGCTCCATGGTGCGCGTGCCCAATAAATATGAATGATTGTTACTGTTTACGTTGATACGATTGTTAATCTAGATCGTGATTCTGTTGATGTTCAGCAACGGCGTCGACCAACGCCACAACACCAGCACGATATCGACACAACTTAACCTGTTACTTAAATCCACTTCACGTTTAAGCTTGCGTTTAAATTGATCAACATTGGATACTCAACATGTAAATATTCAACTTAGATTTCTGTCTTAAGTTAATAAATACATTGATCAAAGAAACAAAAGCTTAACGCAACGTGTGTGATGCTAGCTAGACAACCACGACACGTCTGACCTGAACACAATTACACATTAGATTCCTGATTAGCTCCAAGGAATTTAACTATCGTTGTGGGGTCACACACAATTACACGTTAGGTTCCCGATTAGCTCCAAGGAACAGACTAACATTGTGAGGCGTTTGTCACACTACACACATCGCAGAATTGGCCAGAAACTTTGATGTGAGCAGTGGACCGGGTCCTCCCATGCTATCAACCGCTATAGCACAGAATAACCGAAGTACTAACTGGATACAGTACATTTTCGTGTTCACCAACGTTGTTGAGTATCATACAGTACCTACCCTTTGCAGAGGAGGATTATTTACTGTACACGCTACCGCGTTACCAGGTCAGTCACAAGGTAGGCCAGGCCTTGCAACGTGAAATGATAAGAGTCACCATGAAGCTAGCGGTTGTGATAGCCACGGATTCTCCGTCCACTCTATCACAATAAAATGTATTTATATGAAGCGAACTAAAAAACTTCGCAAGCGCGATGTAGCCTTAGGTATTTTATTGGCTAATGCGAATGACGTGCTCATACGTCATCTGTGAACCAACTATTCGAAAAAACAAGAAAAGTCTAAAATCGGCAATTACCAAATACGAACTTATGATTAATAACATAAGATGCATATTAAAGTATAATCCCACAAATCATTTCGCTTTTTGTTCACTATAAATACGCGATAAACCTAACTGTTTCAGATTAGTTTTTGAAAATCGGAAACTAAGATAAAGATGTAAGGTTTACATTACAATAGAATATTTGAATCATATTGCATTTTAAAACGCGGCTTACACTGTACGGTGTAATTGTTTATTGAAATTTGATTCACTTTACCTGTTCTTCGAGCGCGTATGTGTCTCCATTTAAAATATACTGATCAACAAATAACTACTTCGTCACATGCATTAAACTTGATTTTCGACTACAGAGAGCTCAGTATGAATAATTCGTAATGAAGACTATGTTCATTCCAAAACCACAACGACAAGTGGTAAAATAGCAACACACTTGCATGATTAGATGAGAGGTATATTATAGGCATATAAAAAGACAACGAATTTATCATTGAACTCCGCTTCCGCTTCGCTTCACTACGTTTCGCGATGTTCCGATTCGACCTGGCTCGTTAATTTTGTCAATGAATTAAATATAGACTAATGCAGAATTAGTCTTAATGAATATGATTTAAAGTTTAAAACACTAAACAAAATTATTGAGACTTGAATAAAAGCAAGTTGGTATATAAGGAGTTATGTCTCAATTATGTTATTTGAGCGATCACAGACTTATGTTATGCTAGACTTGAATGAAAAAATGTATGTTTGTGGATCTGTTAGCGACTGAATGTTTTTGTAATTATCTTAAGGAAAAATATGTTACATTGGAATTTAAATATACCTACAAATGAGAAAATATACTAAGAAGAACTTTTTTAAAACAATAAAATAAATATTCATTCGCAGTTACTAAGATGTGAATTTGATTTCACCCATAATGCAGGTATATGAATTGGACTCGGGGATGTCCTTAAACTACGTGCAGTAACACCGCAGGATGGGCAGCAGCGTCCTCATAGTATGGTGTAACACACTGCGATTACCAACCCGCCTGCCAAGCGTGGTGATTACAGCAAATTCCCCTTTTTGGGGAGGCCTGTGTCCAGCAGTGGGATGTGTATAGGCTGTTGATGATGATGATGATGTAGGTATATGAATTAGGTATCCACGTGTTTCAATTTGGTCTGATGAATATGGTATTTAGATAACAAAATACTCTAATAAGTATTTGATCTATATGCCGTGTCTACCTGAATGTAGATCTATAGGCATGAACTGTAATAATGATTATGTAGTATTTTACCTAACGACATAATTAATACGGATATGCCTGTAGGCAAGAATTTTGAACTAAACATACTAGTCGTACCCTACCGTTGCTTTTAACAGCAGAATAAACATAGAAATCACACTTATTTGGAATCGAATCGTTTTCGCTAAGTAATTGCTCATCCTTTTTACACAAGTACCTATTGCAGACAGGAAAAACTTCATATTATACTATAATAGAATTCATGTGAATCAACACATGAAAGCAGACGTTTTAGGTGTACTAAGTCAACAGTTTCATCACATTCCAATACCTACACGAAGTTCTAATGCATGATTAAATTTCATTAAAATCGTATCCACGTTCTGCTTTCGCAGTGAAATAGTGTGCGTTAGCTAAAAGCTAACCTAAATTTGATACTTGTTGTTCGTTAAAATATGCTTTTTGGTAAAACAACATCATCACATTTAAAAATGTAACAAGTGTAATATTATATTAATCTGTTTTTTGTGTTGTCGCATAGAAATGTACATCACAAAATCGTGTAACATATTTTCACACTTGGAACATAAAATAAAAGAAACAAAACAGTCAACTCGGTGTTTTTTTTTGGTTAAATACCGGAGGTATTAGACGATACAATTATTCCTGTAATTATTGCACGACCGTGATATTACTATATTATCGTGTTATTCTGTAGAAGTGCCGCATCAATTCATAATGTGAGTATTTAATTTATTTTGTGTCTTAATTTAATTTTAAACTTATTTTTTTTCGTCCAAAATATTAACTGACAGTGTTTTTAGGTCCGACTCTGAGCTGTCCTACCGTTCACGAAGCCGAAGCCTGTCACCGCAGCTGAATAAAAAGTCCTCAAAGGATAAGAACAAGCGGCGCGAGCATTCTTTAAGGTAGTTTTTTTTTTATTGTATGTTAACATTGTATTACTAAGGATAAGAATCGTGAATCATTTGTATTTATATGTTTTTATTTCATACAGCTACGAGCCTGAACGAGTTATCCCTACCGCAAGGTCCCGAAAGGCCGGTGCTGTTGAACCTGCTGGACCATCGAAGCGCAAGAAAACAACTGCAAGGTAATTAACATTATTTTTTATTTGCTGTAAGACTCACTCACTGAGTGGGTATTTTAAGGCGACTCCTAATCCCAACGTCCTTGAGGATCTGGGCGGAGCCTAACGTTATTCCCCCCGCCGACCGTGCGCCCCCGGAACATTACTTCGTTCATAATCTCGTTGAGTGGCGTCCAAGCAGCTTCATACACTCGCATAGTCCGAGCGTGAGTTGAAGATCAACAAACCTTATACCTTATTTAAAGGCATTGAAAAATCTCGAAGTAAAATAAATCATTTAAACAATGATATAATTATTTCGGATTACTAAATATCTATTTACCCACTACAGTAGAATATTAAAAATAAAATGCGTTAAAGCTATTTTCCAAAAAAACTAAGGCTAATTTTGTTAGCGGAGCTAGGTTATGCGCAGTAGTAGGAAGTGGCTTGATGGTGAACAAAAACACTACGTCCTTTTAATTCAGCTGTGTATTCTTCACAATCACACGTGAATAAATATCGTCAACAGTATGAATACTTAAGATAACTTATTATATATAATTAACAATAAAATGGACACTGTTAATGCAATGATGATCTGGCTTGGAAGGGAAGAGGAAATGAAGTGACAGACAATGTGTTGTCATAGTCAAAAATAAACTATAGAGGTGCCCATACACAGGTAACTCAAATAAGGTGAGACATAGACTATCCAACACTTCCCCTCTAGGGCACACTATTATTTGTAAGAAGTAGAGTCAACATTTTCAAGGAAAAATTAACATTAAAGACTCTACATTTGGCTCTACTACATTACATATCATAAAGAAATGGATATTGTACACTTAACATAAATTAATATTGATTACCATATAAATTAACAACGATAATAAATCTGTTAGCTTTTCATAAAAAGATACAGATAGAAATAACATTAATTCAAAGTATACAGTCATATTTTGTTTATTATGCTCTAGTTTTAAATTAAGGCTTAACATACGTTCATAGCTTTAATAAATTCGTTATGCTTAACTCTACCTAATGGTTTGGTTAACACATCAGCTATCATTTTGTCTGTAGGCAAATACTCTACTTTAATTAAATTTTTAGATATTAAATCTTTAACATAATGATACCTGATGTCGATGTGTTTCGTTCGCTTGTGACAGTATTCCTTAGCTTCTAAAAGTTTATGAGCACTTTGATTGTCATTATAAACAATACAATTAATCTGTCTAGGTAAAATCTCAGATAAAAGATTCTTGATAAAAGATACATCTTTACATACATCAGATATTGCAAGATATTCAGACTCACAAGATGATAAGGAGACACATCTTTGTTTACGAGATTCCCAATTTACTGTATTATTTCCTAATTTAATGACATAGCCAGTATAGGATTTTCTGTCAGTAATATCATTGGCCCAGTCTGCATCAGTATAAGCACACATAGACCAATTCATATTCTTATGAAAACATAAAGAATATTGAATTGTACCCGCCAAATAACGCAGAATACGCTTCGCTGCTAACCAATGTGACCTATCGAAACAATTGTTAAATTGACTAAGTTGACTACATGCATACGATATATCTGGCCTTGTACATACAGACAGATACATCAGGCAACCTAGTAGTTGTCGATAGTTAAAAACATCATCCTGTAAACAGTCATTATTTTCAGATTTTACAAGTTTACTGTTAATTTCCATAGGAGTGGCTGCGGCCTTACAATTTTGCATACCAAAACGTACCAGTAGTTTTCTGATATATTCGCTTTGATCTAAAGTTAAAGTTCCCTTTACTCTATCTCTAGAAACATTTATACCTAGACAGCTCTTAAGCGGACCTAAATTTTTAACATTAAATTCTTTTTCTAAAATGTTTAACAAATTTCGCTTATTTGAGCTGTTTGGACTATAAAATACATAAAAGTCATCAACGTACAAAGCTAAAATCACTAAATCGTCTTTGTTACCTTTTACATAAACACAGGGTTCACATTTTGACTGAGTGAAGTTATGCTCACTGAGTAAACTATGTACTTTACAGTTCCACATTCTACTCGCCTGTTTAAGGCCATAAATGCTTTTCTTTAACAAACAAACCTTATTTTTATTATTATCACTGAAACCATTAGGCTGTTCCATGTATACAGTCTCATTAAGGTCAGCATTTAGAAAAGCTGTTGCCACATCTAGATGGTCGATGTTTAAGTCTAAATGATTAGCTATACAAAATAAAATTCGCATTGTTGAGTGGCGGACCACGGGAGCGAACGTATTATTATAATCAATGCCTTCACGTTGTGTAAAGCCCCTGGCGACTAATCTGGCTTTAAAACGATCAAAGTTGCCAGAAGCATCATATTTAGTTTTGTAAACCCATTTACATTTTATAACATTTTTATCAATGGGCCTATCTACCAGTTCCCAGACATTGTTATTAACTAGAGCTTCATACTCACTTCTCATGGCATCGAGCCATTGTTGGCTATAAGAGCCACTAACCGCTTCCTCATAGGTAATGGGTTCATCAATCGATGGAGACGGACCATGAGCGAGTAAAGACAAATCATAATCTAAATACCTCGCAGGGAGTACATTACGCGTGGAGCGAGACGAACGTTGTGGTGTAGCGACGGTCACAGGACGAGCCGCTGTATCACCTTCAGCTGCCACAGGGGGAAGGCTCACTGATTGTGAGCCGCCGGCACCTGACGAATCAGCTGTACTGGAGTCGCTGCTCCCAGTGCAGTACTCATCGGACTCTCCACCTGAAATTGACGATGAACAACTGTCAGTTGAATTCAAATAATTATTATCATTATCATCATTGTTTAAAATATCATCATTTGAAATATCATTATTTAAAATATCATTATCATTATTTACAATTTCATTATCATTATTTGAATTTATTTGATTATTATTCTGACTAGAAACATTACCATTATCACAGATCTCATTTTCAATGTCATTATAACTTATCATATCACTTCCGGACAATTCTTGCAATGGATTTGTATAGGGTTTGTAAAATCTATTCTCAATAAAAGCAACATTTCGAGATTTTATGACTTTTGTGGGGTCTAAAGGATCAGCTAAGCGATAACCTTTAGATGTATCACAATATCCCACAAAAATGTATTCCTTTGCCTTAGCGTCCAATTTATCTCGCTTATGTGCAGGTACCAATGAAAAAGCAGTACAGCCAAAAACCCTAAGGTGTCCAAGGCTGATCTTTTTGCCAGACCAGACCTCCTCAGGTATACGTCCAGCTAAAGCCGACGTGGGAGACCTATTCTTTAAATATAAAGCAGTCATTGCTGCTTCTCCCCAAAATCGTTTGCTGAGACCTGAATGCTGTAACATGCAGCGTACCTTGTCAAATAAAACGCGAAAAGCCCGTTCTGCTACGCCATTTTGGGCGCTAGAATAGGGAATGGTTGTTTGATGGATAATACCATGCTCTTTTAAATATTGAGTAAATTTAGAGCTAGTATACTCTCCACCATTATCACTGCGAAGGCAAAGTATAGGCAAATTCTTTTCTTTTTCTACCATAGCTTTAAAATGTTTAAAACAATCAAATACCTGTGATTTATTCTTCATAATGTAGGCAAAGCTCTTCCGGCTGAAGTCGTCTGTGAAGGTGAGTAGGTATTTTCCTCCTCCATGGCTTGTCTCCGGCAAAGGTCCACAGACATCGCTGTGCACCAGCTCCAGCGGTCTTGCTGTTTTAGTACTGCTTGCCTTCGGGAAAGGCTCGGCCGATAGCTTCCCCTTAACACAGGCTTCGCAGTTCTTCAGATCTTTTGAATCCTGAAACAACACACCGCATGCATCCCGTAGCTTACACATACCTGCTGAATGCAAGTGTCCAAGACGATAATGCCATAACTCCATGATAGACGGTGTAGAGACAGCAACTGCTGCACTCGGTGCGACCTGCCTAGATTGCAGGTCCAAAGAGTGCATCCTATTAGGATTATACCCTTCCACCCCAGAGACATCCCCAGAGAGCTTATAGATTCCATTTGTACATTTAGCTACAGCTATATAGTTGCCAGGTGCTTTATTAAGACTATTACCCTTTTCATATATAAAACATCCATTGTTGTTAAATAATACAGAATGACCATCTTTATACAGTTTAGAAACTGAAAGTAAATTGGCAGATAGATTGGGAACTAACAAAACATTTTTAAATGTTCTCACCTGTCCATTAATAGAAATATTCAAATCTCCAACTTGAGAGCTACACATGGTTTCACTGTTTGCCAAACTTATGCATTGTTTCTTAGTGTCCTTTATATTACACAGTAAGTTTGGATCGTTGGAGAGATGAGAAGATGCGCCACTGTCAAGAAAAACATCTGTCCGGTCCTGGGCAAAGTAGGCTGCAGTGGTAGACTTTGACTCCTTCTGCTTTTTGTCCTTCCTATATTTAAAACATTTGGGTTTGATGAGGCCAACTCGATGACAGTATGTACACTTAATTTTTCCTGTAATGTATGCCGTTGTGGAGTTGCCGTTGTTTGCCGTCTTCCTTTGAGCTTCTTGAAGAAGACGAGCACGCACCAGGTCACTTTTGAGCTCCTCAGACGAAATACAATACGTTTCCAAGTTAGATACGAGGGTGTCATACTCAGCTGGTAGGCCACTTAAAAGAATTTCTGCCAATTCCTGGTCATCGACTACCCTGCCAATGTCTGCCAGCTGATGAGCGAGCGACATGACATGTTCAATGTATGCGGACATATCCGTGTGTTCAGTGAAGTCGACCCTGTGCAGCTGCCGCAAGAGCAGCACACGACGATACAGCCCTTTGTCCTCGAATATATTTGCCAAGTTTTGCCATGCTTGTTTGGCTGTAGTTGCTGACCGAACATATTGAAATAAAGCAGGTTTGACATTGAGACAAACGCGTGCCAAGGCGCGCTGGTCGCGCGCGGCATCAGCGCCCGTCAATGGCTCATCCGACGTTCCATTAATGGTATCCCACAATCCTTCTGTTATAAGTATCATTTTTATAGAGAATTTCCAAGTGTGATAGTTGTGGCTATCTAGCTTTTCTATGGCTGTGCCACTCATGACGACGTTCGTGCCACTTGTTGGTGTCGCGTCAGTCATCTTGACGAAATACTGTTAGATGTTGAAATAGGACGTGATCGATATAATGATTTTGTGTAGTGTGCCACTTGATCAATCGCCACTTACTTGATATGTGCAGATTTGTCTTTCTCGTGGTTGTATGCTGTGCCTGGAACCTGTTAGCGGAGCTAGGTTATGCGCAGTAGTAGGAAGTGGCTTGATGGTGAACAAAAACACTACGTCCTTTTAATTCAGCTGTGTATTCTTCACAATCACACGTGAATAAATATCGTCAACAGTATGAATACTTAAGATAACTTATTATATATAATCCATACTTCCATACTAATATTATAAATGCGAAAGTGTGTCTGTCTGTCTGTCTGTCTGTCTGTCTGTTACCTCTTCACGCTAAAACCGCTGAACCGATTTAGATGAAATTTGGTATATAGATAGTTTAAGTCCCGGGGAAGGACATAGGATACTTTTCATCCCGAATAAATTTAGTGTTCCCGTGGGATGAGCGGGTAACACCGCGGGGCACAGCTAGTTAACAATAAAATGGACACTGTTAATGCAATGATGATCTGGCTTGGAAGGGAAGAGGAAATGAAGTGACAGACAATGTGTTGTCATAGTCAAAAATAAACTATAGAGGTGCCCATACACAGGTAACTCAAATAAGGTGAGACATAGACTATCCAACAAATTTCACTTGTTTTCAAAAAAAAAAAAACAAGTGAAATTAGCCATTTGGAAGTCTCGAATCGAAAAATACTTTTTAGTTTCTTTTGTATGTGTAGGTACCTACCAAAAATAGTTAAAATGCCGACAAGATTCATGATCATACGTGTAAAATCATGCAGAAATAAAAAAAATACCGTTTTTTAATAAATAAATCATATCGTGACCCAGCGGATGAACCGATATTTTAACATAGTAGTGGAGGCACAGCTTTATCCCCCGGGTCATGTTGCTCTAATGAAAAGATAAACTATAAATAATAGAGCGACAAACTCAACTTTACCGTTGGAAAATGGATTTACGTCCTTTACTTATAAACAGTGATAGTTTTTTATGACTACATTAGTAATGTTCTCAGATTTTTCCCTATACTTGTTGATATTGACGATATTTTACTAGACGATATTTATTTTGTTTTTTTTTCTATGTTCAAGGTCAATGGATACCCTATAAATGTTAATCTACTTGAGTGTCAAAATATACCGATGCTGGAAAGTAGAAATTATCTAAGCGACATTTTAGGGGATATCGAGTTTACACACTGTTGAGATCGGCAGATTTTTCTGCATCGAATGGGTTGGGTCTCGTATATAATAATATCTGTCTGACGACTTTTATGTCGCTTATCCCGTCGGTGATTTAGAGAATCTCTACATTTTTTTTTCTACTAAACGACTTGATTTTTGAGGGTTTTTTTTGCAAAATTGAGATTACATAAAAAGTTTTTTGCATAATAATGAACGAGCTTTTTTACTTATTTGTCAAAACAGATCAAACAACTTGGATATTTTTTCTTTATTGCAACTAACCTTGCACTTGTTGGTTAACTGTTTTTACCTGATCGTAAAATATATTTTATTGTCGTTTGAGGCATTTTACCTATGTCTTTATGATAAAATTAACATAAAGGTAAATTATGAAAGAAAAATTGAATGTAATCCACTGCAATGTAAGCAGGACTCGAACCTGCGACCCTAAGTTTCCGGCGTAGTGCTCTACCAACTGAGCTATCATATCGTTACGTCAATCACACTAAATCTTTGATGCCATAATTCTTCGCTACTGGAGCGCCCTCTGTGTCATGTGTGTTTAAAATGCTTATGCGCATTAGCCAAAAAGTAACAATGTGGTATTTCCACATTATTAAACAGAATCGATATAAGATTCTATAAAAAAAATAACATAGTTAGATTAAGTTACCTGATTGTCGTATCTTAACTATTGGCGTTTATCCAAATTTATCTGCTTTGATACTATGAAACCATTGTCGCCTTTCCTTTTTTACTTTGATCGACTACTGTCGCTTATCTTGAATTGCTTGAATGACAATTGAGTCGTATTTGTCGCATAGAATGTACTAAAAAAACAAATGTTTTCGTTAAATTGGTAGTTAGACAACTTTACCGGTTCTGTTTTATAAAATATCACTTATTTAGTAGTAATTCAATATATTTATAAAGGCCGTTAGGCCCACCTGCGGTGTAAATCTGTGTCTGTGGCGCTAAGGCATTACTTTGGACTCGCTTGATGGACCCAAACGCCATCCATCTCACTCATACAGTGTCTTACGAGACGTCACTTATACCACACAGAGTTGTAGGTAGTTTTGTTATTCTTGTTAGGATAGGATATTATCTCATTGCAATTGTAAAACTTGAAATTTCACGTAGTTCGTGATTTAAAATTCCTTAATGAGTATCGAGTGACTGCAGTCTTGAGAAGTCTTGTGCTGTTCTCATTAGTCATAGCTATCGTTTGCTACCATACATTGATCTAGAACTACTGGAAATCTTTCAGCAGATCACACATAAAAATTGATAAAATTGAAATTTCACGTGATATCTGATGAATAAATCTTTAACATTTCTAAAGCAGTTTTTTTTTGTATTTGCGTAGTTGGACCATAAGTTTTTGTCTTAAAGAACTTTAAATGTCACTTCATTAATTTTAATGTTTGAAAATAAATATTTTCCTCTAATTAAAATATTAATCGTGAGGTTTTATTGTACGATAAATAGCTTTTCATGTCTGAAATATTTCCTACAAAGGCGATTAGATAATTTTTCTTGATTTATTTCATGCTGATTTATGCACATTTATATATTTACCTGACTATAAAATGAGCATGCACATATATGTTGTTAACTGTGTTGATTGTTGTGTAATAGATTATACTATTTTATCTGACTAATTTTTTGGGAAACGTGCCGTTTAGATAATTTTACCTAATTCTATTTTGACGGCCATTTTGCATAAGCGACGATAAATCCTAAAATATTCCATTAATAGACAAAATAACAAAAGCAACATGTAAAAAACATGATATTGTTTATATAAAATGAGCATCGTATGCACATTGATATTGTTTACTGTGTTGATTGTTGTGTAAAATGTAGATTATACTATTTTACCTGACTAATATCTCGGGAAATGTGTCGTTTAGATAATTTTAATTTGACACTACCTTATTCTATTTTGACAGCCATTTTGCGTAAGCGATGCTAAATTTTAAATTATTTCATTAATAGACAAAATAACAAAAGCGACATGTAGAGAACATGATGTTGTTTATAATTATAAAATGCTTCATTTAAAAAGTAGGTCCACAGAATATTTAATAACTTTTTATTTTTATGAAAAAGTTCGTAGTTTTTTAGATTTCCTGTAAAGTTAGCTCCGTGTCTCTTGGATAATTTTCCTTTCCAGCGTAGATACGTTTTTTTGCAGCATAAAGAGCTGTATCTTTTTTTTACGTTAACTTAGAAGTTCGATTTTTTACAGCTTCAAGGGACTGTAGACCAAAGTACGACGTGTAGACGGTTTTAATTTCAACTCGACACCTACACGCGTTACCGAGATAAAGGGTCGTGACAGAAAGACGGTCTACTCGGTAAAGATCTACCGTGACGCCGAATTTTATTGGGTGGGTGTAGATTTCTTGATCTGCAGATCGGTTGACATGCGGCAAACGTGTTAGCTCTACTTTAGTTTAGCGGTTGTCTGGGTTACGTAAGCTAGCTCTGAGCATTAGTCAAAAATCAAGTCCGGGCATTACGATGAGTCTAAATAAAGTTATATATTTTTTCATTAATTCAACTGTAATCCGATCATTAATATATGGCTTTTAAACGATATGTAATAAAAATCAGGTTTTTATTTTATAAACGGTAAACAATTGGAACAGAACTTATGGCCAGGCTAGGTATGTCTAGCTAGGCCCGGCGGATATGTCAATAATTACTAACGCTCATCTAGATTTAAATATGAAGTGGGAAATTTATTGATGCAAATATGTATTCTGACTATATGTACATAAATAAGCCCCCATGCCAAAATTGTCACTTGCCTTCTTGGACTAGAAAATTATTGTAATTTTTGATAATGTATTTTTATATCATATGCCATGTACTGTACTAGTGACGCAACGAATGTGAATACTAACAATAAATATTCGTATTCGTAAATTAGCGTTTTACCGAATATTACAATGGTATTCAAACGAACAATACTTGTTCTGCATTACGATATTCATATCTCTTAGGGTTGAATTCATAAAGATCATTAGACGTTATCATACTTAAATATCTGTATTATCAGATTTTTTTTACTAACCGAAATACCTAAGGTACTCTAATATTACACAGAGAAGGGCCCTAAAACCCACACCAAAAGTGTTATTTTCTGGGAATCCTGTCTGGTGTGGGCCCATGACTGAGAATATCTAAGTATTCAAATGTGTTCCGGAATGCTAAGCAATGACAATTTTTTTTTTAAGTACTTGAAATTAATAGATACCTAAATACGTTGAATTTAATTCTATATGAAAATGAGTGCTTTTTGTTATGTCGCATAGCGTAGTCGTGTGAAAAAACGAACTACACTCTCTTAAAATACACTTCAAACGCACGAAGACAGATCTAACCTCCGCGGGATCCGGTACTATAACAATTTTCCGTAACTAGATGGATCGCGAGAGCAAGTGACACAGCCTTCCCCTTCGACGGTTAGATTTACACTGAGCTGGCAGCCCGGGCACGGCCGCGCTCGCGGAAATTCAGTTTTTTTGATGCTTTATTAGACCGAATTTCCATTTTACCAACTTTTAAACAATACGATTAAAGATCAATGAATTGTCAATGTTCTTGCGAAAGAGGCGTGTAAATATCACTTGTAGTTTAGAAGCCTTAGGGAATTGAAAATTGAAAACGACCCTATTTCAACATTATTTTTTCCATAGTAATTATTGCTTTAAAAAAAATCCAACTATAATTTTTTAGAAGAAATAGTCAAAAATAACATATATTTTTTTCAGATTTTTCAGTTGGCTAGATTACGAGCCTTAGGACTTTAAAAATCACCATTCCACGTACGGAGTCGCCTTAATCCTCGTGTAGCGCAAGTGTGGGTTGAAGACTTCACTATTTTATTACCCTTAATTTTTTATGCAGGTTTGGTATTGATAAGATTACGTAGTAAAGCTATACCTAGCACTAAATTTTCGAAGCGGTGTACCGAAATGTTGATAGATATCTCTGTTAAGTGCACATACTAAGTTACGTTATTATTATCAGTTTAAGAGTAGTCCACAAGTTACGTATGTTTAAAATATTATTCTTGTTCACAGCGTAAGCAAGAAGGGTGGTACGGATCTATTCCAAATCATTCGCGACGAGGAAAAGTGTGCGGTTTTTCATCCGAGCGATCAAAAATGTCTACTACGTCATCGTTCTCTAGCCGCGTGTCTTCCGGTACATCGCGTCGCACCGTTATCAGACCAGGTGACTTCTTCATCGACCTTAAAGTGTATAAAATAGAAGATCATCAAGCAGAGGCAGATGCGTTAGAGCGGTACAAGAAGGCCTTGGTAGCACTCAGACTGCAGTGCGATGAGAAATCTGTAGAGTGGGAACAGTGTCAATCGCTTCTTAGTACCGCATTCGAAGTGTTTAAAGACAGCGAGTCTTCATTTTATTCTAACACACGGAAAAAATAGTTAAGTTAGATTTAAGTTTTATTACGCTGTTTTTTTTTTTTCTTTTTGTTTCACTTCACTTTTCTTTTTGTTCAGCATAATGCCTTATTGTGTATCGTGTACACAAGTAATACTTAATATTTAAGATCCTATATAGCTGTCATTGTTCTTGGTTAGTAAGATTACTAGAAAATACTGTATTATTTGTATGATTAACTAAAGATGATTTTGAGAGTTAATATAAACTGTGTACTGTGTTAGTTTTAAACATCCCGCATTATTTCATGCTCATCTGATTTCAAATGTTTGTATATATTATTGGTTTGTTAATAAAGTTAACACTAATTAACCCTGTAAAATTTATGGAAATAAATGTAAACAAATAATTTCGTTTTTTCTTTCAATTTAAAACTTAACCTTATTGATTAGTAACGCTAAGTCTAAATAATATAGTACCTATGTATATTTATTTTTATTTCCTCACATATTCATATTATTAGACTTGACTGTACGTTTAAAATACCGATATTTTGTTAAAACAAGTTACAACCAGTAACTTTTAATTGCATAACAAATTAGCGCACTTAGTAGTAACATGATCCCAAGTGCAATGAATTGTATTGCACAGCTTTGTATTGAGGTTTTGATGCGCTTGCAAAAATTGAAATGTAAGCAAAGCAGATATAATAAAACGAAACCTATACGCTTCCTTTAGGCTATAGTTTCAATTATAATAAACCGAGCAAATACATTGTTCTATAGTTGAGGATATCGAGGTATATTTGAGTATATAAACAACCTTCAAACTAATTAGGTGATTCATTTATAAATACGTAAGTGATACGAGTATTGGCCTATAGTGAACGAGCCTTACGATTCGAGGCTTTTCACCTGATATCTGCTGGTAAGTTTCAGTTATATTTTTAATTTAAACTTTGAGTACCTATATGTTGAAAATATATTTTATAACATATTTTAGCATACAATCGACAGATTAAATAATGTTTTCTTTGATTTTGTTACAGCAAAATGGATCACGTTGAAGACGATACTCCTCTATTTCTGTCCCAGGTGTTTGCTCAGAACCCATTTCCAGATGATGATGATGATGTCAACAGCGACCTAGTGAATAAGATAGCGAACGCGACACAGAAGCCCAAAACTAGAAAAAGGCAAACCAAAATCCAGAACAAAGTGCAAAAACGAAGTGTTCCAGGGCAGCCTCCATCGTTTGTCATTAATAAAAAACCAGGAAAGGGCAACAGGCTAGTTAAAATTCAAATAATTAACTTGGAAGATAATGAGTACAAAGAAGTGTCGGAAAGCGAAGACGTGATCTTAAGCGCGCAATATATTGCAGACAACGGATTCGACGAAATTATTGACAGTGCAGAGAGTGTAATTAATAAAATTTCAAAAAAACTGTGTGGATATAGTGACGGTTATTAATTTTTTTATTATTTTAATGTAGAATTTAAATAAATCTGTTTGAATATTTCGTGGTTTCATTCCTTGGTATACACATACAATACCATGCACGACAATAGCGCACCCAACAACGCGAAGTTCATGCTATCAAATAAACTATATTACTAATAGTTGTATTGGTGGGTCGTGCCTTCGTGGATGGTACTAACATATGGAGTATGATGGATGATTAAATAATACTACAGTTTGAGTAGTACAAATTTTATTCATTTACTTACAAAAAAAAACATAAAATATTGTCTGAATACCATTTCTTGATACATATAACATTTTTCAAAGCACAATATTTTTTGTGGTGCACACAGTTATAGGCATCACTTTTAATACAATATTTTTCATACAAATGTCTAAAACTATATTGTTGTCTCTCATCTAAATCTAAAACAGTAGAACCAGGACACAAATGCTTAACCCATTGAACTTTTTCTAATCCCTTTACGAAAATCTTTTTGTCTTTTAAGTAGTTTACAATGATTCTTTGAAATTCACGATAATCAATAAAACCCTCACGCCACAAAATACCGCAATTTTTTTCTAGCCACGTAATATGTCTTTTTTCGTTTGGAGATAGTCGAGAAAACGAGTATGGCGGTTTTACCAAAAAAACTTGTGTATATTCATTTGTGGCGAACGCAAATTCCTTTATTATGAATTCATTATTACTACACTTAAATCCCTGAAGATCGACGAATATGTAGTCTTGCATTATGATTATTTATGATATCTTTTTCGTAATATTACTTAAAGGTTTGTATTCGACAATACTATCATTCAAAATTAAACAATAAGCTGAGGTCTGCGGAGGTATAGTTGATTCACACTCGAACTCAACTCGCACATCAACCGAACCGGTTTTTAAGGTTTCGTTTTGACGTGAACAGTCAATCACAAATAAGGGAGCAATTTTTTTAAAATCTTGAGGGCTGAGCAATGGTGCCTGAGCACGGTTATAATAAGACTGTTGAAATTTTGCGTACTGCTCGTATAATATAGGAAACTTTTCACTAGAAAAACTGACATCAAAACTTTCATAAGGAAAGTAGCTTGAGTTTAAAAAACCTTAACATCTCTCAAGTTACAGTGATCAAAGTGTGTTTTATATCTTTAACGGCATCATTTTTTCGTGCTGTTTTCAATCCGATTATAATGTAACGCGGTTTCTCAATTTGAGATGAAGTTTTGATAGCCCAAGAATGTTTAGACGTTTCAGGCAAAAGAGGATACTCATACAAATCCCAGTTCCTAAATGCTATTTGAATTGCGCGATCTTTTTCCAAACATTTGAGTAAGCTCAACCTTTCTCGATCAGATACCTTAATATGCGGCATACGCCATACTATTTTTGTGATACTTATATTGTCTATATATTCATTCGCATTGAACTTAACGCTATTTAGGTTCGTATTAGATCTTAAAAGAATAAGTTCATGCTTGCAATTAATAACTATTTTGTTATAATCCTCAGCAAATCCAAGAATTTTGTTTAAAGGTATAGACACAGAAAATGATCCATGTGAAATTTTTGTACCGTTGATATCCCAACCCCATAACTTAGACATCGATGCTTCAAGTTCATTCATGGATACAAGAGATTTCATAGTAGTTGTAACCCCAACATTTTTAATTTTATCGATTTCGATTCCATTGAGTTCGTATCGGATATCTTGAAATAGATGGGAGTATTGGATTATTCGTAAAAAGAACAGACTTCGCCTCTTGTTTTGTTTCTCTATTGAATGCAGTTATAGTACCTTCTATATATAAAGTACTCGCCGATGGTAGTACATAAAGATCTTGCTGATTAATAGGTATACGTATTTCATCATTGAAATTAAAACTTGTTACGTACGGCTTATACGAATGATATTCAAAGCTCTCTATTGAGTTATCTAAGGTGAAAGATTCTGTTAAATTTAATATACTCATTTTATTAGACCTATGCTTTGAAGGAATTGTTTATTTTGTTTTGTGAGTTGCACTTTAGGTCTTCTTTTCTTGATTGCTTGATGAGTACTAGCACTGGTTTTAATTGGGAGTGAAGTTTTATCTATCATTTTTTTCTAAGGTGTAAGTATATCTGAATCTCTTCACCGCGCAAATTAACCAAATTATTGTTCACGTCTAATATTCTTACTGTAATTGAACTTAAACTGTTTTGAGTAACAGGAAAATAAATTACGTTTTTCGGTGTTTCTATAAGTCGATAACCAGGCGGCACATTAGGCACAAACTCGTGAATTATATGACTAGGTTTTCCATTAACAAATGAACCGCTCACTATGTCACATTCAATGCGGACTATGGTTGTAGACAGAATGGAAACAGGATAAGGAGATTCCGTTAATATATTAGCTTGAATAGCTTCTGAACCAAAACCAAGTAATCTTCCAATAGATCTCTCTTTATCGAAATAAATATTTTGAGAACATAAAATAGATGTTTTTAAGGTATTATTATTACATATTAGTGAAAATGAGCATCCTTGAAGGTGTCCCTTAAGGTAATCACCAATATCTTGAAGCTCGTATGATCCTTCTGGAATTTCAATTGCTTTGTTTTTTCCGTAATAGAATTTATTGTTTCTGTAGTCTATATTGGGTATTGAATTAAATGTTGATATATACAACAGCCCACACTCATATTCTCCATCCAGTTGAAGAGCCGGCGAATGGTTTGTTGTCAGAGTTGAAGATGATCCAGTTATAGACAAAGTGAACGACATCGTGAGAATGATGATTTGTTTATTGATCGTAGGTATTTAAACGCTTATACCAATATTGTTTTAAGTATTTAAGACATAAGTGCCCACAGTTTACTGTGTTAAACTTTTGGTATGTGTTATAATTATAGTAAATATCGTTGTTTTTTAAATACTTCTTTAGCTCTAACGGAGGAGAAAGGTCACCATAACTATTAAAATATTCACAATAACTGTTGTCTTTGACATAGGCCACCCAGTGAGTTCCATTGTTTTTAGAACTGTCTAAGTTAACAATTCCGCATTCTACTCTTTTAGGACGCTTTGGTAAACTGTCTCTCATATAAACTCCACGAAAATGTGGAACCTCTGTAGAGTGTTTTAAGATGTCAATATTTGAAAGAGCACGTCTGGGTAACCTATCACTTAGTTTTTTGAAGTTTTTATACATAAACCTTTACCATTTTTATATGGTTTAATATGTAATCCTTTTCCTAATGCAATAGATTCCATCATTTTATTATGTCGTTCTGATTCAGTCAAGTTCTTTTTTGCAGCTTTGTAATCACCTACAGCTTTAGCGATTCCAGCAGCTCCTCCCGCTAGTGATCCCAACGCAGAAAGTCCAGCAAAAATAGGAATTAAAGGTAATAGACCTCCCGTTTTTGGAATCGGTATTAAACGAGGTATCCGTATCTTAGTGTTGTTAGCAAAAACTTTTTTAGCGGCGACAATCGCGCGATCCATGATATTATAACCTTTAATTTTAGGATTCTTTTTTAACTCGGTGCGTATCTTGGATACAAAGCTTTTGAACGATTTTATACCTGCGCCTGCCTTTAATTTAGATTTCATGACTTTGCTAACTAACCATGAGCCTATTTTTTCTCCTATTCCAGCATCCTTCGATTTAGTTCTTTGTTTAGCCATTTTGTAAAGTTCAAAATCAGCGTGATGTCTATTAACTAAATCAGGATATTTATCATAAGCTATATCGTGTTTCATACACGCGTTATCTAACGCATTAATTCCTTTATCACCCCTTTGTAGCCTTTTATGCAATTTCGTGCCTGGTCCGCAATAATTATAACCAGGTAAGTGTAATTCAAATGGTAAATTATTAATAGCACTATTTAAAAGTCCTCTCCCTTTCATATCAGGAATGATAATGACAAATTTCATTTGAAGAAAGTCAATTTATTAAAAACATTAAACAATGGCTTTTATATCAATCCAACTATTTTCACTATCACTTAGCCCTAACCACTTAACAAACAGCTTACTGCCCTTTTTTTTAATCACCTTTTCTACTAAATAAATATCTGGATACTTGGTTTTTTGAAGTTCTTCTTCATAAAAGGTACCCAATATTATGTTTTTCCGTTGGTCTTCAATATGATATGTTACAGGTCGAGTGTTATTCACATGTTTAATTGTAAAAAGTTCAGTTGACCAATTAGGTGTATAACCCTTAGAAAAGTTACTTTTATATTTGCTTATACGCACACGGTCTCCGATATTAAATTTATTCAACTTACTACTCGTATTATTCGCCTTGGATTGAGAGTTTAAAATGTTATTTTTGACTTCTTTTTCATTATTGGAATCCACATCAATAGGTTTAAATTTTGTTGTACTATGTACAGTATGATTATATGCTTTCACTATATCGTCTAACGGTTTACCAACCCATTTATAGTTACCAATGAAACTAAAATATTTATAGAGTTTGATCTTAAGTGTTTTTATTAGTCTTTCAACAATTGATGCCTTTTTGATTGAATATGTTGAATAATGATGAATTTTCAGAAATTTTAAATAGCATTCAAATTCATTATTATAGAATTCTTTACCTAAGTCCGTCTGTAAGTTTTTAGGTCTGCGTTTAGTTGTTTTCATAATTAATTCGAATGCACTTTTTACTGATGTTTTAGTTTTAGACTTAATAGGAATACACCACGCATACTTAGAAAATGTATCAATAACAGTTAATATATATTTATTTCCTTTGTTAATCGTGTGAAGTTTCTGTAAATCAATCAAATCGGTTTGCCATAAATCGTCAATTCCTTTTAGTACCACCGATCTTCGCTTAAAGTTTTTTCTTGCCGATCGATGGATCTCGTTCACTATTTGTTGATTTTCCATTTTTTATATTCTTGAAGATTTCATCTATCTCCTTATTTGTATAAAAGTTTATTTGCAACTGAGACGTAAGTTGTTGAATTTGATTACTTATAGTATTAAACAAAGAATCTATATACTTCTTGTCGTACATGTTTTGAATATATTGATCAACATATTGCTTGTTTACTGCATCATCGGGTGACAAAGGTTCTGCAACTCCCTTTAATTGTAAACTTCCTTCAAAACATGCGCCGTTTGTTTGAAGCAAAGCCTTGTAGTTGAGATCAGAAACCTCGTTAGCACGCAAACGCTTATGTACATGGTGACCGAATTTGTCAATATTCATTTTGTATTGTAGCCAATTGCGAGTCAAACTACAACTGATAAAAATTTACGTTTATATTACATTTATATATCATTTACTAAGCCTGCTTTGCGTAGTTCTTCGATAATAGAAATGATTTCGTTATGTAATCCTGTATTGCCAGCATCCCTTGATGCTATTAGCAGTTTCAATCTTTCTACTAATTCATTCGGGTCGTCCCAATACACATAAGAGATGTCTTTTTTCACTTTTTTCATTACCGGTAAACCATCACCGGTTATATGTACTTCTTCGCTTACTGAACGATGTTTAGTTAATTTGAAAAGTGGCTTTACGATGTTTAAATATTTCATGCCTTTGTTGCTTTTTATAGGCTTATTTGGATCAAAGTCACGTCTATGTGCATTTGTTTTTAATAATAATGTTTTATATATTCGCATATCGTCTTCAGTTATTATTCGTAAATCAGGTATTTTTTTAAACAATAAATCGTTTAATCCTTGCGTTAAACAATACGTTTCTTCTCCTATTTTGAGTTCTTTATCATTCACAGAAATCGGATAAGATCCTAGCGTTAGTTTACCACGCACCATTCGTACACCAAAAGGAATGCTCATGTGTAAATATTGTTTTTGCCAGGTAGGATCTTCACGGGGAGAAGCATACGAATTTGATGATTTAAATGAAGCATTGTTTATTGATTCGGAATCATTTTGGTTGATACTTTCATGTGATATAGAATCATCTTGACTAGAATTGTCGTCATTTAATTCATATTCGCTATCATCTATATCAGATTCCGATGATTTTCTCAATTCCGTTTTATTGGCTAAGCTTTCTCTTTTTCCATCTTCAGAAGGACTATATTTTAATGTTTTTACTGACTTATTCCATATAAACCCATTGTTATCAAAATCAGTGTCACTATCATCTTTTTTCACCATTTCATTAAGGGGATCTGTGACTGGTTTTAACATTGTTTCCATCATCATGGTATTGTTAGATTTAATATCACGAAGAACCTTGACTTTTTTTCTTACTGCTGCAGCAGATCGGAGTACTTTTTCTTTAAATATTTTCTCCTCGTTCATTTTATTATTCATGTCCGATCTAGATGATTTCATATTAACGAATAAGTTCTACACGTTAACATTATTCTTTATGTATACAGTTATTCTAGCGTGATAAATGTATCAAAGCCTTTTCTATAACATCCAGAATTTCTATTACAATCTTTATTTATAACTAAGTAATTAAAAGGTTCGTTCCATACTTGTCCGCACATTACACGAAACTGGGACCATGACATATCACTTCCCACGTGTTCATCATAAACATGTCGTAAATTAACATCATCTTTACTAATTATAAAAACGGTATAAACTCACGTAAAAATTGTCAGGAACGGCCCGACATGTTTCGAACTCATTTGGAGCTCTTCATCAGGGGTAGCTATCCGTGCTGTTACGCGACTCGCGACCCACTGCACTTTCAATCGCTCTTCTTGCCGCCCTCTGCGCACGCGCAGATAGCGCGGCGCGGGGAGGGCAGGGCTCTTGCGCTGTCACCACTGAACTGTCTGTCACTGCATTTTCACTATTACCCACTGATACCACGCACACTTGACTTATTGTATCAACGACATTGTCTGAACGCGAGATGTTTTTTAACGCCGGAATCACAGGTTTCCATGCCGGAGGTAGAGCCCAACCACCGTCTCGGTTGAAATTCGGGCGCCGTCCAATTTCGATAGCTTCACGTATCTTCCGTTGTACACAGCGTTTCTCACGAACCAACAACCGTGCCTTATCGAAACGTACGAAATGGGACGCACCGGTCTCGACAACATGCTCCGCAACCGCGGAGTCTCTCGTGTCCATTTTTCTGACACTGCGTATATGCTCAGACAATCTTGTAGACACATTACGTCCCGTCTCTCCTATGTACGCCTTGCCACACTCACACGGTATTTCATACACCCCAGGGGTTCCAAATGGATCCCTATCTTTAGGAGACCGTAGCAACTGCCTCATCTTAGTCAAAGGACGGAACCAGGTTGTAATGCTATATCTACGGCGTAAAATGTGTCCGATGGTATCCGTCACACCTTTGATATAAGGTAAGTACGCAGGCGCTCTCTCTACAGTCTGCGGGCGTTGTGCTGTACTGGGGCTCGCTACACGCTGACACTGTCTCCACTTATAGCCATTTTTCTCCAATACCTGTCGCACATGCGCTAACTCCCCATTTACGTATTGAGGGTCACATAAACGGAGAGCCCTATTAATAAGCGCCCTCGGGACTGATGACAGGTGGGCCGGGTGGTGATGAGAATCAGCTTGTAGGTATCGGTCAGTATGCGTGGATTTACGATACACCGTATGAGTCAACCGTCCTTCCGGCAAGCGCTTCACCAACACGTCCAAAAACGGAAGTGCTCCATTCGACTCTTTCTCAATGGTGAATTTTATTCTTGCGTGTATCGCATTCAGATAGCTGAGAAACGGCTCTATATCACTATCCGTGACCACCGCGAAGACGTCATCAACATAGCGCCACCACAGCCTAGGTTTAAAGGGACAGTCTTCTAACGCCTTCTTCTCGAAGCTCTCCATGAAGATGTTAGCTACGACCGGCGCAATCGGCGATCCCATCGCTACACCATCGATCTGCAGATAAAACTCACCTTGCCACATGAAATAACCGCTAGTCAGGCAAAACTCTATTAACATCATGTACTCAGTAGGTAGGTCGTTCTGAACCAACATGTCTCGTATTATGTCTAGAGTTTGCCTTACCGGTACATTTGTAAACAGAGAAGCAACGTCGAAACTAACCATTACCTCGTTGTCTCGTATCACGACCTCCTCAAGTAACTGTACGAAGTGTGTCGAGTCACGTACAAAACTGGTCGTTTTCCCCGTTAACGGTTGTAGCATGCTGGCCATGCGACGAGACGCTTTGTACGTCGGGGAGTCTATCTGGCTCACTATGGGACGCAAGGGCCAGTCAGGCTTGTGAATTTTCGGCAGTCCATAGATCTTAGGAGTCGTCGGGTTCAACTGGCGCAATGTTTTCGATATGTTATCAGCGGGCAAGGCACCAATGATCTTATTCAATTTCGTAGTCACACGAGCCGTCGGGTTATAAGTTACCTTCTTATAGGTCTGAGGATCACCTAGCAGCTCAGTAACCTTCTCTTGGTACGCCTCCTTATCAACCACAACCGTCGCGTTACCCTTGTCCGCCGGTAACACCAAAATCCGGGGGTTTTTACTTAGACTCGTCAGTGCTTGTCTCTCGCATTTGGTTGTATTAGGCTTTGGCAGTTTGCATCTTCGTAAAAACGACGAGATATCCTGCCGTAGACATTCCGCCTCCATGTTCGGAATTCTGTTGCGAATAATGGTATCCTCTATACTGACCACAATGGACTCAACCGGCAAAATATTTGGGGTGAGAGCGAAATTTAGTCCCTTTGCTAACACACTACACATGTTCTTTGATAGTGGCTCTTGAGATAGGTTAACCTATCTATCGTATATATCGTATATCGAAAACATTGCGCCAGTTGAACCCGACGACTCCTAAGATCTATGGACTGCCGAAAATTCACAAGCCTGACTGGCCCTTGCGTCCCATAGTGAGCCAGATAGACTCCCCGACGTACAAAGCGTCTCGTCGCATGGCCAGCATGCTACAACCGTTAACGGGGAAAACGACCAGTTTTGTACGTGACTCGACACACTTCGTACAGTTACTTGAGGAGGTCGTGATACGAGACAACGAGGTAATGGTTAGTTTCGACGTTGCTTCTCTGTTTACAAATGTACCGGTAAGGCAAACTCTAGACATAATACGAGACATGTTGGTTCAGAACGACCTACCTACTGAGTACATGATGTTAATAGAGTTTTGCCTGACTAGCGGTTATTTCATGTGGCAAGGTGAGTTTTATCTGCAGATCGATGGTGTAGCGATGGGATCGCCGATTGCGCCGGTCGTAGCTAACATCTTCATGGAGAGCTTCGAGAAGAAGGCGTTAGAAGACTGTCCCTTTAAACCTAGGCTGTGGTGGCGCTATGTTGATGACGTCTTCGCGGTGGTCACGGATAGTGATATAGAGCCGTTTCTCAGCTATCTGAATGCGATACACGCAAGAATAAAATTCACCATTGAGAAAGAGTCGAATGGAGCACTTCCGTTTTTGGACGTGTTGGTGAAGCGCTTGCCGGAAGGACGGTTGACTCATACGGTGTATCGTAAATCCACGCATACTGACCGATACCTACAAGCTGATTCTCATCACCACCCGGCCCACCTGTCATCAGTCCCGAGGGCGCTTATTAATAGGGCTCTCCGTTTATGTGACCCTCAATACGTAAATGGGGAGTTAGCGCATGTGCGACAGGTATTGGAGAAAAATGGCTATAAGTGGAGACAGTGTCAGCGTGTAGCGAGCCCCAGTACAGCACAACGCCCGCAGACTGTAGAGAGAGCGCCTGCGTACTTACCTTATATCAAAGGTGTGACGGATACCATCGGACACATTTTACGCCGTAGATATAGCATTACAACCTGGTTCCGTCCTTTGACTAAGATGAGGCAGTTGCTACGGTCTCCTAAAGATAGGGATCCATTTGGAACCCCTGGGGTGTATGAAATACCGTGTGAGTGTGGCAAGGCGTACATAGGAGAGACGGGACGTAATGTGTCTACAAGATTGTCTGAGCATATACGCAGTGTCAGAAAAATGGACACGAGAGACTCCGCGGTTGCGGAGCATGTTGTCGAGACCGGTGCGTCCCATTTCGTACGTTTCGATAAGGCACGGTTGTTGGTTCGTGAGAAACGCTGTGTACAACGGAAGATACGTGAAGCTATCGAAATTGGACGGCGCCCGAATTTCAACCGAGACGGTGGTTGGGCTCTACCTCCGGCATGGAAACCTGTGATTCCGGCGTTAAAAAACATCTCGCGTTCAGACAATGTCGTTGATACAATAAGTCAAGTGTGCGTGGTATCAGTGGGTAATAGTGAAAATGCAGTGACAGACAGTTCAGTGGTGACAGCGCAAGAGCCCTGCCCTCCCCGCGCCGCGCTATCTGCGCGTGCGCAGAGGGCGGCAAGAAGAGCGATTGAAAGTGCAGTGGGTCGCGAGTCGCGTAACAGCACGGATAGCTACCCCTGATGAAGAGCTCCAAATGAGTTCGAAACATGTCGGGCCGTTCCTGACAATTTTTACGTGAGTTTATACCGTTTTTATAATTAGTAAAGATGTCTCACAATAGTTTTAATAACATTATAACATCATCTTGTTTAAAAAGAATAATTAAATTAGCATTGTCTCTTATCAATTGCTTAGGTATTTTACTATGCGTTTGGTTCAGATAGAAGCTATCTATGTTTTTATGTCTTCCCATTGCAAAATAATCTCGTATATTATTTTGATTTTCACATGCAACATCATCAAATATCATAATTGAATTAATATCAGCCGTATGAGGACTTATTACTTCTTCATTTTCACTAAATTTTTGAAATGACACTGAGGGAACCAGATTTAAAACTTGCTCTAAATATTGATACATAGGTTGAAACAAGCTTTTAGAATATATATATACATTTTGGAAGCGTAGACCTTGATCATGTAGCAGCAGACCAACAATCAAATTAGTTTTTCCACAGTTAGACGGACCGCATATTATACAGCGAATAGTATCAGGTAAAAGTACACCATGTCGGTAATAGCGTTTATTGAGCGAAGAACAAACAACATCCAACTGCAATTTTTGAGGTTGTTTTATGAATTTCATGTTACCAATATGTACGTGCAACAAACTTGAAACGAAATATGCGAATAGTATGTTTTATGAACTTGAGAGTATATATATATAATAGTTTCGAGATTCTAACAACCTTATAGATTTTTTGAGCACGCGCACCATGGAGCGAGAGCGAGCGAAGCGAGCGTATCGAGAATATTTACATGTTGAGTATCCAATGTTGATCAATTTAAACGCAAGCTTAAACGTGAAGTGGATTTAAGTAACAGGTTACGTTGTGTCGATATCGTGCTGGTGTTGTGGCGTTGGTCGACGCCGTTGCTGAACATCAACAGAATCACGATCTAGGTTAACAATCGTATCAACGTAAACAGTAACAATCATTCATATTTATTGGGCACGCGCACCATGGAGCGAGAGCGAGCGAAGCGAGCGTAGCGAAATGGGGTAGCGTGCCCAATAAATAACTACTCCCGTTTTCAGGCGTTTTCAGGACCCCTTATGGGCCTCTGAAGCACAAATCGTTATATGGCGAAATATCCCGTAGGAGTGACAGAGATAGCACTAGTAGAATGAGATAGCTATACTCGGAACATTCGAGAAGTGTGGGACAGAGATAGGACTACTAGAAAGAGATAGCTTCGGAACATTCGAGAAGGGAGTAACAGAGAGTGCACCATTAGAGAGAGACATATATGGCCTCGAATGTTCTCGGCCCTTACGCTGGACCTTACTAGAATATTCGCGATATGTGTGGACAACGCATCGAGAAAGCGGTTCCGCGGGATATATAAGGCGCCGACGGCCGGCGCGAGTTAGTTACATTTTAACTGCGATACAGTGCGAGTAAAGGATAATCGGAGAGAAAGACTCAAGTGATTAGTGCGCTTTAAGTACAGTTCGTGTGAATAGTGAGTGCGTAATTTTGAGTAATAAGGTGTGTGTTTTAATTAGTGGATTTTAAGTACAGTTCGTGTGAATTGTCAGTACGTAATTTGGGTAATAAAGTGAGTGTTTTATTTAGTGGATTAATTTGTGCTTTTCTATCAAATACGAACCCCACGCTCGTAACAATATAGTTAATTCTTACTTCTCCAACATTGGAAAAACACTTGCAGAAACCTGCCCTGGTTCACAGCCTGACTCTGTAGAAAGCCATAGCATACATTCAAGCTCGTTTGTATTGCTGGACACTGATTCTGACGAGGTATCTTCAATTATTGATTCACTAAAATCAGATTGTGCAACAGGCTGGGATGGCATCTCAACATCGTTTCTAAAAAAGTACAAAAATGTTATTTTAGGTCCATTGACACACATTTGCAACTTATGCCTAGCGCAAGGAATATTCCCTGATTACTTTAAGAAGGCCGAAATCCACCCGATCTTCAAGAGTGGTGACAAATGTATGGTCAATAACTATCGCCCGATATCAATTCTGCCATCTATGTCTAAAGTCCTAGAACGAATTCTTAATGTTAGACTAACTAAATACCTTGAGCTTTGAGACAGCCTTCTATCTCAAAATCAATTCGGTTTTCGCAAAAGAATATCTACAACAGATGCAGTACATGAGCTAACAGATCACGTGGTAAAATGACTTGATAAACAAAATAAATGACTAGCAATATTTTTAGATTTAGCCAAGGCCTTCGATACGGTGTCTATTCCTAAACTTTTACAGAAACTTGAAATATTAGGTGTAAGAGAAAAACAATTATTAATCTTTACAGACTATCTTACCAACAGAACACAATTTGTCAAAATTGGTTCCTATTTAAGTTCGGAGCTACCAATTACCTTCGGTGTGCCACAGGGGAGTATATTAGGCCCCAGCCTGTTTCTCGTGTACATTAACGATTTAAAGTCAAGTCAAAGTCAAAATATTCTTTATTCAAGTAGGCCTAGCTACAAGCACTTTCGAATCGTCAGTTACAGAGAGTAGAGCAATTTATTCATAAACTTATACTAAAAATAAAATAAAAAAACATAAAAAACAACATTATAGAAATAAAAAAAAAATCCTAAAAAGGATCGTCAACACATAAAAAAATTATATTAATAAAAAACTAGAGTCTAGAATATATCTAGAATAAAATTCTAAATGTCAAAAATTATATTAAAAATTGTTAAAATTAAAATATCAGTACCCTGATGGGTACCTACTCGTTACAATAATTACACATAACATTTTCACTAATCCCACGACACGTTATCATTCATGTAGTCTTGAGTGCTATAATAAGCTTTAGAAATAAGTTTACGTTTTACATAGTTCTTGAATTTACCAACAGACACGTCAGTTACGCTTCTAGGAAGTTTATTATAAAATCTTACACAGTTACCCATGAATGATTTTCTTATTTTATGGAGCCTAGTGGCAGGCACTGCGAGCTTATGCTTATTTCTAGTATTAATATTATGTATATCACAGTTCTTCTTAAAATTGGCAATGTTCTTATGTACATACATAAGATTCTCATAAATGTATTGACAATGCACTGTCATTATATTAATGTCCTTAAACTTATCTCTAAGCGAGTCTCTATGGTGCATTTTATATATCGCACGAATAGCCCGTTTCTGGAGAACAAAAATTATATTAATATCTGACGCACTGCCCCAAAGTAATATGCAATACGACATAATGCTATGGAAATAACTAAAATATACTAATCGAGCTGTTTTCACGTCTGTTAATTGACGAATCTTACTAACTGCAAAAGCTGCAGAACTCAGTCTATTCGAAAGATTAGCAATATGGGGACCCCATTGGAGCTTAGAATCTAATGTAATACCGAGAAAAACTGTGCTATCAACTAGTTCCAGTTCCTCATCTTTAACAATAACACTTGGTTGCTCGTGTATAACGTTACTCGTGACAAACTTAACACATTTAGTCTTTTTCTCATTTAACAATAAATTATTTACATTAAACCAATTCACTACTTTACATATAGCATTGTTTACGTCATTATAAGATTGTTGGTTTCGTGCGACTTTGAAAATAAGTGAAGTATCATCCGCAAACAAAACTATATCATGGTGGGTCTTTATGAGCTGTGGCAAGTCGTTAATGTAGATAAGGAACAAGAAGGGTCCCAATATTGATCCTTGCGGCACACCCATAGAGACTAATGACCCCGGTGATCGCTTTCCATTCACGTCAACACTCTGTATTCTACCATTTAAATAAGATTCTAACAATTTCAGTGCCGATCCTCTAACTCCATAGTGGTGTAGTTTCCAGATCAGTGTCTCATGATTAACGCAGTCGAAGGCCTTAGATAAATCACAGAAGATACCTAAAGCATCTCGTGATTCCTCCCAGGCATCGAAAATACATTTTACTAGCTCGACTCCAGCGTCGGATGTCGAGCGACCCCGCGTAAAACCAAATTGCTTGTTATGCATTAAATTGTTCAAATTAAAGTGTCTTAATAATTGAGACAAAATTAACTTTTCAAAAATTTTACTAAATGTTGGTAGTACAGATATTGGTCTAAAGTTATTGGGGTCAGAAGTACTACCTGATTTAAATAAAGGAGTTATTTTACTATGTTTCATCAGATCAGGAAACTCACCGCAATCTACACTGTTATTGAATATAACTACTAAGTCAGGCGCTATGATATCTATGAGGGATTTGACAGCATGGACGGAGACCCCCCAGAGGTCACTAGTTTTTTTGACATTAATCGATTTAAACGCCTTTACTACATCTGAGGTACTGATATGTTCAAAATTAAGGTCTCTACTACATTCTGGGACGTTATCTTTTAACAAAGTAACGGCTGATGAGTTTAAAAACTTTGTAGTGGACACTGGTATATCGGTGAAAAAGTTTTCAAATTCTGTTGCTACATCTAAACTAGAATCTATAATTTTACCATCAATATTTAATTTAGGATCACTAATAGCATGCCTCGATTTACCAGTTTCCATATTAATTACCTTCCAGGTGGTTTTGATAATATCAGAACTAGTCTTGATTTTCTGGGATAAATAATTGCGTTTAGCAATATGACAATCAATTTTGAATTGCTTCGAATACTGTTTCACGTGTTCTTTAAATTCATCACTCGTATTAAACCGCCGCTCCTCGTACAAGGCGTACAGTGCTTGTCTGCGTTTGTGTAAGTCCGCAGTAGCCCATTCACTAAATACTGGTGCACCGCCAGCCACGACCGATTTGGAAGTAAATATTGCATTATAATATGTCATAAAAGTTGCAAAGAATAAGTTATACATGTCGTTAGGACCCATGTCAGAAGACAAAAAGGGTAGCGCCTGAACTAGATTTTGTTTCATTCTTTCCACACGGTCCGTGGTTACCGGTACAAAAGTAATTTGATTTTTCACGATATTTTTCCTTAATATCTCAAACACAATCAATTGGCCTAAATGATCTGATTCCAGTTTACTAATTACACTATGCGTAGATGGAAGAATATCAGTGAAAATATTATCAATACAGGTGGCGCTAGTAGCGGTCACTCTAGTAGGCTCCATAAATACGTGGTGGAGATGAAAAGATTTGAAAATATTCAACAATCTAATACTTATTGTTGAATTTTCCAAAATATTTACATTAAAGTCGCCGCATATAAGCAATTTCTTTCCAGAAAGAGATATCTTGAATAGAGCATACTCTATAATAATTTGAAAAACATCAAAATTACTTAAGGGCGGCCTATATACACAAACAACAATAAATTGCTCTAATTCTACTGCACTTAATTCTATGGTCCGTTCAACAGACAAGGATACAATGTCCTTACGTTCCTTAAATTTTAATTGATTATTTAAAATTATTAACGACCCACCATGTATGGAACTAAGTCTGGTGAACGAACTACCCACCTGGTGATTATTGAATTGGGGCATTATTTCATTACTAGTAAGCCAGTGTTCAGATATACATAGAATGTCAACATTACAACCATTTAAAAATAATTCTATCTGTAAATCTTTCCCTCTAATACATTGAATGTTTTGATGAACCAGGTGGATGTAATTTTTATTGCCAGAAAAGGAGTTCTCCTTTGTCTTAAAACTTAGTTTAAATCATTACACAATACTACATCTGACTGCTCAATAGAAGCAGAGTGATGTACCAAATTCTTGGTAGAAATGTCAAGTAAATAGGATAGTGACAAAACTATTTGTCGTTTAAAATAATTGGAAAGGTAAAACTTACCTTTTGTCGAAAAATACAAATTGCTAACATATTTGTTAGTGTCAATTATTCTAAACTTATCACTATATGTACACAGGTTATATAAGGCTAAATTTAAAATATATCTACTGTCATTTTCAGATTGTGGCAGTTGCTCACAGTAAGGAAAAGTGAACATAATAATTTCTTTCACTGTGAGTGTGTTTAATGTTTCATAAAATTTAATTAAATTATTTTTGTTCACTTTTCCTCTGTTTCCAATAAGAATAAGCAGTGTTGTCTGTAAATTAACATTACTGTCGTTTATAATTTGTTATGAAATATTTTCAAGGCTACTATAGGGCAGACAATTGCTGATTACACTATGTCCCTTTAAATGTGAATTTAACAGCGGCCCCATGTTGGTTCCTGTCTCATCACAATACATGATAACACTTGGTTGTGAGTTAGGTGTGCTTGACATGTTGTCGAAGGAACTGTCATTGTTGGATTTTTGTGGTAAACTGGCACACAGGCTCGGTTCTAGTACACTAGTGGACAAATTATCACTCGCTTGTTTACATAAGCAGGACTGATTATTTGTCAGTGACTCAAACCGCTCTGAATTATAATTAATTTGTGATATCAAATCATCCATGGCCAATGAATATTCATGTATAATTTTTTTCGAATTGTCATTAATTATGTGTAATGACTTAATTGAATCCTCTAAACTTTGAATTTTGAGCTTTAATGTCTGTGTGTCAGTTTCATATTTTAACCTACTATTTTCTAACTGAGCACAATACATATCTACCTTATCCACTAGATTTACATTTAGTTTGCAGGATCTCAGTTTCTTAAAAAACAATTTGTTTTTTTTGACAACTTTTGCACTTTCTTTATATACCTATTGATCCTTATATACTTTTTTAGTTTTTTACCGCTACAATTTACTAACCTTGTTGTAGTGGAAGTATCACAATCAATGGCAGTCACAGGGTGTTCTATTGGAGCGGTAACCAACTGCGGGACCGGTCCAACAAGTTCTTCAAATAAGCTCTGGGTGTGAGCCGCTGCACTCTCGTGTTGGGCCTCCTGAAGCTCGATGATTTGCTCGTTGGCATCATGCAGCGCTCTCTCCAGTGTGTTGATCTGCTTTAGGGCCTGCTCGTACTCAGCGCTACACTCAGTGAACCTATCAACCGTCTCCTGAAGCTTGGCCCGCTCACAATTTAAATTATCATACTCACATTCTAACGTACATAGTTCCTTTTTTAACTTATCTCTACTCTCAAGTACCAATAACAGTTCCTTCTCACTATCCTCTCTCTCACTCAGCAATTGTGCACACAACTCCTTGGAATTTTTTAATTCTAGTAATGTTATTTGAAGTTTATCAAGCTCCTGTTGTTGGCGAGCTGCGGCTGCTCTTCGGGTAAGCATTATAGATATGTATTAATAAAGAAAAGGAGAACAGAACAAGAAGATACTTAACAGGGAGTTGCTTACACAAGCTAAGTGATTGAGGTACTTACATGAAATAGTAACGCAAATATGTGCACATACTGTGTTTTAATCTTATTATTTGATAATATAAACACAAAAACAAGTAGATATTATTGCAAAACGAACACAGATTACGAATTTATAACCTATAACGGTCAAAAATCCGAAGTATTGCGAGACACTTGTAAACGTTACTAAAACACTTCACTTGTTATGTATATATTAAGATTACGACTAAAACTATTGAAAGCACACCTAACGAGCTAAATATTACACGATATACTATTAAATTAGCAATAAATAAGTGGGACCTAGCGAAATCAGCTGCTTATTCTTTGACAGCCAGTGTTGCCATGTCATTTACTAAGCCTTAAGCTGAAACGGGTAATTTTGTCTTTTGCTGATGACACAGTTCTCCTATTCAATGCTGCTTCTTGGTCTGAAGCTTATGAGTATGCGCAAGAGGGTTTCAATCTAGTGCACAGCTGGTTATGTCTCAATCAACTAACACTTAATCTAGACAAAACCAAGCATATGACCTATATCGTCGTCTAGTACCCATAGTACAAGCTTTGCTTAGTTTGGGACTAGGTCGATTTGTGTATGATTGTCCCTTAATATTTATTTATTTATTTTATTATTTACCTAATCTAGTTTTCTGGCAGCGCTTCGGTATGCTATTGTACAATTATGCCGCAATGAAGTCGGCGGAACTTATATTGTGCTACATAAAATTCTGCGAAATAAAAGTTGGCGATATTAGTATTCTGCTATTCAAATTTGTGCCAAATTAATATTATGCGACATAACAATTGTGGTAAGTATATAATTATGCGATAGTATCATTCGGCTAAAAATGATTGTGCGAAAACGATTATGCGAAGTGAATTTCGGAAAATAGAGATTGTGCAAGATAAGGGGTACCCGTTTGATAAATCTGCGTAAAATTAAATACAATTTCATATTTTCTACCGGTGGGGTAAACGTGTTCTTGAGTGGAGACCGCGGATCGGCAAGCGTAGTGTGGGACGCCCTCAGACTAGGTGGAGCGATGATCTGTGCAGGGTGGCTGGCAAAAGCTGGATGAGAGTAGCCGAGGATCGTTTACAATGGCGTGCAGTTGGAGAGGCCTATGTCCAGCAGTGGACAAGAATAGGCTGATGATGATGATGATGATGATGATGATGATGATGATTTTCTAGTAAATAGGTGAAAAAATATAAAAATAAAAATCCCCAAGGGAATCACATGAAGAGTTCGATTCTCAAGAATGACCCAGGTTCGATTCCTGCTTACATTGCAGTGGATCACATTACATTTTTCTTTCATAATTTACCTTTGTGTCAATGCTTATATTTTTTTAATTATTATTTGTATTAATATTTTAATTTTAGCTGTTGCCCGAAGTAGACATTGGCGGGCTGTTTTTCGAAAAAAAAATGGTACTTCATTATTCAAACTTTCTGCATCTGCGTTTTCAGTCTTGCCATCAAAAAATACTGCTTGGGAAATTGACCCAGATACACATTGCTGAAATGGTGTTGAAAAAAAAGAGATTTTTATTTATGTTGTTCAGTATTATGCGCCACAATATGCATAAAAACATTATGGTGGTTAATGATTATGATTTAGGTTGATATGCCCCAAAACTATATGATATTCCTTACGTAGCGTTCGTAAAAAGTGTAAGTAAAAAAATTGTTGCCTGTAAAGTCGGTTTTAGTCGGGTTCGGCGAAGGAAGATTTTACGTGACAACGTCTTTTTCTCGGTAGAATATTTATTTGTATCATATCCATTCACAATTTCCCTAACAACATTTTAAGTGTTACTTTCTGAACGCACCCATCACATGTGTCATTAATGTCATTATAGTGTCATTATTTTACATGTTTTAAATCTAAATATGCGATAATCAGACTATTATTGCATGTATGTTGTCGATTCCAAACCCTTATTTAGTCTAGATCTACATGTAATTATTCTAAAAATACCGAACCGACGGAACAAACATCATATGTTTGACAGGTAAGTACGAACAGTTTGTATTTGTATGGGAATATAAAATTATCCTTTTTATTATTTTCCACTCATTTATTCAATATTTTCTCACCGTTTAAACCTTCCCTTGACTTCCACGAATATTTCAATACTAAAATTAGCCAAATCGGTTCAGCCGTTCTCGAGTTTTAGCGGGACAACCGGCCCTCGTAACAGACATGAGCGGGCGTTACACTTTTTCATGAGTGACTCCGAGCGCAACCTAATTTAAGACGTTGTCACGTCAAAAGTTGAAGGTTAAAACCTTTTATTCGGCTGTACTGACGTAGATAAAGTATTGTAGGTATGTAACGTTGCATGTTCGCTACGCTCACATCGTAACCTATGCTACTCCCTTTTTTGACCCCTTCTTATACAACTATTGCATAAAATACTATTGTTGCATTCAGTGAGTTTATGTTTGGGCGTTTTCCAGAAAAAACGCGAATCCCTGTTTCATCCTACTCAACGTCAAGTTCTCGAATAAACAGAGATGCGGATTTTTTTTGCAAACGTTCATTTATAGCACGACTATGGTTGCATTATTTTTTCAACAGTTCTCTATCACGAGAAATTATTTTCTATATAGTACTGTCTGGAACGTGTGTACCTGGGTTTTATTCTATAGTAAAGAATCTGTTGTCTTCCAGGTCAACCAGGTGATGCAGTTAGTCCAGAAAGTCCAGGTGGTGCTGGCGGTCCAGGTAAATCAGTTAGTCCAGGTTATAAAGGTGGGCTCAACTAAATGTTGCTACATATCATTTGTTAGGATAGAAAGAACTGCGATCTCCACGGATACGTAGTTATTGCTGAAATGGTGTTGAAAAAAAAATGGAGCTTACTATTTAGGTTGTTCAGTATTATGCGCCACAATATGCATTTTTTTTTATAACGGCACACCATAGTGGCTCCTCTTCGCCTGATGGTAAGCAAAAAGGGGAGCCCAAGTCGCAATGGCAACTGACGAGAAACCAACGGTTCCAAGTCAGTTGACACTGCCATGCTGGCCCGAGAGATGCTTCTTTTGAAGCTTCGTTTGAAGGGTCCCAAGTTATAAGAAGGAGGAAACACATGAGCCGGCAAGGAGCATAAAAACATTGTGGTGGTTAATGATTATGATTTAGGTTAATATGCCCCAAAACTAGGTATATGATATTCCTTACGTAGCGTATACGTAAAAAGTGTAAGTAAATAGTTGAAGGTTAAAACCACTCGTCTGTACTGTCGTAGATAAAGTATTTTATGTAACGTTGTATGTTCGCTACGCTCACAGGCTCACATCGTAACCTATGCCACTCCCTTTTTTGTCCCCTTCTTACACAACTATTGCATAAAATACTATTGTTGCATTCAGTGAGCTTATACCTATTTGGGTGTTTTCCAGAAAAAACCCGAATCCCTGTTTCTCCCATAACTTGACGTTTTTGGGTTCATCTTACTCAACGTTAAGTTCTGGAAGACACAGGGATTCGGGATTTTGTTTGGCAAACGTTCATTTATAGCACGACTATGGTTGCATTCTATTTTCAACCGGTCTCTATAACGAGAAATATTTTTTGGAGTTTACTCCTTAAGAATCGATTTTCATATATAAGCCCGGGGTATGAAAATTATGGGGTATAAAATCGAACGTATCTGCCGTGCTAATTTAAAAAGTCGTATCTCAGTATACGATCGGGGTAAAAATACTACTTCTTAATTTAGCAGGTTATGCGTTACGTTAAGCGTTATAGACTAAGATCCCTATATAAAATGACCTTCACCGAGATGTTTATTTCATGAAATGTATTTTAAATGTACTTAGCAACGGGAAAACATGGCCCCCGTTAGATAAAATTCATATTAATTGTTCTCTGCCATTTATTTATTTTAAATTACCACAAGAGGCTTAACAAATAACATAGACAAGAAACATATTCATAATTTCTCCGCGGAGACTGCGGCGGCGGCCGGCGGCCTACACGGCGCGTTGCTGCGCAAGTGCGCATCGGGCAGCTTGACTGACAGTTGTCAATCTACAACAGCTGAGAAATGTGTTTTTGTTTTCAAGTTTTTGCTAATATTTTGCGTGAATCTCTATCATGTTACGAGTGTGATTGCTATCAGTGCATGAGTACTATCTAGTTATATGTGCAATTATAAACCACCGCTTCCCCCAGGAACTTTATGGGGCAATTTGTATGCCGAAACTTGGAGCGGTTTTTTTAAATACTTTATTTGTTATCGTAGCCGTAAGTTTTTATCTATTGCGTTTTTTAATAGTTTACTTGATGAATCCTAATAGCACGGGCTCCTCTCAGAATGTCGCTTCCAGGTCTGTGTCGCTGTCGCTGGAGAATTCCGTACAGTGCCCACATTGCTCCCAGATTCGTTTCTTTAAAGGTCAGAAAGGACTTAATATACACATCAGTAGAACCCATGGCATTCGTGCTGGCGCAATTACGTCGCCACCAGGCAAACAATTCACAACCAAGTCAGATCAGGCCTTTTTCTGAAAAAATCAGTGAGCTTAAACATTCAATTCCAGTGGTCAAACGAATTCCTCGCAGCGCTCGAATTCAGGTTGCACAAAGAGTGTGCCTACCTTTTCGTTCTTGTTTGCAGCGCCCAACAGGACAGGGTACATAATGTGATACTTAAACTATTTACTTTCACCTGTATAATCATTATGAGCAATAAACGTATTGAGTATATATTTTATAAACGTCCTTAAGGCCAGGCGCGCACCAAGATTTTAGTCGCACGATAATTTTGTCGCATAAATGCAAGATATGGGTTTATATGAGAGTGCGCGCACCACGATTTTCATAAACCCATAAGTACGCTTATTTCTGCGACAAAAAAGTGGTGCGCGCCTGGCCTGAAGGGTAAACTCCAGTCGTGCGTCGGAGCTGACACACACACTTTTTTTATAATAGTACTGTCTCGAACGTGCGTACCTGTGTTTTTAACCCCCGACGAAAAAAGAGGGGTGTTATAAGTTTAACATGTGTATCTGTGTATCTGTGTGTCTGTCTGTGGCATCGTAGCGCCCAAGCGGATGGACCAATTTAACTGCGTTTTTTTTTAATCGAAAGACTTTTCCGTCGAGATGGTTCTTAGCTATGTTTGGTGGAAATAGGACCAGTAGTTTCCAAGATATTCAGCTTTAATTGGAACAAGTGACGAGATCTCAGCCAATAATGAAGTCAATAATTCGAAATATTGGCTAAATGTTAAGTTTTATTAGCATTTTCTATACGACTCACTAATTGAGGGTCCCATGATGACCAGGTTAATGGATCTCAGCCAATATTGAAGCTAAGGATTCCAAATTTTGTTTAAATGTTATGTTGTATTAGCATTTTCTATATCACTCAATAAATGAAGGTCTCATGATTACCAGCTAGTTGTTAATGGATCTCAGCCAATATTGAAGCCAAGAATTCCAAATTTTGGATAAATGATAAGATTTATTAGCATTTTCTATATCACTCAATAAATGGAGGTCTCATGATGACCAGCTAGTTGTTAATGGATTTCAGCCAAAATTGAAGCCAGGGATTCCAAAGTTTTGGTTAAATGTTAAGTATATTAGCATTTTCTATATCAGTCAATAAATGATGGTCTCATGATGACCAGCTAGTTGTGAAAGGTACTAAGCCAAGAATTTGTAATGTTGGTTAAATGTTAAGTTTTATTAGCGTAATCAACAGATTAATAAATTTTTGACAGTACAATAATTTGGTACCTTGGAGCTGAAGATGGCCTTAGGAACTCCTAACAGCACAAGATAAACCCATGGTGTTTGGGCTCGTCTGATTGTTCTTGATGAGCAATTAACATTTGTGTAAGAAAGTACAGTCAATAATAAACCCGAGTCTCAATAAAAACTTTTTTAACAAAAAAACCTCATTATAATTTCTGTCACAGTACTGAATTACTGAAAAGTTGAATTGTTATTAGGACTATTGAACAGGTTCCTTTGATTGAGGTCACAAATAGCAACACCCTGCAAGATTTTAACGCGACTAAATGACACGTAAGCTTTAGCAATAGTACTCTTGCCTAAGTGATTAACAGCTTTTTAGGATTTTGTAGTTTGTGTCAGTCTGTCCACAGCTTAGCGGTTAAATAGTGGTTGAATACATTTTTAAAAACAATTTTTTGTGTACCTTCCCTACACGTAACATGTGGGTATGTTTATCCCATGGTGTGGGGTATCGATGATTAGGTCTCTCAAAACTAAGTCAAGTTACCTAGCACCAACTGCAATTTTTATGGAGCTAAGTAAGCCACCCGTAACGTATTTGGATCCTGTAGGATAGAAACCTGGTTCTGTTTTAGGCCATAAATAGCAGGTTCTTGCGACTCATGCAGTGCATTTAAAGTATATATTTTGATTATCTTGGCTGATAACTTCGCCATTTTGCCATTATAAGCATTAACTAGTTTGACTTTAACGATTTTTTCCCAGAATGTTGCTTAAGGCTATTGAAATCAAAATATATCCTAACTTCAATCTTAGCGAAGACGGCATTCATTACCACTGGCTTTGGATCCTGTTGTACCTACACATAATCAAGGATTAAGCTCGACGAAAGATTGGAAACCCTGGACCATAAAGGGTGTAAAATAAAAATAGTGTCAAAAGAAGAAAATTCCGGGACGAAACTTCTGTTTGTTTAAAAAATATGAAATAAAAATAAAATTAAAATTTATAAAACCCCCGACATGACAACCAATAAAAAGAAATAAATAAAATCTACGAAATGTGCCTATGTACAATGAACAGTAGAAAAAGAATCCAAGCTTCGTTGCCTTCGGGGGACCGCTAAGCGCGTTATGCTTTTTTTATTGGTTGTCAAGTCGGGGGTTTTTTAAATTTTATTTTTATATTTTATAGGTAAGTAGAAAGAATATCTGTTGTCCTCCAGGTCCAGCTCCACGTGACCTTGTACTATTCCCAGAAGATACAATACTCGCTCTGGAAGCACACCTCAGAGAAACAGCAGAGCCCAATGACTACGAGTATGAGTCAGCAGCGCCAGTGTTGGCAAAAAGCAATTCGAATTGACGTTTGACGATCAATCGTCAAACGTCAATCCTCAAGGATTGACCGATCAATTCGAATTGACGATTGACGATTGACGAAACTAATTCTAAATCAACTGATTGAAGATTGACGATTACTAATCGTTAATTCGAATTGATCGGTCAATCCTCAATCGGCAATTGGGATTGACGATTACTTTTTATGTTATGTACCTACCTAATGTCCTTTTTATTTAGGCCATTTTTCGAAATTGACCAAATGCGTTCAAAAGCGGTGGCTGAGTTTACCAAAGGTTCCGAAACAAGTTTCCGACGGCAATATAAAGGATGTCCTTTTTGGAACATTTTCGGGACTTTCCTTGAAATTAACCGATAGCGTTAAAAATCGATATCTGAGGTGCCCAAAGGTTTCGAAACTTGTTTCCGAGCGAAATATTGAGGGGATGTCCTTTTTTGGGACATTTCTAGAAATTACCCGATTGCGTTTAAAATCGATATCTACGGTAACCAGAGGTTTCTAAACATCTTTTCAACTGCAATATTGAACGGTGCCCTGTTTTGGGACATTTTAGTGACATTCTCTGAAAGTGACTGCTTGCATTCAAAATCGATATCTGAGGTCAAAACATGGTTTCAACTTCAACGGCAATATTTAGGTTCTACACTTTAGCCGCGTACCTACTTACTTTACTACCTGCATTACGCCACCCTGCTGATAACAAGATGCGTTCTAAGAACGTACGAGTGCGAAAGAGATAGCATGATTCTAATCCTTTTATTGTTCTAGTGGTTATTTAAACTTTGTTTCATTTAAGCCAAAAGTAAGTACACAAAACACGTCCAAAAAGGGCCTTTTTACGTCGTAAAAATACGTCAAATGTGTGAAACATTTTTCGGAACCTTTGGCCACCACAGATATTGATTTTGAACTCAATCGGTTGATTTCAAGAAAAGTCACCAAAAATGTCCCAAACCCAAAACAGGGCCCTAAATGTTGCCTCAGATATAAATTTTGTTTGGGCACCTCAGATGTCGATTTTGAACGCAATCGGTTAATTTTAAGAAATGTCCCATAAATGTTCAAAATAAAAGGAAACTCCGTCTGTATTGCCGTCGGAAACATGTTACGGAACCTTTGGAAATCTCAGATATCGTTTTAAAGTGCCAAACTGTAATGCTCCTAACGCCCTATAATAAACCCTGTGCACGCGCATCACCTGTACTGTATCTACGAGGCTACTAAACAAAATATATCCTGGTCCTTACACCACCATCACCTCTCCTCACTAACCTCTACTCCTACCTACGAAGCCCTAAGAAAACCCTTCAACAATTACCTAAGAATTATCTTAGCAGCAGCTCCTAGTCTTCCACAACCTACAACTAAACAACCCTAAATTTTAAAGGATCTTTAAAACAATTGAGCTTGAACGTTTCATAATAACTAATGGCCAAAATGTGATCAGTTTAACCTTTGTGATTCGTCTAGGGCTGGATCCTATGTTGTTGTAGTAACTCAGATTCTTTAAGATATATTTAGCCGTGGTGTGTTGTTAAGTGCCTCGAAACCAATATAACTATGTATTTTTGTTAATTAAACTTAATAAATGTGTAACCTCATACTTATTTAACCCTAGCTTCTTCTATCATACTGGTTCCTTTTATTTTAAATAAATGTCTAACTTAACTTACTTCTATCTATTCTCAAAATATAAATGTAATGTTTCCTATTTATCCTAGCTTCCAAAAATATCTACAAAGTTCCTATAGCTTGATTCTGTATGGCCTATTCTACTCTTATTAAATATTATTTATATGAAATATAAAACTCATCCAGTCCACAAGTTAGATGTACTAAATTACTCTAGGTAACTATAAAAGATCACTAGAATTTTCAAAACCATAATCTAATTAGAGTTCTGAGATGAAGAGAAATGTAGTTTGTTTTATTGGAATTACATGTCTTTGTTCCAAAATGCTATAATATAATAGACAAATAATAAATAATTATAATAGACAAATAATTATGTGCATTATGAAGCAGCACTTCATAGCAAATCTATAAATAGATTGATCTTAGTGAAATTATAAGATTCTATTTCAAATTTAAATAATTTTGAATTTTAATGTTCGACAGAGTAAAAATAATTTTATTATGTTTATTTAATATGAAAAGATGGTATACATACTTTTAATAAGTTCTAGTAGGACATTCTAAAAAAGATTCTGGAACTAAACAAGATCGAGATCTGTGTATAGAATTCTGGGTTTTATTGACTTCCTTCGACCGCATACAAAATATTTACATTTGACTGCGTTATACCAGTTATACTTTCATCTCATTCTTCCAAAAATAAATGGTTTTGTTGAAACAATGGTGGCAACCAAGCATGGGCATTCGTTTACAGACAAAACTTCTTCATGAATATATTGAGGGAATCCTTCCTCGGATAAACTAAAATTAATGAAGGTTTAGCACCTTTTCTCGTATGCTTTGTGCTTTTTGAAGAGGTAAACACTTTTCGTTTGTGTGAGGATCCCAATTTACTCCTAAATATTGAAGGCACATTTGTGGGATCAACACCGACTTGTCGTAATTTACTTTCCAGCCTAGATGCTCTAATACTTGAGTCACATGAACAGATTGACGACCCAGAGTCTGTGGGTTCTGATGGGCGAGCAAAAAGTCGTCCAGATAAACCACTATTCGAAGGCCTTTCTCTCTGAACACCTGAGCTACCCAATTCGTTAGGGATGCAAAAATCCTTGGTGCACGAGCGAGGCCAAAAGGTAGACAAGTCATTTGCAGTAATTATTGGTCGTAAATTAGTCTGAGGTAACATCGATGTCCCCGGGCGACCGATACATGGAAATATGCATTCGACAAATCTATTTTGACAAGCCAGTCGCGAGGTTGAAGGAATGTTGATATTTTGTGTGTGTTTATCAACCTAAACGCTTTTACGAACACATAATCGTTTAGGTTCCTTAAATTGAAAATCGGTCGGGCAGAGCCGTCGCTTTTGGGTACCAGAAACATTTGAGACACGAAGCTGGGACTGGGATCCACAGGTTCCAACACTTTCATTTGCAACATTTGTTTTATAACTTGATCCATTTCTAGACTCTTTTGGGGTTTCCAAAGAATGCATCATTAAATTTGGATAAAACAAAGGGGGCTTGGCAATGAAGGGAATTCGAAATTTTTTGAATGATTTGTATTAATATTGTCGGAGCCTGAAGATCCCTCCAACTTTGCACAAAGTCCGCCAACCGGCCTGCCCGAAATCTCGAGTCAGAACTTTCGTTTACCCTGCCCTCGTGACGTGGAGAGGCCTGGGAATCGAACCACTCGATAGTTATTGGCAAAATTGTCATTGTTTTGAAAATTCTTATTATGCCTCTGGCGCGAGGGCCTAGTCTGTTGACCAGATTTTTGTAAATGTCGAGGGTAGTCGCGCGGTTGGGTTGGATAATTCATGAACATGTTAGACATTTGCATTGGCAATGGCTTCCGATTCATAAAATCGGGATTATATACGTAATTGGAATGAAACAAAGTAGGGGCTTTGTTTGTGTAAGTATTCGCATAATTAGGCATGGCCTGAGTCTGCTGTTGTGGCTGAGCTTGCGATTGCGCTGGCAAACAATTCTTTATTAAACAAGTTATATCGCAGGTAGGCGGAATTTTTCGCAAGCTGGCTTTCAGAAAATTATCTTTTACCGATCGCAAGATACTGTCTCGCCTTTGTTGTATAAGTTCGGCCCTATGGCCGCAAGCAATTTGTAAAACGTCATTACTATTTTTTTGAAAGCTACCCTGCACAAAAATTTCGTTAAATTTTTCCTTTAATAATTTTGGCGTAACTTGCCCAACAGAGTTCGACCATTCAACTAAACTCTTGAAACCGCTTTGAGCTGCTTCATTTTGTTTAATGAGGGCTTGTGTAATAGCTGCGAAGCCCCGTTCGATCAATGCTAGATTCAATTTATCATAAGGCTTAAATCTCATCGTTAGTTTCTAAATACGTGAACCCTGGCGAGGAACAGTATTGTTTTTGTGCGTCTGCGTAGCGTAGGTACGCTATCCCAATCTTCAGTGTTGAAGCGCTGAATGCTGTTTATCAATTGTACTAAATTTGGCAACGATTTAGGGATAGACGGTTCTTTTAGAACTGTATTCAAAGGCAATTGGAACGAGCACGTGGGCACGGGCTGTTCAGATTGCGGGGGCGCAGTGGCCGCTTCCTCGGCAAAAAGTTCGCCACTGACATCGGCACTAACATCTGAATAGTTATCGGCTGGCCACGGGGTGGAATGGACGGCTGGTTGAAAAGCCGCACTACCCGCAATAAAATTTGTAATACCACTTACTTGTTCACTCAAATATCTTATTGCGCTAGCTGTAGAATCCATACGGCACCGCTTATGCTTACGTTTCTTTTCTTTAGCCTTCCGTTTCTCTCCAGCTCGAGGCGGCATGGGCACCTGCGCCTCCGTAGGCGGTGCCGGTGGGGGAGTATCTGCTGATGAACTACTACTCGTAGAAGAATCCGTGGTTTCACCCGAATCGTTCTCCATTGTAGTATTATATTCTGGAAATATAATCAAGTTTGTAACGTAGAAATTTCTAAACCCCCCTTGTTTTATTTGTTACTTCCAATCGATAATTGAAGATCAAACGAACTTACCTGTAAGTGAAGTTCGATCACAATTATGTGAGCAGCTTCATTCGACGATCTCGGTATCACAACACTTAAAATGTGTCCCATCCTTAACCTTGGGCCAATGTTGCCGCTACTAAAAATACGTTCTCCATTTGCGATTCGTTTCTGTTAAATACATTCGTCCTAATTTTAGAAAAGGTGTTGGATGTCATTTTCTATTCGTTTCAGATTATTCAGCGACTCAAGATTAATTCAAAATTAAGTTTGGTCAGATCGTCCGAAGCGAATTATTCTCATGTCTTTTTTTTTAATCTAGCAACACCGCACAATGACGCGTTATTTCGCTCTCTGAATTCATTCGATCGGCATTTTATTTTGTCCGAGTCTAAATTATTCTAAAACTCCAACTTGGGTACGTATTATGGTGTTCAGCTGAAGTGGCATCTTGGTCTTCATCGCATGTTGACAACGGTTGTTTTTTTTAGAATCTTCGGCAGGCGTCCGAGGAGCCCTGACTTTGGGATGAGTCCCTCACGATCGGCCTTTTCCCCCATGTCCCGTTCTAAGTAGAACGTTTTGCGCCCCCGCTGGGTTGACATTGGCCAAATAGTCTTCAGCACAGCCATTTTCCCCACCGGGTATGTATATTTGACGAATGTCTTACCATTTAGGTTAGCTATTACGTAACAGAGCGAGTCAATGACCGTACTTGTTGAATTTCAGGGGTTTTCTTACCGATGTCAAAATGCAAGGTTGAAAAGCAGTCTCCCTTTCCTCCTCCGCTGACGCTGTTTTGAAGCTGTCTCTGTATATGGTGAGTTAGCTCCCAACACATGCCTATGTCCGAGTAACCGGGGACACATCGCTGGTGAAGTACTCTTTCTCTTATTATCTTACGCCTGTGAAGCAGGCTGGCGCACATATTTTTAGTGTAATATAACGCATAACCTATTGCCTCTCACCGATAAATAATTAATTGTTATAAAACAAACGAAGTCGTCAGTGCGGCAAGTCAGTCAGCCCATCTAAAACCCTGTTCGAGTCTGTATGTGCTCTGCCAACAATTTTGTTTATATATTGAGCTATGCCTGGGTCGATAATGTTGTTAACTTATGTTACCGTTTAATTTATGCTCCTTCTATTATACCTAAATTTTAGTACTTACCGATGAGCTGTCCCTCTAGGGCCAGGTTTGATAGGTAACAAGTTAAAAAACGAACGGTAACACCGTTTATATTTTAAATTATCAAAGTACTTAGCTGCTAAAATTGGTACTACGTACCTAGCAGCACGACCGATTGCTACGGCAAACAAGACGCCAATGAGAAGGGCTCCGAGCACGATCCTTTAGCTCGGCCCCCACCTGGTGCACAGCACAGGACAATTGCCGTCATAACGAAAAAGGGCGCATCTAACATTTTTGACAAAAATGAGTTCTATACATATTCGGAATCAGCAAAAAAAGATAGATCTACCAGTATTTTTAAATTTGACTAAAGATGAACAGAACCCTGTGAAACCTACAATCAAAAAGGACAGATACGTCCACGCGGGATACCGCGTATACAACGAATGAGAAAAGGCATTTCTGATGTATGCTAAAATAAAAAGACACATCTAAGCAAAAGCGTTTTATTAATGGACATTTTCATAAAAATAAATGGCGCTTCTACACGATAATATGAAGAAAAGACGGTTCTGCGTAGTTGCGCCTTTTCATCTTAGTGAAATCACCATTTAAATCACAATAAGTCAGGCGCAAGTGTCAGTACCGTCTTTTCTACGTAGTATAGTTAAGCGTGCGGGGTAAAGGGGGTCGCGGTTGGATATCAATTCAATCAGATGCGCCCAGGCAGTTGAAGGAAATTTTAAGGTTTTCTTTAAATTATCATCATAAATTTAAGACTCAAACTCCTGTCGGTGTAGCTGATATAGTATGTATACTCTAACAGGGTGTTTTTCAACCCACGCCATAATGCGGGTTTTTAGTGGTACTACTTTACAGGTAACGACCCATTTTTGGTAACTAACGTTGAAAATCAGTGAATGTCACTGATGTAAACAAAGAGGAAACAGGACTAGACATTCCATTTTAGTATTTTTTTCATAATAAAGCCGAAACTGTTCACAGTGATAAAAGTCAAGTTTTTTCAATAGAATTCAGTAATTATTTCGCAAGAAGAACGAAGGATTGAGCAGCATTCCGGTAAACAATGTTTTCAGTTTGGTCTGTGATAAATCGCTACTGACGTTTAATAATATAACGTATGCACATTATTGCCATATGAAAGCTGTTTGTAGCGCCACTACCCCTGGACCGGACCGGACTTATGGTGTTCAACCATTTACTGTTAAATGCCAACTACATTTCGAAGGCTTTCAGTACCTTCCTGTACCTTTGCGTCATGATCGATTTTCACACCCATAGAAAACTATGCACCCCATAAAAAGTTTTCGTTTGTTATTTTTTTATTTTCTGGGATATATTTGCAGTCATTCAATTATTTATATTTTTAACAGCCACGTTTGCTAAATCTATTCTTGCTTTGATGTCTGCTGTACATTTTGAGTCTACTGTAATTAATATACATAAATATATTAGTTTGCTTTTCTTTAAATTTAAAGGGTTGTCGTATTAAAATATACATTTTCTTCAAAGGAGACAGGTACAAACATTAAAAAAAAACGGCCGTATAGAAAAGGCATACCTACATAAGCTAAAATCAGTTGTTTCAAATAGCTTTCGACGTTTTCGGAAAAAAATACACATGTACTTTATTATTAAAACAAATAAAAAGTCGTCAATGCAAGAATTCCGTTTTGACATTTATAAAGCGGTAAAACTAAAACTTATTTGTAGGTAACGTAACTAAAAAAAAAAAAGCAATTGCCTACTTCCTTCACTTCAACAATAACGTACCAAGTATTAGGGCTGGTCAAAAATCAAAATGCGTTACAGACGTATCTGCTTTTTTCTTTCTAAGTAGGTCGATGTTGTTGTACTTACAACCTACGTTAAAAAGCAGTTAATGGCTAAATGCGTCCTTTTTATTTCGTTAACTAAATGCGCTATGCGTATTATTACTAAGTAAAAAAGACGTTTCAATAAATTACTACGCTGAAAAGACGTTTCTAGCCAGACACGTCTTTTTACTGTAGTATAAAAGTATTTATTTGTATTTTTTTTACTAAGAGAAAAGATAAAATATCATTTATTTATTATTATACTAGCTTTTGCTCGCGGCTTCGCACGTAGCACCGAAGGTGCGGAGCGTCCGAAGGAAGCCACCCACCCACTTAATATAAGTCGAAGTAACTTAATGCGAGGACGAAGGTCGAGCTCTGCGTAGCACCGTAGGTGCGGAGCGTCGCAAAGAAGCCGCCCACCCACTTAATATAAGTTGAAGTAACTTATTGCGAGGCCGAAGGCCGAGCTCCGCGTAGCACCGTAGTTGCGGTGCGTCCCATGGAAGCCGCCCACCCACTAAATATAAGTCGAAGTAACTTAATGCGAGGCCGGAGGCCGAGCTCCGCGTAGCACCGTAAGTGCGGAGCGACTCAAGAAAGCCGCCCACCCACTTAATATAAGTTGAAGTAACTTAATGCGAGGCCGCAGGCCGAGTTCTGCGTAGCACCGAAGGTGCGGAGCATCGCAAAGAAGCCGCCCACCCACTTAATATAAGTGAGATGTACCGTGTGGGTAGATTACTAGGATTACGCATCTACCGGCCATTAAGTGTACATGGCAAAATTTGAATGTCCCACACGTTCAACGTGTTTTTTTTTTACTTTACCTGAGCAAAATCAAAGACTTTATCTACACGTATGAGTGAATTTGAGAAAAAAGACAGTGGGTGGTCGCTAAAAAAAATATTGTATTTAGACATGAATGTTAACAAATTTAATCCATTAAAAGGGTCCTCATTCATAGATTTGCCAAATGATATAAAAAATAAAAAAGCAGTGATTAATGTGCAAAACAATGATCATCAGTGTCTCAAATGGGCTTTACTTTCCGCTTTGTATCCCGTTGTAAACAACGCAAACAGAACGAAATCATACTTACAACACCAAAATAAGTTAAAATTTGATAATATAAGTTTTCCAGTCAAATTAAAGGATATTAAAAAAGTTGAAACCTTAAATAATATAAGCATCAACGTATTTGGTTTAGAATATGACAGCACAACCAAAACAAATAGCGTAATCGGCCCCCTACACTTTACAAAATCGCGGAAAGATAAACATGTAAACTTGTTGTAACTTAAACAATGGCCCATTTGGTCATTATTGCTATATAAAAAATTTGGCCCGTCTAGTGAGTAAACAAGTAACTAATCGCCACGATGGTATTCACATTTGCGATGGTTGTCTTATATATTTTACAACAGAACAAAAATTGAAAGAACATCAGAAACATGACTGCGCTCATATTGTAACAGAACTTCCGGATAGTAAAAAAACGTGTAAAAATTGGTTTAACGATAATCAAGCGAGCAACAAAATATTGTTTAATCAATTTCAACGAAAACTAAAACTACCTTTTGTGATTTATGCAGATTTCGAATCTTTTCTTAAACCTATTAAAACCTGCGTTAATGACCCCTCAAAATCATTCACAAATAACATTAACGAACATGAGGTATATAGTTACGGTTACTATATAAAATGTTCTTATGATGACAACTTATCGAAATATTATACATATACAGGTCCTAACTGTGCGAAGCATTTTATGGAAAGCATAAGTAACGAAATCGCTAAAATTCAACGTAAGATTTGTTTTCAAAAAGCCCCCATCCCGGTATCAACAACAGATATGGAAAAAAATTGTGATACAAAAAAATGTTTTATTTGCAGTAATGAATTAGGATTAGACATAGTTGAACATTATGAATGGGGTACCGGTCAATTCGAAGGACTTGCGCATTTATTATGTAGTTCAAAATATAAAACTCCACGTTTCGTAGGTACCGATACTCTTACATAACTTAAGTAATTATGACGCGCACTTTATTGTTCATGCTTTAAATTTCAAAGAAGGTGAAGTTGAAATCATCCCCCAAAATAAAGAAAAATATATTTCATTTTCAAAAAAACTAAAAATTAATGGACAGGATATAACGTTACGCTTTTTAGATTCCATTAAGTTTATGTCAGCGAGTTTGGATAATCTCTCTAAAAATCTTAAACTCGACAACTTTGAGACCTTAAAAAAGCAATTCCCACTTCATGATGATTTTAAGAGACTAATAAGGAAAGGTGTTTTTCCGTATGAGTTTATGACATCATATGAGTCATTAGAAAAGACGTCATTACCCGACCAAGCTGCATTTTATAATACTTTAAATGGTAGTGATATTAATGATGCAGATTACGCCCATGCTCAAGATGTATGGAATCATTTTAAATGTAAAACTATGCTTGATTACTCTAACTTATATTTAAAAACTGATGTTTTGCTTTTAACTGATATATTCGAAAATTTTCGGAAAATTTGCATGGCAACATACGATTTGGATCCAGTTCATTATTATACCCTTCCTGGGCTTAGCTTTGACGCAATGCTTAAATATACTAATGTCGAACTGGAGTTATTAACAGACATAGATAAAATCGCTTTTGTAAAATCTGGTATTAGAGGAGGAATATCTCAGTGTAGTAATCGTTATGCTAAAGCCAATAACGAATACCTAGAAGAATATAATTCAAACGAGCCCAAATCGTACATAGCTTATTTTGATGCTAATAATTTATATGGATGGGCCATGTCTCAATATTTACCTACCGGAAACTTTGAATGGGTAAATACTGACACTGACTTTAATATACATGACACGTGTGAGTATGGCTACATACTCGAAGTTGATATTGATTACCCTGATGATTTACATGACTTGCACTCAGATTTCCCACTTTGTCCAGAAAATGTAGCTATAGGAAATTGTAGAGATCGAAAATGAGTCCCTAATTTAAACAAAAAAACGAAGTATATAATTCATTACAGAAATCTCAAGCAATGCATACAATTAGGAATGAAACTAACGAAAGTACATCGCATTCTTAAATTTACACAAAGTCCATGGTTAAAAAAATACATTGATCTTAACACATATTTACGCACACAGTCAAAATCAGATTTCGAAAAAGACTTTTACAAGTTAATGAATAATGCCGTTTTTGAGAAAAATATGGAGAACATTGAAAAAAGAGTTAATGTGAAATTGCTTACGCACTGGGATAATAGAGGAAAAGTGAAAGGTGCTCAATCACTACTAGCAAAACCCGAATTCCATAGTTTATGTGTATTCTCAGAAAATTTAGTAGCAATTCAATTACATAAAACAAAGTTATATTACAACAAACCGATTTATTTAGGTTTTTGTTTTTTAGATATTTCAAAAACTCTTATGTACGACTTCCATTATAATTATATGAAAAAGAAATTTGATAATAATGCAAAGTTGTTGTATACTGATACTGACAGTCTAATTTACCAATATTTTACTAATGATTTCTATTTAGATATAAAACCAGATTTGACTCATTACTTTGATACATCTGACTATGCAGTAGATAATGTTTTTGGTTTCCCTCAAATTAATAAAAAAAAATTAGGGTATTTTAAAGATGAAAATAATGGCAAGATTGTAAAAGAGTTCGTTGGGTTGAGATCGAAAATGTATGCAATGACTGTGGAAGATAAATTTGTTGCGAAAGCTAAAGGTGTGAACAAAAATGTAACAAAAAAAATGAAAATGGAGAACTACAAAACATGTCTTTTCAATAAGTCCAATCAATTATCGAGAATGTACAGATTTAGGTCTATAAAACATACAATATTCACACAAGAAATTAATAAAACTAGTCTCTCCCATAATGACACTAAACGTTTCATTTTACCTAATTCGACTGATACATTAGCATGGGGCCATTATAGTTTAAGAAAGTAGGTTTATGTCATTTTGTAATGACGTAAATTATTTTAATTGTATTGTACAGTCATAAATGTTAATTTATGTGATTAGTTTATAGCTAAGTTTAAATGAATGTTTAATTTAATTTGTTGTACATTTCTATGTGTAATCTATTGGCAATGGTATTTTAAGATAAGTTATTTGTATGGTTAATAGTATGTTAACTAGTTTAGTATGTATTATTATATTTAAATCGATAAGTATTTTAGATATAAGACTATGTGAAATATAATAAACTGATTGCTTTCAATTATGACGTTTCCTTTACAAAAAACACACAAATCATAATTCCTTCAGATCTATAAGAAACAGGACGTACATAAATATTCTACTCCTTAAATTTATAATGATTCATTTTATTCATCCGTTTACAGCCATAGTAGCTGGTCCAAGTGCTTGTGGTAAATCAAAATTTGTTACTACATTTTTAAATGATATCAACATGGTTTGTAGTCACACATTTCATAATATATTATGGTGCTATGATGAAATGCAGCCATTATATAATTTGACCAATGTAAATTATAACCAAGGTATTCCAGACTTAAGTATGTTTGATGGAAAACAGCCACAATTACTTATTATTGATGACTTAATGAGAGAATCTGACGGCCGAATAGTTGATATTTTTACCAAAGGGAGTCATCATCGAAATTTAAGCGTTTTTTACATAACACAAAACTTATTTCATCAGGGTAGAGGTCAACGAGATATTTCATTAAACGCCAACTATATCATCTACTTTAAAAATCCAAGAGATAAAACCCAAATCAGATATTTAGCTCGACAAGTTTGTCCAGAAAACTCGAAATTTATAGAAGAAGCATACAGGGTGACTGGAAATTCGACGTATTCCTTCAAAGGGGTTATTCTATGGTTCATTTGCAATGATTTAAGTCCAGTCAACTAGGGGTCAAAATTCATTGGTTTTCAAGTTATTGGAGTTTTTAGATTTTTTTGGAAAATACCCGCCTATCGACCTACAAGTGGTATTTTTTAAAAAACTACTTCAAATTGGATTTAAAAAAAATCATTTTCTCTTAGCCAATGAGTTGCTAATTACGATAAATAACAAAAACATGCAAGAAATGCAAAATTTTACAGAAAAAAAAGGATTTGAAGTCACCAGTTCTTGATTTTGTTTCCAAATTTTGTAACATTTTAACACATAACTTTTAAAAAAAGTAGGACACTTGACGTACAAATTACAGAAATAAGTTTCTAAGTTCATAAGCTTTCTAAAAAGGTACAATGGTTGACATTTTTAGCTCAATTCTTAAAATTATTATTAATAATAGCAGAGCCGGTCTTGACTTAGCGTACTTGGCCCTTAATCGGTTCGGCGACACAAACAAACTAATTAAGGGTCATCAGGTTAATTAGTTTGTTAATCACTTTAAATTTGTTTCTGCGTGGGCTTTATTTGCCTTATCTTATCAATTTTTTATGGGCTGGCGGTAATTTCCATGGGGTGGGGTTGGGACTAACCGAGGTTTAAATAATCTTCATGTGTAAGTAATCAGTTATTCCAATCCAGACGACTGATAATTAAGTTTCTTTCTCAAATGGCTGCTTACCAATTTGCGGAATACGCCGATATCTTTTATTGTTACGGGCTCTGTGACGGTGATGCCGCTGCAGCTAGAAGAGAGTACCAACGTCGTTTCCCTAACCGCCGTTTACCACACGTAAGCGTGTTTGGTACAACGTACCGTCTTATTCGGGAAAGTGGAACAGTTGAACGCCGCCAAGCCGATGCTGGAAGACCTCGACATTACGATCCTGCTGAAGAAGAAGAGATCCTCCAGATTTTCCGGGCAGACGGCACTACCTCGACGAGAATCGTAGCTAACCAGCTCGGTCTGTCTCAGTGGAAGGTATGGTTTACCCTCCACTCAGCTCGGCAGTATCCATATCATTACACTCCAGTACACGCAATTGAAGAGGGAGACCCTGCAAGAAGGATGGATTTCTGCAGATTTTTAATTAATGCTGACATCGAAGATAGTACCATCGACATCGAGTACCTGAGAAGAATCTTGTGGACAGATGAATCCAATTTCGACCGCGATGGGATAACAAACTACCACAATCTGCATTTTTGGGCTCCTAAAGATCAAAACCCAAGGAAATCAAGCGAAGGAGCTCATCAACGAAGATTTTCTTTAAACGTGTGGATGGGCATTGTGCACAATCATTTGATCGGACCCTTCTTTCTGCCCGCGAGATTAACCGGCATCGCGTATGAAAATTTTTTGAGAGATGAAGTACCCATGCTACTGGAAGATGTGCCACTTGCGACGAGACTGAGTATGGTTTACCAACACGATGGCTGCCCTGCTCATTATTACGGGGGTGTGCGACAGTGGCTGGATCGAAACTACCCAAGAAGATGGATTGGTCGAGGTGGACCAATCCCTTGGCCAGCCAGGAGTCCAGATTTAACTCCATGTGATTTCTACATCTGGGGTCACATGAAGGCGTTGGTCTACGACCGACCGATACGTAACGTAGAAGAGTTACGTCAAAAAATTATGGCAGCTGCACAAAAAATTAAAGAAGAGCTTTCAACGCGAGTTACAATCACTGAAGTACGAAAAAGGCTTCGTGCTTGCATACGAAACCAAGGCAGGCAGTTCGAGCAAAATTTGTAATTACAAACTGGTTTTCCTTATTAAGATTAAATTATTATTTGAAACTTTTTTTTTATTCTTTCCCCAGTTTCTCCTTACCTTACCTTACTCATCAAGTCAAGTCCTCAGCCTGCTTTATCATTAATAATTTTAAGAATTGAGCTAAAAATGTCAACCATTGTACCTTTTTAGAAAGCTTATGAACTTAGAAACTTATTTCTGTAATTTGTACGTCAAGTGTCCTACTTTTTTTAAAAGTTATGTGTTAAAATGTTACAAAATTTGGAAATAAAATCAAGAACTGGTGACTTCAAATCCTTTTTTTTCTGTAAAATTTTGCATTTTTTGCATGTTTTTGTTATTTATCGTAATTAGCAACTCATTGGCTAAGAGAAAATGATTTTTTTTAAATCCAATTTGAAGTAGTTTTTTAAAAAATACCACTTGTAGGTCGATAGGCGGGTATTTTCCAAAAAAATCTAAAAACTCCAATAACTTGAAAACCAATGAATTTTGACCCCTAGTTGACTGGACTTAAATCATTGCAAATGAACCATAGAATAACCCCTTTGAAGGAATACGTCGAATTTCCAGTCACCCTGTATAAAGATGCCACTAAAGAGGCACATGGATATTTATTTATTGATCTAAAGCAGAGTAAAGATGACGGATGTCGATTTAAAACAAATATATTACATTTTGATAACTATTGTACAGTCTATGTACCAAAGAAGGGCTTTAAATAGGACGGACATCTACGGCTACAATCATTTCTGAATAATGCATAGGAGAGTGAAAACACATCAACATCTGCTAAGAGCATTGCATACTCTTAAACCAAAATATCAAAAAGTTTTATTGAATGCTTGCAATGATGAGGAAGTAAACATTATTTGTGAATGCATTTACAACATCCTTAAAGGTAAAATTCCGCTTGATGAAAAAGAGAAAAAACATCTCAGTAAACACAAAAATATTTTAAGAAAATTAATATCCAAAGCTAAAAATAAACTGAGAAAACATATAATTATCCAAAAAGGTGGAGCATTTTTACCAATTATATTGGGTGCAGTAATTAATGGTTTGTTGAGTACGTTCTTGAAATAAACATGCAACATACAAAAAAAATGCTTCTAGTCGAACCGGAATTTATAGATCGACTGAAAACAAACAATGGAAATTTACCTGATAATTCGTTATCACGTTTAGATAATGAAATGCAAAACATTTTAAGCACTAAAATTAATGATCGTGAAAAATGGGCTCTACATTCGCAAGTTTTACAAAGATATTTACATATTGTTGAAGAGGGAAGAAGACCATTAAAGCTACCAATACTTACTGATCCAGAGGACGAATCTACGAAATTAAATGATGTTGGAAGTTCGAATAAAGAAGAAAATTTTGTAACGCCTTCATCAGTTGTAAAGTCCTCTCCTACGGATGAAGTTGTTACCCCCAATAATAGAGAAACATCCCCATTTACAACTCAGTATACACCATCATATATTTTGAAAGCAATTCCTAAAACTTATAAAAAAAGAGGGGAAATTTTGCTCAACTTTATTATTCAGAGTAAACCTAAAATTTGGTGGAAGGAGAACGGCGAAGTGGTGGTAAATGATGAAGTTTTACCTGGAAGCAATATATTCGATCTAATAAGTGATACTGTTAGACCACTTAAGCGTTCCAAACCACTGGGGTGGGAACAATTTGCCTCTGCTCTAAAGGATATAAGAGTACCTTTAACATGTATCGGTAATCCAACATCTTTAGAATACATAAATCAGCTTCATTTGAAAGAGATTCAAACATATAAAGAAAAGAAAACGAATATTTCAACACCAATCTCAGGTAAATCTACTGAAGCACCAAAAAGAAAAATTGCCTGGGAAAGATGGAGCCCATACTAGAACTTACTAAAACATATTACGATGTTTCTCATCCAGTTGGATTTAGTAGTATAAATAAATTAACAAAAGCTATGCGTGGAAAAATGAAACCTGATGAAGTTAAAACTTGGCTGCAATCTCAAGAAACTTACACACTTCATAAGCCTCTGCAAAAACGTTTCTCAAGAAATAAATATATATTGTCTAATTATAATTACCTATGGCAAGCTGATCTGAGTGATATGCGCACCTATTGTAAATATAATGATGGTTATAAATATATTTTGTGTGTTATTGATGTGTTTAGTAAATATGCTTTTGCTAGGGCAATGGAAAATAAGAAGCCGGAAACAGTAAAAACTTGTTTTGACAGCATATTCATGGAGGCAAAGGCTACTCCACAACATATTCAGTCCGATAAGGGTACAGAATTTGTAGCGAAAATAGCATTAATTATTATACTACCAATAATCCAGACATTAAAGCAAGCATTGTAGAACGATTTCAGAGGACTCTCAAAATGAAAATGTGGCGTTACTTCACTTTCAAAAATACTTATAAATATATCAATATCTTACAAGATTTATTACATTCATACAACCATACTTATCATTCCAGTATAAAGATGTGTCCAAGCGAAGTCAATTCAAGTAATATTATGACTGTTTGGGAAAATTTGTACATTAAAAAGAAAAAAAAACCTGAAGTTAACGAAACTACTTAAAATCGGAGATCACGTTAGAATAACTAAATATAAACATATATTTCAAAAAGGTTATGAAACTAATTGGAGTGATGAAATTTTTGTAATAGACTCCATCATTCAGAGAAGTCCTTGGGTCGTTTATACTTTGAAAGATTTAGAAAACGAACCAATTACTGGAACTTTTTATTCAAAAGAGTTGCAAAAAGTGTTTTATGACCCCTCTACTAAACACAAGATAGATAAAATATTGCAGTCACGTCGCATTGGCGGCAGAAAGGAAGTGTTAGTCAAGTGGAAAGGTTATCCGAATAAATTTAATAGTTGGATTCGAGCAACTGACATAGAAGAAATATGAACGAAGACAGTTTTTATATAACTTTGTTAAGCAACAGCTCAACAGCGTATTACACTGATAATACCACTGCACATTTCTTAACTAAATTACCAAAGACAATTAAGTTGGAGGGAGAATGGGTCGTTGGTTTAGTAGAATTTCAATATCCTTGTTCAATGTATAACGTTCAAGAACATGAAAATATGGTGTATATCAAGAAGAAAGTACAAATACCTAATGCGAAGTTAGATAAAATTATAGATATAAAAACGCATATACCTGCTACCACATATGATAATATTGATCAATTTCTAGAAGCATTTAATGAAAATCCACAGTTAAAAGACAAAGTGAAATTAAGGTATTGTTACGCCGGTAGGTTAGGTTAAAAACTTTGAACGTCAATTTCAGTGCTTTAGAGGCGTTTTCAGCAGGCTGAAAAGTCATTTCAGGCCGTTTCAGAAGTTGCTCTATCACATATCTAAAGATCGAAATTTCACCCAAGTTGCCGTCGTTTTCAGGCGCCTGAAACATGTTTTCAGTCCGTTTCAGGGCACCCTCTATCAGATGACGCCATAACCTGAAAACCCGTTTTCAGGCGTTTTCAGGACCCCTTATGGGCCTCTGAAGCACAAATCGTTATATGGCGAAATATCCCGTAGGAGTGACAGAGATAGCACTAGTAGAAAGAGATAGCTATGCTCAGAACATTCGAGAAGTGTGTAACAAGGATGGGACTACTAGAAAGAGATAGCTATACTCGGAACATTCGAGAAGGGAGTGACAGAGAGTGCACAATTAGAGAGAGACATATATGGCCTCGAATGTTCTCGGCCCTTACGCTGGACCTTACTAGAATATTCGCGATATGTGTGGACAACGCATCGAGAAAGCGGTTCCGCGGGATATATAAGGCGCCGACGGCCGGCGCGAGTTAGTTACATTTGAACTGCGATCGAGTACTAGTACAAGGATAATCGGAGAGAAAGACTCTTGAGTGATTAGTGCGCTTAAGTACAGTTTGTGTGAATAGTGAGTGCATAATTTGTGACATAGTGTTTGTGTTAATTAGTGGATTTTAAGTACAGTTCGTCTGAATTGTAAGTGCGTAATTTGAGTAATAAAGTGTGTATTTTCATTTGTGGATTAATTTGTGCTTTTCTATCAAATACGAACCCCTTGCTCGTAACATTTGGTGTCAGAAGTGCGGATAGAAAATGCCGTTAATGCCACGAGAAACCGAGCCGAAAGGAGTGACGACGCGAAGCCAAACATCTGGATCTGGAGACTCGACGCCTGGTACGTTGGAATCACCTGCTCCAGCTGCACAGGGAGTGGACCTTAACGCCATTTTTGTCCTCCTAAAGGAACAGGCCAGAAAACAAGAGGAACAGTCCCGAATCCTTCGGGAGCAAAAGGAACTCCAGGAAGAACAGTCTCGCATCCTCCAGAATGAGCTTAGGGAACAAAAGGATCACCAGGAGGTACAGGCACGAATGCTTCGTGAGGTACACGAGTCCACGACTGAATGGAAGAAGGAGTTGTTCGAGGTCCAGGAAAAATTGGCCGATATGGATGAAAAACTGGAGAGTCGAGTCCATGAGGTGGATAAAAAAATTGAGACCTGTGAGAACCGTCTCCAAAAACTTGAAATAAAAGTGGCTAATGGTCGAAGTACCTATGTACCCGACGCATCGGTGGCCGGAGGCGGCAGGTTCAAGGTGCCCCCCTTTGATGGTACTTCATCGTGGACCGCCTATAAGCTGCAGTTTGAGTCCGTTTCCCAGGCTAATGGCTGGAGTAAGGAGCAAGCCAGGACAGCACTGACGTTGGCGCTGCGCGACGAGGCCCTTACCATACTCGAAGCTCTGGGGAACTACCGGACTTACGACCGCCTTCTGGAAGCCCTGGAGGCACGTTACGGCGACAGTCACCTGGAGCACGTATACCGAGCTCAGTTAAAGGATAGGACGCAAGGACGTAACGAGTCTTTACAACAGTGGGCCTTGGAAATCGAGAAGTTGGTTAGGAAGGCCTATCAACGTACGTCAGCATCCTTTGTGGACAGTATGCTGGTGCAGGCCTTCATCGATGGGATCCGGGATCTGGAAGTGAGGGCAGCCGTGCGATTGGGACATCACGGCAGCCTGAAAGATGCCGTAGCCCACGCCCTCGAGGTGGAAGCTGTACGACAGGACTCATCCAGGCCTTTCAGGGTGCGAGAAGTGTCGACTACGAAGCCAGTAGATTCCCGCCGCGAATTTGGGCCACGTTGCTACCATTGTGGAGAACGTGGTCACCTGCAGTCAGGCTGTCCGAAAAGGACTAGGAGGGACAGAGACCCTGCTCCAATGAGGACAATAGGCTCTGTGGAGTCAGAGCCCCAACAGGGAAACGAATAAAAGCCAGGACTATGGGACGAGTGCTGGCTGGTGGTCGAAATGTCCCAATTATGATCTCACAGGCGAACGACGGGAATAGTCTGGTCGTCAAAGGAGAAATTGGTGGAATACCATGTCTCCTTACCATAGACACCGGAGCTTCTCGGACGGTGATCAGCTCTCGGCTACTGGAACACCTGACCAGAGATCATCTAGTCCGACCTAGGCATCTCCAGCTGCAGACCGCTACCGGCCAGTACATTTCCGTCTAAGGGGAGCGAGGGTTGGCCGTGAAAATAGGTGAAAGAGAATACTGGCATAAAGTGATCGTTGCTAACATCGTGGACGACTGCATTATTGGATTGGATTTTATGAGGAGATATGACTGTAAAATCGACTTGAAGGTTGGAGTTCTAAAGTTTGGAGTTGATGAAATTCCTATACAAGGTGGAGTAAATGGAAATGTCTACTGTACAGTAGAACCATTCTTCAACCAAGGTCGCAGGTTTTAGTTCCAGTGAAATTGCCGAACTCCACAGGGCCGCAATCTCACCGCTGTGTGGTGGTGGAGAGGTTGGATGCTAATAAACCGTGGATAACAGCCCGTACAATGGTAACCACGGCATCTACAGCATTTGTAAGGATCCTTAATCCAAGCGACACAGAATGCGTCCTCAATAAAGGAACGCTTGTCGGATCATGCGAAGAAATTTCCTGGTTACGAAGCTGTCGGGAATCTGAGGTAAGCGTGAAACCTGGGCATGTTAAGCCTTCAGTGGATGTTGAAAAGTTACTGAACGACTCCATGAAGGGCCTTACCAAGGAGGAATTCCTTAAGGCGCGTAGCTTACTGCTGCGTTATCGCAATGTCTTTTCTACGCATGACGATGATATTGGAAGAACTGGAGTGGTCCAGCATGAGATCGCCACTGGGGAAACCATGCCTATCCGACAACGCCCTCGAAGAGTTCCAGTAGCTCGGGAGAAGGAGGTTGAGGGCATGATCGAGGAAATGCGAAGAAGCGGAGTTATTGAACCTTCAACAAGCCCGTGGTGTTCTCCCGTAGTTTTAGTTAAGAAGAAGGACGGCACCATGAGATTCTGTATTGACTACCGTCGACTTAATGATGTGACCAAGAAGGACAGCTACCCACTTCCTCGAATCGACGACACCTTAGACACTTTGAACGGAATGAAATGGTTTTCAACGTTGGATCTGAAAAGTGGCTATTGGCAGGTCGAAATCAAGGATAAGGATAAAGAGAAGACGGCCTTCTCTTTTTATTATTTTTTTTTTTTTATTCAAAATAGCCATGCATTTAACCTCGATTGCACCTGATGTTAAGTGACAATAAGGCCTAAGATGGAGCATGCTTGGCTAGAAGATGCCTATTCACTCTCGACTTGAAGAGATCCAAGTTATATTTTTCAGGAAACAGGTGCGCAGGAAGAGAGTTCCATTCCTTAGCTGTCCTCATAAGGAAAGTAGACGCAAAGGACTCTACTGGCAAGGGACTCTGGCAGTTCAATGTTATGCCATTTGGACTCTGTAATGCACCAGCCACATTTGAGAGATTAATGGAACAAATATTAGCTGGACTTCTAGGAGAGACTTGCTTGGTCTATTTAGATGACATCATTATCGTTGGTAGAGACTTCGATGACCACTTGAATAAATTGAAGCAGGTGCTAGCCAAACTACGAGGGGCAAATCTGAAACTCAGTCCGAAGAAATGCTCGTTTTTCAAACGTAAAGTGAATTACTTGGGACACGTGATTTCGAAGGACGGCATTCAAACAGATCCTGAGAAGATTAGCGCCGTGAAGGATTGGCCGACGCCAAAAGACAAGACTGCAGTACGTGCCTTCTTGGGGCTTTGCTCATACTACAGACGTTTTGTGAAGAGCTTCTCGGATATAGCAAAGCCTTTGCATCAACTAACGGAAGAAAAACGATCATTTGACTGGAACGAACAATGTGAGTCAAGTTTCAACGAGCTTAAAGGAAGACTTTGTGAAACGCCAATATTGGGGTATCCAGACCCGGAAGTGGATTTCAAAGAGTATATAATCACTACGTTTTAAGAGACGGGAGTGCCTTACAAAAAGCGTGAACTCGCATTAGTATGAAACGGGGGCGAAACATACTGCCAATATGAAGCCGCAAACAAAATCAGTGTCAGTGTCAATTCATGACATAATGCCAACATCAAGGACAAAATAGGGATGTCACATGTTACACAAATTATCGAATTATCGATATCGGTATTTAAAAAAAAAATGTTAGCGTAGTGACCCACGCGACCAATTTTTTGTGATAATTAAATAACAAGTGTTTACATTGAAGCGAAAAATTTAAAACTTGAATGGTTCAGGCGGGGCTCGAACCAGCGTCTCCAGCGGCTTTCCGGGCCTTACCTACATAAACCATTAAATGTTTCGCTTTAATGGAAACATTGGGGTTACGTTAGCAGACGTTACTGCTTTAATAAAAATAAATAACAAACGTGTTTGCAAAGAATTTTATTTCATTGAAACTTTGACTGCCTTGCGTAAACATAGACGAAACAAAAGCCGTTTCCTCACTCCTGGCTGTGCTCCAGGTTGGAAGTTCTGCAACACAAATAGTATACAGGTTACAAAAAATTACGGAGTAAAAATGTATCTGTTTGTCAAGATGAAACCGTACTGGGTCCATATTGGCTCATATAAAATCGACCTTCCAAATTTTTCTTCTACTACCGATTTGTGGCCAGAATCATATCACTGTTCCGAATTTTTTACTTCATACTTTTCATAATTTTTTACTACTACCAACCGAGTTCATCATAGAACATCGCAATTCATAATGTCGTCACTAAGATTATGTGTACTCATAATGCTGGTTCTGTACCATAAATTACTAATAAACTTGTCAATCGTAACATTTTAATATCGATACAGTTTTTCTTTTAATTCATAATGCTTGTTTTGAGAAACACAAACACATTAGAAAATATCTTGAAAAATCTTTTAACCAATTAAAACATATTTATATAATTTGCTGTATGACTACCAATATAATTTATGAAATTAAAAAATAAATGATTCCTAACCCCGACCAGTACGGCTACAGTAATTATGATCATTTAAAACATCTTTCCTCGTGTTACTTTTATCCACGTATTGGATGTGTAATGGAAAACTTTGGAACATGTCATCTGTTAAAGGATTTTCAGCAATATCAATATGTGGAACAGCATTTTTCTTTAATTGCGTTTTCTTTTTCTTGAAATATTTAGTATGAAAATGCTTGCCGCAAATATATTTTGATTGATTTAATTTTTCTAAAGGCACGTGAATCAAGTTTTCATTTCCAGTCGCCGCTACCCATTGTTTACAGCTATAAAGAAAACTAGGTTAAAATTTGCATGCATGCTAAGAATTATATTTCTTTGAATAGGTAAATTATAAGATTATACCCAGAGAATTGCAAAAAATATTTCTGTGACCATAATATAACTCAGACTGTCATAAAAAGTAGTGATAGTAATGTCTTATCTATCCTCAGGCGGCTTTAACAGTTGAAAGGTTAAAAAAATTGAAAATTAAAATTAAAATTCATTTATTTCAAGTAACATATTGATAATCAAAAAACATTTATTCTTCAAGTGCACTCTTGTGTTTACACCTACCTAATAGACTTTTGCTTGAAGAACGTTATTTCGTATTTACCCAGGTATTATTCACTTTAAATGAAAATTATCGATAAAAGTTACAAGCAGCACTATTGTTTACATACAAATAAGGGTATGTATTATTTTACCCGAAAAAAACCAAGTTTTCAATGAAACTATAATTAACATAATTATATCACGTGGTAATAAATTATATTCTGTACTTACCGATCTTCGTCTCGTGGAAATCTTGCCATAAATAGTCTTTTTTGACCGTCGATTCGACACGTTTTCACTTCGCATATTTCGCACTTTTTCCTTTTCGGTACACTCATTTTTGTATTTGTGTTTGTCTAGTGTACATTCTAAACCACCACCACACCCAAAAAAATGCAAATAATGAAATTATTTATTATTTGTGATAAGAGCACAGAACCTTGACAGAACGAGCCTACACAACAAAAGGGAAACGTCAATTAACATGACATGGCGGATAAACATGGTGGGCAAAGTGCAACCCGCCTAAATTTGAATGGCGTCAAATATCTAATGCTTAGTGGGTTTCAGCGTTCTTTCAAACTTAGCTAGGAAAAAATTCACCCCCGTTTCATATAGCCGTTGTCGATCGTTTTTTACCTTGAGAGTTGCGCGAGGCTGGTGGATTTCATTGTGGACACAGATGCTAGCAACACTGGTATTGGAGGTGTCTTGTCGCAAAAGAAAGGAGATAACGAAGTTGTGATTGCATATTTCAGTAAGTCATTGTCGAAACCAGAGAGAAATTACTGTGTCACTCGGAGAGAATTGTTAGCAGTTGTCAAGACGTTACAGCATTTCAGCAAATACCTGCTGGGAAGAAAGTTTCGTATCAGAACTGACCATGCCGCTTTAAAGTGGTTGCTAGAATTTAAAAACCCCGAGGGACAAGTGGCAAGATGGATTGAACAACTGCAGGAGTATGATTTCATCATAGAACACCGTAGTGGGAAATCACATGGAAATGCTGACGCCCTATCACGAAGACCTTGTGCGGACGACTGTAAACATTGCTCAAAACAAGAAGACAAGGAATGTGTTCGGATGATAAGAACTGATACGGTTAGCGACGAGTGGAGTAATGAAATCATGCAGCAAGCGCAACAAGAGGACCCTGACGTGAGACCCATTTTTGATTGGATTAATGCTGGTACGCCTAAACCAAGATGGTGTGATGTAGCTCCGATGAGTGCAGTAACAAAAAGCTACTGGGCACAATGGGATAGCTTGGTCATGCATAATGGCGTTCTATGTAGAAAATGGGAATCAATAAATGGGAAGGATGCTCACCTGCAAGTCGTTGTCCCAAAGAAAAGGGTGAAAGATGTATTGAGAAGCTTTCACGATGGAGCATCCGGTGGACACCTTGGAGTAAAAAGGACTCTAATGAAAATTCGGCAACGCTTTTATTGGGTTCACTGCCGAGAAGATGTTGAAAATTGGTGTAGACGATGCACTAACTGTGCATCAGTCAAGGGACCGCATACCCGTAGCCGAGGAACACTCAAGTTGTACAACGTTGGAGCCCCTTGGGAACGGGTTGCATTAGACGTCGCAGGACCGTTTCCAGCATCTGACTCCGGAAACAAGTACATTCTTGTCGTCATGGATTACTTCACGAAGTGGCCTGAAGTATTTGCCATTCCAAATCAAGAACCGGTAACCATAGCTGAAAAGTTAGTGAACGAAGTATTCTGCCGGTTTGGGGTACCTCTCGAAATCCACAGTGATCAAGGTAGAAACTTCGAATCTGCGGTCTTTCAGGAGACTTGTCGCATAATGGGAATTCATAAGACGAGGACTACGGCGTATCATCCACAGTCAGATGGAATGGTCGAGAGATTTAACCAGACACTGGAGAGACATCTAGCCAAGGTCGTTGATTGGGATCGGCATATCCCCATCTTCCTGTTGTCTTATAGGTCTGCAACTCACGAGAGTACGGCGGTTACTCCATCATACGCGAATTTTGGAAGAGAGCTCCGTTTGCCTGCGGATCTATTGACTGGACGTCCTCCAGATACACCAACGACCATCACGGAATATGCAAGTGATTTGAGGGATCGGATTGATGATGTTCACAGCCTGGTACGTGAGCATGGGCTCCACGCTAGCATAAAAATGAAAACCCGATATGACCGAAAGTCTTATCAAGTGGGTTTTGAGGAAGGTTCGTTGGTGTGGCTACATAACCCTATGCGACGTATAGGGAAGTCCCCGAAACTATCTCCGAATTGGGAAGGGCCTTACAAGGTAGTCACCAAAATAAACGACGTCACGTATCGAATCCAGCGGAATCCTCGTAGTCCGAGCAAGATTGTTCATGTTGACCGGCTGGCCAGATACCACGGAAATAATGATGCTCGGGACGAGCATGTCTTAGGAGGGGGCAGTGTTACGCCGGTAGGTTAGGTTAAAAACTTTGAACGTCAATTTCAGTGCTTTAGAGGCGTTTTCAGCAGGCTGAAAAGTCATTTCAGGCCGTTTCAGAAGTTGCTCTATCACATATCTAAAGATCGAAATTTCACCCAAGTTGCCGTCGTTTTCAGGCGCCTGAAACATGTTTTCAGTCCGTTTCAGGGCACCCTCTATCAGATGACGCCATAACCTGTAAACCCGTTTTCAGGCGTTTTCAGGACCCCTTATGGGCCTCTGAAGCACAAATCGTTATATGGCGAAATATCCCGTAGGAGTGACAGAGATAGCACTAGTAGAAAGAGATAGCTATGCTCAGAACATTCGAGAAGTGTGTAACAAGGATGGGACTACTAGAAAGAGATAGCTATACTCGGAACATTCGAGAAGGGAGTGACAGAGAGTGCACAATTAGAGAGAGACATATATGGCCTCGAATGTTCTCGGCCCTTACGCTGGACCTTACTAGAATATTCGCGATATGTGTGGACAACGCATCGAGAAAGCGGTTCCGCGGGATATATAAGGCGCCGACGGCCGGCGCGAGTTAGTTACATTTGAACTGCGATCGAGTACTAGTACAAGGATAATCGGAGAGAAAGACTCTTGAGTGATTAGTGCGCTTAAGTACAGTTCGTGTGAATAGTGAGTGCATAATTTGTGAAATAGTGTTTGTGTTAATTAGTGGATTTTAAGTACAGTTCGTCTGAATTGTAAGTGCGTAATTTGAGTAATAAAGTGTGTATTTTCATTTGTGGATTAATTTGTGCTTTTCTATCAAATACGAACCCCTTGCTCGTACGAGTAACAGTATGATAAAATATCAAAAAGGGTGGTAGTGACCACGGCTGATGATATAATCTCAGTCATAACGACGCCAATATTGAGTTAACAGCTGGGTTTCAAACCAAAAACAAATTTAAAACAAGTTTCGGTCGGGAAAAATCCAGCTAATTTGTATTTAGGTTTACCGTCCCAAATATTTGTGTACACAGATATCATTGAACCACAAGTTGTAGGTGATGTTATAACATCGTTACTAAGAATCATTCCACTAGATCCAACAAAATTCAGCTACCGTTTACCGTCCCAAATATTTGTGTACACAGATATCATTGAACCACAAGTTGTAGGTGATGTTATAACATCGTTACTAAGAATCATTCCACTAGATCCAACAAAATTCAGCTATGGTGCTTACAAAATGCATATCTTCTCACCTGCTCATTATGTTCCAGTCTTACGTAGAGAATTTGATACTATAGAAATAGATATAAGAGCTACTACTGGTACGAGAATCCCATTCCAGTTTGGGTCTTCTTGTGTGAAGCTACACTTTCGACGAGTAAAATGAGACACACACAATTATCCACCCCTTGTCCATACCAGCATTATAATTCACATCAAGCTGGTTCTGGCATTGGTATTGTCTATAAAGGTGTACCATTTCAACGAGGACATGGGATTGGAAGTTTCTTGGGTGGGTTATTTAGGTCTGTAATTCCATTGTTATCTAGTGGTTTTAAGACTGTGGGGAAAGAAGCTTTAGATGCAGGAGTCGGTTTATTATCTGATATGGTAAATTCACGTCCTATGGATAGTTCAATTAAGTCTCGATTCAAAGAAGCAAGTGCGAACCTAAAAAGAAAGGCGGATGAGAAAATTGATACTCTTATGTCTGGGTCTGGGTATAAAATGTCAGCTAAAAGGCGTGAGGCTCTCATTGCTTTGAAAAGATCACAACGAAGCGGTGGTAAAATGAATAAAAACAATAATATTGTTGATATATTTTCAAATTAAATAATGTCGTTCCTACATAATCACTCGTGTGAATGTGCAAAATCTGAATTAGATATATTTGCCCTCCCATCAACTCAAACTAGCATTGAAAGTGGACAGTGGGTTCACTATAAACCAATTTCATCTTTAAGTGATGATGGCCCAATTTAATTTCAAGTACCAGGATCAGGTGATGACTATGTTGACCTCTCACATACATTATTGCATATTAATGCTAAAATATTAAATCAGGATGGTACGAAGCTGAAACCGGATACTCAAGTTGCACCTGCTAATAATTGGCTGCATTCACTTTTTAACCAACTGGATGTATACTTAAATCAAAAACTCATTTCACCTCCAAATAACACGTATGCCTATCGAGCATACTTAGAAATCTTCTTAACTATGGACCAGCGGCTAAAGAATCACATCTTACTTGTGGCTTATGGTATGAAGATACTGCTCATCACATGGATTCTATTGATGCGGCGAACAAAGGCTTTCACAAAAGACTGGAATTTACAAAAGAAAGTAAGGAAGTTGAAATGATTGGACACTTGCATGGTGACATGTTTAACCAAGAAAAGTTTTTAATAAATGGTGTAGAAATGCGTGTTAAGTTAGTACGCTCGAAAGAATCGTTCAATTTAATCTGTCATCAAGACAAAAAGTTTAAAGTACAGATAATTGATGCTAGCCTTATTATAAGAAGAACTAAAATCAATCCTAGTGTCTTGTTAGCTCATCAAAAAGTATTAGCTTCAACAACTGCGAAATATCCTATAACAAGAGCCGAAGTGAAGGTTCTTACAATACCAGCAGGTGTACAAGGCAAAACATTAGACAATATTTTTCTGGGTCAAGTGCCCAAAAGATGTATTATTGGGTTTGTTTCAAACGCAGGGTTTAACGGTAATTTAGCTATGAACCCGTTTAATTTCCAACATTACAATATGAATTCATTTAGTTTGTATGTAGATGGACATGAAATTCCTTCTAGAACATTACAACCATCATTTAGTTCTGGTTTAATAGCATCATCGTATCACACTTTATTTTCCGGAACCGGTATTCATTTTCACAATGAAGGTAATGCAATAAGCAGAACAAACTACGGAGATGGATATTGTTTATTATGTTTTGACTTAACACCTGATTTATCTGCGAGTTCAACTTCGCATTGGAATCTTATTCGACATGGGAGTGTTCGAATTGAGGTTCGTTTTGAAAGTTCTCTAAGTTTAACTGTGAACTGTATTGTATACGCTGAATTTGATAATGTTATTGAAATAAACAAAAATCGTGATGTAACTGTAGATTATAACAGCTAATATAAACATAAGTACTATGTTTTCATTTAGTTATATCATTTAACCATTAACGTTGTTAACAGCAACATAAAATTGTAAAAAAGTTATGGTTACAAACGAAATACAATTTTGTATGAATAAAATAAATCCTAGTTTTAAATCAAATGTTTTTGCAGCCAACAAATTACCCATGTTTGCTCAGCTGCCTGTATATATAATAAGCAATTTGGACCCTGATTTTAAACCTGGATCCCATTGGGTAGCTATTTACATCGACGCTAACGGAGTTGGAGAATATTTTGATTCTTTCGGTCGAAAACCAGAAGGTTACCATAGAATGTTTTTAAATCGAAATTCTAAAAAATGGTATTATAATTTTAACCAACTACAGAATTACTTTACCTCCGTGTGTGGAAAATATTGTCTAGTTTATCTTTATTTTAAAATGAAAAATGTGAATTTTAATGATTTTGTTAATATGTTTTCTGTAGATACATTAAGTAACGATTATGTCATATCTGATATGTTTAATGTTATATTTGATTAAATAAATATATTCATAATTATGTTTTGAAGTTATTATTTATAAAATAATAAGTGAAATAAAACCAGCCTTTGCTAGATTCATACCTTTATTGATAAGATAAACTTATTAATAACAATCACCTTTCTACATATTATTTAGTACTTAAAGTACTTTGTTATTAACATAACACAGAGACACTTAAGTTACGAATTAAAATGGTACTTTTTGCATTCTTCCGATTCAGCAATTTCTTTAGTGATTTTATAAATGACTTCTTTTGCTTGCTGGAAATGGTTGTTCTTATTTTGATCTTTATCACTAGCGTAATACTTTACGCGCACATCTGCATGTTTCCATTGTTCGCTTACTTGGGGAACTTTTGCTAGTTTCTTTAAATCAAATATTTCAATTTTTATTAAATGTGTCGCATTTGCAGTCTTCCCTATTTGTTGAAATGAAGGAGATTCCGCCTGCTTTACAGCTTTGACCCACAGTAGAAGATACGTGTTTCTTCTTTTTCGGTCTTGGTTGTTCAAAAAAGCAATCGATATTTGATGTCACACTTGATTTTCTTTTGGTTAGTTCATCTTTACCAGATGGTAAACTGTCATCTCCATCCGACAGAGGACAGTAGTTTTTGAAAGTGTATTCTTGATCATCGATGAGATTGACTGGAGAGCTCTGTAACAGACAATGCACACAAAATAAAATTTTGTGATCTAACGTTTACATAAACGTCTCAGACAAGGGTATTATAATATTAACACAATAAATTAAATGAAAGCATACTCACGGTCATATTGACGACAACTACAGTAACAGTTCAAATTACTAATAATACTGGTCTGTGAATGAATGAGACCTTTTATACGGCTTATGATAATTAAAACCTTGTTTAATTAGAAATTAAGCAACTAGACATACTAGGTAATTTAAAATGTCAAAAAACCCGCATATATTATAATCAGATTAAAAACAAGTACGGTTTCAACATTCTTTCCATCAATTTGTAGTTTCCTTTATTTCAACACAGAGCTGCAATTGTCAATGCATAGAGTTACTGTATGCAACGGTATCTAAAAAAGTAGTTTATTCCATAGCGTGATATGTACTTATGTTTGATAGACGGAACATAGGTTAGATTTTTGTTTTATAACATACTTAAATTACTTTCATACGTACAATAGTTCGAGCAAAACGACACAGTAGTATCTAAATAAACTGTAGCACTATGCATGACTAATAATAGAAGCCATACTAACAATAACATCATAGGTGATGTTCGATAATCATAGCCTAATAGACCAATCAAATGTTGGTATTACAGTCATCGTTAGTAATCAGCATCATCTTAATGGTGGCGTCGCGACACGCTCAAGCATCCACCAATGCAATGTAAGCGTCGTTAGCAATGAGCATCGGCTTAGTGTGTAACGATGCATACGTTACTGTTGTTGTAAAAGTAAAAGAAAAATAAATTAAAGTAATAAATAAAATATTAACTTAATAGTAAGGTTAATGTTAGTATTATTATAAATAAAATAATTAAATTTTAATAATTTACTATGCAAGTAACAACATTAAAACGATTATTGTATACACTTTACTGCGCGCAACTGTACTTGCGGCGCAGCAACCGCGTCAGCAGTTTTGCTTCGCTTAGAATATTCAATATATTCATATGCGCGGGCGCGCCCCACCGCGCCTCACTCTCGCTCAGACCGTCTCGTCGGTCGCACGTATTTCACCTGCCGGCTGCGTTCACAGGCCCTGGGCCGTGTCGTCTCACGCGCTGGCGAAATTTAAGTTTTTAAAATAATAATCATATTTTAAATTTAGAAAGGTTTATGTGGTAAAGTACCTAACAAGTGCGCATCGAACGTGCTTACGTACCGTCTTGCTCCCCTAATAAAGGGTAAGTGTCGATCGTTACTTAGTTGTAAGAATTGCTAGTTTTATTTTGACAATGTTTTTTCTTTATGTTAATTTTGCTTTCCTTCACGCTTAGCATCACGTATTTAAAAGTATTCACCGAGTTATCGCACGAAGAACGCTGCGCCGTATCGGTTAAAGTACCGTTATAAAATGGCTGCCCATACATTTGGCCCAAACAGATTTGTAACCATATTTTGTTCACTTCCGCATTATAGTGCTTAGCTTGATGCTATTTTGCAAGTAAATTAATGTAATTTTATATCCTATTTAATTTCCTAATGTTGACGCTCTGTCTTTTTGCACTTTTCTATCATCGCACCAACTGTAACTCCGTTCTGATTATGAACACCCACCAGCTACTTTCCGTTGCTCCCTTGTTTATTGCCTAGCGACATAGTTGGGGTTCATAAGGAGCGGTCCTAGATTACGTGGTCCTAAAGAACGGATGATGTGCATTCCAGGGTGCAAGTTTACGGCTTATTCCCGGCGGATGTGGCCTAGCCTGTGATACCGGCCGGCCACAGAGAAACCGCAGCACCAGAGAGTCCCTCCACTGCAAGCTCAAGCACCAGCTGTCCCCGACGGTCCCCCGGGTCGCTCCCGGCCACTCCACTCAGGACCTGCACCACCACCGCGCACTCGTCAGGGGAGTACCCACCTGCGTCAGTGGAACCAGACAGGCCTATTTTTTTTACTTTCGACCACGACCCCTTGCTCGTTTTTTTTTTTTTTTTTTTTAAATAAATTTTTGAAGGCATTTGGGTGTTTCTTTTCCACGCCCAACCTTTAAATGCTTCATTGGCGCCCTTTAACGTGGTCAAAGTCTGGTTTCGCTGCGTAGAAGTAGTTGGTGTTTGTGTTGTTTTTTTTTTTATGTTTGTGAAACGTTTGCTTTTTTATGTTTTTTTGGTTGCAGCAACTAGTGTGTACTCAATTGTGTTTTAATTTCGTTTTTAATAATCTCGGGTCACATTACGTGTTTGTTTTGCATCACTCTGTGTCGTTCGATACTCTATGTGATTTGTGCCGAATGTACTATCGACCAACACAAGTGGTGTAGAAAGTGATTATTTTGTCTGTGATATATTTATTTTAATGTTATAATTGGAATTTTAACTATATTTGCTGTAGAACTCTAGTCCAGTTGAGTCACGCAGGCGATATTATTATTATTATTATTTTGTTGTTTTTTATGTTTTAATTATTGTAATTTTAATGAATTTTAGCTGTAGAACTCTAGTTCAGTCCAGTCACACACGCAATTTTTTAGTCACAATTAATTATTCTAGTCACAATTATTATTATTATTTTAATTATTGATTTTGTATTTTTTTTTTTTAATTATTATTTTTTTTTGTTTGTACTGTAAGTACACACTAGTTGCATTTTATTTTTTTTATTCTGTTGCGCTGCTTCTTTCTTTTCTTTTGGTGGCGTTGCTTTTAATTTGCTTCTTTTCTAAGCCAATCATTAATTTTCATTTAATTATAACAACCATAACGTTACCCGTTTGTATGATTTTTGTGACAGAACGGAGTAGTTTTAAGTTTGTATCGCTCGACACTTACCCCTTCACGGTTGCTTAGTTTGTGAATTTCGTGATTCAGTTTTAGCGCATTTCATTTTTTTTTTAAATTTATAATGGCTTACCGGGTAAAGTTTTTGTCGTTGCAAAAGGCGGAATTAGAGTACGAGGTTACGATTCGAGGTGCCACTCCTGCCGCCACTGTTCAAAAACTGCGCGAGCAAATAGTTAAGCTAGGTCCTTTATTTCCTTCTGAAGACATCCTTGAGAGCGCGCTGACTGTTAGTGATGATTTGAAGGGAGTCAGCGATGCTTTAACTAAGCTCAGGGCGCTTATAGAATCACCCAACGACAAAAATGCGTTGCTGCGTGCACAAAATCTAATATGTCATCTTTATCACCGACTTAATCGGATCACTTGCGACAGTTCAATTCAGCAGGCTTACGATTCATGCGTATCCGAATTTAAGGCTCTTTCGGACCGTTATAGCGTAATTAAGGATTCCGGCACTGACTTCCTTGCCTCTTCATCTAGCGAACCACAATCGGTAATCTCACCTCTTAGTGTTAACGTTACTTGTGAACGCAGCGTGGCTGGTGAGCTCACAAAGCATAAGTTTGATGGAAAGTCGTGCGTGCGCTCTTTCATTCAACGTATCACCGATTTTGCTAAGGCTAGGAATATAAGTGGGGCAAAACTGCTGTCGTACTCTACGGAAATTTTTACTGGTGTCGCTTTACATTGGTACCGTGCCATTCAGGACCAGGTGTCTAGTTGGGAGGATTTAGTTTCCCGCCTTAAGACTGATTTTTCTCAGGAAGATTACGATTATAGGCTTATAAACGAGATTAGGGCGAGAACTCAGGGTGAGTCGGAAAATATTACCGTTTATCTGTCCATTATGGCGGGGTTATTTTCGCGGTTGTCTAAGCGCATGCCTGAGGAGGATAAGTTAGAGACACTTTTGCACAACATCCGTCCTTGTTACGCGAGCACATTGGCATCTGCGTCAAAAATTACTGATGTTGACACATTGCGTACACTCTGTCGTAATTATGAGAGTATCCAAGCTCGTATGGTAGGTTTCCATGAACCTCCCAAGGTTTGCACAGGCACATTAGCACCTGAGTTTGCGTATGCTGGTCAGTCAACCAATAAATATAGCGGTAATGGTAATCACAATTTCAGGAATAGAGGTTACAGTAACAATAACGATAACAGTTTCTATAATAGGAATAAAAGGAATTTCAGTTCGGATGGTCATGCTGGCTCTGGGGGTAACAATTATGTTCATGCAATGCAGCGCTTAGAACAGAAAACAGTTTATTGTCCAAGATGTCGTAATAACACTCATAACCTTCGTCAGTGTAGAGCAAACAAGGATAAGGTCTTTTGTTTTAAGTGTGGCGAAGATGGTGTCAAGGCCCCAGATTGTCCCAACTTATAAGTTTTGGTGTAAAAGTTTATAGTTCTTTGAATAAAATCACTTATTTCAAGGTTACACAATATATTGACTAAAATTACAAGGTGATTCCCGACAATTAAAGGGAGCGAGCGCGACCGATGCTAGAGTCTAACTGTCGTCTTAATCCTATCGTTCACTTCACTAGGGCTCTACGCCCACACAAGCACATAACACCCCCCTCATCACTGAGAGGACCTTCCCGTGAAGAAGGGCTGACCACCCTGGCCAGTTAGGGCCAGCTCGGCGTCTGGGTTCCTCGGGATCTCGTTACTTCGTTTAGTTGACCAATATGATTTTAGCTTCCTCCACAGAAGTATCACGGCGATGATGGCAATCAGTATGTATAAAGGTCCTGTCCATAACATATGGCTATTTTCCTCGGTATCAAATTTCTGTATTTGTAAGAGATTTTCTTTTTCCAATAAGGTTTCGAGTTTGTATAACTGCTCTAAAGGTGTTTTTTCCAGTTTCAATGGCTGTGCGGCGTTTTGGATTGTTATATTTGACAGCTCGAAGGATAAAAGTTTAATAGCCTGTCCTTTAATCTGGTTCCTGTAATTTTTGACTAATGTACTTGCAGTGGTAAAACTACAGCCTTCTGGGATTTCGATCAGGTACGTTCCTTGGATAAATCTAATTTCTTCTTCATCGCACAGAAGTTGTGATTTGGTCCGTTGTGGGCAGGTTATTGTGTAATGGTAATCATCTAATCTTTGGAGCAGCTCGAAGTTAGTTATAAATGTAGTATATTGGCAGTTTGCAGATATTTCGTGCCTCAGGATCAGTGAATAAATGCAGTCTTCTGTCTTTGAAGCCATGGTGAAAGCAGTTTCTTCGCAGTAATATACTTCTTGGAATTGTTTACATTCTTCCTCCATGTACTGGTGATTTTCGCCGTTCATAGCCATATAAGGTTTAGGAGGGATCAAAATGGTCGAGTTGTAGGTTGGAGTGGGAAATATATGATAGTAGGTGTATATATTTTTGTACATTATAGGGAACTTTAAGACGAATACAATTCTATTATCTGCATAGAAGGACCCACAGGCAATAATATCATAGTAATCTCGTATTTCAGTATCTTCGTTAATAAGCATCTCCTGTTTATCATAGAGCTTAAATAAAATATTTTTCATGAACATTATACTTTCAGAACCTATTACACTGTGATGGGTTATTCCTAATTTAGAGAAAGCTATTGCGTTTTCGAGCATAGTTACATAGTCAAGAATGTTTTGTAAGTTACTTTTTATCAAGTTGCATAAACAATTGATTTTTATATAGTCAGACAGTCTGTAATTGGTCATATTTACATCAGTTAAAATTTCGTTTATAGTTACTTGAATCTTGTTTTCGTTGGAAACTATTGTAGATAAAGTGATATTGAATGATTCGAGAATTTGTTTGTTGATGCTTATGCCAGAACTTAATTTATTTCCAATTATATCCTGGTTTTTCTGTAAAATTTGTATGGCTTGATTATAATGACGCGCATCATCGTGATCCAAATTACCGGTAATATTTTTTATGATGGAACCCAAACCGTTGATGAGGCCCCGTTTCTGTTTCGGGTGAGCTTTATATAAGCCATTAAATTTACCGTATATTGTTTTGAGGTCATTGAGGAAAATCTGATTGGTCATTACTGAGGTATCTTTAAAATAAAGAGGGTCCGCGGATTTAAGATAATCTAAGTAAGTTCCTATATAACTTTCTATATTACTAATGCTATCCTTAATGCTACTTAATTCATAGTAATGTAAAAATACGTGTTCAGTCATCTGAACCTTAGCGGTGCCCAGTTTGAACGGCAATATACCAGGGTTGTTATCCAGCTCCGTGAGGGTCACCTGGCGGCCTTGAGTTACTTCTATCAGGAGAATCCTGGAACAAGGGTCTTTGTTGTTTTAACGGCATTCTTAAGGTTCTTTTGTGATGACTGATATTCCTATCATCTATTATTTTTAAATCTAAGTTTTTCTTAACTCTACGACCTAAATAACGTGGCTTCGTCTTTTGACGTGAAGCTAGAGGGTTTTTAACGTATACGGCTCGATTCTGTTCATATTGTGGAGGATCAGATCTATTCTTGTTAGCAATTGACATGGATTTTTCCTGGTTTTCCAATAAGGTTTTATTAAGGTTTGCATATAGTTCTTTCGTAATATCTTTATGCCTATTTATATAATGTTGTAGATAAACGCCTTCTGCATCTATATCAAATAGGTCGTGGTCGTTAAAATGTCCGTTTATGATTTCAATCGGCTTCTTTTTGGTCGCGGAATGAATGCTGTTATTATAACCGATAATTGCGTAGACCATTAACTCGTTAATAGAGAGATCGGTTTGTCTTTTGCTTATTATTCGGATATGTTCCAAAATGGTCGAATGAAACCTTTCAATAACTCCGTTCGACTCTGGGTTATTGACGCTAATTAAGTGAAGTTTGATTTTATGTAGTTTGGCGAGTTCTTTTATTAGTTGGTTTTTAAATTCCGTTCCTTGATCTGCAGTGATACAGAGAGGTGGGCCGTGATGAGACATATAAATTGATAAAGCGTTTAACACACTCAGTCCGGTACAAGATTGTAGGGGGTATGCTTGGGCATATTTAGAGAAAAGGTCAATGATAGTAAGAAACTTTTGATTGTTTACTGTGAATGTATCTATGTGAAGTATTTCGAATGGTTTAGTGGGTAACGGAACGATTTGATATGATTGTTTATTTGGGTGTCTCTCATATTTGCTTGTTTGACATGTATTCGGTGACACTATTTTTTATATTTGGCCAGTAGTATTGTAGTTTTACTCTTTGTTCGGTTTCCAGGATTCCTCGGTGGTTAGTAGGACCATCATGAATGTTTTTAATAATTTCGAATTGTTTTTCGCAATCTGTTACGTCTTGTACGTGGGTCTTGCAAAAGGTTAAATTATATGCCGAATTTTTGAAAATATTTTGTAATATCGAGGTAACAGCTGGAATAAATTCATTTGGTGCGAGTATGCCGTATTTGGTTTGTGGTTTTATGAATTCCTTAAACAGGTGAATGATATCATTTTGGATGTTATTTTTGTTTATTTGAGCTAACGTTCTATGTTTCTTAGGGAAAATTTTAATTAATTTTGGTTTTGCTGGAGAATGGTAGACAAAATTCAAGAACAGCTGGTTGTCGAACGTATTTATTGGTTTTTCTGTGATAGGGATTTCTAGCACGGGATTTTCAATTTGAGAATGTACGGTACTTTTTGGTTGAGGTGGTGTTGGTTTATCTCTGTTCTGGGATACTAACTTAGCCAAAGGTAAATCATCTTCGTCAGATGTATCACTTTCAGGGAGACATGTTCGACGTGCTAAGACCGCTAAAGGTACGTTGTCCTCGTCATCGCTATCGTTTCCTGAAGTCTCAGAGCAGTTCACCACCATGGACAACGGCAAGTCGTCTGCATCTTCATCGGGATTGTGAGTCGGGTCAGTCTCGTTATTTTGTAGTTCGATCCGTGATAGGGCGTCTGCATTCGAATTAAGTTTTCCTTTTACATATTTGATGGTGTAGTCATATTCTTCGAGGCGTAAACGCCATCTTGTTAATCGGCTATTTGGTTCCTTTATATTCATAAGATATTGGAGGGGTTTATGGTCCGTGATAATATTAAATTTTCTACCATATAGGTACGGCCGAAAGTATTTTGTCGCCCAGACGATGGCTAACAATTCCTTTTCTATGGTGCTATATTTTGTTTCGCTGTCATTAAGCGTTCGTGAAGCATATGCAATAGGGAGATCAGATCCTATTGGGCCCTGTGAAAGTATAGCGCCTACGGCATAATTTGAACTATCAGTACGTAAGTTAAATTCCTTTTCGAAGTCGGGATATTGTAGAATGGGGTCGTTCGAAAGCAAATTTTGACAATGTCTGAAGCAATTTATGTAATCGGGTGTAAGGTCGATTTTTGCACCTTTTTTTTAAACATGACGTCAATGGCTTTGTCAGTTTTGCAAATTGTGGGATAAATTTCCGATAATAGCCAAGCAGTCCTAAGAAGGATTTTATCTCTTTAGTTGTTTTCGGAATGGGGAATTGCTGGACTGCTTTGATTTTATTCGGGTCAGGTTTAATTCCGTTTTTAGTTACAATATGTCCTAAGAAGGGGGTTTCGCGTTTCATGAACTCTGATTTATTTAACTGTATCTTGAAATTGGACTCACGGATTCTTTGAAATACATCTTCTAAATTTTGAATGTGTTCCTGGAGAGACGTGCTGTAGACAATGATATCATCCATATATACCATAATATTCTTAAGGCCGCGTAACACGTTATCCATAACGCGTTGAAATGTCGACGGTGCGTTTTTCAGCCCAAATGGCATGCGAAGGTAAGCATATTGGCCGCGGTATCCTTCATTTGCCGTGTCTACACTGAACGCTGTTTTATCTATGTCGTCGGGGTGCATTTCAATTTGGTGGAAGCCCGAAGCGAGATCTAAGGTTGTAAAATATTGACATCGGCCCAATTTGTCTAAAATGTCGTTGATGTTAGGAATTGGGTATTTGTCCGCGATTGTTTTCTCGTTTAGTTTTCGATAATCGACCACTAACCTCCATTTGGGTTGCCCTGTGGCATCTTGTTTTTTTGGGACAATCCAAATAGGGGATGACCACGGACTACTAGATGGTTGTAATATATTTTGTTCCAGCATTGATTTAATCTGCCTATCCACTTCCTCCTTGTGTATTTGGGGATACCTATAAGAACGCGTATAAATAGGGATCTCGTCTGTTGTGTTTATGCGGTGTTTGATTTGATTTGTAAACGTAAGTGGTGTATTTTCTGAGTAGAAAACATCACTATAAGCTTCACATAATTTAAAAAGATTACACTTTTCTTCTAAGTTAAGGTGGTCCGTTCTAAGAAATGCTAACGCGTTATCATTCTTCTCACAAGTTATCTCTAAGTTATAAACTTCGTAGTTATTATTTAGTCTCTGCGCCTTAAGGGGCGACGATAAGCTAATGATGATGTCATTTTTAGTGGGATTTGTTATTTGCAGGTGGGCATAGCCTGACTCGGCTCGAGTTACAGTCTCGGGAATATAACAATTGTTGACATAGGTGCGTGGGATGTAGATATCTCCATGGCGGATGTCGACGGGAACTTTTACACTCTTTGTTAAGTTCGACCTTATTAATGCTTCAAATAGAGATTTCGTTCCGGACGTTAAAATTTGTATTGGTATTTGAGCGTTTGGTGTTATAAGTAGTTTATTTTGCAGGTCAACTTTTGCTTGCAATTTCTCTAACATCTCATAACCAATTAATCCATCAAATACATTGTGGAACTTATAAACGTAGTATTTAGACAGTGTTTCGTCTTTGAATTCTGGGAACAAAGGTATTTCCACAGCATAGTTATTAACAGAGGTACAGTTCAGATTTGTTATGGTAAACGGTTCGAACAATAATGGGTGATCGTTGTAATGTTTTTCGATAACTTCTGGGGACAAGAAGGATTGATTAGCGCCGGTATCGATCAGTAGTTTAAGGGGCGGTTCGTTTATTTCGATATAGGGTAGCTGTCTTTTTAAATGAGCATTAATTTCCATAGTCATGTTTTGTTGGTCGTATTGGAATCCTGGCAAAAATCCTGATCGATTTCCCCTTCTGCATAAGGCATGTCGCAATTATCGTAGTACTGCTGGTTAGTTAAATAGTCTGTGTACATATTGTTGCACTCATATTCTTTGTTATCGGTATAATGCCCGCCCACGGCGGCTTCGGCGCCGGCGTTATCGTGTTCTAACTCAGCGTAAGTCGGCGTGCCTGGAACTGAGTTCGGTTGGTACATACTTTGGCAAGTATGATTATTTATGGGCATGTATGGTCTTAGGGGTACCTGGGCTGATCTATATGAAATTCCGCTCATAGGTTTTGGTTTATTATTAGACTGGGGTACAGGAAATGATTTCGACGGATTGTACGGGTATTGCGGTCTAAATTGAGGTCTGTTCCACTGGTTATTTCCGTAAGGATTAGGGTAAAATGGTCTGTAAGTGTTTTGGTATGGTGAAAAGTTTTGTCTCTGAGGGTACAGTGGTTTGTTTAAATTAGCAAAAGGCACTGGTCTTGGTGGTAAGTTGTGAGGGGCAAATTTATTAAGATCTAACGGTTTTTGGAAATTGTTTTGGGGCGTTTGTGCCTTTTGGAGGTAATGTATATTTTCTTCCTCTTTAATAAATTGCAAAGCTGTCGGCATGTCTGAAGGACGCATGGCCCTAATGGTCACGCCCAAAGGATCTTTGAGCCCGCACAAGAAGGCTTTCAGGGTTTGATTTGTGAAAAACTCTCGCTTGCAAGTTTTTTTGTCTTCATCTTGTTCGTGTAAACTAACATAATTAATTATGGTACTAAGCAAATGCATGCAGCGGTTATAATACTCTTGGGGTGTCTCATTTCCTTGACGCATATTTATAAGGTCTCTATTAAGACAATTTTCGTCACGTTGGTCTGCAAATTTTTTTAATAATACACGTTTCATCTCGTCCCAGGACGTAACACCGTTTATGGTAACGACCTCATCAGCTTTTCCTTTTAATTTATTAAAGATACTATGGAGCAATATCTGATTATTAAATTGTTCGGGATGTGCGACATCGAAATATTGAGTCAAAACGGTTTCACACGTAATTATAAACCTGTTCAACTGATTCGGATTTCCATCGTATTCAGGTATAACATTGAGAGCTGATTTCATACTATTCATGTTATCTTGCGCGATATTTACGTTATCCTGCGCCATTATAAACAATCACTTTAAAACACAACGCTTATATAATTTCTCAAATTTATCTTTTATTAACTTATTATTAATGTACAAAACAAACGCGATTTAATTTTTAAAACACAGAAATGCAGATATTATGGATTTCTAGTTCGCTTGTAATGTACAAAAATATAGAAAAAATATGGAAAGGACTCACAGGATGGCTACGGCAGGCAGCATTTTCGGCTCCGGAAGTGCGGTGACCAGGCTTTTGAAGTAGAAAAGCACTAGCTATCCTTTTTCGACTGCGCCACTTATAAGTTTTGGTGTAAAAGTTTATAGTTCTTTGAATAAAATCACTTATTTCAAGGTTACACAATATATTGACTAAAATTACAAGGTGATTCCCGACAATTAAAGGGAGCGAGCGCGACCGATGCTAGAGTCTAACTGTCGTCTTAATCCTATCGTTCACTTCACTAGGGCTCTACACCCACACAAGCACATAACACCCAAGTGTGGTAAAAATAAACCGGTCATGCCAAAAAAACTAATTTACCAGCAGGATTGTAACAGTAATCAACAATCATCATCTAAGTTTGATAATGAGGATTGGCAAAAGTGGCTCCATACCCTCGAATTCTTTTTCAATTCATACAAAATTAGTACAATCCTGCTGAACAAACCTGTGTGTGACGCAAGGCCTTATGCGTGTGTCCAAATAGATAATTTTAAAGTTTACGGTCTTCTCGACTCCGGCTCTGCTGTGAGTATTTTAGGTTCTGCATTATATCGCAGATTTTTAGAGGAAGGTGTGCAATTACATGTAGATGACAAGATTACGATAACTGCTGCGGGCGGTCAATTAATGACCAGCATTGGCTATATGCATTTACCTATACATTTCGAGAATGACTTTCACATTATTAAAGCATTTGTTGTGCCAGACATCAATATTGACCTCGTCTTAGGAATAGATTTTTGGCACGATTTTAACATTTTTCCTAAGCATTTAACGTGCATTACGTTTTCTAATGCCGCCATTCTAAATGCTAGTCTTAGCGAGGTTCGTCCTGCGTTCATTCAAGCTTATGATAACCTAACCGGATCAGAAAAATTGGTGGCTGATGACGTCATTTCGCAATTTAGCGACATATCTGCTGAACATCGGGGTTTAGGTAAAACTGGTGTGGTCTCTCATCGCATAGATACCGGAGATTCTGAGCCTATTCGTCAAAGGTACTACAGGTTGTCCCCGGAGAAGCAGCGGATTCTGGCGGAGCAGGTCGACGAGATGTTGGCTTTGGACGTGGTTGAGAAGTGCGAAAGTGCCTGGTCTTCACCCGTTCTTATTGTTACCAAAAAGAATGGTGAACCACGTTTTTGTCTGGACAGCCGCAAGCTCAACTCTGTCACGAAAAAGGATGCCTATAATCTTCCGTACATCTCCGAAATTCTGGATAACCTTCGCGATGCTCGTTATTTAACTAGCATTGACTTATCTAAAGCGTTTTGGCAGATTCCGATAGTTCCGGAAGATCGTGAGAAGACTGCGTTTTACGTTCCTAACCGGGGTACATTTTGCTTTAAACGTACCGCTTTCGGATTGACCAATGCACCAGCCACCCAGCAGAGGTTAGTAGACCTATTATTTAGGGAATTTGACCTCAAAGTCTTCGCGTATCTCGACGACATCATTATCGTCTCGAATGACTTCAATTCCCACGTGTCACTGCTACTACGAGTCTTAGGTAAGCTGAAACAGGCCAACCTTACCATTAATTTGGAGAAGTGCCAGTTCTTTCGTAGTCAGCTCAAGTACCTCGGCTATGTTGTGGATAGTTGTGGTCTACGTACCGATCCTGAGAAGGTTCAGGCAATTCTCAACTACCCGACACCTTCTTGTCGGAAGGACATCAAGCGCTTTCTCGGGACCGCTACATGGTATCGTAGGTTCGTCCCCAACTTTAGTACGATAGCTGGTCCACTGAACAAGCTGACTTCGAGTAAGAAAGGTGGACCTCCTTTTCACTGGTCTGCTGAGGCTGATGCTGCTTTTAAGAAATTAAAGGAGTGTCTAGTTTCCGCTCCTGTTCTCTCTTGCCCAGATTACGACAAGCCATTCGAGGTGCACACAGATGCCAGCAACTACGGCGTAGGTGCGATGCTGACACAGACTATAGATGGTAAGGAGCACCCTATTGCTTATATGAGCAAGTCGCTGTCTGCAGCAGAGAAGAACTACAGCATTACGGAGCGTGAAACTCTGGCTGTGGTCATCGAATTGGAACACTGGAGGTGTTATTTGGAGAACGGGAAGTCATTCACTGTATATACAGACCACAGTGCGCTGAAATGGTTCCTGTCTCTAAAAAATCCAACCGGTAGGTTAGCTCGCTGGGGGGTTAGATTGTCCTCATTTAACTTGGAATTTAAGCATCGTAGAGGCGTAGACAATGTTATTCCCGATGCCCTTTCTAGAGCTCTTCCCGTGTCAGCATTAATCACATCTGGGTCTAACTTAGTCACGGCGGATTCTTGGTACAAAAACATATTTAACTCCTGTCAAAGTAAGCCGCAATCTTTCTCGAATTTCATCATTAAGGATGGTAGGTTGTTTAGGCGTGCTAAGTCCAATCACCCACTTTCTTCAGAGTTCTCGTGGAAAGAAGTTGTACCTTCCGAGCTACGCGACCAGATCATTAACGAAAATCATGCTGAACCCACGGCTGGACATCTCGGTGTTTACAAGACGTACCATCGTCTTGCGTTGCGCTATTTTTGGCCGGGTATGTACCGTGACGTCGCGAAATTCATAGCAGCTTGCGATAAATGTCTAGCATATAAAGCTCAGAATCACCAGACCTTGGGTGAAATGGGTCGCCCCAAACAATGCTCCAGACCATTTCAGATGTTATCCATTGACCTAATGGGCCCTCTGCCTGTTACTAGGAAGCAAAATAGTTTTATCTTCGTTGTCACATGTTGTTTCACCAAGTTCTGCTTGATATTCCCACTTCGTAGCGCAACTGCTAGCGCAGTTACTAAAATTTTAGAAGAGTCTGTGTTTCTGGTCCACGGAGTACCTCAAACCATATTTTTAGACAATGGTAGCCAGTTCATTAGTAGAATCACTGAGTCGCTTTTCCAAAATTACAAGGTGCCAAATGTTTTCTTTACGCCGAAATATACACCACAGGTCAACCTAGTTGAACGCCATAATAGGACAATAATTACGTGTCTCTCAACTTTCGTGAATAACGATCATCGCAGTTGGGATACGTTTATTCCTAAGGTGCAGTTTGCAGTTAACAATTCAAGATGTGAGGTGACCGGTTACTCTCCATCTTTTTTGGTTTTCGGTAGGGAACTCGTCACTTGTGGCACGCAATACCTAGACAATGAGTTAGGCAACGAGGTTTTGTTCTTACCGCGCGACGTCTACGCTGAAAATCTTGGTTGCCTTAGCGATATTTTCAATGAGGTGCAAGCTAAATTATGGCATGCTCACGCTAAGAATACGTCTCACTACAATCTGCGTCGTAGATCATCAGAGTTCAATGTCGGGGACGTAGTTATGAAGCGTGCGTATGTCCTAAGTGACAAGGATAAGTTTTTCAGTAAAAAACTCGCACCAAAATTCATAAAGTGTCGTGTCATAGAAAAGAAGTCACCTTTGGTGTATGTCTTAGCTGACATGTCGGGCAAGAATCTGGGGACTTGGCACATCAAAGATATAAAACTTATGTGTAATAATGTTTAGGTAATTGACTAAGTGTCATGTTGTTACCCTTATAGCCACATTTTCCCATCTGTAGCACTTAGTATTCGTATGGGTGATTTGTTCTGATATTATAGACATGTCACCTTACCAAATGCAAGAATGCGTATATAATTCAAAATGTTTATATTTCGCTTATTTGTACGCGTGAAGTATGTAAGTTTTTTTTAAAAGGATAATGCGAATACGTTTTCAGTTAGTGCGGATTTTATCTTTATAGGCCGATAAAATCCTTCGGTGGCGCGCGGGGTAATGTAACGATGCATACGTTACTGTTGTTGTAAAAGTAAAAGAAAAATAAATTAAAGTAATAAATAAAATATTAACTTAATAGTAAGGTTAACCTTTTGACCGCCACAGTCGGCTGTGGCCGTCAACAAAAAATCGTGCCCCTGACGCCACGTCGGCCACAGCCGTCCAAATTTCAATGATAAAAAACTTTGTAATTCTAACCGCTACAAGTATTTTTCAATCCCTGTTGATTTTGGGGCACATCTTTTTTTTTTACTCTGGCGTCAGTGGCACGGTAAATTGCTAGACCGCTTGGCGGTCAATAGGTTAATGTTAGTATTATTATAAATAAAATAATTAAATTTTAATAATTTACTATGCAAGTAACAACATTAAAACGATTATTGTATACACTTTACTGCGCGCAACTGTACTTGCGGCGCAGCAACCGCGTCAGCAGTTTTGCTTCGCTTAGAATATTCATATGCGCGGGCGCGCCCCACCGCGCCTCACTCTCGCTCAGACCGTCTCGTCGGTCGCACGTATTTCACCTGCCGGCTGCGTTCACAGACCCTGGGCCGTGTCGTCTCACGCGCTGGCGAAATTTAAGTTTTTAAAATAATAATCATATTTTAAATTTAGAAAGGTTTATGTGGTAAAGTACCTAACAAGTGCGCATCGAACGTGCTTACGTACCGTCTTGCTCCCCTAATAAAGGGTAAGTGTCGATCGTTACTTAGTTGTAAGAATTGCTAGTTTTATTTTGACAATGTTTTTTCTTTATGTTAATTTTGCTTTCCTTCACGCTTAGCATCACGTATTTAAAAGTATTCACCGAGTTATCGCACGAAGAACGCTGCGCCGTATCGGTTAAAGTACCGTTATAAAATGGCTGCCCATACATTTGGCCCAAACAGATTTGTAACCATATTTTGTTCACTTCCGCATTATAGTGCTTAGCTTGATGCTATTTTGCAAGTAAATTAATGTAATTTTATATCCTATTTAATTTCCTAATGTTGACGCTCTGTCTTTTTGCACTTTTCTATCATCGCACCAACTGTAACTCCGTTCTGATTATGAACACCCACCAGCTACTTTCCGTTGCTCCCTTGTTTATTGCCTAGCGACATAGTTGGGGTTCATAAGGAGCGGTCCTAGATTACGTGGTCCTAAAGAACGGATGATGTGCATTCCAGGGTGCAAGTTTACGGCTTATTCCCGGCGGATGTGGCCTAGCCTGTGATACCGGCCGGCCACAGAGAAACCGCAGCACCAGAGAGTCCCTCCACTGCAAGCTCAAGCACCAGCTGTCCCCGACGGTCCCCCGGGTCGCTCCCGGCCACTCCACTCAGGACCTGCACCACCACCGCGCACTCGTCAGGGGAGTACCCACCTGCGTCAGTGGAACCAGACAGGCCTATTTTTTTTACTTTCGACCACGACCCCTTGCTCGTTTTTTTTTTTTTTTTTTAAATAAATTTTTGAAGGCATTTGGGTGTTTCTTTTCCACGCCCAACCTTTAAATGCTTCAAGTGCTGGCGTCGTTGAATCCAACCAATAGGAGACCTCGATCTTGAAGTGGGAGGAGTCATCGAAGTCATTACCTAATGATGCACGTAATGACTAAAACAATCAACCAATAGGAGGGCTGTAAGCATAAGGGGGAGGAGCTAATATGAAGTCATTAGTAATGAGGTCGTGAATCAGCCAATAGGAGAGCTGTAAGCGTGAAGGGGGAGGAGCCAATATGAAGTCATTAGTAATGAGCTGCCTGAAGTAGCCAATAGGAGAGGGACATATCAGAAAAGGGGAGGAGTAGGCGGACAAGGGGCGTGGCCGACGCCGACGTCTAATTAAGACAGTGGGTGACAGGAGTGGGGGGCGTCGTTTCCTAAAAAAAACCACCATTTTTGGGGTAAATCAACCCACCAACCACCCCAGGGGTTGATCCAGTCCCCACGAATCCCTACTATTACAGTTTTTTCGGTAAGTAGATTACGCTTAGACACGTTGAAATTTTGATTTTAAATTGTCGAGGTAGAATTCGTTCTAAGCGATGTCCTAAAATAAAGTTCGTTCGATGTAAGTATTTTAATTACAACCGTTTTTAGGGTTCCGTACCCAAAGGGTAAAAACGGGACCCTATTACTGAGACTTCGCTGTCCGTCCGTCCGTCTGTCACCAGGCTGTATCTCAAGAACGGTGATAGCTAGGCAGTTGAAATTTTCACAGATGATGTATTTCTATTGCCGCTAGAACAACAAATACTAAAAATAAAATAAAATAAATATTTAAGGGGCTCCCATACAACAAACTTGTAGATTATGGTACGGAACCCTTCATGCGCGAGTCGGACTCGCACTTGCCCAATTTTTTATCAATGAGAATTAAGACTGTTATTCTATATTTTGAAATGTTCATGTTGCTATTACTTGTTAAAGGTAATAGTAACATTGTATGTTTTATTTTAAACATTTTTAATAAAACATTATTGATGATCTATAAAAATAGATAAATAAAACTAATAAAACTTTCAATATTAAGATTGTCATTTACTCATGAAAGATTTTTATGTAATACATAATAATATACATGGTAAATATTTATTATTACTAGTTTAATACATGTTTTATTATTACATATATAAACTAGTAATAATATATATTATACCTACCATTTTGATACCGTTGCAATAAATACGATTCATAACATAATATTTTTGTGATTTTATTTCAATATATTCAATCTATGTACACTATTCCTTACATTTTCCAGTTAGTCACATGAGATTCCGTTTAGTTACTGTCCCAAGATTTGGGATGTTGAAAATAATTATTTCTGGCTGCTGCAGTGCAACAATTCACATATTTAAGCGTTAACATTACTAAATGAATATTCCTTAATGTAATAAAAAATATTATTCGGTGATTTGTCGCATTTTAATGCAAAAAAATACATGTTTTAGCAGTCATTTGGTGGCGATTGTGACGAACTGGACCTTTATTTTATCCTCAAAGCTTGCTCGTTCCATTAATTCTATAAATTAAACCCGTTTTAAATAGTTTAGTGTCTTTATTTTAAATGTGTAAACTAAAACTGGTCCAAAAAATACTACAATCAATTTATAATGAATTTTATATTTGTGACTATCCGGAACTAGTTTCACCACAATCTGAGTTTACCTAAAAATAAATAAAAAATGTCAGTCAAGTATAAGTCAGACTCGCGCACCGAGGGTTCCGTACGAACTAAAAAAACACTGCATACCTACTTATTACTCTCTAGCGAAAAGATAAATAGTAGGTACTAAGCGTCAAACTTAACTTTACCGTTTGAAAACTGATTTACGTACTTTTAATAGAGGCTATATCTTTTATAATTTAGTCACAAATTTATATTTTGCAGATTGGTCCCAATATTGTGGTATAAGGTGGTATAACTTGCCAAATTTCATGGTTCTAGGTCAACAGCCTTGAGGCCCTTGAGAGTGCCGAAATATCAGATTGTGCGGCATAAACGGCAGAAGTTTGAGTATTTTTCAGCTTTATAGGCCTATAGACTTATGGTTAGAATATATGGTTCTTGTTTTTGTTTGCTTTTGGGGTATGGAACCCTAAAAAGTAAGTTAATGGACATACACAGTTGTGTGAAGAGCTCTATAGGAGTTCAAGCCATGTCAGACCATCTTGACAATTATTACGTTGAGTTTGAGCCGTTTGTAAGTGTTACTATAAACTTCAAATCAATGAGTACGTAATCATAATCAAACATACGAAATTCTCTTCAAGAATTTAACTTTATTCATTAAAACTAAATCATGATTAAATTACTGTATTTAACGAGTGTTCGTTTACGTCAAACAAAATAACATGCTGAGTGCTGAGGATAGGCAAGGCACTAGATAAATGTTAAGGTGATACTTACGATAACGCTTTGGCGCCTCGTATTTCAGCGGCATTGTGTTTGTGTTTGTGACTGTCCTTCATGAATTCCATGAGCATGTAAGTATCTACTTTCGGCAAATTTGTCGAATCTGCTTTCACAAAAGCGGCAGCATCCATCTCGGCGAATTTCCAATTCCAGGGTGAGTTGCAATGGTCGTCGTATAAGCTTGCAATATCAAATCCAGGGTCAAAAAGCGTAAGTCGTCGTTCAGGCAGGCAATGATCAAGGTCCAGGGGCAGAAACAATTCGTAAAAAGTGCTATAAGTCGTCAAAAGCAGTCGAAATACAGCGAACACAGCGAAAGTAAAAGACGTTGTGTTTTTGAAGAGATCTGTCAAAAGTATCAAAGAAGTTGACAGTGTCATTTGACTTTTGTATAGCTTTGGGCGAACTTCTAAACAGCCGAAATGGGCTCAGAGGCACTGAACTAAAACCTCTTTGATTTTTTTTAAATCACCGGTGCAGCCAAAAAATCTGAAACTTTTTTTTTGTGCTAAGAAAGCTTATTCCCACCACCAGTAAAAATTTCAACCACTTTTAAAGCACTTCTGAAATTTTCATCCATTCCCCATTGAATAAGCCAAGAAAATTTAAAATCGGTGTTATAAAATAAACGTTTTCCGGTTCGTCACGTGTACACTTTTTTTGAAAAACGCTCATATACAGGCGTGGTGTGTTATTTAGTCTCCCTATCTAAATACCTAGTACATATCGTTTGGCGAACGAGGATGTCGAAAATAGTGCCGTTGAACGTCAAGGAGTTTAATTTACGTTCAGGAAAATGGAATACGTATATAAGCCAGTTAACAGCATGGTTTGATATAAATGAAGTAAAACCGGAATCACGGGCAAAGTACCTCATCGCGGTGGTCGGAACGGAAACTTTGGACTTGATAATAGATTTATGTTATCCATCGGAGCCGGACGAAGTGAGTTACGATGATATAGTGTCAAAAGTGCGGGAACATTTATCACCTAAGCGATCGGAATTGGCGGAGCGTATGTGTTTTAGAACGTGCAAGCAAATGTCGGATCAGTCAATCTGTGAATACGTGGCGCAGCTCAAACAACTCGCCCAAAAGTGTAACTTCACCGGCAGTGCATATCTAGAAGAGAATTTGCGTGACCAGCTGGCATACGGAATGAAGAGTGAAGCGATTCGTTTCAGACTGTTAACGGAGACCAAACTAACGTTTAGCCGCGCAGTGGAGATAGCGACGTCGCTGGAAGCGGCGGATCGAGACTCAAAAGCGAGTGGATCCGGCAGCGGCGCCGGTGCCACAACATCGACGTCAATAGTGGTGAAGGAAGAGGGCGTGCACGCGGTGCGCGCCGGCGGCGTCGGCGGCGGCGCCGCGCGCGCGCTGTCCCCGGTGCTTAGGAACTCATCACCCTCGACGCTGCTCATTCATCAACACGCAGTGTTACGTATGTGGTAAGTAAGGTCATATAGCGAAAGCGTGTAGAAGGCGCAAAACCCATAGTGTCAACGTGTGTAGCGAGTCCTTGGGCCTCAGCAGCGAGGCTGAGCCCGAGGGGGACGACGAAGAGTACGACGTGCCGCTGTACATGATAGGCGGCAGCGACGCCGACGATGGACCGTGGTGGCGGACGGTCAAGGTCAACGGAGTAAACACAACTGGACGCAATTGGACAGTGGATCTGCGGTGAGCGTCATGTCTTACAAATTCTGTAGCAAGATGTTTAAAGATGTTAAATTATTACCTGCTGCCATAAATTTAAAAATGTATTCGGGACAAAAGATTGTACCTAAAGGAATTCTCCCATGTGAAGTAATGTATAATAATAAAACGCTAACAAAATTGAGTTTAGTTGTAGTACTTAGATTCGAAAGACAGCCCTCCCATTATGGGACGTCGGTGGATGACGGCCTTAGGTATCGAGTGTAATGCTAAACCGGTATTCAATGTTCAAAGTGAGAGCGGGGGCATGGGGACTAGGCTCGCGCGGGCATTCCCACTAGTTTTTGCGCCAGGAACAGGAAAACCCATCCATCTGACCGTGGCAGGCGATGCGCGTCCCGTGCTGTGCAGGCCGCGGCCCGTGCCGCACGCCCTGCGCGCCGCCGTCGAGGTCGAGCTGCAGCGCCTGCAGGCCGACGGGGTCGTCTCGCCGGTCAAGACCAGCGAGTGGGGGACGCCCGTCGTGCCCGTCATCAAACAATCGGGCGAGGTAAGGTTATGTGGAGATTTGAAAATAACGTTAAACCCGGTGCTGGAGGACGATAAATACCCGATTCCTCGCATAGACGAGATATTGTTGAATTTGCAGGGAGGTCAACTTTTTAGCAAAATAGACTTGAGCCACGCTTATCAGCAGTTTCCACTTACGGAGGAAGCTAAGCAGTTATGCGTGATCGTCACGCATAAAGGTAGTTTTTGCTACAATATTAGGTTGCCATTTGGTATTAAGTGTACCATGAGTAAATTTCAGCGTGTCCTGGATAACTTGTTTAATAATATGGATTTTATTGCGGTATATTGCGACGACATTTTAGTAACAGGAATCGATGACAATGATCACTACAACCGATTATTGGCAGTATTTAAAATACTGTCAGAGGCAGGGTTAAGAGTAGCGGAAAAAAATGTACTTTTTTCCAAAAGTCAGTCTCATACTTAGGATACGTCATCGATGCGAACGGTCTTAGTACGCAGCCAAGCAAAATCAATGCTGTGATGTCCGCTCCAGTGCCGGACAACGTTTCCCGTCTTAAAGCCTTTTTAGGACTGGTTACAGTACGATTAAAATCAGTTAACACTTCGGCCAACCTCGGTAATTGTCGTGAATCCCTCATCTCTCACATAGAGTTATCAATTTACAGATATGACCGATTTACAAAATTCTTTTCGTATTTGAAAGGGTATACTTCCGAGATGGTCCCATGTAAATTTTATCAAAATCGGTCAAGCAGTTTATGAAATATCCACAAAAATCGTTTGAAATCGGTTTTTAAACATTTTATTTGGTGATTATTATTAATTATAAATCCGACGTAATATCGTAGGTACTACTTACATCAAACAGTAAAATATTGACTTATATATGTTTTTTATATATTGTATATCTACAAGAATGTTAAAATTCATGTCGCTTCTGCATAATAAATTTCTTAGGTCTACCGGTTAGTAATGTCATATTGGCAGGTGCTATACATTGCGTTTATGATACTTCAAATTGAATGCTACCTAAAAGAAGTCGCGGTAATGTATTTCGTGTCATTTCCGTCTACGGATTTAGGCGATGATACCCGAGAAAAGCCGAAGTGTTAACTGATTTTAATCGTACTGTAATTATTATGCTAAATTCGTACCGCACATAAGTGCAGTATTACACCCATTGTACGAACTTCTTAAAAAGCAAAATAAGTTTGTTTGGAGCAGGGAATGCAATAAGTTCAATAATATTAAAGCGTTGTTAGCAGGAAAACCAGTGCTGGCCCATTACAAGCCGGAGGCTCCCCTGCGGGTGTACTGTGATGCGTCACCATACGGGGTGGGGGTGGCGCTGATGCAGCCGGGAGTGGGGGGCGAGCGTCCAGTGGCGCACGCCTCGCGCGCGCTTACCCCGCCCGAGCGGAACTATGCCCAAATATGCCGTGAAGGGTTAGCTATCATATTTGCCGTTCAAAAGTTCCACCACTATTTATTTGGTAGGCGGTTCACTTTAGTGACGGATTGTAAACCGTTGTCGCATATATTCAGTCAGGATAAAAGCATTCCACAAATGGTAGCGGGACGTTTACAGCGTTGGGCTGTTATTCTAAGCGGGTACGACTACGAGATAGATTGCGTCAAATCGGAACAAAATTGTTTTGCTGATAATTTATCACGTCTACCGTTAGACATTATCAGAGACGAGCAAAAAGGTAAGGAGTCGTGCGAATTTTTAAACTTTATCGACGACAGTATATCACTCAATCATCGTGATATCAGGCGGGGCGCACTCCGCGATTAACGTTTCCCGCTACAAGTACATGCCGGTGGCCTCATGCATGGTGCCTATTCAGTGGCTGCCACGCACTGTCTCGGAACGCACGTACACGAAATTCGCGCGCACGCTCTTCCGATTTATGTACGTCGCAAGTGAACGTTCCTCATTCATCTGTTGATACCAGTGTTATATTATAATATAAAGTGTTTAAATGAGTAAAAAGACAGCGAAAAGATATTGTATCGCAGCGGGTTGTAGGAACAATGATCGAAATTGGAATCACGCGTTTTTCGTTCTCCCAACACGTCCGAAGGATGCCGATAGGTATGAAAATTAACATAATATATAACAAGTAGTTACTGAATAATAATAAAAAACATATTGCAGGTGTATCTACTTCCATATTTAACACTGGTTACTCAGATCAATTTTAATTGTTAAGTAGGTACTTATGTAACTTTGAATTGATTATTTGCTGATATTTGTCAATTTAAATTCTGGTAAAATAAGTATGTCTACTACTAAATCAACAATCATAGAGGTTTTTATAATAATATTGAATATCAAGTTTGTAAAATTACTAGTAATGAATAAACGATTGAGTAATAGTTTGATAGGTAAGTATATAATATATATAAATAATGAGCTAAAAGAAATGTATTGGAAGAGATCCCTAATAGGGATAAGTTCGCCTTCGTACATGTTTTATTTGTTACTAGCGACCCGCCCCGGCTTCGCACGGTGCGTCCGTGCGTATTTTTAAAGATCTAAGCATACATAGGGACAGACAGACAGACAGACAGACAGCAGGAGACGACTTTGTTTTATACTAGGTGTGTAGTGATGAATATATATGAATAAATAAATAAATATCGGACAACTAAGCAAAAACAAAATGAAGCTCAAGAATTTAATTGCATGTTAAGGTAACGCATTCGTTGCATTATTTTATTATATTATACGTATTAAAATGTTTAAAAATTAAGCTAAACTGTTTTGCGGCCTGGTGGTTTTTTTCGTCCAAATTCTGAGATTGATTATTTTATAGTTAAATAATGAAATAATAAATATAATGTATGAAGAATATAAATATATTGCTCTCTATATTGAATGCAAGAAATAAATGGGAAATACATTTTTATTTTTAGTCGTTGACAGCCCTCGCTCTCGGCGACGACGCGGCAAGCGAGCCAATTCATTTTCACCGTTGGCACGCAGCTTTAACGTTCCGTTTGTCTTGCGCTGGGGACGACGACTTGAGAAGGGCCATAAATCATATTTTTTTTGCTAAAAAAAGCGGCTTTTGTAAAGATCAAAGTAGTGTGCCTTCTGTACTTGTACTATTATCTATTCTGTGGTGATATAGCTAAAGCGACTCAACGGGACCCCGTAATGAGTAAAGTGTTTAACCACTTAGGTAGGGGCTGGGAGTATTGCGGGGATGAAGAGGTGAGGCGCATATACAGGATAGATAACAAAACAACCGATTCCAGTGAAGGCCCGTTTATTACTAACTCGCATATGATTATTACATTGCCGTGCTTGTGTGCGTTACATACGCACACATGCATGTACACCTCATTTCTCCACCGTTATTTTTAAGACCTGGAGCCTTACCACGATCTCTTAACGCGACTCACTTTAGGCCCTAAACTGAACTGTATCGCTATTTCATACCATGACATTGTATTTACGACTCAGTTCAGATGCAGTTCAGTAAGAGCGTCTCAACAATTTCATTCTCTCATTTCAAGTACTTTTCGTACCACGATGTGTCACTTGAGACGAAACTGAATCGCACGAGTGTCAAATTTTGCGACTCATAAAAAGTTCCTCATTGAATGTATTGTTCTGGATAGTTTTGTGTAGAATATTTATTAGTTCCTAGCTTTTGCCCGCGGCTTGTCTCGCACAGGTCTGGAAACGTGTCTGTGTAACTTCCTACCGTTTTATTGTTTCTTAAAACCTATACTCATACCTTATTCCCATCAAAATGTTCTTAATTTTTCTCTCTTCGTCGTATTACCTAAATAAAACGTTGAATCGTCCTACTTTATTGACAATCGTAGTATCTAATGGCGACTCTAATTTATCGAGACTAATCTAGGTGCGTTGTGATCGCAAGATACCTAACACTTGTTCGTAATAGTTCGTCGTACCTCATGGAAAGTTAAAAAACTTATAACACGAGTTTTCCTATTTTTAAAGACGTTGAAATTTGCGTTGTTATTGTTACTCAGGTCTTACTCAAAAAACAATACATTTCTCACACAAACCTTGGCTTTCCGTTTAATCCGCTTAAGGGTAGGAATTCCGGATACCGTTTAAATCAGTATTCTCAGTTAATTACAATTCTATTACTAACTGAGACAATAATGCTCTAATGTAGAGGATCTATCGTTTTTCATACAAAGTTTTACCATCTAATCGCCTTAAATTTAACCCTTTTAGAAGATTAATTTCCAAAAAGAATGCAGAGCAGAGTTCATACACGAAAATATTTCCTCACATATACTTTCACATTGATGGAGAATCTGTAAACAAAGTTCTAACTCAAAAATCTCTTACCTACTCAAAAATTACACGATTTCCATAAAAACTTTCAACCCCAATTGGACCACCTTAGGGGATGAATTTTGAAATATCCCATCTTATTCCTTGCCTCCATTGTATACTTGATCTATTATACAAATTTGAAGTTCCTAGGTTCAGTACCTAGTTTTGGTTTTACGTTGATGAGTCAGTCAGTCAGTCACTCAGGACTTTTCTGTTTATATGTATAGATTACATAATAAAAATATTGTGCTTTCACGGACTACGAATTTAAAAGTAAGGCCTGAATATTAACGTATTGACTTAGAGGTTGCTAAGGTGTAAAAACCCTTTAAAATAAAACAATGCAAAGATCGACACACAAATCATAACGAAAAATTCGTCAGGTCTACCTGGAGCTAGGGTAGCGAAGTGTTTGACAGGTTTTTCAGATGTCTGACGAGTTAATTTCTTTTGAGTTATTATAATACGATCTCTTGGATAATGCAACGGGAACAAAAAAAAAGTGTGTGTGTCAGCTCCGACGCACGACTGGAGTTTACTCTTCAGGCCAGGCGCGCACCACTTTTTTGTCGCAGAAATAAGCGTACTTATGGGTTTATGAAAATCGTGGTGCGCGCACTCTCATATAAACCCATATCTTGCATTTATGCGACAAAATTATCGTGCGACTAAAATCTTGGTGCGCGCGTGGCCTTAAGAACGTTTATAAAATATATACTCAATACGTTTATTGCACATAATGATTATACAGGTGAAAGTAAATAGTTTAAGTATCACATTATGTACCCTGTTGGGCGCTGCAAACAAGAACGAAGAGGTAGGCACACTTTTTGTGCAACCTGAATTCGAGCGCGCGCTGCGAGGAATTCGTTTGACCACTGGAATTGAATGTTTAAGCTCACTGATTTTTTCAGAAAAAGGCCTGATCTGACTTGGTTGTGAATTGTTTGCCTGGTGGCGACGTAATTGCGCCAGCACGAATGCCATGGGTTCTACTGATGTGTATATTAAGTCCTTTCTGACCTTTAAAGAAACGAATCTGGGAGCAATGCGGGCACTGTACGGAATTCTCCAGCGACAGCGACACAGACCTGGAAGCGACATTCTGAGAGGAGCCCGTGCTATTAGGATTCATCAAGTAAACTATTAAAAAACGCAATAGATAAAAACTTACGGCTACGATAACAAATAAAGTATTTAAAAAAACCGCTCCAAGTTTCGGCATACAAATTGCCGCATAAAGTTCCTGGGGGAAGCGGTGGTTTATAATTGCACATATAACTAGATAGTACTCATGCACTGATAGCAATCACACTCGTAACATGATAGAGATTCACGCAAAATATTAGCAAAAACTTGAAAACAAAACACATTTCTCAGCTGTTGTAGATTGACAACTGTCAGTCAAGCTGCCCGATGCGCACTTGCGCAGCAACGCGCCGCCGTGTAGGCCGCCGGCCGCCTCCGCAGTCTCCGCGGAGAAATTATGAATATGTTCCTTGTCTATGTTATTTGTTAAGCCTCTTGTGGTAATTTAAAATAAATAAATGGCAGAGAACAATTAATATTAATTTTATCTAACGGGAGCCATGTTTTCCCGTTGCTAAGTACATTTAAAATACATTTCATGAAATAAACATCTCGGTGAAGGTCATTTTATATAGGGATCTTAGTCAATAACGCTTAACGTAACGCATAACCTGCTAAATTAAGAAGTCGTATTTTTACCCCGATCGTATACTGAGATACGACTTTTTAAATTAGCACGGCAGATACGTTCGATTTTATACCCCATAATTTTCATACCCCGGGCTTATATATGAAAATCGATTCTTAAGGAGTAAACTCCAAATAAACTCCAACAAGATGCACAATGCGCATAGATAAGAGTGCATTACTGGTAATAAGTAGATAGCTAACTTCGTGTTTTTCGGTTCCAAATATGACTACTGCAATACTACGGTAAAGAGCTCGTAGCTTTGTATGGATTTCATAGTAAGATACGTTTTTTTTCCGTAGCATTGCAGACTGTAGTAACTAAATTAGCCGCTCGAGGGTGCTTTACATCATGCTTCTTTATTTGGTTACTATTTAAGTTCTTAGACCACAATATGATTTTTTATAGATTGAATTATAAAAACAAGTAAACTATTTTGTAAAACAAAGAACTGGAGTTACAAACATTTGCACTGAACCTAAAATAGGCAACTATAATTGAACATATCTTTAAGTTGATAATTTATTTATTATTCAAAAAAGTTACACAACATTACAGTATATTAAAACCAATAAGGCTATAAATAAATAAATAAAAATAAAAATATAAATAATAATATAAATACAAAAATACATATAAACAAGACTTAAAACTAGTTAATTTAGGCGACACAACCGCGTGGGTCCTTTGCGTCGTCTGATCTGGTGTATAATTCGGCAAATTACCGCGGAACTGCCGAAACACAACACCCTTCCGCCAGAAGTCTGCACTTGCGATGGTGTCCAGCAGCGGCCGCGGCACGCACACCACAAATGAGCTGAAGTACACGTAGTGCCGGGACTGCAGCTGGATAATATTGATATCATGAGGTCAAAAATATAAGCCCGATTTCAAAGGTCTCTATCTCGGCGGGAGACAGCTGGCGATAAAAACGAAGCTTTTAACATTGTCATTGACACACTTGATATTATATGGGTGATAAAATCACTTCACCGCATTTCCTGGTCACAATTTCTTTCCCCTGAACGAATACACTAAATCCGCGGAGGATTAAACTGAATTCAAAGACTGGCATACCACGTAAAATTCATTTGAAATTTAACTTTACATGTCAATGATTGATAAGAAAAATGACATTATCACAGGCGGAAGGCGGCACACGTTCCGAGTCTCAATTACAATTCTTTTGAAATACAGACATTTTAAACTTTATTTCATTCAATAAAGCATTTGGTATGGCAAATATTGTCATTAAATTAAAAAAAGAACATAAGTCCGCTATGAAATATATGTCTTTTCTTTTCAAAATTACCAATAAGTTTTAAACAAAGTGTGCTGCGAAATTAATTTATAATATTTTAGTTACCGAAGGGATAGAAGCCAGAAAGAGATAAACATATACGAAACTCACATAGCGGCATCCCTTTCGCGCCGTAGCGTCTCACTTGCGGACCAGAGACAAATATCGGTCTTTCATTCACTTTATTCGATCGAGAATCAGCTCTGCTTTAAATTTGTTATAGTACCAAATTGAGCAATTCAGTTTAGGTTCCTAATCTGAACTGCTCTGCATTTGGATAGCTTTTAATAAGATTGTGGTAAGGCCCCAGGAGGAGTGTTTCGAATGCGAACTTAATCTATTAAATAATAAAAAGTGCTTACCTTCGAAATCGCGACTATTATCGCTCAGGCCATTCTTCGTCCAAAAGGGCATTCTTCGAGTAGGCGGTCGTATTCAAAATTCACCTGAAATCTTTAGTAAAAGACATTCCATAATTCTAGAATCAAAAAATCAGTTTACAAAACTATTGTTTGTTCACGAACATAAGAAGTTATTCCACGGAGGTGCACAGCTTCTTCTGACTAACGTGAGACATTTATTTTGGCTCATTGCGGGTAGGAAGTTAGCTAGATCTACGGTTAACAATTGTAGGATATGTAGAATATTGAGGGCTAAAACAATAACTCCAATAATGGGAAACTTACCATACCATCAGCCCGAACGAATCCTAGCTTTGCGTTCGAAGTTGTGGGTGTTGACTTCGCTGGCCCATTTCTAACACGTGACCGAAAGGGACTGTAGTATATCGATACACGATTTGTAGGTGGATCTATGTTTTATATTTAATACCAGCTTTTGCCCGCGGCTTCGCACGCGTTAAAAAAAATACGTTCACTTGGCATAACTTGGCATTTGGCATTGGCTTGGCATAACTCAAGCCCCCCATATTTTGTGTTTACTGTATCTTTGGAATATTTGAATGCTTTCACGTACATGATTCCTTGTTCATTTTAGATTCAATTTCTACTTTCTTGTTTTGTTTTCTCAATGCGAGGCCTCCGACATTTTTGTGCACTGTCTCAATTGGTTACTTAAATAAAATCATGCTCTCTTCTTTCCGTTGTGGTATAATGTCTTGCTTAGTTTCCCCGCTTTTTTTGGTCATCATCTCCTTAGAATACTTAATCGTTTGTTCAGAATTGCTTTCCTGTTACCGTTTTAAGGTTTATGTATTCTCAATGTGAGCACTACTGCATTTTTGTTATCTATCTCTTCAGATTACATGAAAGTTACACCAGTCTTGCTTTTTCTTTCCGTTTGTTATTTTGTTTTTTCTTCGCGCCTCCCGTCTGGTTTGGTCACCATCCCCATTTAGAATCCTTTAAAGTTTGATCAGACTTGCTTTCTTGATTCCGTTTTAGGGTTTTGTTTCTATTTAATGCGAGCACTATGCCATTTTTTTTTCACTATCATTTCACTATCGTTACTTTAAAGGTTGAGCAGAATTGCTTTCTCGTTAGCGTTTTTAAGTTTTGTGTCTTCTTAATCAACATATCTACTGGTAACTTAGGCGTTTCAACCGATTTACTTAAATTTTTCAATTTTAGCATGTAATGTTTTTTTTAAAGCGAGCGGCTCTGCCCCCCCGAACCCCCCCGAACCCCCCGTCTTTTTCAATACCATCTCTTCGTGTTACTTAAAAGTTTCATCAGTCGTGCTTACTTCTTTTCGTTGTGCAATATTGTTTTTTCTTCGTTCCTCCCGTCTGGTTTGGTCACCACATCTTCTTCTTCTTCGAATTCTTTAAAGTTTGATCAGACTTGCTTTGTTGATTCCGTTTTAAGGATTTGTGTATTATAATGCGAGCACTAAGCCATTTTAATTCAATATATTTTCAGGTTGCTTTTATGTTTGATCAGACTTGTTTTCTTGTTAGCGTTTTAAGATTTTACGTTTTCTTCATCACCATATCTACAGGTCACTTAGCCTTTTATCAGATTTAATTGAATTTTTCGGTTTTAGCAAATGACATTATCTGAGTGCTCTGCCCCCCGAGCCCCCCGTATTTTTAAATACCATCTCATCGTGCTGCTTAAAAGTTTTATCAGTCTTGCTTTTTTCTTTCCGTGTTGCGATATAATTAACATCTCTTTAGAATACCTAAAAGTTTGGTCAAACCTGCTTTCTTGTTTCCGTTTCATTAATGCGAGTACTATGCCATTATCGTTCACTATCTTTTCGGGTTACTCAAAAGGTTGTGCAGACTTGCTTTCTCGTTAGTGAAGGTTTTATGTTTTCTTGATCGCCATATCTACACGTAACTTAGCCTATCATCAGATTTACTTTATTTTTCTGTTTGTGTTATACATTTTTTTTTCAATAACATCTTTTCGTGTTATTTAAAAGTTTCATCAGACGTGCTTTCTTCTTTCCGTTGTGCGATATTGTTTTTTCCTCGTGCTTCCCGTCTGGTTGGGTCGCCATCTCTTTAGAATCCTTTAAAGTTTGATCAGACTTGCGTTCTCGATTCCGTTTTAAGGTTTTGTGTTTTCTTAATGCGAGCACTAAGCCATTTTAGTTCACTATCTTTTCAGGTTACTTAAAAGTTTGATGAGACTTGCTTTCTTGCTAGCCTTTTAGGGTTTTGTTTTTTCTTGATCACCATATATCTACAGGTAACTTAGCCTTTCATCAAAGCTACTTGATTTTTTCAGTTTTAGCATGTAGTGTTTTGTTAGAGCGGGGGGCTCCGCCCCCCGAGCCCCCCATTTTTTTTCGATACAGTCTCTTCGTATTGCTTAAGTTTCATCAGCCTTGCTTTCTTTTTTCCGTTGTACTATATTGTTTTTTTCTTATTGCCTCCCGTCGCTGTTAGTCACCATCTCTTTAGAATACTTAAACGTTTAATCAAACGTTGTTTGAGATAGTTTATATTTTGTCTAAACACATACTGACGCTGAACGGCCCTCGAGCTGTCAACTTAAACTTTGCATCAGCTGTATTAAAATTAAAGAAATTAATTGTACATAGAAATAACAGTTAAATGTATCACTCATTCTCATTAACTTCAAATTTGTGTAAGAGGTCGTACCGTTACTACGTCTACAGTAATATAGTGAACGTATGTTTTAACGCGAGCGCAGCGGGTAAAAGCACAAATAGGTACAATACACAATATATATAGGCACAAGCGGGTAAAAAGGGTATACACAAATTACAGACCAATCCACTCACTTCGCCATTGCGAAAACTCTGCTGCGGACGGCACCTCGGGGAAAACTACTGTTTAAAGCTCACAGATGGCGCTACTGGTAGCACTTATGTGTGATAACCGCGTATCATATTTCATTAACTTTCCGTAAATATTTATACGTCAAAGGATAAAATTGATTTTAAATAATTTTATTTTGATTATTGTCTCTCAAGAAAGTAAAAAACAACTTATTTATTAATTTCAAATTTTCTCCGCGTCTCAGTACGTTTATGAAAAGAGGGTCAATATTTATAAACTACTGAGTAAATACATGAATTTTAAATGCAATAATAGAGTGGTAGTTCCCATTGTTGCATCGAGAAATTAATAATAACAAAATTGTGTTCAGTTTTGTTTCATAAAATTATCATTTCGTGTACCACTAACGCCATCTACTGCCCCAGTGTCCGTAACTCGGCGACTCGTCCAACCTCAGAGCTATTGTCCCCTGAGTAAGAAGGATTAACAATAAGGATAAAATAACAAGTAAGAAGGATACACGTTGTGACACGCTTTTAATGCCCATTTTCGAGACTGTTGGTTGGTATCTGTGGCGGGTACATTGGTTTTAAAATGTACCCTTGGCAAGAAAATAGCTTTCGCTTAACGTAACTTGTATATAATCTGTGGCTTAACTATAAATGTCGCGTGGTTCCGCAGCCGTCCGCAGTTTCAAATGTACTTAATCCAATACTCAATGAATTCAACTACCATATAAAAAAGTTACAGCCATGGTACAAGATGGTACATGTAATTTCTGGTCTAAGAAACATAAAAGATGCACTAAAAATGCGATATCCATCACATTGGTCAGATTTTTTTTCAGCAAAAACTAAAGTATTTACTACTAAAATAATCATAGAGAATAGTGCTTACCATCAACTTCACGATCCATGAATAAACACTTTAAAATTAAATTTATAAGCACTGTGAAATACATAAAACCAAATACGGAAAATTAATGATTATGTACGGACGACAACGCTCTTATTGACGCTTCAAGATTAATAATTAATTATTGGAGGGTACTTACACAAAATTATCAACAGAATCGTGACCTTGGGAGTATCTGTTATCGTTTTTGTTAGTACCTATAATAGAATTGCAGTGACCCTTTTTGTCCAGCTAGATCGGGCATTTGGGCCATAGTGCGCTAATTTGTTATTGTACAAAATGACATTTTCAAATTTCCGTTTATTTCCGTGAACGTAAAAGTGCTTCCTGTGTTTATTTTCTATTTTTTACGAGGATTTGGCTGCACTTGGACTCCTGTTTTCTGCTTGTTGCGTTGACCACTTTTTTGTTTCTGGACTGATTTGCCCCTGGATTGGATAACTTTCAACCATGACGTTGACAAAAATGTGTGCCGCGTTGTGAAAAAACTTGTAAGTACTTATTCCTTTGCCTTCTAAATAAGTTAACATAACAATCTTCAGTAAAATGAAGGTCCTAACAGTTCGTCAAAGTTCTCCTTATAGGTTAAACAGAAATCTAAAATGTTCGTGTTTTTATTTCTCTTTTAAGATGACTTTTATGTAATTATTATGAGCCTAAACTATGTTATTTCATATCTTTAATATCTTTACAGATTCGAATAACGCCATAAACCAATTTTTCCTGAACCAAGACACGCAAGAAGACAGATTTTATACGGCATGTATTTAACGCGGCGACAAATTAATCAGATTTACGGATTTATAAAAAATTAAAGGGGATAGCAAAAATAATAAGTTGGCGACTAATTGCGGAGACTATTAAAGTAAAAAGTAGCAGCTAAGTAATCAATTTTCGGCTTTGTTTCAATATAAACTAGCATCGAGTTATTGTTTTGGCGACTGAATTAACTAATTAAGCGGAAACATGACAGCGGATAAAAAGTTGAAAATGGCCTACTCTAATTGTTCAATGGAGATTACATATAAAATAAATCAAGGTCATAAAAAAAATACTTTGTGCGACAATTTAAGAGCTTTAATCAAAGTTGAAAATTGCATGTATAAATAATAATTTTGGTCTATAGTTTTATTTAGTGGCTCTGATTTTGGTCAATTTTTCGTCAGGTGTGATGTCATATTGACACCTATTTTTTATGATTCTATCGTATAGAATACGTTAAAATAAACGTGTTTTGTATGTACAACTTTTTTCTAAACTTAATAATTACCGAGATATGGTCTCCTAAAACCGACAATATTTTTTTGGATATTGTGTCAGACTCTGCCTTAGCTCCGGCGCTGCGGGAAGTGCAGCCCTTCTGCCCTTGCGTGGCAAAGCACGGTCGCCCGTACTCCGTTCCGCACGGCTCCCTAGCTTTGTCACGGCGGGCGAGGGCTGCTCTCCCTCCGCGCCTCCGGCTTTTTATATACACTCTAGGGGTAGGGCAGACAAGACCACGTGGAATAGGGGTTGACAGCTTCGGTTCTGAGGCAAGTCTTATGATAATGGAATGCTTATTTTAGCGTAGCGTGTTTTAGCTAGATTCGGACTAAAATAAGCGTGTTTTGTATGGGCAAAATATTTTTACCTAAAAAACGCTTATCGCCGTTTTCATTAAATTATGGTTTCGAAAACTAAAAAAATAACTCCCCATTACTTTTATATAGTACCCATTTTAATATTTAAGCTGCCAGCAAATCAAAGCCCAAAATGCTTTTTTAGATGGAGACCTGTAGTTGCCACTAATATAAAGTTTGTTATCCTTCTGCTAATATTAGTCGCCAAGTCATTATTTATAGTACCTCACCTATGATTTCAGTAATCTTGTTTATTATTTATGCTACCTTAAAGTAGCTGCCATTATTTGAATTTTAAAATATCCTTAGTTTAAAGCTCATTTAATATAAATGATTGCCAAAATATTTAATCGCTGACAAGTTATTATTTTAGTTGCAAATAGTTTGCTGCTCTTTAATTTTTCTGTCGCCGCGAAAATAATAAGCCAAATAATTAACGCAAAAAGCTTGATTGTATTGTGTTGTTTAGTTAAACTTGCACTGCAATACATTAAACTTCTACTTAAAACAAGGTTACAATGGTGAGTCTCCGGCTCCGCCTCCGTTAAAACTCCGACTCCGGCTCCGGTAAAGCCACCTCCGTAACATCCCTAATATCCCTATTTCATACATGTAAACCAACCTCTATTTAAGCCCAACACTCACACTATCAAAAAACCTTGGTCAACGTTATTAGTTTTTCAGTTGAGCACCCTAGGCTGTCACTTTACTAAATATTAAATATTTCGCAATACATTGTTTTTTAGGGTTCCGTACTTCGCTGTCCGTCCGTCCGTCCGCCCGTCCGCCCGTCCGTCCGTCTGTCACCAGGCTCTATCTCAAGAACGGTGATAGCTAGACAGTTGAAATTTTCACAGATGATGTATTTCTATTGCCGCTATAATAACAAATACTAAAAATAAAATAAAATAAATATTTAAGGGGGGCTCCCATACAACAAAGGGATTGGTTGCGTTAACTTTGCACCTCATTTGTATGGAGCGCTATACATACCAGGTGCAAACTTAACTTAACCACTGAAGGATAGAAAGTGTTTGTACGGAACCCTCGGTGCGCGAGTCCCACTCGCACTTGACCGGTTTTTTGAATAAACTTTATTTTACAGGTTTACATTATAAATGAGTTATTTTTAAAAGTTGTTTAATAAATGTTGTTCAGTTTGAGGGGTAGAATCTATGTTTATTTATTGCTCCTGTTACAGGGTCCACCTATACTATTATGGTATTTGGTGGCGCTACTGTGGCAGAATGTAGTTACGTTACTTAGCGAGGGTTTGTTTATACATTTTTAATCAAAGTCATCGTGAACTTCATTATGCGTTTTTTAGGGTTCCGTACCCAAAGGGTAAAAACGGGACCCTATTACTGAGACTTCGCTGTCCGTCCGTCCGTCCGCCCGTCCGTCCGTCTGTCACCAGGCTGTATCTCAAGAACGGTGATAGCTAGACAGTTGAAATTTTCACAGATGATGTATTTCTATTGCCGCTATAATAACAAATACTAAAAATAAAATAAAATAAATATTTAAGGGGGGCTCCCATACAACAAAGGGATTGCTTGCGTTAACTTTGCACCTCATTTGTATGGAGCACTATACATACCAGGTGCAAACTTAACCACTTAAGGATGGAAAGTGTTTGTACGGAACCCTCGGTGCGCGAGTCCGACTCGCACTTGCCCAATTTTTCTTAAAATAACCAGAGTAGCATCAAAAGTCTGACAATTTCAATATGCAATTGGACACCATGGATGTGGATCGGGACGATCTGGGCGCGTTCTGAAGAGAATGGCAGCAACAGCACAAGCAATAGGGTCAAGAAGGGGAGGACTTTACCCAGCAGTGGAACACCTAAGTGGGCTATACAATAAAATTAACACATCCCAATAGTAAAATTGTCATTGATGCTGAACCGTATGACAGGGGTATATGAATTTCACGACGCGCTAGGCTCGGATTGTAATAGCTACGAGTACAGCTGCATACTAAGCCGGTGGTTCTGGGTTCGAATCCCAGGACCGCCGGCCAAAATATTTGTGTGATTAACTCGAATACTTGTTTCTTAATTATGGTAGTTATCTATATATGAGGAGTGTCTTTTCAAAAGGGCTTATTTTTGTATGAGTTTCATAGAGAAATAAAAGGCCCTTTGAAAAGACACTACCCATAGTACAACCGTTGTTTATTTAGGGAGCTCCGCAGTTTTGTTTTTTTTACCTCACCACCAGTGAGGCGGGTTTTGTGTAGGAGTACAACCCACTAACGGGAATGTCGCCGTGCTACAGGAGTGATTAACTCTGCAGCGAATAAATGGAATAATATAGTATATTTTTAACACGTTGAACGCCATGCAAAAAAGCCTGATGTTCCATTCAAACCGCTGCGCTGGGGACACATGTGAGTGATCGTATACTGTGCCGTTCAGGCCACGGGGTCACAGGTGAGCCTTCGGCCGGTCGGACTTCAATTTTTTTTTACAGGCCACAGTACAGATACCTTGCAAAAACGATAGCGAGGTGAGCCGCGTGGCCCTGCAGAACAATTTAATCGGCTTGGTTCTCGCGTAAGGCAAAAGACTTGTATATTTTTAGAAGAAATGTAGATTTACAATGGAATAAAGTTAGGAATTTTGTAGTATGGATGTTATACAATCGGTTTTATTTCGTACGTTGATTTTTAGGGTTCTATTACTGAGACTTCGCTGTCCGTCCGTCCGTCCGTCTGTCACCAGGCTGTATCTCAAGAACGGTGATACATCATCCTGTGAAAATTTCAACTGCCTAGCTATAGCAGCTTCATTTCAGCTCGTCCCAAATGTTATTAAAGAATCCGGGCCAGGAATCCCGCCCCGGAATCGCTAGCAGAGCTGAAGACCGCAATTGAAGAGGAATGAGCGGGCTTACCTCAAAGCGTCGTCAAAATTGATTAAATCAATGAAAAATCGCATGACTGCATGTCGTCAGGCTAGAGGAGGCAATAGACGTTATTGAAACACTGAAAATTGTATTGAATATCCATATTTTCCTTACAACCACAATTTTCCCAGTAGTCATAAGTTTATTTCAATACGCATTTTTGGGCGGGTAAAGTTCTAAGCCCTGAAAGACTGAACTGTAACGTAGTAAAACACTGAAAATTACATCATTTTAAATATGGAAAACTTATCTTCCATCTGGCATTTAAATTTTTAAGGGGCCCAAATGGGTGGACTCAGAAGGCCCACATGTGGGCCACGTGGCGTTCAACGTGTTAAGGCGAGTACGTATGTGGACTGATGATTTTTAAAGTCCTAAGGCTCGTAATCTAGCCAACGGAAAAATCTGAAAAAAATATATACCTATGTTATTTTTAATTATTTCTTTAAAAAAATTAGGTGGATTTTTTTCAAAACAATAAATACTATGCCAAAAATAATGTTGAAATAGGGTTTTCAATTTTTATTTCCCTAAGGCTTGTAAACTACAAGTGATATTTATACGGCTCTTTTGGAAAAACATTGGCAATTCTTTGATCTTCAATCGTATTGTTTAAAAGTTAGTAAAATGCAAATTCGGTCTAATAAAGAATCAAAAAAACTGAATTTCCGCGAGTGCGGCCGTGCGCGGGCTGCGAGCTCAGTGTAAATCTAGCTATCGAATCGAAGGGGAAGGCTGTGTCTCTTGTTCTCCCGATCCATCATGTTGCGAAAAATGGTTTTAGTGCCTGATCCCGCGGAGGTTTGATCTGTCCTCGTACTTTTTTTTTTACATATTTCAGAAACACGTCGATACTCGATAGTAAATTTTACTTGATTTCGTCAGTCCCTAGATAATTACTTAGGTAGTAAAAATTCAAATTGAGTTTTGAAATTGACTTTTATCTAAAAAAAAAACCAAATTCAAAAGTATAAAAATTGCTTTAGCCGACGATTCTATGTTGATTTTTCGTACACGTTTCCCATGTTTAAGCGATATAAAAACTAACTTCATAATCGCGCGGCAAATGAGTAAAAATGCTTGTAATTATTTGACTCATATTTAAAGTAGGTTAGTACTATGTTTTAAATTCTAGTAAGTTTCTACTAAAATTATTAAACTTTATTGCATAATCTATCTATCTATCAATCAACCACAGGAATCAATTGCTAAACATAGGCCTCCCACCACTTGCCACAAAGTGCGATCCCGTGCAGACCGCATCCATTGATTCCCCGCTACCCTCACCAAGTCATCATTATTGCATGATATACAAAAAAACACAAATAGCGGACTTAATGCCTTGAGGCATTCTCTACCAGTCAACCACTGGATTTAACAGTTACGGTGCAAACAAAGTGATACAAACTCAACTCATTTAACTAAATAATATAATATATGTATTCCATAAACTGACTAAAATACTTACATTATATTATGTGTACTTATTCAAAGTAAAACATTACAAAATAAATTAATCAGAGGTAATGTCTAAGAAATACTTGCGTACCATGCGCTTGATCGAGAATTTTCTTTTAAATTGTCTGATGGTGAGATTAAATAGCTAAACAATTAAAAGTTTAAAATGATTACTTACATTTCTGTAAATATATAAAAACACTTATAATTAAATAAATAAATAATGAACTTTATTCTCTAAGTTAGCCACTAGGGCACTTTTACATGTCTTGAGTCTACCGGTATTTCACAAGAGGAGACCACAGCTGAGACAAAATTCCGAACGAAACTCAACTCAACAAAACTGAATACTGCTGTAACAAAAAAGAAAAACAACATTGCCGTAAGTAAATTATTGACCCTATATGCTGAAGTTACCTAATACTTTGAAATTACACCATGCAGTCCATTATCCAATAGTCAAGTATCCAAAAATTAAAAAATATACACTTTCAATTTCTTTCTGCGTTTAGTTTTTGCATAAAGACGACGCTCTAAATTAATTTGACAGCTAGTAAAATTCTATTGGACGCGCTCCCACTCGGCCCGTTCAATGGGAATTACGACATGAATTGTGAAAGTTCTGAGGTAGTACAGGTATGTACTGTACCTGTAAATCTTAAATTATATTTTTAGTCATTTGATATGTAATTATAAATAAAATAGAAAGGTTTCGTGAATAAAAACGTTGCAACTAGTACTAGTGGAGCAATAGGGAAATTAGCCTAATTTGGAGCGCGCTCCTGCGTTGCATTGCAAGATGGCGATGCAGTGGTGAGTGCACCGGCTGCTGCGGCGCGAGGAATATGCATTGTTGCCAATCTTACGTAAAAAAAATATGTCTGTGCCGGTAACTTTGTGAGGTAGTAAGTACAGTCTGACCAAAAAGAGTAGAAATTAAAAAGTAGCAATACTATATAGTGTCGTCCCCGTTTTCTTAAATTGATTAGAAAGGATTGTTGATTACTAACGAATATGCCGTGTCGGTCTGGGTTATACGAGGCTGTACATTTTTATTATTATATTTAATTTTTTTGTCCAATACTATTGTCGCTACCTAAAAAGTTTGTACCTAAACAATGTTACTGTACATATGCGAAAAGTACACAGGGTGACCACACACTGTGTACTTTTCGCAACGGCTTCAGATACAAGTTTTTTTTTAGTAATGGCAAAATGCTTATAATATTTATACCTAAACTATTACTTACTTACGTAGAGAGACACAAAATATATTAAAATATTATTATTTTAGGGTTTGAAAATCACCTAAAATAAAAATGCTAAAAATAAAAAAACTACATAATAATAGTTTATATAATAATAATATGCCTTAGGTACTTTATTTTACCACTGCACCGGTGCCACCATCTTCCAATACGGTGTTAGAACAGGTAAATAATATTATGGTCAGCATATTTTGCAAGTAGAGCTAAGTACCTACTCACTTATTTTCCATTTCCAGGATTTATTTATTTTTTCCAGTTAAGTAACAAATATCCATATACTGTGTTAATAAATTTAATTAAATATTTTGGTACTTGGTACAAGTGTACAGTAAAACTAAATGATTATCATAAGGTTAGGTACAAAATTTAATATTTGTGTATGATTGTACCTAAATATTTAATATTTAAAATATCACAACATTGTGAAATCAAATGGCTAAAATCTACAATTTGTCTGTTGTTTCTGTTGACTTTGAAATCGCATGAAATAATTAAATTAAATCACTATATTAAACAATATAAAAAAAAAGTTTCAATATTATACATTAACACCTTTTAAACAACGAAGTAACAGAGATAAGTCCGCGACGCCGGATCTCGGCGTACAGAGCAGTATGGCGGTTAAAGTTACGTAAAATTGTAGCGGAGCAGCGTGGCAAGCGGAGGGCGGACGCCCCGATCCTCAAGGTCATCGGCGTTATGACTCGCCTTAAGGTAATAATTACGCACTATTTTAATGCACTGCGCACTCCTAGAGTAAACATGGTACCAAGGATAAGACAGTGAATTTGCACAAGTGTTATTTGCTCAACAGACACGTTTCTGGTAAGGTACAGTCAACATCAATAAGTTAGCCCACGCTATATTGCGGAATTTTAGTGGATTTTTTTTTTTTTTTTTTTATAATTACTGGCAACCATGGTATGAGAAAATAAGGCTATTATTGAGCCTTCTACGTCACTGATCACTTGCCGCTTTATGGTAACAAAATAATTATAAGGAAAAAAAGTTTGCCACAATAAGGCCACAACCAAGGGCCTGACACGCTTTGATAGAGAAAGATACCCTTATTGCGATTCCTATATAAGAGGAATTAGATAGCAGTATCAATGTTTTCTCCCTATCACCGACCGAGCATGTTTTCACGGTCGGATTATAGGCAGAGGCACACTTCAAGTAATCAACAGCACAGATTAATATAATAGTTCTTCGAACAGATACCCATGTCTGAATAAAAAGGCAAATACCTACTGCTTTTCATGCCTACTCAATTTAACAATGGAGCGACCTTGAACGCGCCGGTCGTTGGCCGCACGTGCCGGCAAAACGAGGCTAGGGTTGACACCGCTTAGAAACGATTTTATAAAAAGTCAAGATTAATGAAAATACGATCGATTTATTTAAATTTATTAGTCAAATTTAATTATCATTAGGTACCTACTAGAAATAGGTATTCACATGCGCTGCGGCACACCATCAAAATCGTTTAAATTTCCGAGTAGGTATATCGGAATCTTACCTACCTATTCTATCTGAACATACCAGAAACCTGAACCAAAAACAACTCTCTGTGCAGGTACCTAAGTAACCTAAATATATCCCGATGACAGTAGGTAAGGTAAGTACCTTACCTACTGTCATCGGTTAGTAAGTACTAAATAAAGTTTGGTAGGTGCCTATATATAATGTGTTACATATTGTATAATACTAGCATTACAAGCTTCGAAACAGTCACTAGGTACAAGTTGTTTTATAATAATCTGATCACGCGTTTTATCTTTGCGAATGCATTCCTTGCAAAAGGTCTTAAGTGTCAAGAACAACGCCGACGTTTACGCCCTTTTTAGGCCGTGCAATGCACTCTCCCGCCACACTGAACTGATTTGGTAAATCTTAGTGTTAGTGAGTAAATTATTGTCACTTGTTGATATAGGTAGGTTGATATAGGTAGGAATTTAAGTATATTAAGTAGGTAGGTTTATTTATGCAACATTACATGTATCTATTATAACAGTGTATGCAATGCGTTTCTAGGTAGGTGCTTATTAAGTTCTAAGAATTTTTAATAACATTTCATCGTCTGTCGGCAAAGAAAAAAAGGATAAATATATGTTGCTTTTATGTTTTTACACCCCGCAACACTGCAGCGCGTTGGTCTCATTCGCGACGAAGCCATTTTTTTGGTGATTTTATAGCGCGACCGGCGGCGTCCGGCCGTGAGCGCGTGTGGCAACCGACTGGCTAAGCGTGTCGGCCACGACAGGCGACGTGTAGGTATCGTTCTGGGTTCCCACGGTACAGATGGGGGCACTCAACAGGTGGTTTTTTGAAGAGTGCCAAACAAATTAATGGTGTTGAGGACTAAGTACCTAATTAATACCCCATAATTAGCAAATTAATCGGTTTGTAGTGTTTGTGTGTAGCTTAAAAAATGGCGAAGTGTTCAGTGTTGGTTTGTTTATTTGTGTTGCTGCTGAAGCAGCAATTAACGAAAAGAAGCGGATGCTACATTTAATGCGTAAGTACACGGAGAGAAAATTCTAGTTTAGGTAACCAGAATAAAGTTAATGTAACCAGATTGTCGTGTAATATATACGACACCTATCTAATTTGTCGAGTTTACTACAAAAATCTGGTAATAGCTCACAGGAATATCTACCACAGTTAAACATAATGCTGGTACACATAATTAAAATGTGTGTATAGTGCACAAAAACCTTTCTGTATCCATTACCAACAGGTTTTGTTAAGTATAACGGAATTGGTATCGTTCGTAACACCATGCTTTATTTTGGAGATAACCAGATTTTTAGTAACGACTACCAGATTATTATAGTGACTATTAACAAATTTAATGCAAATATTACCAAGTTGAGATTTTACCAAACTATATATTTTTTACACTTTACTACTTATTTAGTGTTTACTACCAACATTGTGGTTAGCCATTATCACATCAAATGATTGAGATTACTAAAATAAGAAATTAATATTGTTCAGTTTACTATATTTTTTTGGTAATTACAGCAATGTTGTATTTTTTGCTTCACAATATTTAGAAGGCGAATGGGTCTTTAAAAAAATATGTACATACTTACCGTGTTGTTAAAAAAGTTGAAATCTGTCTGTTTCGTCACGAAATTTTCATATAAGTATAATTTCGCGACTTAACTTGCAGATTTTAACTTATTCTTAATTAACAATACGGTAACTATGTAAACTTTTTTTAAAGACTCCTTTGCAGCAAGCTTGTAATACAAGCCGTACTAAAGTAAAGACCTTCTGCGCCATGCTATCTCTATTTTGTATTTATAGAATAAATGCTTATTACTCAAACTTTTTGTATCAGAAATAGTACCTAAACAAAGTGATAGCATGACGTAGAAGGGACTTTACTCTTCGGGCCTGCTTAACCTGCAACCTTCTGAAAATAAAAAAAAGTATAATGAAGACATGGTCAACAACAGTTTTAAGTAAAACAAAACATTAAACGTTTGTAAGTTTATTATTCATGTTATCTAAAAATCAACATGGAGGTCTTACATGTTAAAATGTCCCTTATACATATTGGGAATATGTTCCCTGCCTAGATTTCTTATACCTTACGCGCTCCAAACAAACAGACAGAAAAATTAGTAAAAGTTCGACTGATCTTAAAATTGGGATGCTTCATTACCTGTTTAATAGGTTTCTTTAGTATAAATATGAACATGACACCTTTTAAGAGCGGTCGGACTTCTACTCATGTCTGTAAGTAATCTGTAAGAAATCGAGGCTGGGGACATATTGGGAAACAATTTGGGAAGGAACATTATGAATCTGAACGATATACTGCCAGGAGTGCCAGGATTCCGATAATTTTTCAATGTCTTTGTCCATTTCCTGATTTGGAACACTTCTATAATATCTATTTAAACGAATCACACTATTTGTCACAGTCAACGTCTCTGCACGCGCACGCACTGATCGCTCCGAAAGATGAAATGACTCTAAGTTAAATGATAAACAAAACAATGGCAGCCAGGCGGTGTTGCCAACCAAAGTTCAGGCAAGCCATACAATAAATATTGTATTATTTAATGGACAGCTAGCAATAACAAACGAATTATGGGGTAGACAGTACTAGGTATATGAATCTAGCTTATTTAAATATATAAAACAATTTTTGTTACTTGCGTTATTTTAGAGACAACCTATTATTGTATTGTTTAATGGACAGCTAGCAATAACAAACGAATAATGGGGTAAACAGTACTATATGAATCTAGCTTATTTAAATAACTAAAACAATTTTTTGTTACTTGCGTTATTTTAGAGACAACCTAAATATTGTATTGTTTAATGGACAGCTATAGCCATAACAAACTAATTATGGGGTAAACAGTACTATATGAATCTAGCTTATTTAAATATCTAAAATATTTTTTGTTACTTGCGTTATTTTAGAGACAACCTAAATATTGTATTGTTTAATGGACAGCTAGCAATAACAAACGAATTATGGGGTAAACAGTACTATATGAATCTAGCTTATTTAAATATCTAAAATATTTTTTGTTACTTGCGTTATTTTAGAGACAACCTAAATATTGTATTGTTTAATGGACAGCTAGCAATAACAAACGAATTATGGGGTAAACAGTACTATATGAATCCAGCTTATTTAAATATCTAAAATATTTTTTGTTACTTGCGTTATTTTAGAGACAACCATAAATATTGTAGTGTTTAATTGACAGCTAGCAACAACAAACGAATTATGAAGGTATACTTTACAATTATCGAAATTTTATCTCTACAAAAATAATATGTACTTATAAATAGCTTTGAGTATTGTTTACTAAAATATTTTTACTAGAATATTCTGGCATTTATTAAAATACGACTATTTGTTGTTAAAAGTCAATACGGTAAATGTAACTTAATTCTGTTTCTTTATACTAGAATGAAATTTACAATATGTTCTGGTAGTATTGTTATAATAATTTCTTTCCGTGTACAAGTTTTTTCTTGTATTTTGATCACCACTTCTTTCTCAAATCTCACAATATAATCAAGTTACAAAGTTAAATCATTAGTTATATCATGAAAAACTTGATGAAATAGGAAAATTCTGTAAATTATTTTCAATATAGGTAACCTCGAGACATTTTGATTTAGCAAATCGGTCAAATTGCGTAGTATCTACGATAGAGGTCCACTTAACTTGATGTCTAAATAAATCAGTCGGCATTCGATTTCGGGTTATCTAGAAATAAAATAAAAATTACCCCCATATTTCGAAAATCTTAAGCAATCTGATATTACCAACCGAAAGAAAATGAAACTTGTAAAAAATGGATAGCAGGAACTGAAAAAAATTAGACTTTTGCACTTTACACGAACAAAGTCGCGGATAAATAACTAGGATTAGTAATATTATAATATCTGCTTTACAGTTGTTGTTTACAGATTTACAAATTGGCTATTTGCTTTGTTACAGAAAGTCCATGTCTCCAAAATCGACCCCAAAGATGGTGCGTCCATGAACGTGGACTGTCAAGATCGACTAAACGTACCTATCATGGAAAAAATCCCGTAATATTTGTAAGATCTGTAAGGAAAGGACTGGAAGATTCACCCAATTTTTTTTTTAGTAGGTACATTCCAGAACATTCGATAGTATTCAAGAGCAAATGTTGACTAGGTGTAAACAATTATTGTAAATACATTTGTCATAAATAAGTACTTTAAATAGGGAAAGTAGTACGAGTTGATCCCTCGGGGTAAGATACAGATTTATATGCCAAACTGTAGCTCCATACCCCCCCCCGCCTCAGTCAAAGTGTAATAGTGGTGCGTGAGACACAGCGTCTTTTACGTAAAAAAATAAAAATTGTGTGTGCGTAATCTAAGGTAAGGCTGATTTTGAGCTTATGTTACTTTATTGTATGCTGTTAATTGCAATGACTGTTATGTTTGTGGCTTTCTAATATGCCTAATTTTGGTTTTTAGGCAACGGAAACATAGCCTCGTGCTTGGAGGTTATGTTTGGTGACATTGTATAAAAAAGTTTGATTTGGGGCGAGATGATCCCATTCTATGTGTACATATGGAATAGATGATATTTACAATATGAACGAAACTTTAATTAAAATATATAATAAAAAATGTTTTTATTATTCTATTAGTCAGTATATCTGTCTGTTTGCTTGTCTGTATGTGTTTCTATCTTCAAATTGGTTATGGGAATTAAATATTTCTATTGCAGATAAATGCCGCGTAAATACAAAAGGAAGACCACACGCGGTCAGTGGTCTGAAGAATCTATGAAGACCGCTCTTGAGGCTGTGAAAAATGGCACGGCCTATAAAATGGCGAGTAAAGAATTTTCGGTGCCCATCATGTCATTAAAACGGACAGCCAAAGAAAAAAATAAAGTTGCAGTGGACGCAGTCAAATATTTAGGAGGAAAAAAAAACAGTTTTTACTGACATCTTGTACACCGGGGTGTACAGATGATTACTTCGTAAGGTTTTGGAAAAACGACAATATTTCCATGAAATCTAAACTAATTTGTTGTTTGGGTATGAGGAAAGTTAGATCGATAAATTGGCTAGTAATTAGTGCCAACATTTTTGGATTGCATGGAAAACTGTAGATTTTATGGTCATTCCCGCTTAAGGGGATCATCTCGTACTACTTTCCCCAGTATGTTTTCAACAAATAAATTACCTGTTTTAATTTAAAGTTTTTTATTTCATTCCAACAACCACATAATCTCATGTTATTTTCGCCATTTTCGCTTGCGGTACTATGTAAGTTTAGTTAGCGCGTCAAAATGGTTCCTAATTTCATTACGGGATTCGAGCACTTGGAACGTTTCTAACTAACCACTTTTTTGGGGTATTTTTTGTGACCATGGCAACCCCATATTATGACGTCATTATATGTCTTTCTGTTACACCCGGTCGCTCGGTGGCAAATCTATAACTACTTATTATACTATATGGGTATTAAGTACTTGTCAATGTCGTTAATGTGGATATTGTGGATCTCTATATTATAAATTTATTCGATCCTGGTTTATTTTGCCCTAAATCATTCAAACCGAGAATAAAGGTTATTGAGGTATGTCGCTCAATAACAAAGTTGAACTAATACCTAATCCTGAACGGAACCGCCTTCCCCGTTAAAGGATCTCATGGTCCTTTCACGTGGCCCGCTACTTGAAAATCTTTCTGCGCGTTCTAATCCGACGACATATGTCGGTTTTACCCAGTGGTAGACTGGGAGATAACGAAAATAAAGTGTCAATAAACTAGGTCGATGCAGAGTCAGCCACCGGCTAAGCTTGCACCATAGATTGGAGCTGAGTTTTTTTTTTTATTTTTTTTTTCCAAATTTTCTCTTCGTCACGACCTAGCGAAATTTAATTTTTGCATTTTAAAACAAAAATTTCTAAAATCGGTTGAGAACTCGCTGAGATCTGCGCATTGTTACAAAGTCCATTCGAGTCGATCCATGGGAGCTTCGCTCCAACTAGGTCGATGCAGAGTCAGCCACCGGCTAAGCTTGCACCATAGATTGGAGCGGAGTTTTTTTTTTTTCGAAATTTTCTCTTCGTCACGACCTAGCGAAATTTAATTTGTGCATTTTAAAATAAAAATTTCTAAAATCGGTTGAGAATTCGCTGAGATCTGCGCATTGTTACAAAGTCCATTCGAGTCGATCCATGGGAGCTTCGCTCGCTCCGCTTCAATAAATAGACCAAAATTAAATACGAAATTGACTGTACAACATCTACGTGGAAGTATCGATATAGTTTTCTTTAAAGTAACGGACACGATATCTATTCATTCGGTGAACGCAATCGAAGTGGAAGCATGGGTCCTTTGTTGGTGGCGTTGCTGGCTTTTTTAGCGCTGTGTAGCGCTGGTAAGTGTTCCGTTTTTGGGTGATTATTTGAGCGTTTTAACAGTCTCATTACTATGTCGCGAAAATTTAGTAAACCCGTATGAATTGTGGTGCCATTGTCGGTTGTCTTGTAGAGTCAGCGTCAAATGAAAAAATCAGCCTTTGGGTAAATTCTTAAATTAAATTTTCGGACTGCTCAGTCCGTCAGTTGGAGATATTTGATTTCATTTTTTTATTTTTTTTATTCTAATGTCATAATTATTATATTTTTCATCTTTCCCCATAATGTTAATAAAGTAATCGTTAGTCGTATAAAATAAATAAAAATAAAAGCCTGTTTATTTCTTGCAAAACTAAAAACATTGTAGAAAACAATTAAATAATTAAAAATACTATTATTCAAATTAAAATTAAACGCACTTTTGAATTTAGTATTAATAAAAATTACATTACAAAATAAAAATATTACAAAATAAAAAAACCTAGTCAAATCACAATATTCACAATGTCAAGTTCATTTCAATTATATTGTACTTAATTAATTACTTATTTATAAACAATCGCAAATTCCTGAATTAAAAAATATAAATTTGATTTGACATAAATTTGATTTAAAATTAATTAATTAATTTAAATATTATAATAAAAAATAATAATAAAAAAAAAAGTTAGTCGTATAGTGAGTGCTAAATTATACGTACCTAATCAGTTCACCCAAGTATCACAAAAGTGTCATTATTATTCTAAAGTTCCTTTTTTTATTTATAAACTCTTCGGGTTGGATAAAAATCACAAATTGTCTCCATACATTTCGGAAAAGGGTCCTTATGTATGACCAATCAAAGAAAAACATTATAGATGATTACAATATGACACGATAGTAACATTATTTATTTTTTATACTCGCGTACTTTAATCTGTCAATTATAATTTCACAGACCAAATCACAATACGCACTTTTTAATCCTGTACCAAAATTATATACTCTGGTACCCGCTACAGAACTTTAATATCCATAAGACATCTCTCTACTCAACTCTAATAATTTCAAAAAGAGAACATCTGAATATTTGATTAAAAAAAGCACGCTACTGTTCACTGATTGGTTGTAATTACTTGTCAAAAAATATAACCAATCACGAGGCACCCGCCATGACCATCGCGATTTTTTTTTAAAAGGTCTGTTTTAGTTGAACGAAAAAGGTTACATCAAAAATAAAAATTCATAGTGGGGCGAATGACGATTAAAGAAAAAAATGTTTTTCTGTGTTTTGCTCGTATAAAAAGTATTGTATGCAATAGTTACACAATTAGGTCTTATAATCTCGTACCTTACTTAGGCAACTCGGCAAGCCTCGTGGCCTAAACGCAGCGCACGCGTGGTACTCGACTTTAAGAACCTTTATTGTGCAACGGTTGCATAAAATAGGTACTATACCAATCTCGTACTAAAACAGAATACCAATAAAAAAGTGTAATTCGAAGTTTACTTTAAATCTTGATTCATAAAGAGTTATGTCATTAAATGTTTATGTTGAACTTGACGTCAGCCGAAAAATGCAGTATGTACACGAAGATCAAATTTAATTTGACCTGCCTTCTTAGGTTGGGTATTTTTGATGTCAGGAACCAAAGGTTAAACTTTCCTTGTAAATAATAAATAAATAAATATCGGACAACCTCACATAAATCAATCTAGTCCCAAATTAAGCTCAATAACTTATATTATAGATAAATATATACTTAAATACATAGAAAAATTGGGCAAGTGCGAGTCCGACTCGCGCATGAAGGGTTCCGTACCTATACATATATATATTTAATCTATAACAAGTTTGTTGTATGGGAGCCCCCCTTAAATATTTATTTTATTTTATTTTTAGTATTTGTTGTTATAGCGGCAATAGAAATACATCATCTGTGAAAATTTCAACTGTCTAGCTATCACCGTTCTTGAGATACAGCCTGGTGACAGACGGACGGACGGACGGACGGAAGGACGGACGGACGGACGGACGGACGGACGGACGGACGGACGGACGGACGGACAGCGAAGTCTCAGTAATAGGGTCCCGTTTTTACCCTTTGGGTACGGAACCCTAAAAACGATGGCCCAAACACAATTATTCGAGTTCATCACAAAAATATTTGCCCTGGCCGGGATTCGAACCCGGGACCGCCGGCTCAGTAGGCAGGTGTCTACAAACCGAGGCAAACGCGTCGTCAGTGAGGATGTGTTACGATATATGTATTTGGCCACTCTAAATGCTCGGCTTTTTACAATTACTATCAAAATTATGTTGATTGCTTTTATGAAGTGTTTTTTTTTCTGAAATTTTGATTGAAAGTTGTAAAAAACTTCAAATAAAAGTACACCAACTCAAAACCTTGCACGTTTACATCCAAAAGAAACTAAAAAATACCTATATTTTAACATTTCTTTGGTTTACGCGACTGTCACACATTTAAATCAAACAATTTAAACGGATTATATCGCGTATATTAATTACTAGCATTTGCCCGCGGCTTCGCTCGCGTTTAAACCTATATAATATACATTATCCTACGGGAACGATGCTTTTTTCAGGATAAAAAGTAGTCTTTTTGTTAAAGTTATAGGGTATAATCTGCATATCACTCATGCATATCCGTCCAGCTGTTTTAGCGTGAAAAAGTAACAAACATACACGCAAACTTTTGCTTTTAAAATATTGCTGGGAATTACTTACTCGCTGGATGGATACTATTTTCACAACTCCACTATGTCAAATCAAACCGAAAACTCAAGCACTCAAATCAAGCTATCCCAGCTTCTACAGAGAATAGTGGATGCGACTGACGTTGAATTTAATATTACTTCCTCGCATATCGTCGCCTAACTGCTTACTCCGACGAATCAGAGCGACACAGTCCACACGCTCAAGCGCTGAAGCTTTTGGAGTGTCTCTTAGCACAGTTCGACTACTTCTACACGCGGCGTATAGAGCCGGACCACAATAATACATAATAAATAATAGTACATTACTGCAGAGGCCGCGAAATAGGGAATTGTTGGCCGAGTAGTAATAGATGGCCGAGTGATAACGAGGCCATCTAAAGATACGAGGCCGACAATCCCTGTTCGCGCCGAGGCTTGTATAGTGCTTTTCTCAAATAAATCCAAGGAAATAATACAAATGTTCAACTTATAAATTCATATATTTTTACTATTCCCGCCAACTTTCTACTTTATCAAAATTTATTTTTTTATGCTGTTCGGGTCGGCTTAATGTTTTTGCCACCAAATGTTAAGATGATTCTATTTATTAAAAAAATGACAACACCTTATTAATTAGATGTTGTTATAATAATATTTTTTTACAATTAACGTGATTCCTTGTTTATTTTATTTAATATCTGTTTTAATCTAATTGAATAATCTAGTTAAATATAAGAAATAAAACGTAAATATGCATGCACAAACAACGTTTTTTTTATTGGCAGTATGCCATAGATTATCAATAAAATAAATAAACCCCACTGAAACAAAAGACAATCTCTTTGTTGGCCACGGCCAATAATGTTGCATGAAATTCATTTATTGACCTCCAATTTGAAATTAGAACGAATCTTCAACAATTGCTATACAAAGACGTATTTCGCGTTCTATTACCACGATCATAAGAACGACATTTCCTTGTACCTACAAACAAAACCGGCTTCGGGATAACCCACTTCGATGAGAAATTTAATCTAAATATATTAATAGAATCTTTGTATAGATTCTGTTTTTAATGTAGCGTAGCTTAACGGAAACGTAGGGTCGCAGGTTCGGGTCCTGCTTACATTGCAGTGGATCACATTATATTTTTCTTTCATAGTTTACCTTTGCATCAATAATTATAAAAATAAAATGTGGTATTTCCACATTAAAAACAGAGTCTGTACAAAGATTCTATTAAAAAAACATTAAAATATGCGCCATCTCTCTCGCGGTCCTCGCACTTGCTGTAAAGCAATGGGGACTGGGGATCGTGCGTGTAAACACACATCCTAGGGTATGGCTAATGTGCATAAGCATTATGACGGAGAGGGCGCTCCAGTAGCGTAGAATTATGGAATGGAAGATTTGGTGTGATTGACGTAACGATGTGATAGCTCAGTTGGGAGAGCACTACGCTGGAAACGTAGGGTCGCAGGTTCGAGTCCTGCTTACATTGCAGTGGATCACATTACATTTTTCTTTCATAAACGAACGGACCAACCGAAAAACCCAAAAAACTCAAAACCAATATAGAACTACAAATCAATAACAACTTAGTTTCAGCGCCCAGGCAAGAAGCAGAAAGCTTTAACTCTTTCTTCGCATTTATAGGTAATAATAATAATAGCCCAAACCGCGCCGCCACCGGGCGGCCCGCGCTCCAACAGATTGAAAACTCTATGTTTCTCGCGCCGGTTACTTATCAAGAAACAGTGAGGATTATAAAGAAATTGAAAAATAAAAATAGTCACGGAATTGATGAATTACCACCATCCCTAATTCGCCATTGTGCTGATCAACTGGCCATGCCTTCGTGTCTTCTGATTAATCAGTCCTTCGAAGAAGGGGCCTTCTTCGATTTACTAAAAATAGCAGTAATTAAACCAGTACACAAAAAAAAAACAAAAACAGATCCGAACAATTACCGACCAATTTCTCTTTTGCCAACAGCATCTAAAGTGTTTGAAAAAGCAATGTGCAATCGCATCTACGGTTTTTGCGTAAAATATATAATATTTAATGAATGTCAAAACGGTTTCCGGAGGCAAAGGTCTACAGTCTTAGCAGTTTATAAGTATATATCCAAGAGATACTAAATATTTTAAACTCAAAACAATATGCTATAGGTATGCTGACGACGCGTTTGGCTCGGTTTGTAGACACCTGCCTACTGAGTCGGCGGTCCCGGGTTCGAATCCCGGCCGTTGCTAATATTTGTGCAAAATATTTGTTCTTGGGTCATGGATGTTATCTATATATGTATTTATATATTATGTATATCGTCGTCTAGTACCCATAGTACAAGCTTTGCTTAGTTTGGGACTAGGTTCGATTTGTGTATGATTGTCCCTTAATATTTATTTATTTATTATTTATTTTATTTATATTCTTGGATATAACAAACGCCTACGACAAGGTCCAACACAGTACCTATACTATTACAAAAATTAAATGGAATAGGCATTCGTGGAAATGCCTTTAAATGGCTGTCATCCTACCTAAAAGATAGAAAACAGCTCGTGGAATTAGAACACTTCAATCATTAAACCGGAAAAATAACGCTTGAAAAATCTGAAATAAGAACCATTAATGCGTCTATACCGCAGGGTAGTGTTATAGGATGTTTATTGTTCCTTATATACATGAATGACCTCCCAAGAGTAACAAAAGAACCGTGCGTGCTATTTGCCGATGATGTTTCACTAAGTACAGCTTGTGAAAACGACATAAACATCAATGTAAAGCTCAATCTCGTATTTAAAGAAGTAACTACATGGATGGAGTTTATTTCAAGGTTCCCACTTGAAATAAACTTCTCAAAAACAAAAATCATGACGTTTCACCCGTATCAGAAAACCCCTCTAAGTGTCAAACTATGAATACAATAACATCCCAATAGAAACTGTATAAAGTTTTACGCTGCTGGGCATTGATATAGATAGGCATATTAAATGGAAATTCCACATTATTTAACAAAATTAAAGCTAAATTGTCGAAATTCGTTTACGCGCTTCTGGAAGTTAAAAAATCCACAAATCTGTAAACCGCGCTGTCTACTTACTACGCTTACGCTTACGCGTAGGTCACTTATGGCATTATGCTTTGGGGAAACAGCACAGACGTGCTTTCTGTCTTCACCATCCAGAAAAAACTAATTAGAATATTGGTCAATATCACGCAAACTGACAGCTGTAAACCCTATTTTAAAAAACATGAACTACTAACTCTTCCTAGTATATACATCTTTGAGACCTGTAAGTTTGTACGGAAACATAAAGAGCTCTATGTAAAACGCGGTGACATTCCCTCATCACGATCTATCCTTCATAAGAATAGGCTCGTTCCACCGCCCGCTAAACTGAAACTGCTATCCTCAGGCCCATTAATAATGTAAATTAAGACTTATAATAATTTACCTGATTCTTTAAAAGAAGAAGAAGAAGACGATAATAAGTATATAATTAAACTAAAGCAATTACTACTAAATAAAGCCTATTACACGCTAAATGAATACTTAGAAGATAAATTATAAACACTTAGTAAGTCCTCCTCTCCCTAACATTGCAGTACCCAACAGGGTTCACAATGATCTGTAGCTTTAAGTTAACATCTGTACCTACTTTTGTGATATTGCAATAAATGATTGAGTATTGACCTTCCAACCCAGAGGGGAAACTAGGCCTTATTGGGCTTAGGTGGTTTCCTCACGATGTTTTCCTTCACCGAAAAGCGAGTGGTAAATATCAAATGACATTCCGTAAAAACTGATTGGTACGGGCCGGGTTCGAACCCGCGACCTCTGGATTGAAAGTCGCATGCCCTAACCACTAGGCCACCACCGCTTCTTAGAGCCCTTAGAGTAAGAATATTACTTATAAATGTTTAGTAAATATTTTTATAAGTACAATACTGATCAAAGCATAACTTACCAAGATGTTTTTTTATCACTACATAGTATAAAACAAAGTCGCTTCCGTATAATTCACTGCGTTTTAAACACATATTGTAGCGAGGGATGCCATCTAGGGACGTTGCAGTCCAATGAATTTATTGTTTCATGGGTTATTCTTAATAACTTATCCGGATTCTGTGTAATCAACCTAGGAATCTGTCGATGCATTGACTTGGAGCACACCGCGGAGGTGTATAGCTTGTATTATATTTCATGTTTTAGGTGATTTTAGTTAGAAAGACAGAAATGTAATGCCGATTTATATTATAATGTTGATAATTCATTCAATTTGTACTGTCATTTAGTGACTCGGTCAGTCATTTTTTAATAAATAATTAATCGTACCTTTACGTATGTTTACCTTAATTATTCAATGAAAGTAACATAAAAATATGATTGTACTTTGTTTAATATAAGTACTACAGTTTTATTGAATTTTGTTTCAAATAAAATGCTTCTCATATTATCATTTCATAGAATGGTCAAACCGCAGCAGATTACTTACACTTTAGAAAATTAAATCGTAAATTTTTATTGCAAAGGTAATTTATTATTTCGATATTCGTGTCATAGAATTTCACATCATATATTATTGATCCTTATAATATTTATTTATTTATTTATTTATTTAAACTTTATTGCACAGATCAAACTAGTACAAATGGCGGACTTAATGCCACAAGGCATTCTCTACCAGTCAACCATAAGGCTAAACAGAAACGTTGAGTTGGTGCAGGGTCTATAACGTTCGGAGACAATTAAAAAAAAAACTATTTTTGAAATAAATACCTAATATATACATACTTAAATTTACACAAATAAATAATCATAATATACTACATACATATAAATTCATGTACCCAGTGAAAACACCATACCAATAATTCATCTTAAAACAGAAGTGTCAGACAGACAGTTCAGAAAGATGCTTGCGTAGCATGCGCTTGAAAATAGGTTTGCTTTGTGCTTGCCTGATGGGGAGTGGAAGATCATTCCAGAGTCGTATTGCCTGGATAGTAAAAGAATTTGACAAAAACCCAGTGCGATGGGGAGGAACGATGAGCGTGAGAGTACGAGAAGTGCGGAGAGTACAGCCTGGTCGAGCAGTCACAAATTGAAACCTGGTTCTGAGATAATCAGGAGCAGCTGGATCGAACAAGATGGTGTAAAGCGTGCATAAGACTCGTAACGACCTACGTTCTCGAATCGGGAGCCAATTAAGTTGACGGCGAAAGTCGGAAATATGGTCGTATTTACGTAGTCCAAAGATGAATCTGATGCAGTTGTTGAGGAGACGATCCAGCCGATTCAATGAAGCTTGCGAGATATTTGAATAACACACATCAGCATAATCAACGACGGGTAGAATGAGACTTTGAATGAGGAGAGTCTTGGTGCTGACAGGAAGAAAGTGCTTGAACCGGTAAAGCGAACGCAGTGTATTAGTCACTCTGCGACACACATCAGATACCTGCGGCTCCCATCTTAGGCCAGAATCGAAAATCAGGCCCAGGTTTTTCACTTCCGATGCCAGCTGAATAGCTTTATTATCTAACTTTACAGAGGCTACGTTCGTCAAGTCTGTAATGGCAAGCATGCGGGGGCTCCCGAGTATAATGGCCTGGCATTTAGACGGGTTCACGGCGATCCCAAAATTACGTGACCATGCTGAGATACGCTTCAAGTCATCATTGATGTCTGTTACAGCACGGTCCAAGTCACTGGAGCTCGCTTGGGTGTAAAGCTGCAAATCATCGGCATACAAATGGTAAGAGCACACTAGATTAGATGCAACTAAATTTATAAATAAAGAAAATAACAATGGAGATAGAATGCCACCCTGGGGTACGCCAGACGTGAGATCACACCAATTAGAGAAGACCCGATCAGCGTGTATCCTCTGACGACGACCTTGCAGGTAAGAGGCAAACCATTTAGCCACTGATGGCGAGATATTCAACCGATCAAGTGCAGCCAGTAAGAGATCATGATCGACGGCATTGAAGGCATTCGAGAAATCTATCAAGACCAATACGGTTAGCTGTGTGGATTCCATATTCTGCCTTACATCTTCAGTTACTTTGAGAAGTGCAGTACTTGTGCTGTGACCAGGCCGAAAACCCGACTGGTAAGGAGAAAGCACGTGATTAGAGTAGATGTGGGAAGCCAGTTGCTTATGAACAATGGCTTCCAATATCTTGGACATAAAAGGGAGAATGGAGATGGGGCGAAAATCTTTAAGTGCGCTGGGGTTAGAAACTTTTGGTAAAGGAAGTACGTAGGCATTACGCCACTGGGAAGGAAAAACCCCAGTCGACAGTGAAAAGTTAATAACATGAGTTATAACAGGGAGAATGCATTCCAAGATGCAAATAATCATTAACCTGCTCAGTTGGTCATGGCCGACAGCGTTGGACTTGATAGACTTTATCGCTTTGAATATCTCATCATCAATGACCAGGGCGAAAGACAAGGGTGATTCAGAAGAGTAGGGCAGGGCACTAATGTAGGAAATACTTCGGACTTTTTCAAGAGGGTCTAAGGAAGAAGATTTAGCAAAATGAGAGTTTAGGTCGTCTAGAGAAAAAGATGAAAGAGAACATTTATTTTGTGGCTTACCCACCCCTAAAGTTTTTAAAAATTTCCATGTCTCAGCAGGCGAGGAAGAGACAATGTTGTCGAAAATGTATTTTCTTTTAGCAGCTCTCACCATTTGATTGCACCGATTCCTTGCAACTTTAAAGAAACACCAGTTTTCATCATTCCGGTCACGCTTAAATTTTCGGAACGCCCTGTTCCGTCTGGTCATGGCCATACGAACTGCTGTGGTAATCCAAGGCGCTGGAGGGCGCTTAAGCCTAACCGTACGAATTGGCGCATGTGTGTCGTACAATTTTAAGACGGTTGAGTTTAAAGCCGCTACTGCCTCGTCAACTGTCGGCGCCAGCAAAGTAGCTGACCAATCTTCATTAAGAGCATCGTGCTTTAAAGCTTCCGTGTCCAATTTTGCGAAGCTACGGAGTTTCACATAAACTGGCTGCGGTTTGGGAGGCTGAATCCGATAACTTAGGAAAATTAAATCATGATGTGAAAAACCTGGCGCTGATAGTTGGCCGAAATTTACAACGTGGTCTGCAGAACAAGTAATAATAAGATCCAACCAGGTATCCGGCGCGCCTACATTGTGATGGGTTGGCTTTAGCGGCAAAAGAGTAAGATCAGCTGAGTCAAGACTTTGCTTCAATCGTTGCGTCCTGGGATTATCTTTTAACAGGTCTGTATTGAAATCACCTAAGATTAGCTGATGTGTGTATTCAGTACTGAAAGAACTGAGAAGAATATCTAAATCGGAGAAGTAATCTGTGGTAGGAGGACAATAAACAACTCCTAAGACTGCTAAAGTACTCTTGAAAGAAACCTCCAGAAACAAATGTTCTAGAGAGCCCGAATAGCTAGATGGGGAAGAGGAAATAATTTTGAAAGGGATATCACTCCGGAGATAGATGGCAACACCACCTCCTCCCTTGTCTGTGCGATCATTCCGCAGCAATACGTAACCCGGAAGGCCGTAAGAAGTTGAGGCGAGATTAGGTTTAAACCATGTTTCAGAGACAAGAATAGCGTGTACGCTGCCAGAAGAAAATGTGTCAAGGAGGTCATTATAATGGCTGGGGATGCTTTGTGCGTTTAAGTGACATATATGAAGTTGTTTCCAGTCATTTTGAAACATTTGCTTAATGCAATCGCCCAGTGTGTCAGGCTCCGACACAGAGCTATCATTATTGTCACAGGAAAGAAAAGACAAGGACATGTCGCAAGCTGAGTGGTAAGAATCATCATCAACCATAATGTTTCACACAGGTGGGTACATAACCAAAATATATAAAATATTAATACTATTACTATATACTATATATCTATAGAGGTGCTAAAGTGCACTCAGTGACAGAGTATAAACCAGAACTCTGGTTCTGTTTACCCCGCCGGTCAACCGTTTACACTAAATGAGAAAATAAATACACAAAACGAAATACAATATAAAACACAGCAATCCGAAAATTAAGAAAAAGGAAAACAAAATTGTTACGCTTCACTTGGCGAGAGTGTAAAGATGGCTTTATAGTAACAAGCAGAGACAAAACGCAACATGTGTCATAAATGTCATTATTGACAGATCATGTCACCATATCATCGCCGAGACACATATTAATAAATAATAACAAAGACGGTAGACTTTAAACGTTTAGCGAAATGAAAGTATATAAAAAGTGGGTAAATTTAGACTACCTTAGAGTGCTAAATGACCTAGTTCGATACAAGTGCCCGGATCGAAAAAAGATTAGCAGTAGCATTACCATAAAGACGCAACACAGATTACACGGTCAATATACGAAAAACACCAAAGAACACATAATAAATTATGTTGGACGTTTCCCTCGTCGCTCATCTCCCTTCCTAGAGGGGCCAGCAACCTGGTCCATACTTGGCCCAGTTGGCCCTGCAACATTTGGCGCGGCCTTGGCAGCCGCCGCGGGCGGGGCCGAGACCGGCGCCGCAGGCGCAGGCGTGACGGAAGCGGGCGTTCGCTTGTTCGCTGGGAGGACAATTGCAGCGTGCTGGGCCTTCAGAGTTTGGAGTTGAACGTCACTGGACAGCCGCTCCTTCTTGCCATTGGGCAGTTTGATATATATATTGCCATCCATGGTCCACACCCTGCGTATACCGAAGTGTTTACGTGCCTCACTGAACAGGGACTGCCGTTGCTTTGTGAGGAACTCTGTGATTGTAATTTGTGACCCCTTCAGCGCTTTTTTGGCTAACCACACAGAGTTGCGCACACGATGGTCCCCAAATCGAACCAATACTGCTCGTGGCCGGTCTGCACTACGAACACCCAGTCTGTAGCAGACTGCAATGCCGTCTCTGGATGCATCATGCAACTGCAACTTATCCTGGCAGAGAGTAGTCACCGATCCCGCGATGTCCTCTCCATCTACTTCTGGTATACCATTAAACAGCAAAAACTTCTTCCTATGCCGCATCTCAATGGTGTCTACCGTACTGCTGATGACTTGGATTTGCTGTCTGAGAAGATTTAACATTGAGGACACCTGCTCCTTAAAACAGCTGATTTCCTTGCTCAGACTGCTGATGGTGGGGTGCGAGTGAGGAGATGCTACCTTGAGAGCAGCATCCAGCTCCAGGAACCGTTGGTGGAAAGTCATTTCCAGTGCTTTCTGTGACTCCATGATGTTATGAAGTGCGTCCATGGTCAATCAATACAAGTGTTTGTAGATAAGTGACAGATGACTGGGCACAAATTGGAGTGTAAAGGTTGACGGGCAGGTTAGTGCTATTAGTTCACAATATTTGCATAGTACTAGGTTTCCCACACAATATGTGAATCAATGACAAATATTCTAGCGATTAATTATCGAAAATTACATTTAAACTTTGAATTTTTAATTAAATTCTCATTAGTAAACACAAGTGACGTGCGTTATTTTCGACACCTACCCCCAAAAAGCTAATATTCAGTTCATGTAAAACTTATTACCTAGACTACTTATTTATAGAATTGTGTTTCTTATAATTTAAAAATCTCATATTATCGTTTCATAGAATAGTCAATTGACAGAAAACTTACTTTATAGACATTTTATTATTAGAATGTTGTATTTATAAACAATGTTTAAGCATTCTGACGCTCCGTTATTCATGGTCATAAAACAAACCTAACCTAACCTACAGTTTTCGGTCTTTAACTTAACCTACTAACGCCTCCTTTTTATTTGAATTATGTTTCCTCGAAATAAAGTAATATTGTAGTAAAGCGGTGATAAAACAATAATATATAACTGCTACATTTTAATATACTTCCATGCAAGCAAGCATTCTGACGTTCCACTCGCTCCGCTATCCACGATCATAAAACAAACCTAACCTTACCTACAATTTACGGTATTTAACCTAACCTACTAACGCCTCCTTTTTATTTGAATTATGTTTCCTCGAAATAAAGTAATATTGTAGTAAAGCGGTGATGAAACAATAATATTCGAAAGAAAAATACTGGGACTAAACATTATACGAAACTGCAGTTTCTGTGAAACAATATTCTATAAAAAATCTATCAATGAATCAAGAATACTTATAAAATATTTCTGTTAGTTAATGAGTCTGTTAATAAAAAAACGAGAGAATAAAATTCATTGATTTGTGTTTCTGTGAAATATGTTTCTTTCAAGTAAATAAATAAAAATAAATAAATAAATAGTCTTTAAAACAATAATATTCTAACTGAAAATACATGAACCAGTGATTCAACACGAAACAAGGGGACACCCTTCTGGGGGTCTAAGGTCCATATTGTATAAATTCATTTATTATTTTGTCGAAATTCGTTTTGATTACATTATATTTTTCATAACTCTTGTTTTGTCGAATATTATAAAAAAAAATAGAAAACAGGTAAAAATCAATTTACATACCAAAAAAAAATGCGCTTGTTGATTGTTTGATTCTTAATCTTTATGACCCGCCCCGGCTTCGCACGGGTGCAATGCTGATAAATTGTGCATGTATTATAACATGGAAACCTTCCTCTTGAATCACTCTATCTATTAAACAAAACCACATCAAATTCCGTTAAGTAATTTTAAAGATCTAAGCATACATAGGTAGGTGTAGGCATAATAATCGTGAGTGTCGCTCCGGGGACCACACTAAATGTTAGCGGTATTACCCGCCCTGGGAACCGCCAAGGTCAATGATGATTGCACCAACGTGGCCGGGCTTCACCCTGGCCTGCCGCCTCCGCCGGTGCGGATGAGAAGCTGTTCCCCATAACCTGCCGCTGGTCTATGGGCCACCAAATCCAGAAGCTGCGTCCACGCCGCTCTGGATTAAATGCGAGTCTCCACTCGCTTTAATAGTAGATATCTTCCGCCCCCCGGGACTCCTCGTCGAGTAATAACACCACGGAATTTTACACTCGCGTTTATTCACAAACTCTACTACTACGATACAATACTTATTTTTTGTATAGTTTGTCTCTGGTACGAATTGATTTCACCATGCCTACTGTAATCCAAGGTTTTAAAGGTATTTTACGTTTAAAAATTATCTTCTCAGATCAATTGCTATTGATGATTTCTTGCACCTTCCTAGTAAGAACTTCAGCTGCAACGTTTACATCATTAATAGAATATAGTTGATACCACGATAGTTCCTTTAGTTGTTGCATAATTCTATACCCTATACGTTATGCCATTTGAACGTTAGATAAAATAAACGTTATACCATAAATTCATTAGAAGAAATATGTATTATACTTAAAGAATGTTATAATAAATGTTATTCGATAAAATGATCAGTATATGAAACAATAATTCTATCAAATGTTCATATATTAAGTGTTGTTATTGCATCGTTCTCCTTTTATTGGGTCGTATATTGGATAGTAGTGTATTCAACGTTCGCCCAAACATCATCTCTGCCGGTGATTTACCCGTGGCGTTATGAGGAGTGATTCTGTACGTGAATAGGAATTCAATTGTTGTTGAGGCTCGGCGGCAGAGGCAAATCTCGATTTAAACGTCCTGACTAACCGTTCTGCTAGACCATTGGTTCGGGGATGATAAGGTGATGATCTTATGTGTAAAATACCTTGACGTTTACAGTACTCCTTGAATTCCGATGAAGTAAATTGAGGGCCGTTGTCAGAAACTATCATTTCCGGAAGACCAAATGAGCAAAATATGTCATCTAGAACGTTACACAAGTTTGGTGTGGTTATATTTTTCATGGGTTTGATCTCTATCCACTTGGACAAGGCGTCACTTAGAACCAACCAATAAGTGCCTTCAAAAGGTCCGGCAAAATCGATATGTATTCTCTCCCACACCCTTTCTGGAATAGACCAAGAGTATACCGGAAGTTCTGGGTTATGAGGTCTATTTTGCTGGCATCGAATGCATCTCTTAACATCGCCCCTTGACTGCTATACGGCCACATCTCAAAAAAAAAATTTTTTTGGATTATTGCTGATTTGTATTCAGAATTGACTAATTTACGACCTTATTTCGAGAGATATAAGAAAAAGTGTCCTTAAAAGCCTTTTTCCACAAGTGGCCTTATGGATCTGACCAAAAATTGTCAGTTGACTCCCTGCAAGACAGCCACTTTGGAGTTATGGCTGCATAGCATTCATTTATAATCAATTTTTTGAGTTGCGTCCTAAAGGCATAAAGATTATTCGAGTGTTATTCCGATGAATCCCTTTAAATATAAGCGAATTAAAGGGCATTTGATTGTGTCACAACAGTAAATACCTATAGTACTTATTATTTATTTTAATTTATTCGTATAGCATAATACTTTCTTACAGTTTTAGCCGCCTTTTTGTATAAGTTTATTTGTTTTTTTTTATGTTTTCCCATTATGTAGTCATTTATATACAATTATAAGTTATTAATATATTCAAGATCTTTTATCTAATGAATTGCGTCGTTACTGAGGACAAACAAGTCTGCAGGGTCGCCGTTACTGGGATTCTCTCCAACCACATTTGTAGAGGAAGTCTCGGGATCGCCCACTCACAGTTCTGAGCCTGTTGATCTGACACCATTGTTTTCGAGGCAGAATGAAGGCAGGGGGTTTTGGAATTTATACTTGCATCTCTGAGTAAATCGGGTGATTTGAGTTGCAAGTAGGTTAGAATTTGATTGCAGCAGGTCTCGAGCAGTATGGTACGGTGGGTGCCTCGACTTCAACCGATGAGGCGGGTTTGCGAGCTCTGCATGAATGGGCAAATCGGGACGACCCACGACTTTTTGTGCTTCGTGGACCAGTGCCTGATGTCTTCTTAGTTCGGTGCGAGCTATATGACTCAACACAGCCAAACCAGAGGATTACATTTTGATGGTTCCCGATATACATCGCATGGTTTGGTTTAGCTATACGTCTATCCGATGCACATGTGCGCTGTTAAGCCAAGCTGGCGCGCAATACTCTGCCGTGAAGTAAACTTGGCTAAAACCGGTAGCACATCAGCTGTTGCTCCCCAAGTAGTTCCCGCTAGTCTGTGGAGTATTTTATTCCGCGTCTGTAGCTTTTTCCCTAACTAATATGTGGCGCATAGGTGAGACTGCGGTCTAGAGTTACACCCAAGTACTTTGGTGTAGGATTTAATTTCATCGCCGTCTCTCCGAAGCCGATTTTTGGCCCATAATTTGCTTCTTAGTTGCAGAGATGGAATGTCGCAACTTCTGTTTTACTAGCAACGGACTGCAGTCACCATTTTTTAAGTATTTCCCAAGATATTCCAGATCGCGAGTTGTAGGTTGAACAGGAGCAGGGCCAGGACCGATCCCTGCGGTAGTCTATTGTTCAGCTTCCTGACTTTGCTTGGAGTGCTTCAAGGTTCATGATAAATTCCCTTATTGCTGAGCATAGTTAATTAGTCTCACAATCTTTCTACAGGGCACCACGGTCGTGAGCTCGTAGAAAAGTCACTGTCTCCATACGGTATTAAATGCAGCTGAGAGGTCGATAAGGAAGGACTGCCACGGTTTTCTGTTTCCTCTTAAACCCAGCATTTATGTGTGTTGTGAGCTGCATTACCTGATCCACGCAGTTTCGGCTACTAAGGAATCCAGCCTGTTCCACAGGAATTATATTATCGGCAAGAGATTCAATTCGATGTAGATTAACCTCTCCAAACGTTTGTAGACTTCACTAAGTAGAGCAATTGGTCGATAACTCTTTGGGTCGTCGCCTGGCTTAGGTACCTGGTTTCAGTATGGCTATTATTTTGGAGCGGTTGAACTTAGGTGGAATTCTATTATTCGAGACTATGCCAGAATAGAACTGTGAGTAAATTCCGACTCACATAAATTGCTACTCTGAATCGAACCAGTCTTCGTCCAGTATTCCTGAACCTAAAAGTAGAAAATCTGGATGCACTGATTATCGCTTACTGTAATGTTCTTACTGTAACAAAAGTTGATTAATAAAGATATTTTAACTATTTTGGTGGGTGTATTTATATTTTCATGTAACCATTTTCCCATAATTTTCTTGTGCGGTTTTGGACGCATCTCAAAATTTCAACAAAATGTGTCTGCAACACGGCCACAACTCTAAGTACCTGACTTAAAGGCCTTGTATCTTAAAAAATATACATGTTTTATAAAAAAAAAAATTATTCATTAGAAGCAGTATATCATCTTGAGTAAAAAGAGCTAAATCAAAAATAAATTGTCCCAAAACTCAGGGAGTAATCCCCGTTTTACTACCACGCACTACGCTGCCAAAACTTTAACAAGCGATTTCTCGAAAAAATGGTTTTTTGAGATGTGGCCGTATAGCAGGCAGGGGGCGACATGTTCATCAATGGATGGCCACCAAACATAAAAACGAGCCAGGGCCTTCATAGCTGAAATACCTGGATGACCTCTATGAAGGTATGTCAGAACTTTCCGTCGCAGGCTCGTTGGAATTATCATTCTGCCTTGCCACATCATTATTTTATTTTCTATAGAGAGCTCATTCCGCTTCTTGAAAAAATGCTTAATATCGTTTGTATACTGTAACTCTTTCCAGCCAGTTTTAATACATTTTAATATTTCTAGCAGTGTGGCATCTTGTCTAGTTCCCTCTCTCAAAATGTCCTCAGAGAGATGTAAGTCGGACATTCTGTTCTCGAGAAGGCGTGACTCTATCCTGTGCACTGTACGCTCACATTCCGATGGCTGTGTGTCATTGTTGGGTAATCTGGATAAACAGTCTGCCAGTATGTTGTTTTCACCCTTTTGGTACAAGATTTCGTAATTGTAACTTCCAATTATTAGGGCCCACCGCACAAGTTTGTTATTAGCCATCTTTGGGAGGTTTCGTTGTGATCCTAATATGTGTATCAATGGTTTGTGATCAGTCACTAATGTGAATTTAGTTCCGCGTAAATATTGATAAAATTTCTTTATACCGAATAAGATGGCGAGAGCTTCTCGGTCAATAACGGAATATTTGGATTCCGCCGAGCGTAACTTTCTCGAAGCGAAAGCTATGGGGTGTTCAGTATTCCCATTTTTATGATACAATACGGCCCCTACGCCTTTTTCAGAGGCGTCGCAGGTCAAAAAGATAGGTCGATCCTTATCAAATGCAGCTAGCGGTCTTGATGAAGCTATACATTCCTTTGTAGCTTCAAAAACCATCGTTTCATGGTTTGTCCAGCGCCACGGTTGTCTCCCGCTTGTTAATTCATGGAGGTCTGCACATAGCCCGTGTAAATGTGGAATAAAGCGTTCGTAGAAATTGACAAGCCCAAGAAATGATCTCAATTCTTTTGAACAGGTGGGTACGGCGGCTTTGGAAATGGCTTCAAGTTTTTTCTTTGTAGGGCGTATACCATTTTTGTCTATCGTGTGTCCCAGGTACTCTATCTCCTTTTCTAGGAAAGAACACTTCTTTAAATTAACCTTTAGTCCCGCTTTCTGTAGACGGTCAAAAATTAGGCATAGTGTACGTAGATGTTCTTCCATGTTAATTCCAGCTACCGCGATGTCGTCAAAATATACAGCTGTGTTAGGTAAATCACTGAGTAGTTCGTCTAAATAATGTTGAAACACAGATGGCGCTATGGAAATTCCAAACGGCATCCGATTATATCGAAAATAGCCTTTGTGAGTTGCAAGCGTAAGGTATTTTTTTGATTCTGGTGCTATTTCAAATTGTAGGTAGGCATCTTTTAAATCAATTTTAGAAAATAGTTGTCCGCGTGCTCGTTTCTGTCGTAATTGATCAAATAGTGGAACTGGGTGTAAATGTTTTACCAAAACAGGATTTAATGAAATGAAATGAAATAATTTATTCAGTAAGTAGGCCACAGGGGCACTTTTACAAGTCAAATTGTGAATCTACCGGCATTTCGCAAGAGGAGACCGCTGTTGAGAAGAAAGCCGAAAGAAACTCAACAGTAAGTCATTTTTTCGTAAATAATACTTAAAACAATTACATGATACATTTGTAATGTTATAACTAATTACACTGGTACACGTAAAGGAACGTAGGAACATTAAAATAAAATTTTAACGATAAATTTAAAATATTAAATATACCCAGAGATGTATAAAGTCTCTTACATTTGTAATGTTATAACTAATTACACTGGTACACGTAAAGGAACGTAGGAACATTAAAATAAAATTTTAACGATAAATTTAAAATATTAAATATACCCAGAGATGTATAAAGTCTCTGGGTGTCACAACATGCAATAAAATAAAATAACTTAATTAATTTAATTCCACAGAGATGTATAAGGTCTCTAGGCGTCAACGTGAATAATTTACAATAGAAAATAATTATTAAAACTAAATTTCTTAGAGATGTATATGGTCTCTAGGCGTCATAACATGCAATAAAAAAATTTAAAATTATTAAATTTCCTCAGAGATGTATTAAGTCTCTGAGTGTCATACTACACTAAGCTGTTGCTTAGAGATGTATACAGTCTCTAAGAGTTCAATAAGTAAAAATCAACATATAATAACTTCAATCGAGTACAGGATGAAGTTTCTCACGTTTACTTAATTTAACACTAGTATGCGGTTGCTACATATTTAATTTGGCCCTTGCTAGCATGAACAGACCGGACCCCACAAACGGCACCCGTTCACGAGTATGACGCATATCTCAGCCATCGCCTCCCTCAACCATATTATAGGGAAGGCTGCGACCCGATCAACGATATTGTAGTGGTGAATGTCACTGTTGAGCTTGAATTCATGGAGATTTTTCCGCACATACATGATATTCTCAAGAATATATTGAGATGCTACGGTGAGAATGTTTGTTTCCTTGAATTTCTCTCTTAGTGACCTCCTAGTGCATAAATTGCGCGTACAGCTCGTTTTTGTAGCACAAAGATGGTTTGGATGTCCGCCGCTCTTCCGCATAATAAAATTCCATACGACATAACACTATGGAAATAACTGAAATATACAATCTTTGCCGTCTCGACGTTTGTCAGCTGCCTGATTCGCCTAACTGCATAGGCCGCAGAGCTAAGCTTACCTGCAAGAGTGGCTATATGCGCACTCTATTGCAGTTTAGAGTCTAAAGTAACACCCAGGAATACTGTTTTTTCTTCAAATTCCAGTACTTTTTCAGTTTTACCTTGGCACAATTTACTTGTTTCACATTTGGTAATGTAAATTTAATGCACTTAGTTTTCTTGGCATTTAAAAGTAAATTATTTGCAGTAAACCAATCCACAATAGAGGACAGTGCATCATTAATCACATCAAAGTTGTTTTCTTGCCTTTTTACTTTAAAACGAAGAGATGTGTCATCTGCAAATAGTACTATATCATGTTTATCTCGCACAAGGTTTGGTAAATCGTTAATATACACTAGAAAAAGAAAGGGACCCAGAATTGAACCCTGAGGTACCCCCATAGCAACAGCTGACCCAGTCGATTGAGTCCCATTGATATCTACCCGTTGCGTTCTGCCTGAAAGATATGACGAGACAAGGTCAAGGGCATTGTTTTTGACTCCGTAGTGTTCTAGCTTACGTATTAAATTCTCATGATCAACGCAATCAAATGCTTTGGATAGATCACAAAAAACTCCAATAGCATCTTGAGCTTTCTCCCAGGCGTCAAAGATATGTTTAACTAGTACCACGCCAGCGTCAGTGGTAGAGCGACCCTTGTTGAACCCGAATTGATTGCTGTGGAGTAGGTTATTCCGATTGAAATAAGATATAAGTTGATTTAGAATAATCTTCTCAAAAACTTTGCTTAATGCTGGTAGTATTGATATTGGTCTAAAATTTGTGGGGTCCGATTTTGTACCTGATTTGAATAAGGGAATAATTTTGCTATGCTTCATCAAATCAGGAAATACTCCAGTATCAATACATTTATTAAAGATATCAGCTAAATATGGTGCAATAGATTCAACAATTGAATGTAACACTTTCACAGATAGGCCCCACAGATCCTCAGTCTTCTTTAAATTAAGCGATTTAAACGCTTTAATAATAGTGGTAGGGGTTACATAAATGAATTTAAAGGTACATTCTGTTACATTCGTTTTCAATAGTAATTCAGCGACATCGGGCGATGAATTTAAAGACTTTGTTGTCTCTACAGGTATATTGCAGAAGAATTGCTCAAAGTGATGGGCAATTTCAACATCGGAACTTATTACAGTATCGTCGATTCGAAGAGTGTAATGGCGATCTTTTGGTTTCGTTTTCCCAGTTTCATCATAGATTACCTTCCAAATAGTTTTCACTTTATCACTGGAATTTGTGATCTTTTTAGACAAGTAATCAGCTTTAGCGGCGGCTTTAATGTACTTCTGTAGTCTCCACATATTCTAATGTCACCATTTGGTTTGACGACATTGACGGTGGGTGTGGCCCACTCTACTGGTGTAAGGTTGGGGTCTACTTGGTAAATAATATTCTCATCCACAAGACGTGCAATTTCTTTTTCTATATACCTCTTCATTCCGAATTTGATAGGCCGTGCTGGTAGGTGTACAGGTTCTGCTCCTGGTTTTACGTGAATATTGACTTGATAGTTTTCGACTTTTCCGAGTTTGCCGTCAAAAAGTTGCTTGTATTTGTCAAGGACTTGTTGTAATGTTTTTGGTGTCACGTTTTTAATTGAGTAGACAGGTTTAGGAAACGTCATCCCAAATGTTTCGCTCCATTGCAATCCAAAGAGCATCAATTGGGTCTGCGTGCTTCATGACTACTACTGGTACTATTTTCTGCTTCCCTTCGACTTCCACAGTAACGTCCGTGAGGCCCTTTGACTTCAGTTTGTAGTTGCAGTATGCCTTTAGCTTAGGTGCTTTAGTTAGCGCTGGGGACCCTATTTGCCGCCAAAATGTTGTACTGATAATAGAATACGCTGATCCAGGGTCCCAGTCCATTGTATAGCGTCTGCCGTTGATGATGGTGTCTATTCTCTTGCAGTCTCTGTTTTGTGCCGGGACTATATTGCATACCAGCTCGTTGTCACTGTCGTCATCATCCGAAGAAAAGTTCGAGTCTGAAGATGTTTTGTCTGCGGTGTTTGCTACACGTTGTAGTTTGTGTCGAGGTGTTGATGTCTTGGCTCTGTGTTTCATCAGGTACGCTCGACCAGTTTTAATACAGCAACTTTCATAATGCTCCTGTGTGTGGCATTCTTCACATGTATGGTTCTGGGCTGGACAATTAGCCACGTTATGTTTTTCATGCTTGCCGCAGCGAAGACGTTGGCTAGACCGTATTTTCCGTGGGCTAGTATAAGTTTCTGGTCGGCGATTATTGTTGGCTTTGTACTTTTTTGTAATCCGTTTTATACTTGTTGTTGTAGTGTTGGTGTCGTGCTCTGCTTGTTCACGTGACTGTGCGACTGCAAACAATTGAGCAAAGGATACTTCAGTGGTCTGTTTATCATGTGTTTCGGTTAGATCAGGCCACTCTTGCTTTTAATCTGTTTCCAGCTCCACGTGATTCAACCCAGTCGCAAAACGATCACGAAGCTGCCGTTCCAGAAGTGCGTCGTCATACCCGCAATCTATGCTTAAGCCCTTTAATCGGTTAGCATAATGCTCCATAGATTCTGTGTCTTCTCTTACGCAGCCCCAAAACTCCGTAAGTGCGCGGTATCTAGTCTTCTTTACACGGTATAAATCAAGAAGTTTCGTACATATGTCTGTGTATGTACTTGTTTCGAAATTGGGAATAAGGGCTGTTTTTAGTTCCCTAAAGACGTCAGGTGTAATGCAATTAAGAAGTAAGTCTTTCTTTATCTCGTCGTCTTTATTCACGTCGTGTATTGTGCACTTGACTTCGAAGAAGTCTATGTAATCGCTTACCCGAAACTTGTCCGGGTTGTACCGATCCATATTAAACGATTTTAATGTTGCCATTTTGTTACGTGGTTGTTCCTGTGAGTTGGTAGTGCTCGTCACGCTGCCGCCTGTCGACGTGGGGCTCGCTGCCGCATGTGTTGTGGTGGGCGCGAGTGCCACGGTAAGGAGTTTTAAAATTTGTTCCTGTTGCGCCTGTTGAACGCTAAGGAATTGCGCAAATTGTTCGGCGTCGATTTCGTCGCCAATAAAATAAAGTAGCTTTTCAATAATAAACGTGCATTTTATTTAGTAGAAGAAAATTAAGTGACATTAATCAAACATGAAGTATTAGCAAAGTATTTTTAAACAACACCATAAAGTTAGTTCACTAAAGAGTTCACTACAGTTATATCATTCAATAATTATATCAAATGAGCGTTATAGCGACTGAAATTATATCAAAAATTGTTATAGCCATCGTTACGCACCCTATTGGGGCTTGTGCGGCATCGTTTTCGTGTAAAACAGATATCTGCAATTCATTTTTTATGTTATTTAAGTATAGTTTTATATAAAAATTTGGCTATATTGCCGAAAAGGTAAAAATCACAAAAAGTTTTTTTCATTCAGAACGATAAATTTGTTATATATCCTGAATATTAACAATTTAAAAAAATATTACTAAATAGAAATGTTGTGATTTTGACCCTTTCGGCCATACACCCATATTTTTATATAGAACTATACAAAAATAACTTAAAAAATGAATTTCTGACATCTGTTGTACACGAAAACTATACCAGACAAGTCCTAGTAGACTTAACTGATCAGCAATAAAGAAAGAAAAGAGGTGTACTTGGTCCTATTGATTCCGGTCTCCCGCCTCACAGGAGACGAATCTGACTTCCCTCCACATTTGAAAATAATCACCTGAGAACACCCTTTCTGTGGTAGAAATTTCATGCTTGTAACCCGATGCGCACAATTATGTTAGAAAACAGCGGACTAACAACTCTACTATTACATATTCCAACATTTATAACATTTGTTTTTGGGTCCTTATTTTTATAAAGAAAATTTTTGAGGACTCTGCTGTTAAGACATTTTTTTTTATTATTTTATATTCATATCCACGGACACGTATTGCTGAAATGGTGTTGAAAAAAAAAATGGAGCTTTTTATTTAGGTTGCTCAGTATTATGCGCCACAATATGCATAAAAGCATTATGGTGATTAATGATTATGATTTAGGTTGATATGCCCCAAAACTATATGATATTCCCTCCCTAATACCCTCTCCGCAACAATAGATCTCGTAACTAATATAAAAGTTAAAATAGACCAAAAACAAATCGTTCTCGGAATATTCATAGACCTAACGAAAGCGTTTGATACAGTTAGCCATGACATCTTATTAAAAAAGTTGACTAGTTTGGGAATAGTAGATAAAGCATACAATTTACTCAGGAGCTACCTCGAAAATCGTCGACAGGTGGTGAAAATAGGTCAGTACAGAAGCGGCCCTAGATTTGTAACATGTGGCGTTCCACAGGGTTCGATTCTCGGCCCGCTTTTGTCTCTTATCTACATCAACAGTATCCAAGATATAGGGCTCAGCGGAGAACTAACGCTGTATGCTGACGATACAAGTCTTTTTTACAGCGGAACATGCCTCGAAGATATTATGATTACTGTGCAAAAGGACCTAGATCTCTTAAACAAATGGTTTCAATCGAATCTCCTAACTATGAACATAACCAAAACAAACTATGTAATTTTTTCTGCAATTAATAAAAAAATCAACGATTTTTCACCACCCTCTATTAATGGGCAAGTGATTAACCGCAAACCATATGAAAAATATCTTGGCTTGATCATAGATTCCCAACTGACATGGAAACCACACGTAGATAAGGTAAAAGCGAAATTAGCATCTCTTACGGGAGCACTGCGAAATGTTGCACGATGTCTTCCGCATAAAGTTAAATTTATGATATATAACTCTCTTGCTACACCACATATTGATTATTTAATTGAGGTGTGGGGCACTGCTGTCAAAACAAATATAGCAAAAATCCAAATAGCCCAAAACAAATTAATTAAAACCTTATTCCACTACAACTATCGCACATCTACCAAAAAAATCTACTCCGAAACTAAAATAATGAATGTAACACAAACATATATCTATTACACTTGTATACTCATACGAAAAATTCTTGAAAAAAGAATACACACTCAAATTACATTCGCTAAAAAACATCAATTCCAAAGGATAAGACTCCGAAATGCAGATAGTCTGGTATTACATCATCCTAGAACAAACTACGGAAAAAAGAGCTTGGTTTTTGAAGGTGCTCAAGTATATATAAAAAATTACCGAGGGACATTAAAGAAATAAAATCTATAAACAGATACAAAAAATACCTTAAATACCACATAATCAATAATTTAAAACTTTTTTAATAAATATTAGTCCCAATTAGCACCAGAGATTAAAATACACATCTTTTTAATTGTCACATAATTTTATAAATATCACAGTTACTGGCTCCTAGACTTTTATTTTGTACTTAATGTTGTTCTTGTTAAAATTATATTGCATGGTGAGAATAGGGAAACATATTTATTTGCAAACTAACATGAATTATAAATTACAATAAATTAATATCAATTAATACTGTATGTAATTACATGTAACGCAATCAAACATATGTATACTTTGTCACATCTATAAAATAATAATAATAATAATAATAAAACAAAAAGTAAATAAACATGTAAACAAGAAACAATAAAAATAAAATCAACGCATGAATATACAAAAAATTTAGGTACATTAGAATTGTATGCAACTACGCTCAACGTAATGTCGATGCCTACTCCATTTTTGCGCACATCAATGTTCCCTAACTCCTTATCGCGATGCGCTTGGCGACACGCCGCCGCACAGCAACTTAACCATCCTGCATGCCGATTGTCAACTTACCTGCAAAATTGTTATAAAGTGATTACCGTTATGATATTGCACTGTACGTTTAACTAAATTTTTAATTTTAATTTATAATGTTCTCATATAAGTGAATTTGTAATTCTTTTGAGAATAAAGATTCTTTAACCGTATATTCCTTACGTAGCGTACCTAAAAAGTGTAATTAAAAAGTTGAAGGTAAAAATCTTCTACTCGTCTGTACTGTCGGAGATAAAGTATTGTATGTAACGTTGCATGTTCGCTACGCTCACATCGTAACCTATGCCACTCCCTTTTTTGACCCCTTCAACAATCTTCTTTGAACAATTGTTTAGTTGGACAAAGTCTTAAAGTCTGTTACAAACTACAGTACCTATTAGTTAGCCGAGACGTAGACAGACGGAAGCGACTTTGTTTTATACTAAGTATTTAGTGATAAAAAACATCTTGGTAAGTTATGCTTTGATCAGTATTGTACTTATAGAAATATTTACAAATGATTTATGCAAAATATTTCGGAGGACTTTTGCGTTGTATTTCTAAGGGCTCGAAGGGGATTAAAACAAGATAAAAGATTGTATGGATAAATTTGAAATAAAAATAGCACTATAATTGTTGGTTAGGTACTCTTTGGTTAATATTGCCATACTAAGTTTTTATGTCTTAGTTTTTGACAGTTCATTTGCTTGGAAGAGTTATTGTGGTCCGGCTCTATACGCCGCGTGTAGATGTCGTCGAACTGTGCTAAGAGACACTCCTAAAGCTTCAGCGCTTGAGCGTGTGGATGTGGACTGTGTCGCTCTGATTCGTCAGAGTAAGCAGTTGCGCGAGGATTTTCACATCACCAGTCGCGTGATACCTTTGTAACTACGAACTGTTTTTATCTGTAGAAAAGAAAATGATAACATTAGAAAATGTATATTATTATTTTTCATTATATTTTAATTTTATTTTCTAATTAGCTTTAAGCCATTGTACATACAATTATCCTTTCTTTTATATTTATCTATAGTTTTTAGTATTGTAAATATTATTATAATTATATATTATCAGCCGGTCTGGCATAATTGAGACATTAACATAAAATAACTATTATGAAAAATGAAATTAGTAAGAAATATAACAACAATGAATTATTAATATTAAATGTAAGTCTTACCGTTATGCCTATATCTCGTGCTATTTTCTGTATGGGTTGCTCTTGATTATTTATTTATTTAATCTTTATTGCACAAAAGAAAGAACTTAACGTTCAAAAGGCGGTCTTAATGCCATAAGGCATTCTCTAGCAGTCAACCATTGGGCTAAGCAGATAACTTGTGGGCGGTGCAACTAACTTGTTCCGAGGGAACAACAGTGTTAGCCTTCAGAAAAGTAGTTAATAGACCCAAAAAAAAAACCAAAATGGTTCGACTATGGTTGCATTCTATTTTCAGCTGATTTCCGTAACGCGAAATTATTTTGTATATAGCACTGTCAAGAGAGTGTATACCAGAGCTTTATTTTGTAGCAAAGAATCTGTTGTCTTCCAGATCCATCTGAACCACAAGGACCACCACAACCACCACCACCACCACCACCACCAAAATATCAAGGTAAAAAATAATTTGTTCAAGTCAGTGAGCTGTTAACTTTGGGGTTTCTCTCTCTCTCTCTCTCTCTCTCTCTCTCTCTCTCTCTCTCTCTCTCTCTCTCTCTCTCTCTCTCTCTCTCTCTCTCTCTCCCTCATTCACTCTTATGCGGTCGACATTTTAATACTTTCACGGACAGTACCTCGAGAGACGTACATTAGGTTAGTACCCTCGTGTCACGGCACCACATCTGTTTTGACGACGCGGTTGGCGCAGTGGGGCGGCCCTGAGTTCGAATCCCAGCTAGGGCAAATATTTTACTCTGGTTAATATTGCCATACTTTACTTGAGTACTAATTATTTCAGGCACGCTATGCAATTCTGTCTATTGTATTGTAGCTCATTATCGTCCGTCATAAAAGGGAAGCTACCTGCGTAGATAAATATTCCATGCAGCAGATTATCAACTCTAGGGTCTTTGCCAATAGTTAAAATTGCTTTGCATCCCTCGGTACCACAGATTACAAACCTTAGGATAAGTACTATATATATATTTAACTAGCTGTGTTGCCCGCGACTTCGTCCGCGTGGAATCTTATCTTGAACAGTTTACATCTTTATTATATTATTTTCAGATCTAAACAATGTTAAAATTACTTTTTCTTGTTTTGCAAGTTGTATGAGATTTAATTCTAGTGGATTTTGATGTTGGTTTACAGTACCATTCAACAAAAAATAAATAATAATAAATATTGAAGTGCTGCTCCCACACAACAAACGTGTTTTTTTTTTGACATTTAATACAAAATGGTACCGAACTTCGTACGCGAGTTCGACTCGCTCTTGGCCTCTTTTTAGTTTTTTTTCGGCTAAATTGCTCTAATTACGCGGAATTATAATGAAATCAGGTTTCAAGTCCCGCACTCAAAAAAATGTTTGATCTTCAAACAAATTTTCAACCCCTTTTTCACCACCTTCTGGGCTGAATTTTTAAAAACGCCGAATTCACTTTTCTAGTATTCTAATAATATACAAAGTTTCAAGTCCCACGTTCAAAAAAGTGTTTGATCTCAATATAAACTATCAACCCGCTTATTACCGCCTCAGGGGTTGAATTTTCAAAAAGTTTCAAGTTCAGTGCTCAAAAAGATGTTTGATCTTCATACAAAATTTCAACCCCCTTTTCACCACCTTCAGGGCTGAATTTTCAAAAACGCTGAAATTATTTTTCTTGGATTCTAATACTATGCCTTTACACAAAGATTCAAGTCCCGCGCTCACAAAAATACCTACTTGATCTCTATACAAACCTTCAACCCCCAAAAACGGTGAAATTAGTTTTCTTCCATTTTATTTTTAATATCTTTTAACAAAGTTTCAAGTGAAGCTTTAAAAAAACTTGTATCCCATACAACCTTTCATCCCCTTTTTAACCCTCTTAGGGGTTGAATTTTTCAAAATCGCTTCTTATCCGTAGCTCACGTTATAAGTTAACCTACTGTGCAAAAATCAACTCTCTTACATTAGCAGTTTTGGCTGTGCGTTGATGAGTCATTAAGGACTTCTTTTTAGGTGCGTAACGATGGCTATAACAATTTTTGATATAATTTCAGTCGGTATAACGCTCATTTGATATAATTATTGAATGATATAACAACACTTAATATATCAAAATTTGATATATTTATTGTTTCATATACTGATCATTTTATCGAATAACATTTAATATAACATTCTTTAAGTATAATACATATTTCTTCTAATGAATTTATGGTATAACGTTTATTTTATCTAACGTTCAATTAAGCGTACTTAAAATTAATACCAATTTCAAATGTGCACTATCAGCATACCACGCTTTCACACAGGCATGGCTTCGTTACGGCGTCATCTTGTGGGGGGAGAGCGTGGAGTCCCATGGCCTATTCGTCTTACAGAAAAAATGCTTACGTATCCTTATGAATATCCGAAGTCCAAATAGCTGTCGACCTTACTTTATCCAACATAAATTGCTCACATTACCGTCCTTATACCTCATGGAAGTGGGCGTATTTGTTAGGAAACATTTTTACCTCTTCAGACAATATAAAGATGTTAGCAATAGGAATATAAGAAATATAGATAGATTAGTACTGCCAAAACCTAACCTTGCAATATACAAAACAAGTCAATACTACAGATTTATAATAATTTACAACAAAATTCCAAACACAATAAAAGAACACACAAAAGATGTAATTTTCATATATCAATGGAAGAAATTCTTGTTAAAAAAACTTAAACCAAAAGTTCAATTAGAAACGTAGGTTAGGTTAGGTTTAGTGACCGACCGAAACACGATTTTCTGCCGAAACCGAAACCGAAGGTTCGAAACCGTTTGAAACCGAACCTTTTGTAAACGCGATTATGACGTTGGGCAAAATATCAGTCGGCCGTTTTTTCCATATATTATATGCATATTGAATTGAAACATCTCGCTGGCCTAATAGCACAGGGTTCTAGTAGTCCGTAAGCCCGCTCCAAGATTGCCTACGTGATATGACATCACGATAAAATGCATGGCACACGGTCGAAAAAGTTGTGCTGAGCGAGAATCAAACGATTATCGCACAGGAAATTGGCCGGAAGTTTGAGAAAATCCTTCACTTCCGGTCAAAATTTTAGGGGTGTACTTACGTCATGTGACATCATTACGTGACAGATGGCATCATGTAGCCCTTTAATCGTAGATAGTGTAAACATAAGTCTGCCAGTTCTAAAATGGCCGGAAGTGCTTGGCAGACGGGGTCAAAGATGGTCATCGTATACGTTTTCCTACGTTTTGTGGTATCTTGACGAAATTGATTACAAATATTTTAAAGTAATAGTGTCTCTAAAAATAAATAAGTCTGCCAAATGCCAAGCCATATCTGGCCGGAAGTCCTTCAAAAGTGATTTTTTAGGGTTCCGTAGTCAAACTAGGAACCCTTATAGATTTGCCATGTCCGTCGGTTCGTCTCTCTGTCCGCAGCTTGGCTCCGTGACCATTAGTACTAGAAAGCTAGAACTTGGTATGAGTATGTGTATGTATCACGACGACAAAACGGTAAAATAAAAACTCCGCGTCACTCCAACTCAGCCCGGCCGCCTGCAGCTCGGCGTCGACGGTGCGCTGCCACGTGTGCGCCGGTCGGCCCTGTCGTCTGCTCCCGCGCGGCCTCCACGTGAACGCAACCTTGCCGATGTTGTCCTCTGGTCTTCGGAGGGTGTGCCCTATCCACTTCCACTTCCGTTGAGCGATTTCTCGCTTGATCGGGATTTGGTGGCATCGATTCCAAAGATCTTCGTTGCTGATAGTATTCGGCCAGAATATGCGCAGGATGGATCTAAGGGATTTGTTGACGAACACTTGTAACTTGCTCGTCAGACTCTTTGTCTCTTTCCAAGTCTCGCAGCCGAAGAGCAAAACAGACTTCACTATGGAATCGAAGAGGGAAATCTTGATCCGTCGGGTGAGCACGTTCGAATCCCAGACCTGTTTCAGCTGGGCAAAGGCGCCTTTAGCTTTCCTAATCCTCGCGTCGACGACGTCATCGGAACCACCTCTGTGGGTCACGGTGCTGCCGAGATATGTGAACTTTGCGACAGATTCCAGCCGTGTCCCATTGAGTCTTATGGGTCGGTTTTCGCACGACTGAACTCGCATTTCGACGGTCTTCCTAGCGTTTATTCGTAATCCCTTAACTTGAGCTTCCTCTCATAATGAGTCCAGCTTCATTTGAAGATCGGGCAGTGAAGACGAAACCAACACTATGTCGTCTGCGTAGTCGAGGTACTCCAGGTGTGAGCTTTTATTCCATGTTATGCCCCTAGGTGTTTCTGTTACTTTCTGCATGATGTTGTCGAGCAGGACTATGAAGAGCAGCGGCGACAGGAGGCAACCCTGTTTGACTCCTGCACTCATTGGAATTGGTTTCCCTAGAACTTGGTCATGCACTACTTTGCAAAGACTGCCATTATATAGGCACCCATCCTTCACAATAAACGGGCTTAAATCACGAGCTCCTAATCCCGAGGTTTAAATTACGAAGATTTCAAGTTCTATAAAAAGGTCGTAAACGCTATAGTAACTGTAATTACTTATTACCTTCTGGAAGTTATCGATTATACGCGCCAGATTGAGCGGAATGTTTTAATGCAGTATGGCTTTTAACTAATATGTGTAATGTTCGAAGTATAAGGACACCGCGCGGCACTTACGTCATTTTAAAGAGAATTATGAAATTTGTGATAACTCGAAAACGACTCAACCGATTTTATTAAATAAAGTTTTCATTGAAATTACTTATAGGTCATATTTTCATGAATTTTTCTATATTTTTTTTTTGACTCAATGTTAAAAAGTTAGAGGAGGGAGGGGACGCTATTTTTTGGATTTTCGGAGCGAATATTTACAAAACTGCTGACTTTATCAAAAAATAATGTTTGGAGACCCCTATTATCTTCAAAATACCTATTCAACGCCACCCCACACACTAATGTTGGAAAGAAAAATAAATTAACCGCCCCTTTAGGTGTACGATACGAGAGGTACCTACCTACCCGAAAAAAAAATAGTTTTTATGTTATATTTTTATCGTCGTGATACATACACATACTCATACCAAATTTTAGCTTTCTAGTACTACTTGTCACGGTGCCAAGCCGCGGACGGAGAGACGAACCGACGGACATGGCAAATCTATAAGGGTTCCTAGTTTGACTACGGAACCCTAAAAATCACTTTTGAAGGACTTCCGACCAGATATGTCTTGGCACTTGGCAGACTTATTTATTTTTAGAGACACTATTACTTTAAAACATTTGTAATCAATTTCGTCAAGATACCACAAAACGTAGGAAAACGTATCCGATGACCATCTTTGACCCCGTCTGCCAAGCACTTCCAGCCATTTTAGAACTGGCAGACTTATGTTTACACTATCTACGATTAAAGGGCTACATGATGCCATCTGTCACGTAATGATGTCACATGACGTAAGTACACCCCTAAAATATTGACCGGAAGTGAAGGATTTTCTCAAACTTCCGGCCAATTTTCTGTGCGATAATCGTTTGATTCTCGCTCAGCACAACTTTTTCGAACGTGTGCCATGCATTTTATCATGATGTCATATTACGTAGGCAATCTTGGAGCAGGCTTACGGACTATAGGTTTCGCTTTTGTTATATAGTAACATAAGTGACTAGGGTGTTATATTTTCAAACTTTTGATTTTTATGTAACCGCACGCACATAGAACAATTTACCGAAAAGCCCGCTGTGCCAAACTTCAGCTTATTTGAACATTATATTTAGGTCAAGCAAATTAAGCCGAATATGGGCAATCAGGGGAAATAATTCGTGTAGTTTTGAAAATTGGTACAGTTATACCCTATGGTGTCTAGATGAACATACTAAAAGTCCTCGAGGGTGGGGGCTGTGCTAAGGGGGTTTGAAGGTACGTTTTTTCAGATTTTTGCTCATAACTCGAACATTTGTAGAAATAGCATTATTATTACTTAGGACAAAAGTTTTTACATAAAATTTTCTACAAATTTGGTCATATTCATTTTTAGGGTTCCGTACCCAAAGGGTAAAAACGGGACCCTATTACTGAGACTTCGCCGTCCGTCCGTCCGTCCGTCCGTCCGTCCGTCCGTCTGTCACCAGGCTGTATCTCAACAACGGTGATAGCTAGACAGTTGAAATTTTCACAGATGATGTATTTCTATTGCCGCTATAACAACAAATACTAAAAATGAAATAAAATAAATATTTAAGGGGGGCTCCCATACAACAAACTTGTTATAGATTATATATATATATATATATATATATATATATATGTATAGGTACGGAACCCTTCATGCGCGAGTCGGGCTCGCACTTGCCCAATTTTTTACTCTACGACTAATACTTTGGGAGATACAGGGTGTGTAAGTTAACAAAAATATTAAAAAGTAGTTGTTTAAGAAAACGTAGTTTTTTCGTCGTTGTTCATCATAACCCTTGTGTTGTGCAGTTGAGAAATTCCCGTTACCGGCTAATTCTCATTTGGGTTATTCCAAGAAAATTCCCATTGTTCCCGGGAACCACTTAGAATGAATATCATAAAATTTACCTGATGATGGACCCTGGAAGCCCGTCATGGATCGGATCTCAAGATACGTTCAACGTAGACATGTGCGGGTTTCGAATTTCAACTTATCTTGATGAGCAATTAGAGCCGGTATCATAAAATAAACCTGATGATGGATCCTGGAAGCTCGTAATGGATCTCAGGATACGTTCAACGTAGACATGTGCGGTTTTCGTATTTCAACTCACCTTGATGAGCATTTAGATCCGGTGTTATAAAATTTACCTGATGATGGACCCTGGAAGCCCATAATGGATCGGATCTCAAGATACGTTCAACGTAGACATGTGCGGTTTTCGAATTTCAACTTATCTTGATGAGCAATTAGAGCCAATATCATAAAATAAACCTGATGATGGACCCTTGAAACCCGTAATAATTCTCAGGGTACGGATGATTCAGGATGAGTCAAAAATCGAAAACGGTTTTCAAACAGAAATGTCATAACAAATTAAATAAGCTAAATTAGTAAATCTAAATTATGTGAAAACGCAATAATCCGAACGTTGTGGATATATGATCTCGATTCAAAACCCTTATTTAATGTGTTACATCATAATTATCGTGAATTAAGTTTATATCGACGGGACGAATGTCACATGTTTGACAGCTAAGATCTTATCGTAAGTTTGTATGAGAAAATTAAATTCTTGTTGTTCGTATATTTCCTAGCATATTTTCCATTATTCTCACCTTTTAAACCTTCCCTGGACTTTTACGAATATTTCAAGACCAAAATTAGCCAAATCGGTTCAGCCGTTCTCGAGTTTTAAGCAGACTAACGAACAGCAATTCATTTTTATTTATAGAAGATATATATATATATATATAGATAGATATAGATTAGCTTAAAACTAAATAACACAGGAATGGGTCCACCAAGCTCGTATATTCCCTGGAACAATGGGAATTTACTTGGAATATTCCCAAATGGGAATTTACCGGTAACGGGAATTTCTCAATTGCACAATGTTGCAACACGTTCGCGTGTTATGATGAACAACTACGAAATAAGTACGTTTTCTTGAAGGACTATTTTTTGATATTTTTGTTAACGTAAACATTCTGTAGCTCCCAAAGTATTGATCGTAGAGTAAAAATGAATATGACCAAATTTGCAGGGAATTTTATGTAAAAACTTTTGTTCGAAGTAATTATAATACTATTTCTACAAATATTTGAGATATGAGCGAAAATCAGGAAAAAGGTACCTTCAACACAAAGGCGGGTCAGACTATACCAAAGGGTGGGCCGTTTCTGGGACAAAAAAAATTTACACTTTTTTTTTTTTTTTGCTGTTTTTAAGCTGAAATTAGATTGAATCGTTAAGTTTAAACTAAAATAAGCATGTTTTGTAATTTTAACTTTCTTTCTCCGATTAATATTTACCGAGATATTGGGGTTCAAAAATTTTTTTTTTAATTTTCGCCATTTTCAGGCTAAAATTAAATTGAATCTTGTAGATTGTACTAAAATAAGCATATGCTGTTCTTTAAACTTTTTCTCTCAGAGCAATATGTACTGTGATATTGGGGTTCAAATGCATAACGAGTCTCCATGTAGGTAAGCATGCATTTTTAACATGGTCATAAAACAAACCGGTCAGGGTGTAATGGCCGAGATATTGGACCTAAAATTTTGTAGGATTTTAGGACTTAGAAGAACGAGCTTCGTCACGGCGGGCGAGGGCTGCTCTCCCTCCGCGCCTCCGGCTTTTTATATACACTCTAGGGGTAGGGCAGACAAGACCACGTGGAATCGGGGATGACAGCTTCGGTTCTGTGGCAAGTCTTATTTTAGCGTAGCGTGTTTTAGCTAGATTCCGACTTTCGCAGCCTATTATTGTATACATAATATTCCATCATTGAAATATATAGTATATTTGTAACTTTGAGGGTGAATATCTTGGCCATTATTGATTTTAGAGAAAAGTTGTTCCTATAAAACATGCTTATTTTAGCGTAATCTTTACGATAAAACAATAATACCTAAATAGATAGGTGTTATAATGACACCCAACAACCATCGAAATTTTTCTAAATCCCAGCCCCCCCTTTGCTACACCCTAACAAACTTAACCTAACCTACAGTTTTCGATTTTAGACCCATTTTTTGTGTTTTATCAATTTCACGTTACCGATTTTTTTTGTAGGTTTATATTTTTTTTTTTTTTTTTTTTTGTTGTTTTTATTTTTTATCTTGGGACAACTTATAATATAACAAAGATTCAGTTCTGGCGCTTCGCCGACCGCCGCCGCTCCTGAACAACCCTACTATTCCGATCTAACCTATTACCTAACTATATCTACACACTACACAACCTATGCAATGACCTAAACTATTTTAATTAACCTCCTTTTTATTGCCTTGCACCGCGTGGACAATTATGCCGGCACCTGCAGTTGGCCTGCTTAATGCCACGCCGACCAAGTCCTGGGTAAACCCGGTGGATATCGGCGAGTAAGCGGCGGAACCTCGCCGCATCGCTTGGCAAATACCGCAAAACATTCTGGCGGTACATAAACTCTCCCATGTACCATTTAATACGCCTGTTACTGCGGCACGTGCGACAATGGTGTTTCAGTTCCAGCCATTGCCGTTCCACCGTGTTGCTGTGTACTTTGACACGTACTTTGTTTGTCCCAGGAATCGGCTCTCCCAAGCTGATGTTCACTGGTATATCATATCTGTGGTTTTGTTTACAAACTCCACGCTGTGGTTAACTGTGGAATGTCCACGCATGCCCAAACGAAGATGAACGCCAAGATAAGCGCGATGCATATCCGACATTATGAAAGAATTTTCTTTAATATTAGCCGCCATAATTGGATCCAATGTCGCCCTACTTTTGTCGGATATGATCTCCACATGCATCTTTTTTGTTAATCGGCTTATACACCCGAAAGCCCACACTTGTCGTTTAAGCAAACGCCCCCTATGATATTTTCGAGTGTATAAGTGCGTCTCATCCACTTCGACAATGTCATCATCCCCACCAATCATGACGCGATCATGCGCTTCGGCCACTTCACACACTTCTCTAAAGAAGTGGTACATCTGCACGGCAGTTTTCTCCGTAACATTTGCGTCTTTCGCCGCTTGAGAAACTTTATCGCGCCTGAAAAAATGCATCAACAAGCGCAAAGTCGCCTGTATAGATAGATGACTCTTATCGAAAAACGTATTCTTAGTCGGTGACAGGACGACATTACAGCCTTTTTTATAGCACCGATAACGATAACCCAACTTATAAGAATCCCTTTTTTCTTTCGACATATAAGTTTTACATGTCGGGCATTTGGCTTTTGTTGGCAACAAAAGCCAGTCTTCAGCAGCCTTTATGGCTTGCTCCTCCGAAGCAATAGTAGCTGCGTAATTCCAAAGGTTGAAATTACGAGCCAAAATCACCCGTAAAGGCAACATTTTTAAAATCACACCAAACTACAAGAAAACTACAAAATGACTCTAATACCCCACGAAAATACCTACCAAATTTAATACCCCGACACCAAAAAACACTAAAACCCGACAAAGCAAATCTATACAAATACCTAAACCCCGACAAAAGCTAAACTACAAAAAATATTAAAAGTTCAAAGAAAGAATTAAAACCCAACAAAACTAGAACCCAAAAACACTAAGAAAACAAGAATAACCACACAATCACTGAAAATCCGAAGAAATTAGTATGAACATTTCTTTGCAATTCTCGCGCTTACATCACCTCGGTTCGAAAAGTGGTGGGGGGGTTTTGCTGTTGAACACAAAACCGCGCGGGCACACCGCGCGATCGGGCACCGTAGTGTGCGGACGTGTGCTGAGCTCTGATTTTTAATTCAATTTCGGATTTAAAAAAAATTGACAAGAGTGCTATTATGACACATATTTTTTATGATGTTATTGTATAGAATACGCTAAAATAAGCGTGTTTTGTATGGGCAACTTTTTTTAAACTTGATAAATTACCGAAATAATTATTTTTCAATAGCTAATAAAAAGTTGGCGATTCGGTTCTGGCGCTTCGCCGACCGCTGCCGCGGCACGCTCGCTCCGTAGCCCGATACGGGAACAGTTCTGAACTTCAATAAAATACAAGTGCGTGATTTTTTGTAGTCAGTTAGAGTAGATTGAGTACTAATGGGTATCAACATTTTCTAACAGATTTTGAGTGTGCGTTAGGTATAAAAAAAGTTTTTGTAAGTGACCTCTGTAAATCTAAGAAAAAAAAAATCAAGTTAATTTCTTCTGCACTAGGGCATCGCATTTTACAGTTTTAACATTCCGTATTGTTTTCTAACAGATTTGTCGAGGGATTATTTCAGCGCAATACGAAACGAATGAAAAAATTATAAATCCCTGAAAAGATTATACAAGTGACTTTTGGGAACGAAAATGTGTTTAAAACTATGAAATGTAATGACAGTTTTAATTTATAACAGATTCATCAATAGCTTCATTTTATATAAACAATTGAATTTTTAAATCGTTCTCTAGGCCACAAAATTTTACGCAAAATTGTCAAGTCGGCGTAGTGAACTCATTTTCATAAAAGTAATCTATTAACATAGAATTCTAACCAATTCACCCACGGGAACAAATTATATTACTTCATTAGTTGTACGCGACATTTAAATTTGAGCGCGAACGCTTTGCATCAAGTTATGACTGCGCCGAGCGTTAGCGACTAACCCATAGAGCGCGAGGAATGCGTATTTGTGGCCGTCCATGAGAAAAGGGTCCTTATGGCAGTTTCTAGTTACGGAGATATTTGCTGTTTTGTAAAATCCTTCAAAATTATCATTTGTTTGTTTTATGCATTATAGTAAAATACAAAGATAGAGCTGTATTTGTACCTTGGTTTCAGTTGTGTACGTTAATTCTTTCTTTATTAAAACGGAGTTTTAAGTTTAGTAGAAAAGGGTCTTTGTGGGAAATTGCATACAAGAATGACAAAGGTCAATAGATAAACTTGCTTACAACTATTTCTTTGCTAAGTACCTATGGTCATTTTAGATTTTACGTAAAATGTACGTAACATGTAGGTAGGTACTACATTACTAATTATAAAAACGGTATAAACTCACGTAAAAATTGTCAGGAACGGCCCGACATGTTTCGAACTCATTTGGAGCTCTTCATCAGGGGTAGCTATCCGTGCTGTTACGCGACTCAGGCGACTCGTCAGTGGGTCGCGAGTCGCGTAACAGCACGGATAGCTACCCCTGATGAAGAGCTCCAAATGAGTTCGAAACATGTCGGGCCGTTCCTGACAATTTTTACGTGAGTTTATACCGTTTTTATAATTAGTAAAGATGTCTCACGATAGTTTTAATAACATTATAGGTACTACATTTTTCGTCTGACGTCAAAACATCTCTCGGCGCGCGTCGAACGACATGTTATATCTGATTGTTGTTAGTTAATTTAAAATTTAATGCAAAAATAATATGTATAGTCAAGGTCATTAATATGTGTACACTTTTTCACCCAGTCGAATGCGGTCGCCTACAATTTGTAAGCAAACGCATTCGACAAGGCCAAAAAGTGTATACATTATTAATGACCTGGGCATTACTTACTAGCAAATGATTATAATTGGAATGTGTCCCCCCCCCCCCTCGCCCTTATCGCGTCAGATCAGAAATCGCGTGAAGTTATCTTTATTACGTGATTTATGAATAGTTCCTTAGTAGTCACCGACTGTGTAAATTATTCGTTGACGTTAAATGAGAATATCTCCTTACAGATAAAGATTTTGAGTAAATTTATAATAACCTTTTTTCTTCGGTATTCTGTGTTAATACAAGATTAGGAAATAAATAATGTTAATATTGTGCCATATTGGAATTATTAATATGTTTTGTCTGTGATTGGTCATAAGGACCCTTTTCCCAAATGTATAGGAGTCAAATTTACGTAACTTTAATCGTATATAAATAAAAAAATAAAACTTGTAGAACAATAATAACCGTCAATGTAAGTGTAATAGTTTGTCAACTTTTCCTCTAAACGATTTAAACGTTCACTTCTCAAAATCTTCAACCTTAGACCCCGCCACTATATCTCACAGTATTTCGCTGATAAACGCCCTTCCAAACCTTTCAAACAGTATGTTTAATTTCACTTCTGTCACTGAGGACGAGATACGAAAGGTGATTATATCCGTGAAGTCGAACGCGACTGGCCATGATGAAGTAAGCAGAGTAATGATAGTGAGCATCCTGGGAAGTATTGTGCCAATTATTACTTATATTGTCAATTTTTCTATGTGTTCAGGTGATTTTCCCTCCTTATGGCGTAGTGCTTATGTTATTCCTCTTCCAAAAGTCCCCAACCCTACTTTGCTTAAAGAATTCCGCCCCATTTCAATTCTTCCGTTTTTGTCGAAAATCCTAGAAGCCGTTGTGCATAGGCAAGTGTCTGCCTACATCTACTCCAACCAGCTTCTCTCACCACTCCAGTCGGGCTTCCGTCCTGGTCACAGTACATCCACCGCTCTGCTAAAGGTTATTGAAGATGTTAGGCACGGTATTGAATCTTCCCAGCTCACTATTATGGTCCTCATTGACTTCTCTAACGCCTTCAACGCCGTTAATCACGAGCTTCTCCTTGCTGCGCTTCATCGCCTAAATATCTCGTCGTCGGTGGCTCGGTGGCTTGCTTCCTATCTGCGTGATCGTCGCCAGGCTGTACGTGCCAATCGGTCTTACTCTGATTGGTGCGATTTGAGTTCTGGGGTTCCGCAGGGTGGAATTTTGTCACCTTTACTTTTCTCCATATTTATAAATCTCATCACCCCCTACATCAATTGCTCATATCATCTCTATGCTGATGACCTCCAACTATACACCCATGTGGGGCCTGATGATATGAACAGTGCTGTATCCCGTTTAAATATGGATCTCGACCACATTTCATCTTGGTCTAGACTCTTTGGCATTGCTGTCAATCCTTCCAAGTGTCAAGCACTAGTTCTTGGAAGTCCCCGCACACTGGTCACTAGAGATCTGACGCAATTGTCACCAGTCTGTTTCGAGAACATAGTGATCCCTTTTGACGCGCAGGTAAAAGACCTGGGCTTAATAATTGATGGTGGCCTTAGTTGGGAGCCGCAAGTGTCTGAGGTCTGTCGTAGAGTTACATGTACGTTACGATCTCTTTACAGATTTAAACATTTCCTCCCGGTAAGTACAAAGAGACTCCTTATACAGACTTTGGTGCTGCCGGTGATAGATTATGGCGATGTGTGCTACACTAATGTAACCCAAGGACTTTTGGACAGACTAGATCGGCTCCTGAACAACTGTATCCGTTTTATTTTTGGGCTACGCAAATATGATCATGTCTCCGCGTATCGTCGACAGCTGCAGTGGCTTCCGATTCGCGAACGTAGGTCGCTAAGGATTTTGTGTACTCTCTTCTCTATTCTTTATGACCCTGTGGCACCAGATTACCTCAGATCAAAGTTTCAGTTCGTAAGTGCCCGGCCAGGCGGCGAGCTCCGTACCTCCCGTAAACTACTACTCTCTGTTCCTCCCCATCGCTCTGGTGCCATGGGCAATTCGTTCACAGTGCAGGCAATTCATCTCTGGAATGCCCTTCCCCTCTGTATACGTCAAGCTGAGAACAAGCTCTCTTTCAAGCGCTTGGTGCGCAAGCACCTTTTGGAGAATCTTCAAAATTAGGTAAATCTCGTCGTAGTCATTTAACAGCAGGTACCCTATATATATAATCCATATTCATATATATTCATACTCATATATATATATATATATAGTATATATAAATATATATATATTCCCATAATTATGTATTTATCAACGTAACTAGTGTTTTTTTTTTTTTGTTTCGATATTTGCATCGTGTGTATACACGTATTGTTGTACACCCTTCCCGCACCTATAATGTCTCTGTTTGACCTTGTGGTTGACTGGTAGAGAATGCCTCATGGCATTAAGTCCGCCATTTGTACTTTACTTATGTATTTTGTGCAATAAAGTTTAAATAAATAAATAAATAAATAATGATAATTTTGTGATACTCCAGTGGACTGAATAAATATATTTTAGAACTCACTGTACTAAATTTGTTATTGTTATAGGGGAAGATGAAAAGTATAATAATTATCACGTTTTCATTAAAATAAAGATATTTCGTTAATTATGTGATTTTATCTATATCCTAAAATGTAAGTTTAAATATGTCCTACTATATACAATAGTTCAGATTACAACATAATTAAAGACAAAGCTGAAAAACATGTTTTTATTAATTTCATTCTTATAGCGTGTTGCTGTTATCAAAGGCTGTTTTCTCAGGATCTGGACGTCACATTGATGAAACCATGACTGAGTTCCATAGAAAAACCCCTTGAGATACAAAATCAATCATAATCTATGTAACTTCCAATGGGAACATACTTAAAGTTAGTTTCAAACTTCTTTTGACGTTTTCTCAAAAGTGAAATTTTAGCAAGTGTATAATGTTTTTTTTTTTTAAAAGTATGAGACTTAGGGACATGATTCTTTCTGTGTTAAATAGCTTATTTAACATAGATTTAGAACCTGTGCTTAACTCAATACCTGCCATAAGGACCCTTTAGTCATGGACGGTCACATTTAGATCGGCGCGCGGCCGCCATTGTAAAAATGTATGGAGAATTAAAAGCACTTTTTGATAAATCTGGACCCTTAATACCAAACAATAATTGAAATATTTGATGCGGACAAATTGTAATCTAAATATTCATCTTTTTTTTAACTATGAAATAATTGTTAAAGTATAAAAAAAACACTTAACGCCAGATTACGATTTTACAATTTACGTCCAACTTTACTTAGTTGTCTAGGGTGAAATATTAATAATCTTATAATTTTTCCACAGAGAACTTGTTAACACATTCTTCAAAGTGCTAAATATGTAGTTTAGAAATGGATTCAACGACTAGTGTTGACGTTGTCTACATATACTTAACGCCTTAACGGCAACTACTTATTTGTTCACATTTCGCTCGGTGCAGTCTTACTGACACCAAGTCCGGACGGCCTTTTCAGATTTTATATAAAATACAATGCAAAAATTTGACTTTTGTTACTATCATCTTGGTTAAATAAGATATCTTATATTGTATTGTTAATTTTGTGTATTATTGTCCTTCTTTTATTTAGCAACTTTTAGAAGAGTTAACAGTGCGTCTTTTTATTGATCTTACTAAATCAATGATTCATTAACAAAATGAATCGGTTCTTGGAAATATAAAACTAAATTTGACTTTAAGGTTGTTTACAAATATAATCCCATCATGTTAATAAATAGGTTTAAAAAGTTAGTTCTATTCGCATTGCACCGATACAATCTCGAATTATATTCGGGAAAGTAATTCAGAACGTCATATCATTCAAAATTTCAAACGAAAGCTTATTGCCTTAGGTTAAGGCGAGTAGATACGTGGAATGGTGAATAATACATTTTAAAGTCCTAAGGTTTGTATTCTAGCCAATGTAAAATTCTGGTAAAAAATATATGTTACTAGCATTTGCTCGCGGCTTCGCTCCCGTTAAAACCTATCCTACGGGAACAATTTTTTTTTGGGATAAAAAGTAGCCTATTTGTTAAGTCTCTAAAATATCTCTGTTTTAAACTGCACGCATATCCATCCAGCCGTTTTATCGTGAAGAAGAAACAAATATGCACACATATGTCGCTTTCATGATATTAATGGGAAATTTTACTCGCAGTGTGGATAATGCTATCACAAAATAGAAATGTAAAATAAAAGAAGTAAGAAAGAAAAAGATTAAAGATAAACGATGTTATAATAAGTCACCAATAAACATCGAGTGCTTTACTGTCAATGTCAGTTCGTGGATTCGTATTAATTGAAGGACTCGGACTTCCTTCAAAATCATACTCAAACACGAACTGAATTTTCGCGGCCTCTGCAGTTATGTACTATTTATCTCTTCCAGTTTTTTTATCCGTTACCAAATCAAGACATACATTTTGTGACACTTGTAAAAGTAAACAGCACTCGATGCTTTATTAGTGACTATACAATCGTTTTTCTTTTTGTTTGTTTCTTACTTCTTTTATTTTCTTTTTAGGGTTCCGTAGTCAACTAGATTCGCCATGTCCGTCTGTCCGTCGGTCTGTCCGTCCGCGGCTTAGCTCCGTGATCATTAGTACTAGAAAGCTGAAATTTGGCATGAGTATGTGTATGTATCACGCCAACAAAACGGTATAATAAAAAAAAAATTTTTTTCGGTTACCTCTCGAACACCTAAAGTGGGGGTGAATTATTTTTTTAGTTTCAACACTAGTGTATGTGGTGTCGCTAAATAGGTCTTTTAAAAATGATAGGGGTCTCTAAACATTATTTTTTGATAAGGTTAGCAGTTTTGTAAATATTAGTTCCGAAAATATAAAAAATAGCGTCCCCCCCTCTAACTTTTCAACCACGGGTCAAAAAATTATGGTAAATTCATGAAAATAAGGCCTTATAATAAAATAAAATAAATAAAAATCATTTATTTCAGAGCTTGGCTCCGTATAATGTGTTAGTAACATAGAACTTACCCCTAGTGTTAGACAGAGCAATATAAAAACAAAAATACAAAAACTAAAAATAAATTAAAACAAACCAAAGACACAAGACAGAGTGGGAGCGTGGCTCACAAGTCAGTCGTTCCATTCACATGGAGTTGCATTCAATGTGCCTGTATGGGACAGTCCAGCCTGCCAGCCACAACCTTTAGGATGCTGTTGGCACTGCCGCACAACCGTCGCATCATTGAGGCTACTCGCTTGCGTAAAATAGCATGAAAGCCATCAACGCGCGCCTCGGCGAACATTCCTGATGCGCTGCAGTAACGCGGCAGCCCCAACAGCAACCTAAACGCGTAATACTTTGATAAGTACTTTCAATGAAAACTATATTGAACAAAATCGGTCGAGCCGTTTCTATTGTGAAGGATGAGCAACTACGGAACCCTACACTGAGCGTCACCCGAAATGCTCTTCGCCGGTTTTTAATTATTTTTTGATGATAATGACGTTAGGAAACCCGTTTCATATAGAGACTCACGGGAGTTTTCAATGAAAAATACTATTTATAGATATAAAAGATACAACTATATTGTGATAGCAGTATCCGTACTGCGAGTAAAATTTCCCATTAATATTATAAAAGCGACAGTATGTGTCTATGTTTGTTTCTTTTTCACGTTAAAACAGCTGGACGGATATGTATGCAATTTGAAACAGAGATAGTTTATACCCTAACTTAAGAAATAGGCTACTTATTATCTTGGAAAAAATAAAACATCGTTCCCGTAGGATAGTATATACCAGGTTAAGTAACAAATATTTTTATCAAAATTTTACATTGGCTAGATTACAAGCCTTAGGACTTAAAATGTATTATTAACCATTTAATGTATCTACTCGCCTTAACCTAAGGTAATACAGCTCTTTTTGAAATTTTGAATGACATGACGTTCGGAATTACTTACCATTCGGGAATGTATTGGTGCAATATGAATAGAACTAACTTTTCAAACCTATTTATTTAGATGATGGAATAATATTTGTAAACAACCTTAAAGTCAAATGTATATTTTCAAGAACCGATTCATTTTGTTAATTAAGGTTATCTTTCTGAAAGATGAATGTTTACATTACAATCTGTCCACATCAAATATTTCAATTATTGTTTGGTATTAAAGGTCCACATTTATAACAAGTGCTTTTAATTCTCCATACACTTTTACAATAGCGGCCGCGCGCCGATCTAAATACGCATTCCTCGCTCTCTATGGGTTAGTCGCTAACGCTCGGTGCAGCCTTAACTTGATGCAAAGCGTTCGCGCTCAAATTTAAATGTCGCGTACAACTAATGAAGTAATATAATTTGTTCCCGTGGGTGAATTGGTTAGAATTCTATGTTTATAGATTACTTTCATGAAAATGAGTTCACTACGCCGACTTGACAATTTTGTGTAAAATTTTGTGGCCTAGAGAACGATTTAAAAATTCCATTGTTTATATAAAATAAAGCTATTGATTAATCTGTTATAAATTAAAACTGTCATTACTTTCCATAGTTTTAAACACATTTTATTTGCCAAAAGTCACTTGTATAATCTTTTCAGGGAGTGAATTTTTTTTCACTCGTTTCGTATTGTTCTGACATAATTTCTTGACAAGTCTGTTAGAAAATAATATCGAATGTTAAAACAATAAACTGCTATGCCCTAGTGCAGAAGAAATTAACTTGGATAATCTTTTCTAAGAGTTATAAAGGTTGCTTACAAAAACTTTTTTTATACCTAACGCACACTCACGATCCGTTAGACAATGTTCATACCCGTTAGAACTCCATATTACTTTGCTGATAAAAGAAAAAAAACGTACAATGCGAATTATTTTAGTTTAAGGTGTAATTATACCCTTCCCGTATCGGGCTACCGCTCGCCTGGCTCGCGCGATGTGGTCATAACTAACCTAACCCATTAATCTTTTAATCTCGATAATTATCAAACTTAAAAAAAGTTGCCCGTACAAAACACGCTTATTTTAGCTTATTATATACGATAAAATCATAAAAAAATAGTGTCAATATAACATCAGACTAATGAAAATTTTAACCTAAAAAACTTCAATATCTCGGTAAATATTAATCTGAGCCAAAAAATTATACGAACAAAACATGCTTATAGGTTGCGCAATAGTGACGAATTTAAAAGAATGCGTTAATTCTTGAGCATTATTCAAATACGGATTTCACCCTTCGTGGGATATCAAATATTAAACAAAAACTTGTTAGGCGTAGAAAGAAATAACTTACAAGAAATTTAGCCTTAAGTTAAACTTCTAATAATAAATTTATAGAAACTTGCATTGCATACACACACTATAAAAAAAAAAAATATCTTGCGATAGTATGTCAACATCAAGAGCATGAAGTAAGGAAGATATGCAACAGTACAATAGATTAATTACTTATAGCTAAGCTTGTCTACAGCTAACACTTTTTATATCCAGGAAGAGATTTTGATTAAAACGAACAGCTTAAAAAAGATAAAATCAATACATGAGAACTATTGCAAATTATTATTATTATTTTTTTAAAGTGGGTCCCTAAGTTGCGCAATTTCTAAACGTCCTCTTTGAATATTTATTTCTCGGTTTAGACATATTTATTTTTCATAAGAAACATGGTTTCGATTACATGAGAACTCTAGGTAAATCTAGACACGCGGCAGCGTGTCCAGCCAAGTTCACCGCAGGAACTGGCGAGCAGCAGCCGTGTGTTATATTACACGAACCGTTTGGAGCCACTTTTGACCCCCCAATAACTCCAAATCTATTTAACATAAAAAAATGAAATTTGGCTTACGTATTTAAGATCCCTTAGAACAAGTAGATCCCCAAATTTCATTAATTAATTTGTCATTTATTCAACAGTAAATAATGCATAAGACAAAGTATAAAAGTCAAATCCGCAACGCAGGCATCGTCAAAGAGAATACAAAAATCTAATCAGCGACAGGCTTAGTCAAACAATAATATATTATATATTTCATTAATATAGGTTAAATAGTTATTGAGATATTAAAGTCCAAAAAACGGTATTTTTATCACTGACTTGACTCACTGACTAGTAATCAAAAACCTAACCCACTTCCAGGTGACCTAGAAAGGTGAAATTTGGCATCCAGCTTAGTAATTGTGTGTGTATACATATAAAAATCGAAAACAGTGATTTTTTTATGTTTTTTTATTATTATTATTATTGATGGTTGTTGCCTCAGAACTCTGTCATTTATAAACCGATTTGGAAAATTCTTTTTTTGTTTGAAAGATATACTAGAATAGCATATACACTCACACGCACACACTTACACATACATGCACATAAAATCCAATACGTACTAACCGTTTTGGAAAATACTTTGTTTGTTCAAAACTTTCAAAAGATGTACTAGAATAGCACACAGAACTAATTAACAAATAATAATTAAGTAATTTACATATCCCATATCATAATAATTTCTGTACAAAAAGTAATGATATCCCATCAAAAACATAAATGTAAAATGAGAGCCAAGTTCAATATCGCGTGCACTTCGCCGACAAAAGAATTGAGATCTGCAAGGGCGCCAAGTTCTTTGCCCTCAAAATTTTTAGATACAAGGACATGCGACATACTCAATGCATTTATTTTAGTTGGGGTGTAATTCAAGACTTGACTTGGCTAGTTTTAAAATATAAATTTATATTATAAATCATAATCAATCAAATCATTAACCTATTTTCGTGAAGTAGTACGCAAGTTAGTGTACGTCTTGTTACTTATACTGTTAGCTTGATAATGAACTATGACTATGTTACTTTTATAAAATTTAGTTAGTTTGTGAGAACTTCGTAAGAAAGATGCCACGAGCGTTTTTTGACCTACTTATACAACGTTGCATACCTACAATACTTTTTCTACGACTCGACATTTCATAAATAAAATGCAAATAAACAACAAAGAAAATAATTACATGTTGCCGCTCGGAATCAACAAAATTAACAAAAAATAGTCTGATAAACTTTTTTTTTATTGACGGCCATCTGTCAAAAAAATATGAACTTATACATAAAGGTATACGTTCACTATACTAAAAACATCTGTCAAAAAAATATGAACTTATACATAAAGGTAATACGTTCACTATACTAAACATCCATGCACTGACTGAAGATAAAACTTTTTTTTAAGTTGGCAGCAATGCCTTAGTACAATAAGTTTTTATTTTAAATTGCAAATTGTGTGAATGCAGCTGTTTATCTTGTAATCTGTGGCACTAAGTGATGCTTTTTGGCGACATTATAACATCGTTTAGCAGTGTTTTTTTGGACAATAGAGTATAGACTTTTACAGACTTTCATATTTATGTCTTTATATTAGAGTTAGTAACTATATAAATGACAGAAAAAAGTACTGGAATAGAAAAAGTATTTTGTGTAACGTTGAATGGTCGCTACGCTCACATCGTAATCGTAAGCTATGCCGCTCCATTTTTTAACCCCTTCTTACACAACTATTGCATAAAATACTATTGTTGCATTCAGTGAGCTTATGTTTGGGCGTTTTCCAGAAAAAACCCGAATCCCTGTTTCTCCCAGAGCTTGACGTTTTTGGGTTCATCTTACTCGACGTCAAGTTCTGGAAGACACATGGATTCGAGATTTTGTTTGGCAAACGTCCATTTATAGCACGACTATGGTTGCATTCCTTTTTCAACCGTTTTCTATATATAACAATAAATTATTTTTTATATAGTACTGTCTCGAACGTGTATACCTGAGTTTTGTTTTATAGTAATGAATCTGTTGTCTTCTAGGTCCACCCAGAGAACTAGACTATCAATCTCCAACAGCGATACCACCAGAACTACGCTACGACTACGGTAAAAGCCGACCTTTTGACATTTTGAGTTAATCACAGATCACCTCCAGTGGGGGTTGTCTGTGGAGTTAATACTAGTCTGTCCAACAGCGTAAAAGTAAAAAGCAAGAAAACTTGTTATTCAATAACATAAGTCGTAATAAGATGTTATTATTTTCGACCTAAACACAGTTTTATTAAAGTTTTAAATCATTTTTATGCTTATCAAACCATAGATATCTTAACATTTCCAAAGCGTTGTCAAAAGTGAGTAAAATTTTACAACATAAATAATTACATAAATATAAAACAAATCCAATATTATTATTATTCCTGTATGTCGCTCCCGCTCACGGGACAATAGTGTCCCGGACCTTTGGGAGGCGTGCGCGGAGCCGAAGCCAACGCGTAGAGGCCCTTTCGACAATTTAATGAGATGTAATGTGTACATCGAGCGGATGCTGTCCCTATCCGTGTCATGGGACGCACACAGAGACAGCACCCGCTTGGTGCAAGAACTATTTATGGAACTATGGAATCTAAATAAAAATTGGGCTATGGGGATGAAATGGAGGACTGGGTAATTGGGCTATGGATTGAGACAATCGGACGTCTACCAGGAAAAAAGTCTCATGTGTAATAAAACTGGCAGACGATGACTCGCCTCCCGCTAGATGGGCCCCCACAAAATAGCGACACATAAAGTGGCCTAAGGGCAACACCGGTGCGGAAGGCTAAGGGCGGAGAGGTGTAATACTGGGCTTTAAACCGAAGCCAACTAACCCCTTACGTTTCCACATCCACCCCCGAGCCGAAACTCTCGCGACTCCACTCTGCCCGGCCAGTTAAGGCAAGACAGAGGCGGAGGCCCCGACCCATCACCCCCCGTCAGGATCCCCCAGGAGCGCTCAGGTACGTGGGGTCGCTACCCCCCAACAGCTCGCCATAAGCTGCCCTGCGTGACTGATTGCGCTGGTAAAACCAGCGGGCGATGGGGTCGTCACATCCCTACGCCTTTATTATTATTATTATTATTAAGAGCCTATATTGTCCCACTGCTGGGCAAAGGCCTCCCTCTCATTCTTCCATGCGTCCCTGTCCCGAGCAATCTCCCACCAGTCTCGGTGAAAGGCGTCAAGTTCATCTTCAATCCAATATTATTTTAAATAAATTATAATAGTACGTACGTAACAGTAGGTACACGTAATAATTCACTGTTGAAGCTTCTTTAGAGCGTTGTTGATCTCGTATAATAAAAAAATTCGGTTAAGAAGTTAAGAAAATGGCAGACAATGCCATTTTCTTAACGCGTTTTTTTATCCGCGTAACTAGAAAAAATATAGATTTACAATGTTCTGAGATATTCGAATAAAATACTTGATTTTCAGTTACAGTTTACAGTTACTTCCAACGGAATACTAGTTGGCAATTCCCGATTTTCGCAACCCTAGCCTACTATTTTGGACATTCCATTTTCAATTTAATTGATGTAATTAGACATTAAACTTAAATAAATGAATGAATGAATGAAAATGTATTCGTAAACATACACGAACTGGACAACACATTAGAAATAAAATAAAATAAAATAAAATAAAATAAAATAAAATAAAATCCTAGGTGTGTATGCCACGAAAAGGTCACACCTCAGCATAAATGCTGGCCCGTGAACCAGCGCTGGTTTTCCGGTGTAACCTATTGGTGACGCCACGGGGAACCGTACACACACGGCATACGTATTAAGTACATACTATTACGTTAGCTTTTTGTGTATGTGAGAAATCTGTACATATTATTTTTATGGCTTTTTAAACTAACGCCGCCGGATAAACTATACTATACCGGAAAGAGAAGCTGCTTTGACCTAACAATTGCCTTATTTAGACGATTTCTAAGATTCTATCAAAATCCAAAATACCAACAAATCGGGTCTAGTTCTTTTTTATGGACTCAGAAACGTTTTTCAAGACGTGAAAATTTAATGAAACTAAAACTTTGATTATAATTTTAAAAAAACTACAAAAAACCATGCTCTTGAAATTGTTTAAAAAACATGTCTTGTTTGTCCTCTTTCTAATGATGTACAGTAATTCATACAAACCTTACACAACTTCATAAATTCGTCTATTTTGTGCAATAGGGACGCATTCGGCTGATTTAATACTTAATTTGGCGTAATATCATTTCCATCTTCTGTATAATTAAAATTACCACTTTTCTGCACAGAACTGTTCCCATAATTGTAATAAAAAGAGATAGCAAAATCCTTCGTTATAACACATTACACGTTATATCCGCGTCACGTCATAGCGTCCAGGAAGTAAAGCTACATGAAACACGATTTAGTAAAAACTTAACCTGGCTGTACATTATTGTACGGGTTTTTACTTTTTATTTCATAAACTTAATTCACTATACAGCCCATCGTCCATAGGCACCTTATCGAAAATTAATATTAAAAAATGGTTGCCTGTAAAGTCGGTTTTACGGGCGAAGGAAGATTTTACGTGACAACGTCTTATTCTCGGTAGAATATTTATTGATATGAATATTATTAAATTGCACAATAGGAACAATGAATGAAAATAAGAATTGCACAAATTTTAACTATAGAAATATATTTTGTTCCTCTTCCCTCTTCCCTCTTCCCTCTTCCCTCTTCCCTCTTCCCTCTTCCGCCCTCTTCCCTCTTGTTACAGTAATGCTCGATGAATGAAAATAAGAATTGCACAAATTTTAACTATAGAAATATATTTTTCACTTCTCTCGCTCTAAAATTCCGACTTTATGCTGTGCGTAGGCGACATAAAGTCGCTTTTTATGCTCTAGAGCATAAAGTAAAATCGTCGTCGAAGACCAAGGCGATCGGTCCAACAGCCACACGAAAAAGGTTCTTAATAAACAGTAAAAAAAAAAAATACTTCATACAATAAAACCCGTTCCAGACCTTCCGATCCGATCCGATTTATCGGGAGAAACCGGATAATGTGTAGTGTATAAAATCCTAACAATTGCACTACACATTATCCGATTTCTTCCGATAAATCGGATCGGATCGGAAGGTCTGGAACGGGTTTTAACTCTTTATTTTATTTCGTTTTGTTAGTATTCTAAGACCAAGGCAAATATACCAACAGCCAAAGTACACAATAAAACTTCTTGAAATAAACTTGTAACTTTTATGTACTATCATTTATTACTTTTTAAACTATTACTTTAAATATTTCTCATTGCTATTAGAGCAATGAGAAATATTTAAAGTAACTTTAAATTTTAATTAAATTTGTTTTTAAGTATACCTACTTTTATAATTATATGATATGTGTATATATGTTATTTACATGATACAGTTTCATTTCCTCGCAATCGAAGTGAAAAGTAGAGTGTGCAACTCGTCCATAAAACGCATTTTACACTCGACTTTATATTCATCCTCGCTCGCCAGCTCGCTCGGATGGATAAACGTCTCGTGTAAAATGATGCGTTTTATGCACTTGTCGTACAATCTACTATTGTCTCTCTCTCTCATCAGACGTGAGCGGGCGTTACACTTTTTCATGAGTGACTCCGAGCCGCAACCTAATTTAAGACGTTGTCACGTCAAAATTTAAGTCCGCCATCTTGGATTTCAAAATCACAAAATGGACGTCATTTTCGTATCCGGAACCCCGAGGAACCTCGGAGATGACACCCATATCGATTTATAAGAAAAAATTATGTCCGCCATCTTGGATTTCAAAATGGATGTCATTTTCGTAATCGGAACCCCGAGGAAACTTGGAGATGACACCCATATCGATTTTTAAGAAAAAATAATGTCCACCATCTTGGATTTCAAAATGGATGTCATTTTCGTAATCGGAACCCCGAGGAACCTCGGAGATGACACCCATATCGATTTTTAAGAAAAAGTAATGTCCGCCATCTTGGATTTCAAAATGGATGTCATTTTCGTAATCGGAACCCCGAGGAACCTTGGAGATGACACCCATATCGATTTTTAAGAAAAAATAATGTCCACCATCTTGGATTTCAAAATGGATGTCATTTTCGTAATCGGAACCCCGAGGAACCTCGGAGATGACACCCATATCGATTTTTAAGAAAAAATTATGTCCGCCATCTTCCCTCTTCCCTCTTCCCTCTTCCCTCTTCCCTCTTCCCTCTTCCCTCTTCCCTCTTCCCTCTTCCCTCTTCCCTCTTCCCTCTTCCCTCTTCCCTCTTCCCTCTTCCCTCTTCCCTCTTCCCTCTTCCCTCTTCCCTCTTCCCTCTTCCCTCTTCCCTCTTCCCTCTTCCCTCTTCCCTCTTCCCTCTTCCCTCTTCCCTCTTCCCTCTTCCCTCTTCCCTCTTCCCTCTTCCCTCTTCCCTCTTCCCTCTTCCCTCTTCCCTCTTCCCTCTTCCCTCTTCCCTCTTCCCTCTTCCCTCTTCCCTCTTCCCTCTTCCCTCTTCCCTCTTCCGCCCTCTTCCCTCTTGTTACAGTAATGCTCGATGAATGAAAATAAGAATTGCACAAATTTTAACTATAGAAATATATTTTGTCTCTCTCACTCATCAACCGTGAGCGGGCGTTACACTTTTTCATGAGTGACTCCGAGCCACAACCTAATTTAAGACGTTGTCACGTCAAAAATAAACAGTTTTATTGTTTCATAGTTCTTGCGGAAAGAACGAGTATAATCAAATTTAAAAAGTATTATAATATTGTGTCCAAATAAAATTAAATCGAATTTTTTACTTTACCATCTTCTCCGCCTGATAAATATTTTGTAACAAAGGAATTGTTTCCTATTTCACCAAAGTAAATATTTAGTAGTAAATGGTTTCATTATCATGGCCACATTTTATTTAACTCTGAATAAAATGAAGGCGATCGTAATTTATGGCTTGCTCGGTAGCCTTACGGCTGTAACCGACATCGCGTTACTAGGCGGTAGGTAGCGCACTGCCCCAGCGCCTAGCGTACGTGCGCTGGCGTGCACGAGCACTCGAACCAGCGGACGTGTGCCTAGCTTGACAACGACGTTTTTAGGTCAGTCTGTTTGTTATAGGTCATGTAGCTTGATTCTAGGTCGTGTAGTAGACAATGTATTTATCGCGGTGGCCTTCCCCGCCGGCGCGGAGGCGACGATGTGCACGTAGTGTTCCTTTTTTTTCTTTTTCTACGTCGTTCTTGTCGTAGATGGCGTCCTTTGCTACAATATGTGATGAAATGGCGTTAACAATAGGGACAGACAGGCGGAAGCGACTTTGTTTTATACTATTTAGTGATAAAAAACATCTTGGTAAGTTATGCTTTGATCAGTATTGTACTTATAGAAATATTTACAAATGATTTATACAAGATATTTCGGAGGACTTTTGCGTTGTATTGCTAAGGAGGGCTCTAAGGGAATTAAAACAAGATAAAAGATTGTATGGATAAATTTGAAATAAAAATAGTACTAAGATTGTTGGTTACTCTTTAGTTAATATTGCTATACTTACTTAGTTTTTATGTGTTTGACAGTTCATTAGCTTGGAAGAGATTGTGGTCCGGCTCTATACGCCGCGTGTAGATGTCGTCGAACTGTGCTAAGAGACACTCCAAAAGCTTCAGCGCTTGAGCGTGTTGACTGTGTCGCTCTGATTCGTCGGAGTAAGCAGTTGCGCGAGGATTTTCACATCACCAGTCGCGTGATACCTTTGTATCTACGAACTGTTTTTATCTGTAGAAAAACAATAACATTAGAAAATAACTGTTATGAAATGTGAAATTAGTATGAAATATAGCAACAATGAATTATTAATATTAAATGTAAGTCTTACTGTTATGCCCATATCTCGTGCTATTTTCTTTATGGGTTGCTCTTGTTTATTTATTTATTTAATCTTTATTGCACAAAAAAAAATAACTTATCGTTCAAAAGGCGGACTTATTGCCATTTAAGGCATTCTCTACCAGTCAACCATTGGGCTAAGCAGATAACTTGTGGGCGGTGCAACTAACTTTGTTCCCAGAGAACAACAGTTTTAGCCTTCAGAAAAGTTGTTAATAATGTAACGAAAAGAAAACGAAAATTGTTCGACTATGGTTGCATTATATTTTCAGCTGATTTCCATAACGTAATAGTACATTACATCAGAGGCCGGGAAAATGAGGATTTCCGGCCAAGTAGGTATATACGGCCGAGCGAGCGTGCGAGCGAGGCCGGATAGTGATACGAGGCCGGGAATCCGTTTTCACGACGAGGCATGTATAGTGCTTTTCTCAACATTCAATGAAATAAAAAAATATACTTAAAGAATAACACTTAATATTGTTTGTCCGATATTTTCCGAATTTGACCGAATTTTAAAAATCCGATTTCAGATTCTGACTCAGGAGCCCCAAAAATCCCCGGATACCGAATTTCAGCCTCCTAGGACCAATTTGAAATTTTCTCCATACAAATCGTTTTTTTTTTCGATATTTTCCGAATTTGACCGAATTTTTTGGACAAGACTTCAGATTCATATTTTTGAGCCCCGAGAGCCCCCCCGATACCGAATTTGACCGAATTTAAAAAATCCTATTTCAGATTCTGACTCAGGAGCCCCAAAAACCCCCGGATACCGAATTTCAGCCTCCTAGGACCAATTTGAAATTTTCTCCATACAAATCGTTTTTTTTCGACATTTTCCGAATTTGACCGAATTTTCGGACAAGATTTCAGATTCATATTTTTGAGCCCCGAGAGTCCCCGAATCCGAATTTGACCGAATTTTAAAAATCCGATTTCAGATTCTGACTCAGGAGCCCCAAAAACCCCCGGATACCGAATTTCAGCCTCCTAGGACCAATTTGAAATTTTCTCCATACAAATCGTTTTTTTTTCGATATTTTCCGAATTTGACCGAATTTTCGGACAAGATTTCAGATATTTTTGAGCCCCGAGAGCCCCCCGATACCGAGTTTTTACCGCCTAGCACCAATTTGAAATTTTGAAAAAAAAAAGTCGCCATCTTGAAATTTTTTTTCCACAAGTGTCTAACAACCAACCTTTAAAAACAAAACCTGCTTTTTGTCAAATCAGCCAGCTGTGTGAATGACCTTGTTGTTGAAACCAAAAAAAAGTTACTTTGCAGGCCTAGGCCTGAAAAGCAGTATGAAATCCCTTTACAGTCCTCTCGAGTTGTTGCGCCCAAAAACCGATACTTCCGAGCCTATTATAAGGAACGCAAAGACAATATTTCATTGCATGTTTGAGAAAAGTTATTTTTCATCTCTCCTGTTCGGAAAGTATCATTTTCATGAGTAGATAGCCGGGTGGAAAATAGCTTTTCCATCCCTAGGGTGGAAAGTATATTTTTTTTAATTGCCACGGAGTCAAAGGCTATTGCCATCTAGATGCACGTCGTGACCAACTCAATTAGGTACAATCTAGTCGGCCGTGGTAAGTGGCCATTAAAAAAAAATCTCCAAAGGTTAGATATATTTATTTATATCCAATTATTATTAAATATAAATATGTATGTATTATTATATTTATAATACGTACATATAATTCTGTCCCTCATTTTATTGATAGAATCATACATTTATATAAAAAACAAAATTGAAACCATTAGAAGTGTTTTTTTTTTAATATTGGCGGCACGTATATTTTAACTTTTTTTTCTATTAAGAATAATTATAATGAAAGTTTGCAATAGAAAAAGCGGGAACACGAGATTAAATATAAATACCATGTCTTTTATTGATTATTGGTTAAAAATAACATGGACATTAATTTAACTCACTCATGACATGTGAGTGTAGTATGTTATTTTCCTCGCAGTCGAAATGAAAAGTAGAGTGTTTAACTCGGGTGAAATTACCCATTTCACCCTCGAACTATTGGCGCTCTCACTTCGTTCGAGCGCCAGTAATATCTCGGGTGCAATGGGTAACTTTCTACCCTTGGTTAACAATCTACTATTGTTTATAACACTGTCCAGAGAGTGTACGAGTATACTAGAGTTTTATTTTGTAGCGAAGAATCTGTTTACTTCCAGATCCATCTAAACAGCAAACACAAAGACCACAACAATATTTACAAGGACCACAACCATGGCAACAATATCGAGGTAAAAAATAATTTGTTGCAGTCAGTGAGCTGTTAACTTTGGGGTTTCAATCTCTCTCTCTCATTCACTCTTATGCGGTCGAGATTTTAATACTTTCACGGACAGTACCTCGAGAGACGCACATTAGGTTAGTACCCTCGTGTCACGGCACCACATCTGTTTTGACGACGCGGTTGGCGCAGTGGTTAAGCAACTGCCTACTGAGCCGACGGCCCTGGGTTCGAATCCTGGCTAGGGCAAATATTTTACTCCTTGGTTAATATTGCCTTACTTTACTTCTGTACGATACATTTAAGGCACGCTATGCCATTCTGTCATTCGTTCATGGACAGTACCGGTCGGCGATTTTATCGTGGCAAAATTTTCACTGTCTAGTCTACAGTCGAACAGTTCTCATACAGGCAAATGCCTTGTACCGTTTTTGGCATATAACTTTTTTGTACGAGGTTTGTTTGTGCCGCAGCATCTAATTTTCAAAATGGTCCTGTAACAGCTCACAATAGATTTCCCAAATTTCGAAATTTATATACCGAGTGGCAGTTTACTGTTGGTGCGGTGATCTTCACAAGCTGTTTTTTTTGGCCGATTTTAAATTATAAATATAGTCTGGCTAAAATATCTTTGCCCCAGCAATTTTAGATTTTTTATTCTTAATCTTTAAACTAGTATTAGATTATGGCAAAAATATATACTTGGCACGGGTGCAATGCTGATAAATTATGCATGTATTAATACATATAAACCTTTTCTTCTTGAATCATTCTATTATAAAAACCGCATCAAAATTCCGTTGAGTAATTTTAAAGATCTAAGCATACATAGTTGTAGGCATAATAATCGTGAGTGTCGCTCCGGAGACCACACTAAATGTTAGCGGTATTACCCGCCCTGGGAACCGCCAAGGTCAATGATGATTGCACCAACGTGGCCGGGCTTCACCCTGGCCTGCTGCCTCCGCCGGTGCCGATGAGAAGCTGCTCCCCACAGCCTGCCGCTGGTCTATGGGCCACCAAATCCAGAAGCTGCGTCCACGGACCACGCCGCTCTGGATTAAATGCGAGTCTCCACTCGCTTTAATAGTAGAAAGGTTCCGCCCCCGGCACTCCTCGTCGAGTAATAACACCACGGAATTTTACACTCGCGTTTAATTCACAAACTCTACTACTACGATACAATACTGATTGATATGATTAAGATTAACACACGTTCATGGGCGTCGCCAAGGGGGGGCAGGGGGGGGGCAGCTGCCCCCCCCTAGAGATCCAAAAATATGTCCAGTCACGTGACTTGTCTGATGGATCATACTTGCACATCGAAACTCGAATGAATTCAGTAAGTAATAATTCCAATCCATTCCAACTCCTCCACAAAATGGATGTAATTAGGAGACAAGTAGTCTAGTCAGGGGCTAGAGGGAGATCGTTGATGAGATCGCCAGTGTATCGGCTACCGTCAGTAAAGGTCATGAAAAGTGACTCTACGAAACGAGTGGCGACGTGTCTCATCGACAGGTGAGTGACACTTTGTAGAGACTATGTAGAGTGTACCGAAGAAGAAGAATTGTCCATATAATATAACATTGGTACAAAAAAAATAGAACTACTCAAGTGGCGCTGAGCTGAAGACCAGAGTTTGTTCTAAAATTGGTATATTTTACGTTTCCAGCCTCAATATTAACGCCATTTTGAAAAAAGAAAAACAAAACGGAATCGATAAACGTAGACCAGGTCTACTGGGCAGCCTCGAGTCTTTACTCGTCGCGTCCAGCAGATTTTCGGCTCGTTGCAAGATCTCTCGGTCCGTTGCTTCGTGATAATTCTGCACTTGCATCAAAATGTATTGAATTATTGTCTTCCAACTTATGTTATGGTTACGAAAAATTTCGCGCTCGCTGCGCTCGCGCTTTATACTCGTATCTGAGTTGGTTTTGACCCTTCTTCTTAAAAAAATTCGCGCTCGCTGTGCTCGCGCTTTCATCTACTTTTGTTTTGACCCTTCCTCTCAAAAAATTTCGCGCTCGCTGTGCTCGCGCTTTCATCTGGTTTTATTTTGGCTCTTCCTCTCAAAAAATTTCGCGCTCGCTACGCTCGCGTTTTCATCACATTCATGAACCGTATCCCTCCAAAATTTTCGCGCTCGCTTCGCTCGCGATTTACGACTAGCTACGTTTTGCATCGTCCTCCCAAAACTTTTGCGCTCGCGTTTCCATCTCATTTTTAATGACATTTATGACTATAAGCCGAAATACACTTTCTATAAGGTACTTGCGCCAAAGACGGCCCTGTTCCTAAGGTGGCCCACAAAGATAGCCGTACCATATATAGTCCTATGGTACTTACCGAACATGGGGGCGAAATTTTAATTCCTTCAAACTTCCTTAAAATAAAATTTTGAAGTGGGCTATCTTGAACAGGGCTATCTTTGGCGCAAGTACCTTATTTACGTGCTTGGTGAAGCTTCCTATCCTATAGCATGACTTTACAACAATTCCTTTTCCCCACCCTGCATATATGTCAACTTGCCCTGCCCCCCCCTGGACCTTCGGCTGGCGACGCCCTTGCACACGTTCGATTCGATTCCCGAGCTGAGTACAGCTTTTTTTATTTAATTTATGAATGCAGTTTTTCTTTTTAATAAAATCGATGACATGGTTCCTAAGTACAGATCTTCGTATGTCTTATAGTTTCAGACTTTCCCATACAGACCGATCTAAATGGGCCACCCTGTATAGCGCTGTACAGAGAGTGTAGACCAGAGTTTTATTTTGTAGCAAAGAATCTGTTGTCTTCCAGACCCGACCGCCGGAGAACAACAACAAAAACAACAACAAGAACTAGAACAACGGCAACATCAACAACTAGAAAGAGGTAGATATGAGCGCCGCGCCGGCGCGCCGCCTTCGCCGCCAATTCCAGTCGGCGCGCCGCCGCCGAGTGAAATACGCGGCGCGTTGCGATTTGCTTTCTCGCTCGCACTCGTAACATATCCCACCCGCGTCCGCGTTCGTTCGCACGATGATGGCTTCAGTTCAGTCAATTATTTAGCCGAGTGAAGGCGTGTTATTTTTAGGGTTCCGTACCCAAAGGGTAAAAACGGGACCCTATTACTGAGACTTCGCTGTCCGTCCGTCCGTCCGTCTGTCACCAGGCTGTATCTCAAGAACGGTGATAGCTAGACAGTTTAAATTTTCACAGATGATGTATTTCTATTGCCTCTATAACAACAAATACTAAAAATAAAATAAAATAAATATTTAAGGGGGGCTCCCATACAACAAACGGGTTGGTTGCGTTAACTTTGCACCTCATTTGTATGGGGCGCTATACATACCAGGTGCAAACTTAACTTAACCACTTAAGGATGAAAAGCGTTTGTACGGAACCCTCGGTGCGCGAGTCCGACTCGCACTTGCCTAATTTTTTTTTGACCCGCATCGGAAACAATATGGTCAAGTTCGATTGCTATTGATGTTTACAAGACAAAGAAAAATCTTTCCACGAAACACACAAAGCTTTTGCTGGACAGAATGTGGCCAACTATCGGTAAAGCTAAATGGAAAAAGTCCTTCTTTTGTTATCTGTCTTTGTGTTAAGTTAGTATACAATTTTAAAAATATGACTGTTATACAGGATGCTTTGGGGGAATCCAAATAATTTTAAATATGTGTCCTCCGTTCCCTCCCCGATGTCCTCCGACACGGTCGCGCGTTTGCATTGATACAGTCGCGATGCTGTAGCGCGTTAGTAGTGTATTGGCATCGCTTCCGTAGCGCGTTGCAAATGCGACTAACGCGTGTTAGTAGCGATGCTGTCGCGCGTATCGTAAACGCGTAAAAAAATTGCGGCCAGTCGTACAAAATATAATAATTATGCATTACGATTGTCATGTTCCTTGACTAAGTTTTATTTGTCGTAATAATTGATTTAAAACACTCACCATTTTAAGAGATTCATACAGGTATAATATATTTTCTTTTTTTATAACAAGGGAATCGGGTAGTATTATGATACACCACTGGCAACCCAGAAACGGATTGGCAGAACCAACCAACCAATCATAGTGATGACGTCTGTCGCTACGCATCCTCGCACATCTCTTGTGGAAACTACTGATGATGCGTTGCGACGGATGTGTTTTTGTTAACCAATGGACTATCTTATTTTACTTATCCTCGCTCAGCGCAACTGATTCTATTGGTTAACAAAAACACATCCCTCGCTCTCGCTACGCATCCTGGCACTGGTGGAAACGCAGCCTAATAGCGGAATATTTTATAGGAGTATATTTGAAAAAAACCGGCCAAGTGCGAGTCGGACTCGCGCACCGAGGGTTCCGTACAAACATTTTCCATCCCTAAGTGTTTAAGTTAAGTTTGCACCTGGTATGTATAGCGCCCCATATAAATTAGGTGCAAACTTGCAAAGTTAGGTATTAAAAAAAAACTACTTACTAGATCTCGTTCAAAACAATTTTCGTTGGTAGTTTTTATAGTAATGTACATCATATGTTTTTTTTAGATTTTTCATTTTCTTATTTTAGAAGTTAGAGGGGGGGGACCAACTTTTTTCCACTTTGGAAGCGTCTGTCACGCAAACTATTCGGTTTAGAAAAAAAATATTTTAGAAACCTCGATATCATTTTTGAAGACCTATCCATAGATACCCCACACGTATGTGTTTGATGAAAAAAAAATTTTGAGTTTCAGTTCTAAGTATGGGGAGCCCCCAATATTTATTATTATTTTTTTATTTTTGCATCAAAATCTTAATGCGGTTCACAGAATACATCTACCTACCAAGTTTCAACAGTATAGCTCTTATAGTTTCGGAAAAAAATGGCTGTGACATACGGACGGACAGACGGACAGACGGACAGACAGACAGACAGACAGACATGACGAATCTATAAGGGTTCCGTTTTTTGCCATTTGGCTACGGAACCCTAAAAAGTGTCCAGCGGCTTTTTTAGGGTTCCGTAGCCAAATGGCGATGGCAAAAAACGGAACCCTTGTAGATTCGTCATGTCTGTCTGTCTGTCTGTCTGTCCGTCTGTCCGTCTGTCCGTCCGTATGTCACAGCCATTTTTTTCCGAAACTATAAGAGCTATACTGTTGAAACTTGGTAGGTAGATGTATTCTGTGAACCGCATTAAGATTTTGATGCAAAAATAAAAAAATAATAATAAATATTGGGGGCTCCCCATACTTAGAACTGAAACTCAAAAATTTTTTTTTCATCTAACACATACGTGTGGGGTATCTATGGATAGGTCTTCAAAAATGATATCGAGGTTTCTAAAATATTTTTTTTCTAAACCGAATAGTTTGCGTGACAGACGCTTCCAAAGTGGAAAAAAGTTGGTCCCCCCCCCTCTAACTTCTAAAATAAGAAAATGAAAAATCTAAAAAAAACATATGATGTACATTACTATAAAAACTACCAACGAAAATTGTTTTGAACGAGATCTAGTAAGTAGTTTTTTTTTAATACCTAACTTTGCAAGTTTGCACCTAATTTATATGGGGCGCTATACATACCAGGTGCAAACTTAACTTAAACACTTAGGGATGGAAAATGTTTGTACGGAACCCTCGGTGCGCGAGTCCGACTCGCACCGGTCCGACCGGTTTTTTTTTTGTTGCCGATTCACCCTTGGCCTATTATCGTAAGTCGATGTGCTGTGGTGGTAGGCTAAAGCCCCAGCATAAACCTCGGCGTCACCAGGCAAGGTTCGAACGAACCTGCGTTTCCAACGTCTTTCCGGGCCAACACTGGCGTCCCATCTATTGAACCACTGAACTTGATCCGAGAGCCATTGAATTTTTCAACCAGTGGCTTCTTGCATGGCTTAGGGTGGCATCGTAGCACCATCTTCATGATCTGCACCATCGTCTCAAATTACTTATGTTGAAAATCGATAGTAACGATATGCTACGCCCTAATTATTTTAATCAATTAAAAAAAAAATTAATGGCTCTGCAAGTCTCGCATCAGGTTCAGTAGCCAATTCCAGATTTTTTTAGCGGGAAATGGTTACGTGTAATATCTTTGTGCTTAGTGGTTTCAATAATACAATTTTGTTTCACTACAGTCAAACACCGTATTGTCAATATCTGGAAATAATTGACTCAAAATCGCGAAGCGCGAGTAAAGTTTGTCAGCGGCAAGACCCACTTTGGTTTAGTTAGTTTATATTAAAAACAAAAAAAAATAGCAAGTGCGAGTCCGACTCGGGCATGAAGGGTTCCGTACCATAATCTATAACAATAGTTTGTTGTATGGGAACCCCCTTAAATATTTATTTTATTTTATTTTTAGTATTTGTTGTTATAGCGGCTATAGAAATACATCATTTGTGAAAATTTCAACTGTCGTTCTTGAGATACAGCTGGTGACAGACGGACGGACGGACGGACAGCGAAGTCTCAGTAATAGGGTCCCGTTTTTACCCTTTGGGTACGGAACCCTCATTAACAAAAAAAGACCCGAAGCCATTCCAAAATACTTATACTTACTGAAAAGCCAAAAATTTCCCGTTCATGTCCAGAATACATTTGAACCACATTTTGAGGTCGGTGCCAAACAACTCAATTATTACTATGAAAACAGATGCGACGCATGAAGCCTTATTTGGTATTCACGAGTATTTTTGTTCGATAAAGAAGTTTACGTGAGGTTTGGCACCGACTTCATAAGGTGATTCAAATGTAATGAGAGAAAAGTGTACCTCTTTTTGTAGTAGGTTAAAAAATAAGTGTCTGAAATGAGAAAATACAAAAATGAATGCTAACAATACTGTATTAATAGATCTAGGCATAAAATGCGACACAACCCTCCACGAAAAGCCAGCCTGCTTAAACCCGTTTGAGAAAGAGGGGACATGCCAAAACTACCGCCAACCCCAACGGGGCTATCAGCGCGCCGAGCCAACGGACTGTACACCAGCATGTGTCTGTGCCACTGGTTATGCGAGGAATCAGATTGGAGGGACGTGCGTCACTTACGAACAATGTGGTAAGTTAACCAAGTTGCTGGCTGTACTGAATGTTTGTCGGTGGGACTAACAATTTATTTAGATATTACTAACATTGACCTTTGGACAAAAAAGTAGTAATCTTATTTTAATGTGTGACATATCAACACCCAAAGAATATTCCTTCTCATTATTCGAATCTCTTCGATACTTTCCAATCAGATAATCAGATTTTATTCACACCATCTTGGTTTAATAAATATGTTTCATTCTAATTCTATTATAAGCTCGGTGAAGGTCGATGTAGGTCTGGATCTTCTACTAAGAAGCTGCCTTATGCCACATTCGTCCATTCCATTTAAGAGTTTCCGTTTCAAGAGTGTCAAATGCTTTTTTATAATTATAATATAAAATATGACAATAACAATTTGTTTCTTTTCTAAATGCGCATTTATTTCATCGGGCCTGGAGATCTGTATTACAGGTTTTTCAATACCCAGTTCAGACTCCAGTCCCTCACAAAGGATACTTTGTACCACTCAAAGACTACAATGTAACATAGTACCACTTTCATGTTTACCAACTAGTTGTCAAACTGACTTTCATGTTTACCAACTAGTTGTCAAACTGTTTTGTATGTCCTTTGTGAGGTGAAAATAAATGATATTTTTATTTATTATTTTTATTTTATTATCTGTAAATTTAGCTAATAGAGTATGTGTACCTTTACCTTTTTGATGTCCGTGTTGACCACAGACCATTAAGAATGTTGACACTATTATTAAGTAGGTATAGAGTTGCTGCTTTGTGTTGTAGAGTTGTTAGTCCGCTGTTTTCTAACATAATTGTGCGCATCGGGTTACAAGCATGAAATTTCTACCACAGATAGAGTGTTTTCCGGTGATTATTTTCAGATGTGGAGGGAAGTCAGATTCGTCCCCTGTGAGGCGAGAGAGCGGAGTGAATAAGACCAAGTATACCTCTTTTTCTTTCTTTATTGCAGGTCAGTTACGTCTACTAGGACTTGTCTGGTATCGTTTCCGTGTAAAACAGAGATCAGAAATGTGGGGGCACGGTAGTGCCCCCGCCAAGTCGATCCATTTTTATGTTATTTTTGTATAGTTCTCTATAAAAATATGGGTGTATGGCCGAAAAGGTAAAAATCACAACGAGTTTTATTTATTCAGTGAGGTAAATTAGATACATTACGTTACAATTTTCAAATTATTATTATTATTTTATAATGCACATTTAATCTAGTTTCTTAAAATACATGCATGTTGGGCAGTTCTCATACAAACAGAAGCTTAAAATATATGTTTACGTCGGCGTAACCAACGTATACATCTCCAAACGCATCCTATTTCGCTTCATTAAATACATTAAATAATGATTATTTACATGGTTTTATACATAATATTACCATATACGTTCTAGAAAAACAAGTTGATGTAATTAAGACTCGTGATACATTAGCCAAAAAATATTTTGTTCTCGTGATTCACGAGCACACGGGCTAATCTCAACATCAACAATTTATTTAAGTTACTGTTTGTATGAAAAGTTCCCAATATGTATACATTTTTGGAAACTAGATTAAATTTACTATTTTGCTATATTTTTGTTAGTTGTAAATATTCAGGAAATATAACTAATTTATCTCCTTGAATAAAAAAAACTTGTGATTTTTACCATTTCGGCAATACACTCATATTTTTATATGGTACTATAAAGAAATACCATAAAAAATGAATTGCTGATATCTGTTTTACTCGAAAACGTTACCGCACAAGGCCTAATAGTAGCGTTAACTGATCAGTAATAAAAAAAGAAAAAGAGGACTCCTTTGTCCTATTCACCCCGCTTTCCCGCCGCACAGGGGACGAATCTGACTTCTCTCTACATCTTAAAATCATCACCGCAGAATACTCTATCTGTGGTAGAAATTTCGTGGTTGTATCCCGATATACACAATTTCGCGACTTAGCAAAATGTACCAGAGCACGCAGGCTAAGCTTAACATCAAAATTGTTTTCAAGGTACTTTTTGTTTCAGACGTGCCCAATATTTATACATTTTTAAAAACAAGATTAAATTTGCTATTTAGTGATATTTTTTTAATTGTAAATATTCAGGAAATATAACTAATTTTACCGTTCTGAATAAAGAAAAAAATTTGTGATTTTTACCTTTTCGGCAATATACCCAAATTTTTATATCAAACTAGGTATACATAATTAACATAAAAAATGAATTGCTGATATCTGCTTTACATGAAAACGATACCAGACATTCCTTAACTTATCAGTAATAAAAAAAAATAGTAGTACTAGGTCCTGTTCACCCCGCTCTCCCGCCACGCAGGGCACGAATCTGACTTCCCTCCACATCTGAAAAAAAAAATAGTGCGTGGAGGCCCTCCGCGCGGAAGAAGTGAAACTTCGTAATGTGTAAATGAAAATAGGAAGGGGTAGAAATTGTAATTTCAAAAATGAAAACCTAACAATCAATTGATATTCACAAGAGACGTACCTTGACATAACCTTAAATCCGTCGCATTGTCCGTGGGATTGTGGCGTTGAACGTTTAACGCAACAGTGCTTTCCTACCCCGTCCACGGTAGCGTTAAACGTTAAACGTATAACGCAACCTTGTTGGAAGTCGCATTAGAAGTTTCACTTCAAAAATCACCACGGAACGCTCTATCTGTGGTAGAAATTTCATGCTTGTAACCCGATGCGCACAATTTCGCGGCTTAGCAACTCTACTATTTGAAGGTAATTTCCTATTTGATTTACAATGCAATTTTCCTATAGTTTGAAAACATTTTACGATCACGATTGGACGATTTATAGCTTACATAGAAAACTATCGTGAGTCTCAGACATATTAAAATAAGGTGCTTTGGGGTAAAGTCGAAAATGGGGATAAGTCGAAAATCACACATATCTACTAAACTGGGAACAAATTCTACGCTTGCAACGCTTGTCAAAACGCCATGTTTATCTCCTCCCCCGCTTCAGTTCACTTCGCATCGCTAGTCGTGAGGGCACGTGTGTTGCAGTCGATTAAATAAAAGCAGTGCGATTTTTGGATCTTTGCGGGGGTAAATTAGAACTAAAAAGAAATATGATTCTTAAACTCATATTGCATAAAATCCAGCTTTGAAATTACCCCGCGAACTTTCGAAATTACCCCACTCCTTAAGAAATAGTATTCAAAATATTTTTTTTTTTATTCTAATCTGTTTCCAAATCCAAGCAACGTATTGAAACGCTGTGATCACAAAGCGTTGATGAATATATCCAATTTCGTAAAGATCTCATTACTTGGAAGGAATACTTCTTAGGTTCTGACTTACGAGCCCAAACCCTAACATACTCTGCACTCGCCTAAAAATATGTCGAATTTACCCCAAAGCACCTTTTTTAATACCTAACTTTGCAAGTTTGCACCTAATTTATATGGGGCGCTATACATACCAGGTGCAAACTCTTACTTTTAAACGGGTTTACTCACGTCGTAGAAGTCGAATAACGCTCGACATGTTTCAAATCTGAACACTGCGGGCACGCGCCCTGTCCGCGCGGCTGCTCGACGCGGGTGTCACCGGCGGCGGCGCAAAACTACCCTCATCATCACGCACAATGCCTATTGTCGGGTTGCACACAACGCTCACTACGTCATGAGGTCTCGTCCACACTAACCACCGATGTAGTATCCAAAACTGTCCTCCAACTAGGGGGCACTGACCATCCACAATCTCAAAATGATTTAAAACAGACATTTCTCCTCTGCTCTCTCCGTTGAAAATCACGTCAAAAGTATTACTCTCTTCGCTTCCCCTACTTGCTAATGATGCCTTTTCATTCTCTCCCACTTCTCAAACAGATGTAAAAAATAATATTAAAGCTATCAAATCTAAAACCGTTGGATATGATGATATCGGTCGTTAAACCGTCGTATCAGTCTTGGACAGTGCACTCCATGTAATGACCGATATTATCAAATCATTTTGCAGCGGTGAATTCACCTTACTCTGGCGAAAAGTTTTAGTTCTCGAAGATCGCTCATCCATCTGCACTCAACAATTTTAGACCCATATTTATACTCACTTTTATGTCTAAAATCGCTTAAGCCGCTTAAGCGCTCTTAATCAACTTTCGTGTTATATTTTCTCTAACCAGCTCATGCCCTTTCATTCCGGTTTTCGGCCGAGTCATAGCACTTGTTCTGCTTTCCTTAAGGTAACTGAGGATGTCAGACAGGGTATGAAGAATCAATTGGTCACGGTACTAGTTCTGGTAGATTTTTCCAAAGCGTTTAATACCGGTAATCATGACATTCTTCTTGCCCTTCTTGAACATCTCAATGTCAAATCTTCTTCTACCCTTTGATGGTTCTCTGCGTATCTTCGAGGTCGTCAGCAGGCGGTCCGGTTTGACCGGTCCTTATCTCACTGGTGTGACCTTGCCACTGGCGTACCTCAAGGAAGAGTCCTTTCATCACTCTTGTTTTCGACTTTTATAAACTTCATCACCCCTGACTTCCGCTGTTCGTACTATCTCTTCGCTGACGATTTACAACTTTACGACCAGTGTACAGTGGCTGACCTCCAGACTACCATCGACAGGTTAAACTTGGATCTCCTACATATATAACAATGGTCCGAATAGTCTTTGGTTCCCACCAGCTCGCCAGAATTAACCTGGACGCTCTTTCTTAAACCAGTCAGTTGCAACGGCACGCTTATATCCCTTTCAGTTCCAGCGTCAAGGATTTGTGTATTTACTTGAATTGCACACTAAGTCAGAAAGATGCAGGTAGCTGAAATTAGTAGGAAGGTTATTTAAGCGACTTTTTACCTATGAAGACCATATCCTGCTAATTCAGACGTTAATTTTACTTATTATTGACTACCTACTATGTGACTATTTTGTATGTGTATTATCCGGATTGAACCGAGGAGCTTATGAATAAATTGGAGAGACTACTTAATTCTGAACTGCATCATTTAATGAAATGGACCCTTTTCCAGACTATTTTTCGTGTACACTTTATTTATAATCTTATGTTCACGACTGGTTTTCGGCATTTTCTTTGGATAATTTTAAATATTATATTCTATTTTTTATAAAAATGGCAACCGGTCACAGTTAAGCGACCATTACTGCCAAGTCTCATTGCCAATTGCACACGGCGACAAAAAAAAAATTATAAAAAAAAAAAAAAAATATAGGTTGTACGGTGAGTTGAGAAAATAGAGCTTTTTGTAAAGTGATAGCGATTTACAAAAAAAAAACACAGGCTATCGGGCCTTGACCCAGGAAGGGCTATGTATGGTTCAAGATGAATTCTACATTAGCTATTCACTCATTCGTTAGATCACTGAATAATACGCTATCAATACTAGGTACACATTGAACAACAAAAATGAATAAATAACGAACAACGAAACTTAAACGCATGCGGCCATCTTGAGTCACGGACCGGAAACACCTAATTAAAAAATTAGTTCCAGTGAAATTCCGCAATATGGCGCATCCTCATAATTATATTTCTGATCAGGCTTTAAGTTTTATAATTACTTAGTGTTACCACGATAACGCTATTTCAGTTAATATAAGTTAAATATATTTCTTTTTTTTCCAGTGTCTAAATAGTTACGCTGAGCGCCTTATCAGTTATCACACTTGCTATTTGCGAGTGAGTTTTCTATCGCCTTCATACAAAATTCGCTCGCAAATCGCAAGTGTGATAAAGCCCTAATATGTAAACATACCTTGTATAAGATATATTATGATTTTATAAGTAGGGTCAAGAAGCGGATCCCCAAACCACAGCCCAAACGTTTCACGCGACTTTAGAAAACACGCTTTTTTCGTACACAATTGAGGTAATTGTCGTCTTAGACGCTATACGCGCTAATTATCATTCTATCTTGGCTGCAGGCGCTTACAGATTGAAAGTGTTGTCTGTATTCCAGATCAATGCCATCTCAACAGAGAATACTTCACTTGCGACGGCCCGTACTCCGAGAACTGCACCTTCGCCTGTCACTGCCTCCCAGGATATGAGCGAGACATCAACAATGTCTGCGGGCCACCCCCTTCTTCTACGCCACCTCCTGCCCGTTCCAAAAACCAGGGAATATTTTTTAATTAAAGTATTAAAACTAACGTTGCAGTAGCGAATGTAGCGATGAAGTCTTTTAAATATGTATACTATTATAAAAATCTAGATTTGTATTGATAAATAGCGTTAGTATACCACCTACTACTAACGCCATCTATATTATATTTAGTACACGTGTACTTTTTTTATGGTTGGTCTTAGATAAGTATGTAAACCAAGCGTGTGAAACGCCATAATTAGGTAGGTATCCATCGCTGGTTCGCTGAATGGTGTTAAATTGGTGGCGCTACTGTGACGGAATATAGTTAAGTTACTTAGCAATGGTTTGTTTATACATTTTAATAAAAGTCATCGTAAAATAATTATGCGTTTTTCTTAAACCTTACTCCTGTCACCAACAATTTAAAAATTGTCTTCACACAGTTGCTGTGTTTTTTTTGTATTTTTACATGCTTAATATTATCTTGCTACCTAATCTATCGCTCCGCTTAAGCAGTTATTACATTTTACTAGATTAGTCACTGACAAAGTGACGAGAACAATGCGGCGACGACGGAGTGAGACGAAGTTATCTCCATACGTGTCTCACATATTGCGGCATCCCTGTCGTCAGAGACTAATTTAGGAAAGCGTTGCGTTAAGCCGCATTTCTTTTTCATTCAAATATTCTGCCGTTGTAGACCTCCCTCTATAGCCATACCTAATGTAGTGATTCTCTTTGGCCATAATATTAACCCTTAAATGCAATATGATGTTTGTCACGTTCTTTTAGAAATAAAGTTAGTGAAATTGTATGCATTTAAGGGTTAATATGACTGGATAAGAAATTAGTTTATTTGTTATATACTGAACTAAACATTGAATAAAAGTGTGCATTTATGGCCGGTTAACCTTTATTAAAAAATCGACTTACATAGAATTTTATCACAATATTGACCAGATTTATAATTTTTTTCTTTGAATAATCGATTATAATTAATTTTGACTAATTCACATTTTATATAGGTATTCTTAAATAATAATAAACAAGGAAAAGGTTACTTATCTTGTCACCAAGGTTAGGATAGAGGCGGCACGCGTGTTTCAAAAATTCCAATTTTTACATTTGACAACATTTCATATTTTTAACAGGTGGAAATTAATATGGAGATCGATTGAGCTGTGTCGTGTACAAACAAAAACACACGTAACTATACACTCACAGGCCTTAACACGTTGCAATAAGGTTTAAATTCGTTTACAAATGTACAGTTATCAGTGTCTTCGATAGTACACCCTAAAAAAATATTAGTTATTTTTGTATGTCAAGAAATATAAGAAAATACATTTAAATAACCGACATCTACGACAACTATGCCTACAGAATTGCAGTCTTCGATCCTGTTGCCTGTTGTAGTTCTCGATCTATCGGCAAAGTAAAAGGTGTCAATAATGTCAATCTCAACATCATTGTTTAAATAGACACGAGACTAAAGTAACCTATACATTGTGTAACTTAATACATTTATAATAAAATAATTAGTATACTCAGGAAAAATATAAAAATCAGTGATTAAACCCTTTCTAAGCGGAATAGAGAAAAGTAATAAGTAGTATTAAAAGTATGAAACGTTGTCAATTAGCGTCTACATGGATTTTTAAACCATGGTTGACACAAAATGTCCCAATCCTACTTATCACACCAATTTAAGAAAAATTATTTCCATAAAGGCAATTTTTGGCAATAGGTACTGTAAATGACAAATGCTTCAATTTATACTTATAACTAAAGAAGTTTTATACTTATACGATTTAAACGTTACCATAAAATTAGTTAAACTTACTTACTAATAATAACAAATAGGCAGTTGAATAGGAATAATAACATTAACATTTATGTGCCTGAAAATAATTACATATAGTTCATTTCATTTCCAGTGTTTTTTAAATTGACAATTCGGAATAAAATTGGCTGTTCTATTTTTTTAAATATGGCTTCCATCAGGTTAATGATGATTTCGCCAATTTCAAGTTTGCTCGTAGAGCATGCCGTTGTTCGGTGAGGTTTTGCTTTTTGTAAAGTGATAGCGATTTACAAAAAACCACGTGGACTATCGGGCCTTGACCCAGGAAGGGCTATGAACGCTTCAAGTTGAATTCTTCATTAGCTATTCACTCCTACGTTAGATCACTGCACAATACGCTATCAATACTACACATTGAACAACGAAAATGAATAAATAATGAACAACGAAACCTAAGCGCATGCGGCTTGCATGCGGCCATCTTAAGTCACGAACCGGAAGACTAAAATTGGCTGAATGAAAAAATAGTCGATGATTGACATTTGTCAATGTCAAAATTTCAACTGCTTGACACTGACGTGTGTCAGCATTTGATAGGTTTGACAGTAACAAGACCATCGCTTTTTTTTATTAGTTGTCGAAGGCAAAGTTCTCTTCTGCCAAATTTATTGCGATCTGTCAAATGGTCAATAAAAAAAATTGGAAAGTGGTGGCCATGGTAAGGAAAAATCCTGCAGTTTGTAGATCCTTACAGCAAGGACTATTAACAAAAAAAATTATAGAATTCAAAAATTGTACCAACCCAGCAAGTGCAGATGCAGCAAAAACTAAAAAAAAATGCGTCTTCACTATAGTTGAACGAGCATGGTCCATACCCTCTCATCACGAGAGGGGTCCAGCGTCCGACAGCGGGATAAATATATTACAATTGGAAATAATAAAAAAAAAGATATATGAGGGACATTCCGACATGTTTTGGATACGTAGAGAGTTCACCCTCAGGGGCAGGTATCCGTACAGCTTCGCAGCGAATTCGTCTATAGGTATGTCCCTAAGGATGAACTCCATACAAGTTCGAAACACGTCAGGCCGTTTCTGGAACATAACATTTTCAGAATTATATTTAGGAATGTAAGATGAGTTTTATAAAATGATCGGTAATTGAATGATTAATGTAATAAGATATAATTTTGACAGGTACCAGGTACTTATCACCGCTATCGCAATCAATAATTGAAGGAAGAACATTTCCTGTAGTTTTTGGCTTTGGTTCCACAATTCACTTTTAAACATCTTTTTTACATAAATACTTCGGTAATACTAGACTTTTAGGCTTCTTTCTAGTTTTATTTACGAAGCAGTGTAATCGTGGCGCCAACTACTTTTAGCTTCACGATTTCGATTTCATAGGTAAGATAACAATACTGATCATACTCAATTGCTAGCTAGACTTATACTTAAATTATATGTTGTTAGTCGAACAAAATCCAAGCAAATTAAATGTCACGAAAAAATCACGACAGACACGTTGGGCGAGGGAGGGTTATAAGAAGATCTCACGTGTATTTTTCTACTCTTGTTGTTCTCTTCACTTGTTTAGGGGGAGGGGGGGTAACAAAGAACCTCACCGAATATCACCAGGGGGAGGGAAGGGTAAAAAAGTAGCGTGATTTGTGCATAAGCCCTTAAGAGGCCTTATTCCTTTTAAAATGCTGATTGTTTAGACATTTTTCTCTATGATCAAACATGTTTCTTAACATATTATTGATGTTACTACCTAGAACAGGGCTATTGGGATTCATTGAAATGTATTTGAAACCTACACTTTGAATTTTTCATTGATAATCTTTCTTCGAAAAACTACTCGAAATTGACAAAATTCACGTGGAAAATTAGTTTTTTCAACTTATTTTCGAATGTACGCAATGAAAGCATGAAATAGCTACATTACTACCTAGAACTCGGGAAAAAGTATTATTCACATCAAAAAGTTGGTTGAAATTATCAATATATTTGTCATAATATGAAAAAAATGAATTTTAAAAGGAATAAGGCCTCGTAATAGTGTATCTCGAGGTCCTAGTCGTCTCCGAACATCTGGCCCATCATCATCCTGGCCAGCAGCGCGAACTCCATCCGCTGGCGCGCCTTGTGCTGCGCCATCATGGGCAGGTACTCGGCCAGGCGCCAGGCGGCCGCGGTCTTGGCCTCGCGATGCGCGGTGCTGGCCACGTGCGCCTGCACGGACGCCCACGGCGCCTCCAGCTGGTTGCAGTAGCCGCAGTGGTACAGGTTAGGCCGGATCTAAGGGAAATACACGAATAGGCATGTTGACTAATTTTTTTTGAGGATGTCAATCGATTCTATTTTTTATTGTGATCAAATGTCTATATGGGACTGACTACATTTAAACTGCTCTAAAAGTCAGAAATGACCGTGAAAGTTCAACATTCCTACGTATTAGCGCTAAAAACGCTCCATACAAAACGCGTCAGGCATAGGTACCAATAATTGTATGGAAAAATTAAGAAATTTGTCATTTTCACCGTGAAAAAGTGCGTTTAAGTTCATAGTTGCTATACAATTATTGTTTCGTAAAATTATGAGGATGCTGAAAACATTTTCAAATTTTATTTTGGATTAAAAGAAAATATCATAAAATTTGCGTACCTTTGAAGTCACATATTTCAAAAAAAAAAAGTTGTTTTCTTCGTTTCGTGAAATATTTAGCTAATTTTAAACATATAACTACAGTACGCTGTAGAATTCAACATCAGTCAAATAGCCTATTATTTAATTGTTTTTGGTATGGAAGTGATTCGATATTCAGAAAGTAACTGGCGCCCAACGTGTGACTCTTTTATAACAAATTGACGTGAGCGTCAGGATGGCGGGTGTACATCAACGAATGGAGCTGCGGTATACTTCAGGAGTTAGTGCTAGCAATGTGCTAAATGTGCGCCAAAATTGGAGCAATGTGCTCTTTAAACTCCAGAGATATTTAAGAAATAAATGACGCCCGTCAACCTGACGTCAGGTTGGCGAGCGCATTTCCAGTTCTAGCTAATAGCTGGCTACTGAAGGGTGAAAGAACTGCCTAAGGTTAGTGCTCGCAATGTGCTTCTACGTGTATGAAGCACAATCAAATTCAGAGAGCGCTTAAAGAGTAATATGGAATTGAATAAGTATCTATATAGACGCCTGCTTATTTGAAATAGCGATATCACATCTTCATTGCAGGCAGTTCAGGCACACACAAAACATGCAGGGGCTTTACACAAAAAAGTAAATCACTCTTATTCTTTAACCGCTCTCTGAATTTGATTGCGCTTCATACATGTTGAAGCACATTGCGAGCACTAACCTTAGGCAGTTCTTTCACCCTTCAGTCGGCAACCATTAGCTAGAACTGGAAATGCGCCCGTCAACCTGACGTCAGGTTGGCGAGCGCATTTCCAGTTCTAGCTAATAGCTGGCTACTGAAGGGTGAAAGAACTGCCTAAGGTTAGTGCTCGCAATGTGCTTCTACGTGTATGAAGCACAATCAAATTCAGAGAGCGCTTAAAGAGTAATATGGAATTGAATAAGTATCTATATAGACGCCTGCTTATTTGAAATAGCGATATCACATCTTCATTGCAGGCAGTTCAGGCACACACAAAACATGCAGGGGCTTTACACAAAAAAGTAAATCACTCTTATTCTTTAACCGCTCTCTGAATTTGATTGCGCTTCATACATGTTGAAGCACATTGCGAGCACTAACCTTAGGCAGTTCTTTCACCCTTCAGTCGGCAACCATTAGCTAGAACTGGAAATGCGCCCGCCAACCTGACATCAGGTTGGCGGGCATCATTTATTTCTTAAATATCTCTGTAGTTTAAAGAGCACATTGCTCCAATTTGGGCGCACATTTAGCACATTGCTAGCACGAACTCCTGACGTAAACCGCAGCTCCATTCGTTGATGTACACCCGCCATCCTGACGCTCACAAATTGTCGATCTGACCGTTGGTAGTGAGTAAAATGTACTAACTTATCCTCGTAAGGGCTAATGCAGTTTTCGTGTTACTAAAATTAGACCCTTACTGTCATTTTAAGAATGTTTAAAATGGCTTTGGAATTTTTATATTGTTGTGTACAGCGGGCCACAGTGGGCCTTACGAGGTTAACCATGAATTTAATCTACACCAACTAACGCGCTTTTAAGAAAAATCTTAACAGCGCGATGCAGCAGTGGTGCCCTGGCGCCATCTGTTTCTAAAATAGGCTGGGTACAATTTTCGAAAACCATTAATTAATTTTTTCGACATCCTTGCTGTAAGCTTGCTTGATTTTTAAATTGTCAATTTAACAGTTCGCAAAAGTGTTGATTGGATCTTTGCCTTCGAAACCCAACTACTTTGATTGCTAAATCTATTGTACCAAGCCTATAGACTGGACAGATTTTAACAACATTTTGTTACGGGGATAGCTGGACATCCAAAGACGGTTAAAGGATACTTTTTACCTATGTCGAAGAAAAAAATACGCGGACGGAGTTGCATGTTCTAGTTATTCGATAAAAATACGAGTAAGATATTACCTCTCTGATGAATTCCGACTCTTCAGAAGCCGCCACTGGAGCATCGTTCATAATCTTCTCGTGTTTGGGCGTGTTCTTATGCGCATCTATCTGGGAAACTACCAAAGTCATCTCGCAAGCCTGGCATCTCAGCTTAGCACCATTCCTCGTGATCATCAAAAAACTCAGTATATTCACGACATACTTCTCATTTATCACTATGTCTTTTGAGAACATATTTTCGATGGTTATGACACTGTCTACAAAGATATGGGAAGGTACCATAGTCGGCGCTTTGACTGTTGATTTCACTGTTACCTTGGCTACTTTATTTTTGTGGGCCATTCCATTGACATGTTCCCTCATGTTTTTGATGGACGCTGGGATTTTGGATACGCAAACTCGACAGAACGCATTGTTATTATCTTTGGTGTAGGTCAGATTGTGTTGTTTGGCAAAGGTTTCGAGTTCAACTTCTTCGCGGTTAGAAGCTAAAGAGGATGCTCGTGATTCCCTCTCATGTTTTGGTTTGACATCATTCTTGTGTGCTGGAGTTGTGACTGTTGATGATTTCTGCTCGCTGGCTGGGAATGTTTTTACTTCCTTATCTGGCTTGGGCTCTTTGGTTTCTTGTTTCTTCTTATGCTCATCAATGTGATTCTTAATCAGATCGTGATCAAAATCAACGCTCTTAGAGCATTTGCGGCAATATGCAGAGCCGCAAACTAGATCCAACTTGATATCGTTCTTCTGAAATTCATTCGCGGCATCAGCGATTCTGCTTTTATTTTCCTGTGGATCTTCACCATTGGTTTCAGGTTCATTGGTTTGATTCTTCGCAGCTCTTTCTTTGTGCAGTTTCAAAATGGTCTGGTGATGCCGACTTTTGATGTGAGCTCCTACCGCACTATCATCCATGGCCCAATCACAAAGAATGCACCATTGCTTTCCGCAGACATCTCTGGTTATAAAGTCCACGGCTCCTAACGCTTTGCATATGTCTTTATCAGTTTTGCCAAGTGCATCTTTAGGTCCTTTCCCCGAGTTTTTCGGTTCTTCTTTCATCGTCACTTTCTCGGTTTTCTTTGTCTTGTCGTTTACAGATTCTTTTTCATGGGGTTTCTTTGACTTATCGTCTTTAGCTGCCTCTTTTGCAACTGCCTTGTGTTCTGTTTCAGGTTTATTTTCTTTTTCTTGCTTTGCTGCTTTTTTTGTTTCTTTATCTGGAGATTTTTGTGTTGCGTCTTCCTTGACTGTTTCTGGTGTTTCCTGTTTTTCATTTGACTTTGTCTTGGTTGAATCACGACACTGCTCGTACAGTTTTTTGTGCTCGGCGTCTTGGAAATGTACGTCCATTGTATTTACAGCGCAGAATAAATTGCAGGTCAGGCATTGGAACGTTGACTCGTCCACCTAAAATTATTTTACAAAGTAAATAATTTGAATTTTTAAAGCTGGGGCAAAATAGTGCGTGTTACAAGATTAAAGTATACGTGTATCTGTCTGTCTGTGTTATCGTAGCGCTTAAACGCATAACGCGCAACATTTGAATGCGGTTTAGTTATTTAAGAGAGAGAGACATAGATAGAGCGCCTTGTCACACCTCTTCTAGACTAGACTTAACCTGACCTTGCCTGTATATACATTGTGGCTAGAAATCTATCTCACCCTCAGTAAGCACCAGGTTCAAGACGTGATATGCCTCCATCTTATGGAGAGAGAGAGAGAGAGAGAGACCCACACAGGCATAAACTCTCTATTTCTATCTCACACAACATTAGTTTACATTTCTGAAGACGTCGTCCGCGGCAACCTTGACCTCAGTGAGTACCAGGATCAGGGCGTGCCACGTCTCCGTCTTGTGGATATGGAGAGAAGAGAGGGGGAGAGATATACCGCAAAAAAAGAATAACATGAAGGGGGAAAGAGAGAGAGAGAACGAGACACACAGACAGACTGTATTTTGCTCTCTCTGCATGGAGTACAACAAATCGAGAGATAGCAACAGAGAGATAGAGGGAGAGTGAGATAGTGACTCAGAGAGAGAAAAATATAGACAATTCTAATGTAGGTATCTATCTCATAACTTCTCCTACCTCTCCGCGAATCGACTCAATCTTACCTTTCTAAAGACATTGTCCCCGGCAACCTCGACCTCGATGAGCACCAAGTTCAGGGCGTGCCACGTCTCCGTCTTGTGGATCTGCGCGTTGTCGAACTCGGCGTCGCACACGGCGCAAGTGTTGTCTATGAGCCCGTGCCATGCGTTTTCACCGATGAATACGTTTGCAAAAGCTAACACGCCGTTGCCTGGAAGATAGAGTACATTGACTTTAAACCGGTGGCGTAACTTAAAAATGCTGAGCCAAACATAAGTATATGCTAGGAATCTAATTATTTTGGGTCACTAGACCCAAACAGGATCGTAGCCTCCGAGAGCACGCCACTTGTCCCGATCCTGCGCAGTTTCTCGCTAGTTCTCGGCTTGAAGCTTACGCAGATCCACCACCACCATGTTTCCCACCGGTACCTGGGACGACCGACCGGTTGGTCGCCTCAAGTATGCTCTTTTTGTCACGCGATCCTCTACCATTCTTTACAGTTGACCGAGCCAACGAAGGTAGGAATAATGGCTCGAATCCGGAACGGGTTGATGTAGCTTGGAAGGCGGAAAAAAAACAGAGTGGTAGTGGTAACCCCAACTCTACACGGAGACGCGGCAGATCTCGTGGGCGATGGCGGGACGACTTGGACTTATTTTTGAAGTACTGGCCAGATACAGCTCTAAATCACGGTACATGGATGCCCAGCAGTGGGAACTAAATTCCCATAATATGTATGCGAATTTAGTTACCCACTGCTGGGCAGAGCTAAGAACAAAGGATGATCAAATACTCTAAAATAATTAATCCGATGTAATCGGTTCCTAAGGATGCTTCACCACTGCATAAGACTAGCTAATGATTATATATATGTTTGATAATTATTTTGTATTGTTTATTATTTACTTAGTATAGAAACCATAAACATTTCTAAGGATTTCGATTATTATATTTTATGTTGTACTTATTATGACGTTTATAAATAGATAATCTCCGGGAAAGTTGATACTTAAAATTCTATATTGTCTACGAATTAATTTTAACATAATTTTAATACAAGTACAATTTTTGACAAAATGACTTACTGTCGAGTTTCTTTCGGCTTTCATCTCAAGAGCGGTTTCCTTTTGTGGAATGCCGGTTAGATTCAGATACGGACTTGTAAAAGTGCCCTTGTGGCCAGTACTTACAGAATAAACTTTTTGATTTTGATGTGATTTGAATAGCCTAAAGTAACTGCTAAGTGGGTGAATCAACTTTTTGTGTTGTTTACTCTGTCCCCGTTGTCCAAGTGACATCTTCATACTGTTTCATAGAAAATGCTTAGGTTGTCCAAGGGAGAAATTTTGCGTAAGGTGAGTCGGGGCTATTGTAGCTATGGGGTTATTGTATCTTCTTACCATTATAATGGTCTGTGACCCTTAAAATGGTCTGTGTATATATAGGATTGTGTATATATACCATTGGTCTGTGTATCCTATATATACACAGACCATTATAACGGTCACAGACCATTATAATGGTAGTAAGATACAATAACCCCATAGCTACAATAGCCCCGACTCACCTTAACCATAACCATAGCAACAAGGTGGACTTAAAAGTTGATTCGCCCAAGTACACCTATGTGGATAAAGGCGTCCCCTCAAGGGATCTCTGTAATGGACAGAGGGCTGACAAGATATCTTGAAGTGGGACGGCGTGGAAACCGCGTTCGTGGTCGCCGAATGGGAAAATGCTTACCCTCTCTCCTCAAGGGTCGGCTAGACTTATTCTCGACGTGTTTGGCCTCCGCCACGTGGGGCCCCACCTTGGCGGCAGTTCTCATGAAGAGGTTGCAGTATTCGCAGAAATATCCTTTCTTCACCTGATAAAAATAAAGTTACAGATATTTCCTCGTGTCCTAAACTCTGTATAACTTAAATTGAAGGTTGGATAAATACCTATTGACAACAATTAAAATTTTCAAATAGTCTTAACCCAAATATCTGATTTTTATTTATTTCTTTACCGTAGACGGATAAAAAGTATTTCATAACCATTTTTGGATGTCCAGTTATCCCTATACCAAAATTGGTTAAAATTTGTCCATCCGTTTTGACGTGATGCAAGGACAAAGGAAATTATGAAAACAGATGGCGCCAGGTTGGCACAACGCCGCGCGCTCATACAAAACAAATGATGATCCTGCATCACGCTATTAAGATTTTACTGAAATCATGAAATCTCACTAGAAAACAGTTTTTAATCCGATAATAGTCCGCCTGCATTTTTTCTGCTTTGCCCTAAGGTTGACTGGTAGAGAATGCCCCATGGCATTAAGCATGGCATACATTTTAAATAAATAAATAGTTATAGGATACCTACTATTTATACCCATCTACGGTAAAGAAAAAAAATACGCAACCGAAATTGGGGGAACCTCCTAGTTTTAAAACAGTTAGAATTAACAGTAGGTATATAAAAGATGAAATACCTTTCTAACACAATCTTCCTTATACTTGTCCAGAAAGCTGGTGGCATCCAAGTTCTTCTTGTGAATGGGCTTGATGATGTGCGAGATGGCATCCTCGTCGCTCCTGAGTTGAGTCTCGCAAGCCAGGCAGTAGAAGTCCACACACCCGGATAATATGGAGTTTTTACTGAACACCGAAGACATCTTGAACTGTTGGACAAATAAAAACATTTATATACAACCAATGCTACAACGATCAAATTTCAAAGAAAAATTGAAATCTGTAACCTGGTGGAAGAGCCCGGGAGTCAACCCGGTACCTCTGGATTACCGGTCCAACGTTTCAACCACTCCACCACCCTAACGCCAGGATACCTTCTAATTTTTCCTTATACTTTGTGTGTTGATCTTTGCATTGTTTAATTAAAAGGCTTTATACCTTAGCTTTATATAAAACACAAACTGAATCACTGTTCTATCACAGCTAGTCTGGAGCCAGCTAGAAAGAAAGATGTTAATTCCATAAAAGCACCCACAGACAAAACTTCCAATGAGTCCATCCCATCTAGCACAACTTGGCTTCGTGACTCTTGTCGCGTGACATAGCATCACCCGTCACTCTCTCACGGTACAGTGAAGATAGAGACAGGTAACATATCTCGCGCGGGAAAGAGTCGCGTGTCACGGTTGTGCTAGAGGTGCAGCAATGTGTGCGTTAAGAGAAAAGTCTGACTCAACATGGTGTTGCTATGTGCAAGCAAAGCAAATTGCAACTCTGTTATTCTGAGGGCTTTGCTCATTTAAAGAAGGCAATGCTATAAAACATAAATTTGCAATTGGTTTAATTACAGAAACCTTTTGATATGGACCAATCAAATGAGATTATTTGAATAAAACAATTTAAAAAGAATTATATTGGTGTGTTAATTATTGGATCCGTCCCAACTTTTCGGCAACTTACAGTTACCGTTTAACCCCTGTTGTTGATATAATCCATTTAAATTGTTTAAGGGTCGATTGCAAAAAAATTGTACCAAGTTATAAGCTTAAGTTAACACTTTTGCAACCAGACAAAAAAGTAAGACATATCCCAGAAACCGGCCATGCCGACTTTTATAGCATCAACCCCGGCTACCGGGTTGGCCGGCATCTGAAAAAGTTTACGAGCGCCCGGCCTCCGGGTTGTTGGTGTCGAAAGTGTTAACAAAAAATCACGATCGCTTCCTTTGTGTGACGAAAGTTAGTCATACAAAATGTATGGGTACCCGTACACGTTTTTTTCAATCGACCCTTATTTTAAAAGTGTGACAGTAGCTGCAACTGAATTAAATTAGATTAGTTTTACAAGTAAGATTGTGCAAATGCCAGGATCCTGGCCAGTTTTTTATATTTTCAGTCTGGCTTATAAGAGTAAATTTAGCTTACTCAGCTCTCCTCAAAATTTGTACCGCAATTCATAGTTTTATAAGGATCTGTGACTAAATTTAGTACACCAGTTACCTCGAAGTGGTTCAAATACAAACCTTACCATTAATTATTACCACATTATCTTACTAAGATCAAATGTAATCATTATCTAATTTAAAGTATTAAAAACTGGTGTAGTTTCTAATTTCAACAGAAACACACTTCCACATAACATTCCAAACTAACATGAGAACAAAAGTAACAGAAACATTGAACTGCTAATTAAACACAATTATTTGTAGAATGTGAATACATTAACTAATGACTTTAGTTTTACTTCTGATAAACCACAACTCGATTTTGAACCAAGCATTTAACTAATTTTACTGACTCAACATTTTATACTTGTTTGCTAATGGCAATTTATACATTGATATGTATTACGCTGACATTTTAGAGGGCTAAATACATCTAGCTGCATCTCTTTTGTTTTAATCTTACACAAAAGAGATGGCTGATAAATGTTTGGTAAATAAATATGGATAAGTGAAATGCCAAGCAAAATTAATTAATTGAAAACCTTCTCTAATACTTTGCAATAAAGACCATGGTCAATAGTGTTTGAACAGGATATTGTGCAAACTGAAACTTTAGCCTAACTTATAATTATGTGATGACATTGTAGATATAAAATTGTTTTAAAGAACAAAGTCCATTCCATGCTTATATAGTGCCATCACAATTACTCCTAATAATAAATCGAGAGGTACAAAAATATCTAATAAAGCACTTTGCAGCGCCTATACATGGGATGGAAGTTAGAAAACAATGCTCACATCTATACTTGTAATTACATTCCAGAACATCAATGCCAACTCACCACACCTATGCAGAAAGTGACCAGTGCACTTTTTTTGACTCAAGTCTTATCAATGATATACATACATGATAGACTTTGTTCGCTGCAAAACTACGGTCAACTTTAGGTAAGAGTTGCAACTGCCAACCTTCACAAAGGAAGAGTTTTGGCTGAAGGTGGGTGTCACATTGCTGTGATTCTGTGGGTAGCTACCTGACATCACACACAGACTCACATCCAGGGTCAGCACTTCATTAATCTGGTACTGGTTGGGAGCAAGTCATTATAAATGGATGGTAAGGACAGTATGAAGTAACCTATTTACCATTTTTGGCTCCCCCTTTGCGACGCCCACGTCTGGTTCTATTCACAAAGTTTACACTTCCTGTATCATTGTACACAGCTAGTGGTATTTATGAAAAGATACATTATACAATATGGTGGAACATCTGCTAGGCAACAATGCTGTCGTGAAACTTATCAGAAGATAATAAGTAATAACAAAAGATAATGAAAGCAGATTTTTTTTACACATTAAAAAGATTACAACGTTACTTACTTCAGTTCAACAGACTGCTCGGCAAAAACTGGTTGAATTTCACTAATTATTCTGAAATAGGTCTCGTTACTGCGATATATGCAATTATGAAGCCTCTGGGACAAACGATTTGAAATGCACCACTCCGCCTCCACCATGAAACAATGTAATTTTTGTATCGGGCGAGAATGATGTAGGATTCCCCTTTGAGGAATTCGTTTTTTTGACAGGCTAACACTGGCTTTACTATAAACAATCATTAAGTTTTAACCTATTTTCATATATTTTTACATAGTACCAATGGCGAATATTACTTCTAAGTTATTAGTGATTTTCGAAAAAACGATTCTCTTTAATTTAGATTTAAACAAAAGGGTATTTTGAAATGGCAATGACAGCATCCGTTTAATTAATGTTGGCATCCTAATGAATTTGTGACCGCATTTTAAATTTATTTCGTTTTTAGTCTAACGTTCATAGGATTAAAACAAATTAGATTTTATTGAATAACACTGAGCTAATGGTTGTTAAATATAGTTAGTTGTATTGTAACACACTATGTAATGCAAGTTCTTCTGAACTTCCCCACAATATATTTATTTAATAACAGGTAGCAACACTACCACAGGTAAAAAAATAAGTACGTATGTGATACTCACGTACAATAATAAATGAGCACTTTTAAGTGAATATCATGGTAACCAACCTAAGAATAAATAGCCAACCTCTCTGCACAAAATCCGTTTGACGTTTTATTTTGACGCAAGCAAATGTTGTGAAGTAAGCTGAGTGCGTCGCGTAAGTCGCATTCAGCGTTGCCAGATGGTTACATTTGTTACATTTTTCGTAACTTTTGACCCTCTCTCGTAACATGTAAGTAACTTTTGATTTCTGGGGAATTTTCGTAACTTTTCAGTAGGTTTTGTTAAAAATACTAAAGTGGGAACATTAATTTAGATTCTGAATCCAAATAACATGTACTATCGGGCAAATATATAACATGTGTACCACTGAAAAAAAACTTATGAAAATTATCGATATGTAAAAAATAATCGATAATGTGTTTCATTTTTTTCTCAAATAAGTACCTTTAATGTAATAATCCAGTATACATTCGGAATCAACTTACGAAGCCCTTTCATTAGATATGCCATAATGTCAATTTTTAAATCCATAAATTTGTATTTACATACATATATAGCAAAAAGAAGCAAACAAATTTTTGTAGAGGTTGTAAAGTAAACAACGGATGGATGAGTAAGTTCGAGGGCAAAGATGAGTATTACCTAGATACTAGTCCAACTATTGCACTTTCGGCCAAGACACTATAATATTTAATAGTATGTATATGATGCTTTTAACAACTAATAAAATAAATATTTACACAATATCGCAAGATTAACATTATGTTTCTCCCGCCAGTTTTAATTTTTTAAATATATTTTTTTTAAATCATCACTTAGTTTGTCTAACGAGTCGTGTCCCTTGAAAGACGCGATAAATTCAAAAACCTAACAAATATCAATATCAACAGTCAACACAAATATAATACAATTCCTTCATTAAGTTTTTAAAATAAAATTTGTAATTTATCTAACGCAGATATCAGTAAGAAGTTTGAATTGGCTGCTTTTAAGCCTTTAATACAAAGATCAAAGCTTAAAGAAAAATTTAAAAAGGAGCTACCTGGCTGCTTTTATCAAGCTACACGAGTCGCTTAACAGACAGTATTAGCGAGTACCAAAACGTATTAAAACTGAGGCGTTTTCCTTGATTTTTTTTAAGTCTGATTTTTTATTAGCCGGAATAAACTGACTCAATTTTTTACGAGCGCAATTTAATTAAGTTTAATTTGGTTTCAACATATCACTTTTTATCCATAAAAGTCAATATAATATCAGCAATTACGTGTTTTCTCATTCATTGTTTTAAATTATAATTTCTGAAATAACGAAAATATAAATTACGACATCTGTCAAATCACTTAGGCTAATTAAAAATTCAGAAACTGGATGAGGGCGGTGCAAGATCGATCGTTGTGGAGAACTTTGGGGAGGCCTTTGTCCAGCAGTGGACGTCTAATGTCTATCGGCTGATATTGATGATGATGAATTAAAAATTCAACTTTAGATATAAAACTGTTGGCGGATATTATGCGTTTTGTAAAATTAAGTTTTCTAAAATTATGCATTCTCATTGGTCAATTTACTTTGACATTTGTTGGTCCAATCGTCGTTTATAACTCGTCAACAAGATTTTTGTATATGTGGACAGTTTTCAACACTATACACAGCTTCACGTCACAACGCGTACCGGAACACGTAGCATGGACAGCATTGGATGAGGGCGGCGCACGACCGATCGTTGTGGAGAAATTTGGGGATGCTTTTGTCCAGCAGTGGACGTTTATTGGCTGATATGATGATGATGACACTGATGATACATTTTTGGGTAGTGACGGTTATATTTTTTGATATTACAAACTTATTTACAGTAAATATTCTATACTTTCATAGTTTGTACCTTTGGAACCCTCGGTACGCAAACCCGACTCGCGCTTGACCGGTTTTTTTATTAATATTAAAATGTAACTTTCGCAGCAAAAATGTAACTTTTTGAGGAATGAAACGTAACTTATGCCACAATGGCTCTGGCAACACTGGTCGCATTGTCTTCAGTCTGAGTGCGCGTCGAAACGGACAAAGTCATAGTCGAGTTGTTTTTACGAACGTTGTGCCGTGTATTGCTTTGTTAGAAGAAAAAACTTTATTTATTTACAACAAAAATGTAAAGTTTAGTTGATATTCATGGTGTAAATAGTAGTTTACCGTCTTGATCGTGTTTGGTTGTTAATTATGTCACAAAATACAGTAAGAAGTGCTAAAATGTTTAGAGGTGATGGTTCATGTGTCTGGTGCTTGTATCTTGTGTATTTCCTGATATTACTGGACTTGACGACGCGCTGCACAGAAGCTTATGGAAGTAAGTCATTGCCTATTTTAAGTTTAAAGAAAAACCTCTCAAGCATTGTTTATTATAAATATTTTTTTTCATAGAAAAATTTAAATAACCAATGTTGGTAAATAAAACATTGTTCCGCGAAAAATTTCATTGCGGTGCAGTGAATAAGTTAAATGGGATGATTTTCAATTTATGTTAATTTTGCTGAAAGCCCATGATTTAAGATTTCATTAAATGAATAAATCTTCATGAGCTACAATAATATTCTGATAGGAATTTATAAATAGAGAATTCTGATAGGTGATTGTTTTTGTCTCAAAAGAAATAAAAGTTTGTTTACAAAGTATGAAAAGTTGGAAAACCATTCTACTTTTATTTGTGTATGTGTACTTAATGAATTTTCATGAATAATAAAACAGGTTTACTCACGTTGTAGAATTCGAATATCACTACATTACGATTATACGGATTGGTTTGCGATTCGTCATCAGGTTTGATTTGTAGATACTTTAATATGTTGAGAGATTGCCAAAAGTTAAAGACATCAATGCAATGGGTGACCAGAGGGCTGGCTCATACCTATTCCAAGATTTGCACTGGCTATTTAGTATGGTAATGGGGCCAGCCTCCTGGGCACCCTGCCGCCCGGTTCCGACCTGGAGCCTGTGATCTATTTACTTATAGTTAGATTTATATACATATGTTCTTAGTTTTAATTGTTGTTTCAATTTATTACTGTACCATTTATTACTGTACCTTTGATTGATAGGGATGAATGGAAGCAGCTGGGTATTATTGTACCTACCATAATCGAATTATTCAATGAAAATTTTATTCAATAAACTAATTTTATAAGACATTTACACCAATCTAGCTCAAATTAGTAAAGTAATGCTTGTACTTTGTGTACTAGATGACAATTTACATAGAATTTTTTTACCTTGACCTAAGAACAAATATTTAAGTTCATCACACAAGTATTTGCCCTTGCCCTTGCCCGGATTTGAACCCAGGAGTCAGGAGCTAGTGCAGCTTCATAATGGTCCTGCCATTATGAAGCTGCACTAGCTCCTGCTACTACCTGCCCCAACCGCATTCATCAGTTTATTTTATTTTATTCATTGTTAAATGCAATCCAATTTTAAATGAATTAAATTAAATTATGATTTAACACTCAAACTGCAAGAAATGTGTTAAAAAACCTGTTTTATGTGTATTCCGATGATAAGTCAGGCCTACAGAGGAAATTATTCCATACTTGAGAAGCATAAAGCATAACACTTCATATATTTAACATAGCACTTAAACTGTTTTGCTTCTCAGGTATAACGGTATTGCAAAGCTTTACCATGAAGCCCTAGATATGTAATATCCAATATAAAATGAAACTCCTCCTTGAAATGCTGTAAAGCTTCATTTAGAAGGTGATTTATTCTTTTAGTCATTCATTACATAGAAGTCTTGTTCATAATTTGACAATTATAACGCCAACAGTGTCAAGTCCGAAGATAATGTTGAGGACAGGGTGAAGTAAAATAAGGAAAGCTGACCCCACCGCCATGTGGGATAATAACTAGGAAGAGAGAGAGAGATCTTGTTTTAATGATGAATAAAACAACAAAAGCTTGCATATGTGCAAGATACATTTTAGCACTTGAGATTAATTTTTATTTTATGTATCCTATCGAATCAGAAATGACGTTTTTTGTAGACAAACCAAGGTCATCGACATAGCAAACCGGGTAAGCAAGCTGAAGTGGCAGTGGACAGGGCACGTAACTCGAAGAACCGATGGCCGTTGGGGCGGAAAGGTTCTCGAGTGAAGACCACGTACCGGCAAGCGCAGTGTTGGTCGACCTGGTTAGAGTTGCGGGGACTCGCCGGGTCGCTGCTATCCCGGGGCGAGGCCTGTGTCCAGAATTGGACGTCCTATGGCTGAAATGATGATGATAATGATGATGGGAACATTGGGAACTAAAACAACTGCAGGCCACAGTTCCCAAATAAGTTGCAGTTAGAATGCAGTCCGTACGTTTAGACCCTAATTATAAATCTAAAAGTCAGTATCAAAGGATGTAGATGCTTCCGTTATTGCGTCGGCGAGCCAATGCCCCACCGATGATAGTCATTATGAGTCAGTGGCGCCGAATGTGCATAAATTGTATTTCGATTCCATATGATCAGGCGTCAGAAGTGTAGGTATAAAACCATCCAAATATCCGATCCGTGTATATGATACTATAAGGTGCTCGCAACTTTGTCCGCGTAAATTATTATTATTTTATTAAAGCAGTAACGTCTGCTACTTTTTCGCATCATTGTAAATATTCGTCCGCGTATTTTTTTTTTAGTCCGGCAAAAGGAATCCGATTACCACCTTTGAATGTCCAGCTGTACTATACCCTGTACTAAAATTTATTAACGTATGTACTAAATGTCCGTGTCCGTACGGCCGGCCACACTGCTGCATCATACAGTACAGTTAAGAGTTTCCTGAAACTGATTTTCAATTGGAGGACATGAAGACATAGTCATTGTAGGCATCCGTGAAACACCTATACCTACTTACTCAGTCGATAATATGCTGACAGTGATATGATTATGATACTATACTAAGACTACCTATAACTAGCCTACCTATAAACAGTCTTATTACAGCCTTTGTGGTGAGGTGAGCGACCTTCCCGAAACCACACAAGTCTCGCACCATAATAACGCAAGGAAATAGTTTGCATACAGCGTTTTACCAAGGCAACTGTTGGCTCAAAATCGACGTTCGTAGCCAGTCGTAGCGGCACACGCGTTGGACTGTCGATGTCGCCGCCATGCACCAAATTGCGTGGCATTTTATACAAGCAGCCAATGAAAGACAGTTTTTGGGCGGCTATTGCGTAAATAAAAAAGAGTGCCTTGCCCGTCTAGCACAACTAGGTTTAGCGACTCTTGTCGCGCGACACAGCATCGCCCGTCACTCTCTCACAGTACAGCAAGAAAGAGATAGGTAATATTTCTCGCGCGAGAAAGAGTAGCGTGTCACAGTTGTGCTAGAGGTGCAGGTCTGTTATTCTGTGCTTTACGCATTGTAGATATTCTTCAAACTCATCTACTAACCCAGTCAGGCATAACAGACTGACAATGATATGACAATGATAATAACTAACACTGCCGTGTTACGGTAAACGGTCGTATCTTTATACGGATGTCATAGTAAGAGACGTCCATTTAACGTAGCATGGCAGAACAGTGTTTGTGGTGAGGTGAGCGACCTTCTCGAAACCACATCAAGTCTCGCACCATAATAATGCGAGGAAATAGTTTGCATACAGCGTTTATGAAGGAAGTCAGATGATCGACGGCTGATAGCTTGGAAATGGCTTGACAGTTTCAACTTTTTATTCTGTGCTTATTGAATTGAAGGTATGAATTATTCTACGTTTATTAATAAGAAAATCGATATTACGTATAATTGGCTGAATTAAACAACTAAGAACTCCCATAAGACAGACAGAAATTCAAGGATAGGCGGTATAGACCAAAACTAGACGTGTTTTTTAGGCATGACTTGAATTGAACTGTATCAGGGCTGTGTGGCTACACCTCTACCAGTGAGTCGGACTTTGTGTGGGAGTACAAACCTACTAACGGTAATGTCTCCGCGCCACAGGAGTGATTAGAACTGGACGTTCAAAGATGGTTACCTATAGATACATTTTTACTTGACTTCCGAAGCAAAACAAAGGGTAATGCCTTTTTTCTCCTCCGTGAACGAAGATGCGGGGTGTCCTTTAGTAAACATAAAAACTATCTTAAGTTAGAGTAGTCAATAGTAGGCCATCTTATCTCAAGTATCGTCAAATTTTATAGAGGTGCTTCAGAAAGGAGAGTAAAGTTTTATCTCCCCCTTCAACCAAGGGTAAATAACATCGGCTAACAATGTCCTTGTCTCTTTCACATACAAGTTGAGAGAAAAGGATGCTACCATTACCGGTAGCCGTCTTTAAGCACTTATACATATTATAGGATAGAGTTGAGGATGAACTAAATTACTCATCAGCATAAATAGATAACTTACTAAGTAAGATACGCCGGGGTGACATTAGGAACTATTTGGGTTATTGTGATTGATTAAAAAAATCTATAAAAACAACATTCTTCCTAGGAAGCTTGATCTAATCAAATGATTAGTAACGTCCGTAGTATTAGGTAATTTACGGTGATGATGATGCATCATTGAACTGCCATAAGTCATAATCATACGCAAAAAGTTACCTCTGAAACGCGTATTTTTTCAAAACACTTAGTATTGTGAAAAAAATACGCGTTTCGTCTCCCTTAGTGACCAACAAAATAAATAAAATAAGTAATTATCAAAATCGTTTAGTTCTACTTTGTTCGGTACTTTGTACCATACAAAGGTATTTTGTGTTAATTTGCCGCTTTTTCCAGGTTCAGCTTTAATTAGACAGATTTTAGTTGGCGCCGTCAGTAGGTAGTCTTTGTTGATTATCCTGCTGCCCAGGTAGCAAACAAGTTGAATAAGAGCTTATACAGCCATTATAACTCTAATTTAAGCTGTATAAAGGTTGTATAAGTGCGGAGGCTGCCTTTGTGCTACTTGGGTGGTTAAGTTGTCTGTGTCTTTGCATACTTGCCAACGGTGACAAATGGTTGATATACAAAACTATTAAAAAAGGCGACCCAGGCCTTCATACAGCTACACGTACAACGCGGACGGACAGCTTTACTGTCCCTCGTGTTATCGTGTGTTCGTGAACAAACTGGGATTCACGAGCCACGTGCGCGCGCACGCCTGAAACTCTTGACAGGGTGTCGCCGTTGACGGATACGTCAAGCATCATCATCATCATCATACAAAAGTCTTCACTTCATCTTTCTTTCAGGAACTGTTCAATTCAGGAGCTGCTGTCAAAAATGCTACTACTAAATCACGGTCAACTAGAAATGTCTGGTCTGTTGACTAAACATGTCTGATATTTATCTCAAGTACATTTATGAAAAGGCAGCACTAAAATGGAAGCAACATGAGGTCTAATGATGTTATAACACTGGTTGAAGCATATTGTTACAGTATTATTTTCCGGATATTAGTCCTTAAAGAAAATCACGCCTACCGCATTGTATCGAAAAGTCATATGTCCTTAAGGTTTCTATGGGCATTTAGGCTCTTTTAGCCTAAAGTGATAGACATGTGGGTTGTCACCTCACGAGTGCTAGACTCAGCTTGACTCATCCGATGGAAATACAACGGATATTTGTAGAGACACGGAATCTGGACGAGTGGAGACGAAGCAGTGACAAATGTTTCGTATTCAGCCAAAGGAGAACCTTGCTTTAAGCGTTTTGGAACGACCACTCTGCAAGCAATTCTAAAAGGGGCATGTCCCTATCGACTGTTATTTTTTATTTTGTGTAATTGTGAAATGTCGAAAACAAGCGATGCGAAATCGTCTGTGAGCCTCAAAAAGTATATTTTGTGATTATTTACTATATACATTATGTATGTAGTTTCCGAAGAACATATAATGAGCGTCTTACGGCGGCCATCTTTACTCTCTACGGGACACGGTTTGGGAAACCCTGTACTAGAATATTGACGGCCTAATAACGTTGCTTTTTCGATGACGCTATGGCAATCAATTATACGAGATGTTTGGCTGTCAATTTGATCGGAGACCTTGTAGGTCATGGCTGAAGCCGTATTTTGCTTTAAAGTGCTCATAAAATAATCATATTAATAGTCTGGCTAACTGGTTGTGAACGTAGCAAAATGTTTCGTTTCAGTAAGGTCACTTTGCCTGCTTCTAGGGCTTGCATCCCGGAATTCCGGAATTTCGAAATTCCGGAATCTCGGATGATTTTTCCAATATTACAATTCCGGAATTGAGGACGCTCAATATCGAAAATTCCGGAATTGAAACGACATTATTTAATGTAGTTCCTAGACAGTAATATGAGATGTTTTACGGATGGTAAGTTTGTTTAAGCTTAATATTATATGTATTCACTTGTATCTTTAACGCTCTCAGAACGGTTAAAATTCTACTCTACAAGTGGGTACTTGAAGTATCTCTGTTTTGACTTTTGGCCCTATGGTGGACGGGTAGAGAATTTAATTTGACATGAAGTTCACTATTTGTAAATATAGCATTAGCATTTGTTACAGTTAGCAGTGAGAACCATTTATAGTCGAAATGTTATACTGGTTATTTTGGTAAAACACTCAATTGCAGATTATTCACCAGGAATGAGCCAAATTCAACGGATTCGATTCAATTCACATCTGTCTAAGATATTGCCACTATTTATCTACCCACCACATAGATATTTCAAAATCTCTCATTGAATTAAGGCTCCACTAAGCATTTTAGAGATGTCTTTATTCATGATTGCGGCCTCGTGATGGAAATCCAAGGGCATTGTTTTTAATGATAGGAATGTAAGGAATCGGGAGTCACAACATTTTCAAGATAGTTATGTGCTCGGTAAAAACTTACGATAGTGATCACCGGGGTATGAAATATCAAGGTATAATAAAAAAGTCATACATGACACAATGTCATAGGGTATCTCAAGTAATTATACAATCAGGTCAATAAATCTTTCAACCAAAGACAGAATAAGAAAGCTGAAAAACTGAATCAAAACAACTGAAGGAAAACCTTTGATCTAAGAATTCATTGAATGAGGAGGTCCTTTTTAGATTCCCGTTGACTCCACGGAAGCTCAAAATACGTATTTTTGACAGTGGGATGACTGATAACAAGCGAGCTTGTGTGGTAGTGTGCAGATCACCAAGAGATGGACTAAGACATTGCTAAGCAAGCTTTAGATTACGACACTTTTGATGTGTACACTAAGTAAGATACTGGAGCGTTTGTGCGAACATCACTGTGGGAATGAGAACAAAGAAACAGACATAAATATGAGGCAATTGTGTATTAAATGAATTTTACCTTTATCTTATCTATCTTATCTTATTAGGAAGGGGTCCTTGCGGATACACTTCGACCCAATGGGATCTTTTATGTAGTTACCCCTATCGCGCCTACTCAAAGGATTGTTCCACCACCTTCATATATCGGATGATGGAACCAGTTGGTAGTGCCTGGAATTCCTTCGGTTCTGGGTAACTAATACCGAATTCCTTCATTCTGAGTCTGGCGAGGGCATGACATCCACACAGTATGTGCTTCATTGTCTCTGCCTCCTCGCCACACATTCTACAATCTGTATTGTCAGACAGTCCCAACTTGGTCAATAGTCCTTTGACCCCTCAGTGACCAGTAAACACCCCCGTTATGATTCGGAGCTGTCTTTTGCTGTATTCCCATAATTTCTTGGTCCAGCCTGATTCTATACATTCCATGAATAGCTTTGAGTGCCTCAAGCCTGCCATTTTCCTCCACTCTTTGTTGTTGGTGCTGGTTTTTGGCATAGTCCTTGATGGTTGTTGCTATGGTTCCCTGCGAGAGACCCACACATGGCTCAGGTCCTATGAAACTTGTCGCAGACCCTTTTCTAGCAAGTTCATCTGCAATTTCATTACCGATGAAGCCTTCATGCCCTGGGATCCATACCAGTTGCACCTTATTGTGCCTTCCAAGCTTGTTCAAAGCTAGGACGCCATTATACACAAGTCTAGAATCCACTTTAGGCGCACCCAGCGCTTTAAGTGCCGCTTGACTGTCACTGAGTATGTAGATGTGCTTCCCTCTGGTAAGTCTATCTATGTTCTCCTGGGCACAGGCGATTATAGCGTAAGTCTCCGCTTGGAAGACAGTCGCATAACCTCCCATACTTGTACTTGCATTGAAGTCGTTTGCATGAATGCCTGCTCCCGTACTTGATCCCATTTTTGATCCATCAGTGTACCAAAAAATGTCCTCACCATCTGCTGTAGGTGGCTCGCGACCCTCGGCCCATTCCGCCCTCGTTGGAACTTGTACCTTGAAGTTCCTATTGAATACAAACTTAGGCTGCATTTTATCGCAGCTCATGGTTGTTATTCTGTCAAGAAAAATGTTGCTTTCCATGTTAGTGTGATTAGTCTTCGGCGTGCAGTAACTCCACAGGTCCATTGTTTTTAACCTGTGCAGTGATTTGCAATTTTACCTTTACTCCGACACCGATGGAGAATGACGCAATACAACCGTCTAAATATATTATTGGTCCTGCCGTCCTGCGAATACTTTGAAAAATGCTTATCATGTAAGATAAGATATCCAGACATTTCATAGACTATTTAGGGTGAAAATCTCTTGACATATAGAAAACCTCTAAATTGATTTCCGCCTTCAATAGTAAGAAAATACTCGTTTTTAGGGTTCCGTACCTCAAAAGGAAAAAACGGAACCCTTATAGGATCACTTTGTTGTCCGTCTGTCCGTCCGTCTGTCAAGACCCTTTTTCTCAGGAACGCGTGGACGTATGAAGCTGAAATTTATATCAATTACTCAGGTCTACTGTCCCTTGAAGCTGTGAAAAAATCAAACTTCTAAGCCAACGCAATCAAAAGATACAGCCGTTTATGCCGCAAATTTTCGACACTTGCAAGGGAATCAAAACCTACAGGGTGCTTCCCGTGAACTCAGAATCTTGAAATTTGGTACGAAGCAACGTCTTATAGCATAGATAAAGGAATAATTACGAAAACCATTTTTTTTTTTTTAATACCTAACTTTGTACCTAATTTGCAAATTTTCGACACTTGCAAGGGAATCAAAACCTACAGGGTGCTTCCCGTGAACTCAGAATCTTGAAATTTGGTACGAAGCAACGTCTTATAGCATAGATAAAGGAATAATTACGAAAACCATAATTTTTTTTTTTAATACCTAACTTTGCACCTAATTTATATGGGGCGCTATACATACCAGGTGCAAACTTAACTTAACTACTTAGGGATGGAAAGTGTTTGTACGGAACCCTCGGTGCGCGAGTCCGACTCGCACTTGGCCGGTTTTTTTTTTGTATTTTTGTATGTTTAGTCAATTCCGGAACCAGTTCCGGAATTCCGGAATTGAGTGCCAATCTCGAAGTCAATTCCGGAATTGGAAAACCATCCGATATTGCAAGCCCTACCTGCTTCTAACTATATGACTCTGATTGTTTGTATTACAAAGCCTGCGGCCAAACTGCTCGACGACGGTGCCGCCCTATTGCGAACCAACTTCAGTTGATATTAGATTGATTTAATTGTATACTAGAAGGTGAGCACTTAGTACGCGTAAATTTTCGTGGTCGGTAAAAAGCATTCTATTCCAGCTTTCCCTGTCCCAAAATTGGTTAAAATCCGTCCAGCCGTTTCGGCGAGATGAGAGGACAAAGGAAATTATGCCCAGCAGACAGCGCCAGACTGGCATGGCGACGGCGCCCATACAAAAAAAAAACGATCCCGCATCACGCTATTAAGGATTTTTTCGAAATCATGACCTTAGAAAACTAATTTTCAATAAAAATGTAGAATTTTATAATAGTATAGATATTTAGTTATTATTTCTGAGACCACCTTTTAATTAATTAATTATTCGTATTATTTGCCTTAATCGTTGGTGAAAAATAATTAAATTATTGTGCACTTCCCATACTCTGCAATGTTGTAATAACTCCGTTATCCTATCTTTTAATCGGTCTGGCCACTTAGCTTAGGTACCTATACTTCATATTTCAACTAGAGGCACGGATGTAGTAATTGTTTTCGTTTTGCATACAATCATTTATTTCCTCTATGAATCACTGCTTTCCGATTTGCAAACCAAGGTTTGTGAGGCTGATTCATTATGCACTTGCAGCGTTTTTTAATCATACTACACGCTTAAAGAAAACCCCAGTTTCAGCACGTTATTAATAATTATAACCTTCATCAAGGCTCAATCAAATACTATAGGATATGATAGCATAGATTATATCAGTCATGGCGGCCACGACCCCTTTTTTAAACGCAACATCGAATTCTAAAAACAAAACGCATCCGACATCCGTCGGACCTACGTCACATGTGCGCGCATGAAATGTATTCTATTGTTTATTTTTTAACATAGTTTTATATTCATTGGTGGCTTTATGAGCGCAGCGCGGTGACTGATGCAATATCTGGGCGGCTTTAGTCGAAATAAGCGTAAATGTATTCGGGTTTCTGTGATACTTATGCTATTTTTGACCTGTGTAGCTTATTCGACGCATCGTGGTCGGAACTTAGGTGATGTGGTTTGAAAGTGTGTTCCATAGGTTTTATTTAGAGCCTTATCACACTTGCGATTTGAAAGCGTTTTTTGTATGAAGGCGTACGCGCAGCGTGTTCGCCGCGTCGCTTATTTGTATAGAAAATACGCTCGCAAATCGCAAGTGTGATAAGGCCCTTAGGGTTTAGTTTTGAGTTGTTGCTGTAGATTGAGTTATCGTTGGGATACTGATTTAACGTAAGTGTAATGATAATGCAAGGAAGCGATGCTTTCAAGTGTTCAAAACCTCAAGTGTAAGTTTCAACTCGGCAACACGTTTTGATCGCGTGTAAGTTTCTTTTGTAAATAACATTGTTAAACACTTTATTGTTCATTCGAAACCCACATGTTAGTGTCTCAGACTTCAAACACTTTAATTTCAATATTCAAAATTCGTATCAATATTAAAATACGAAAGCGGTTTTGTTGGCTTCTTTAATAGGAACCAGAAAAATATAATTTCTCCGTTGCTCTAGCATAAGGAGGAAATCCTGTTTTATGTTACGTTTTGTCCAAAACATAGATAAAAAGTAATTTATTTATACGGAATGCTATAACTTGAGTAAGGTCATTATAGCTTATAAATAACATCGTGATTTTCAAGATAAATACAGGCGGGGCGCACTCCGCGATTAACGTTTCCCGCTACAAGTACATGCCGGTGGCCTCATGCATGGGGACTATTCAGTGGCTGCCACGCACTGTCTCGGAACGCACGTACACGAAATTCGCGCGCACGCTCTTCCGATTTATGTACGTCGCAAGTGAACGTTCCTCATTCATCTGTTGATACCAGTGTTATATTATAATATAAAGTGTTTAAATGAGTAAAAAGACAGCGAAAAGATATTGTATCGCAGCGGGTTGTAGGAACAATGATCGAAATTGGAATCACGCGTTTTTCGTTCTCCCAAGCTCCCAACACGTCCGAAGGATGCCGATAGGTAAAAAAAATAACATAATATATAATAAGTAGTTACTGAATAATAATAAAAAACATATTGCAGGTGTATCTACTTCCATATTTAACACTGGTTACACAGATCAATTTTAATTGTTAAGTACTTATGTAATTTTGAATTGATTATTTGCTGATATTTGTCAATTTAAATTCTAGTAAAATAAGTATGTCTACTACTAAATCAACAATCATAGAGGTTTTTATAATAATATTTGATATCAAGTTTGTAAAATTACTTGTAAGTAATGAATAAACGATTGAGTGATAGTTTGATAGGTAAGTATATAAAATATATAAATAAAGAGTTAAAAGAAATGTATTGGAAGAGATCCCTAATAGGGATAAGTTCGCCTTTGTACATGTTTTATTTGTAACTAGCGACCCGTCCCGGCTTCGCACGGTGCGTCCGTGCGTATTTTTAAAGATCTAAGCATACCTACATAGGGGCAGACAGACAGCCAGCAGGAAACGACTTTGTTTTATACTAGGTGTGTAGTGATGAATATAATATATGAACAAATAAATAAATATCGGACAACTAAGCAAAAACAAAATGAAGCTCAAGAATTTAATTGCATGTTAAGGTAACGCATTCGTTGCATTATTTTATTATATTATATAGAAATAATTATTTTGGTTGAGCGAATCCACTTAGCTTTGTACCCGATGAACAATACCATTATCTGTATTGTTAGCTGCGGCCACAACTGCCACTTCAAAATGTAAGGCGTTATAAGTGCAAATTAATTGTACACTAAATTAGTCTTTAAGTTAAACGAAATAAGGTTTACTCTTAAACAAAGAGAACAGAGATGTTGGTCACTTCATTGTCATTATAAGCATCAAAACGAGCTTCACTGCTCTTTCACTTACGAAGTGACCAACATCTGATCTTATACGTATTAAAATGTTTAAAAATAAAGCTAAAATGTTTTGCGGCCTGGTTGTGGATTCAATTCGTCCAAATTCTGAGATTGATTATTTTATAGTTAAATAATGAAATAATAAATATAATGTATGAAGAATATAAATATATTACTATAATATAGAGATATATTGAATGCAAGGAATAAATGGGAAATACATTTTTATTTTTAGTCGTTGACAGCCCTCGCTCTCGGCGATGCGGCAAGCGAGCCAATTCATTTTTACCGTTGGCACGCAGCTTTAACGTTCCGTTTGGCTTGCGCTGGGGACGACGACTTTAGAAGGGCCATAAATCATATTTTTTCGGCTAAAAAAAGCGGCTTTTGTAAAGATCAAAGTAGTGTGCCTTCTGTACTTGTACTATTATCTATTCTGTGATAAATAGTAAGTCACTAAATATAATTTATTTCGTTATTCATACTAAAATAAAAACTAGTATAAATGAAGACATTTCTGCCCCGAATAAGCAACTATAAGCTTAAATTCTTAGAAATGTGTATTTTATTGGTTAACTCGCCCCAAGCTCTCAAATGTAAATAAACATCGTATTTAATATTTCTATATCAATTTCTACAGCTGCCAAACATGTCTTGCTCCATATTTATGTAAATCTTATTTTAACTTAGTAAGTATTTGTCTGTGGTACCTACCGCCTTAGCTTAGTGAAGAAAAACGTAGGTATCATTTCCATGAAATGTTTCCTTAGATTGAAAACAAAATTGGGCATGTGCGAGTACGACTCACGTATGAAGGGTTCCGTACCATAATCTATAACAAGTTTGTTGTATGGGAGCCCCTCTTAAATATTTATTTTATTTAATTTTTAGTATTTGTTGTTATAGCAGCAATAGAAATACATCACCTGTGAAAATTTCAACTGTCTAGCTATCACCGTTCTTGAGATACAGCCTGGTGACAGACGGACGGACGGTCGGACAGACGGACAGCGAAGTCTCAGTAATAGGGTCCCGTTTTTACCCTTTGGGTACGGTACCCTAAAAACTGGCAAAAGTACCGTCAGTGTCTCTATGGGTGGAGCCAGACGAGCGTAATTTTTTGAGTTCTGAGTCGCGTTATTTCGGTCGCGCCATACATCATGTCCCGTGGTCACGTCACAGTAAGTATGGCGCGACCGAAATTACGCGACTCGAACGGGTCTAAAAAGATAGATCATGCATTGAAATTGACTGATAATATGTAACATATCAAAGCTTTTGTTCCGCTTCCATACACCCTTTCTCAGTTCTAGTGAATTGTTTCCCAAGCGACGTACACACTTATACTTTAATTAAATCACTAGCAATAAAGAAAAAACTGATGCTTCGTCAACAGCTGTTTTTAGAAACACCACTCTTACGTGATCCCTCTGCGTCCTCCATTCCCTTTCCTCGGATAAAGCGTCAAACCTTGATACCAATCTCTTGGCTCTTACGTCGTTTAGTAAGCCGTGCGGGTTGTCGAGGATGTGTATAGGTGACCAGGGGTCTGGGATGTTGGTGGTTATTTCTGGATGCGGCTGGGATGGGAATGACTTCCATGGATGCGTTTCCTCCGGCCGCGTCACGTCCGATCGGCAACAAATGTAATGTATACCTAATGACATGTATATGGGAACCATAGTAACATACTGACGCCTTTATACCTTCTATCATGTTTCAATATAATTCAAGGGGCTTCCAACACCTAGTACAATCTTTACAAAGCCACATTTCAATTAAATCTTGCTTAGTACCTAAATTAGCGGTCAAATTTTTCATTATGAAGCAAATGTTTCATTTGTCAAAGTTTATTAGGAAATCTTAATGTGAACAAAATAGGAGAGTAGAGTAGGTAGTTTTACATGTGAGGGTTTTTTTATCAGAACCTTACGTAATTAATGGACGCTTCCTTATCCTTAGTGCAACTTAATATAAAATCATTCGCTCAAAGTTCCTTCGAAAATACCTGAAACAACTCCAAGGAAATCATTCTGCGACAACGGAAGATATCTTGGAATACATATTGATAGTAAAATTACATGTTTACTTATTTTCATAAAAACTCATAGATAGTATGTAAAATAAGTTTTTCACTCAGGCAATGCTGGAATACGTGCTGACTGCAGACTAAAGATCAGGATTATTCCTACTTCCTGCGTAAATATATTTAGTACCTACTATGTAAGTTTGTCGCTTAATCACCAAAATAAGCATCGTTCCAGTTTGAATCCAGCTGAAATGGAAAGAAATCCTAAAAACTGTCAGAATGTTCTTCGGACCACAGAGCTGGCTCATTTCTCGGCCAAAGGATTAGCTTGGCTATTCAGCGGGGGAATGTAGCCGGCATCATGGGTATCCCGCCGCAGGGCCGTGATCTTGGGGACATCGGATTTAGTTAGATATAGTCTTATTTGGAATAGGTTAAGTTGGTTATATTTATTTCTTACTTGTTTTTAGTTTAATGAATATTATATCTTACATTCCTAAGTTATCGACCTTATCGCTAGGCGAATGTTTTCGCCCACAAATCTATTTCGCCAGGCGTCGAACTCGAACAATAGTCATAAACTAAGGGCATTCACTCGGAGACCTAGTAACGTTTAACAGTACTGTGATACAGTATAATGACTCCGAATAAACGTCGACGTATGACGTTTCCAAGAGGATGGTGTTGGAGTTTGCGCAGCACTGTTGATAATGAAGACGTTGCATAGTATACGCCGCGCCGCTTTCGCACTTATTTACCAAATAACATATTAAAAATATTACATAATTCAAGGATACTTGGATCGACTTGTCGAGTACTCCCCATTGTACATAATGTATGTATGTAAACACTTTTTTGTACATAAAAGTAACTACAAACATTGCCCATTGACCATACATAGAACTGTAAAACCAAAAACCTTTGTAAAAAGAGAGTGCAGCCGTGTCGTGTGTGTGCGGTTCACCGTGGCGTCACCGATAGGTTTCACCGGAAGACCAGCGCTGGTTCCCGGACCAGCATTTATGCTGAGGTGTGACCTTTTCGTGGCATACACAACAACGATTTTATTTTATTTTATTTCTAATATTTGTTGTCCGCTTTGTGTATGTTAACGAATAAATTTTTATTCTATTCTATTCTATTCTTATTCTAACTCTACCTTATGCAAAAAGTACACGAACGAACGATTACCATAGGTAGAACAAATTGAAATCCCCGATTTTTATTAAAACGGGTATAAGTCTGTGAACTCTAAGAGCAAAACCTTTTGGATTCGGGGATAACAAGAGGTTCCGTTCTCGGCCGTAAAGAACAAGTGAGACAGGTATACATCCGAAGCCCATTTTAACACCTCGCGGACTGCAGTTAAAGTACTGTTTATCACCAGTACCGTGGGCCTAGCCGTTGTAATGTCGGCATAAAACTATGATTATGTATGAACGTGCGCTCTCTAATTTCTCGGCGGAACACGGACTGGGTCATGGAAATTATTTACGAAGTCGGTTTCCGACCGTTTGTCCTGACGGTACTCCACTACTCCTTACTTGTTTGATAGCGATCCGCCCCGGCTTCGCACGGGTGCAATGCTGATAAATTATGCATGTATTAGACATATAAACCTTCCTCTTAAAATCCGTTACGTAGTTTTAAAGATGTAAGCATATACAGACAGACAGACAGACAACAGGAAGCAACATTGTTTTATACTATGTAGTGATAGTGATGATACGTCAGGGCCGAATTAACCTTTTGAGCGCCACAGTCGACTGTGGCCGTCAACAAAAAATCGTGCCCCTGACGCCACGTCGGCCACAGCCGTCCAAATTTCAATGATCAAAAACTTCGTAATTCTAACCGCTACAAGTATATTTCAATCCCTGTTGATTTTGGGGCACATCTTTTTTTTTTACTCTGGCGTCAGTGGCACGGTAAATTGCTAGACCGCTTGGCGGTCAATAGGTTGAGTTACACAAAGTCGGGGTCTTTGGTCCGGGATCTTATCGGCTGGCATGAAATTGATTGGCATAACGTATTGTTTGGCATAAAATCGTTAGCCATAATTCTGAAATTAGTAACTTTACAAGAGTATAAGAGTTAAACCCAATAGCTTAAGTTAGGTTTGTTTTATAACAATCCTGAAAGTCGTCTTATCTGTTTCAGAGAAAAGTAAATCGAAAATTATGCCAATCAATGACAATTGTGACTATTTAATGCGACCCAATATCCTTTAGGCCTCTTCACTTAGGGTAGTATAGGTAAGTCTAAATAGGTACAAGCCGGTCTCGTGGGATCCCTCGGAGGCGTTGGGCCTATAGACAGTTGGCTGTATGGTCAGCAGTGGCGTGATTTTTAGAACTTGCTTCCCACTGGCTTGCCTATTTTAGGAAGTTGGATTAATTATCGGTTTTGGAGAAAAGGTAAGTAAATCAGTCCCGGTTTGCTCATGATTTTCTTTCACGTCACTATACTGTTGATCATTTTATGTTCACGTGCCTCGTACACAACCATGTGTAAGACATGAGACGCCTACCTTTCTAGTTGCCAAGTAAATATCATTTTTAATTTACACTTAATGTCACTGTGGCCTTTAACATTTCATGCACGGCTTTGCTTCCTCCACTTGGAGAATACAGGCAATAAAAATCGTTTTAATACGACTTGAGTGTTATATTTATATTGTAAAGTTGACAGACCAAAGTCTACGAAATGTTATGAAAGGCACGAATAAATTGCCATCATAAATAAGCTTTATTTCTACACTGACTGCGAATTAGAATAGAACAGGGCCATCTTTGTTGTCTTTGATAAACATTCATAAAAGATAACTACTATTCTTCGAAATGTGTGTGTGTCAGTTATCAAATCCTTGAAGTTCAATTTTTACCAACTAGTGCTTGAATCGATTTCAAATTAGGACGTAAAATCGAATAAGTATAAATAATACAATAACATAGTGTTACCTTCTTTGAAAATCGGAAAAGAGAAGCATCTAGACGGTTAAAGTTGATAGATCTGTCTGTAACACTTTCACAGGCCACTTCCTCATTCCCACGCCGGTGACATTGCCCCACAAACGCGTCATTCACGTTATAAACTAACCAAAAGACATTAAATATATACACGGTAGTACACACTTGCGACATTCTTCCTCTGGTCACAACGTGGCCATGTGACAATGTGGTATACCTAAAGGGCGTAACATTTAAGTACATCAATATACACTTATGGCATTTATCTTCTAAGAAGGTTATGAACATGTGTTCGCTAACCCGATGTGCATAACAATATGTAATATAAGTGCATTTGAGGCAAAAGTAAAACAATAGTGGTGTGACGCAAATCCTAGTATCAAAGATTACTTTATTAAGTATATCAGCCATGTTATTCTTTAGTTGCATACAAGTGTTGTGAAGTTGTGATATAAAATACGTAATGGATACTCATAGTGCTTGTGATATCAACAATGGAGTGATGGTTTTCTATCCAAGTGTAACTAACAGTTATGAACATAGGTAGAGTCTGGCTACTCAAATACATATTACCTGATTTCGTGATTACACCATATTATTATGATCCAGGGTATCTAAAGAATGGTCGATATGACGATGAATATCATCAGTAGTACAATTTATTTATTTAATTGTATGGCGAAAAATTTGTTGAAGAAGTTTGATGAAAACCAAAGATCAAACGATAAAAATAACAAAGATGGGTTACCCTCATCTAGCACAAAATTTGTTTTACCGAGCGTAATGTTTCGCATAATGTTTATTTCGTAGGCTTCAGTTGAAACGGGAAGTATTTTTAAATGTTTGGTATCAGTAGAATAACCAATTATGCGAAACCTTTTTCTGCGAGAGATTACCACCTTAGAAGCCACCAAAAGTTTCACCAAAAGTAAGTGTATTGTATACTACAAGACCAGATGTAAACTCCTAGCCACAGATTTTCAGAACCAACCAACCATCTTAGCGTCAAAAGTCTCACCTCTCATTTCCGAGTGCCATGCCTTATTTTCTAATACCACGCTCCTAACATACGTATAGGACCAAAAGGCACGGAACGGAAAGGCTTGCACGAGTTGCACGTGCGCCAGCGCAACTGTGTCATGCAACCCGGCACAATAGTGCGATTAGATCAAAGATAAACTCTTGTTACTCTTAGTGGAGGTCGCGACAGCTGTTCCGAACTTTCGATGGTCATTAGCGTTGAGAATTACAGGGTTTGATGTTATAGATAAAGTTATTGCGTCCGTATGTTTGCTATCCTTTCTGTACAAATTATTATTTCATCTTTTAGGAGAACGGGTTTTTTATTCATCCTTTTTTCGCAAGTTTTTTTGTTCAAAATTTCATGGATAAAACCAAATGCCAAATCCGGACTTGGTGCATTAAATTTTGCTTCCTCAAATGGGTACGTTGTCTGTCAATCAATATTAAATATTATTACCATTAATGATATTTAATTAATTAAGTTACTAAGCACAGCTTGGAAATGCACTGCACAGCACACTAAGAATTCAGAATTTCTGCTGAGTCTCAGCATTGGGTCACTGACTGTGACCAGTACATTAATAAGTTCCTGTCAATAATTTATTTTTAGTGACAAGCTCTTATAGCCGACTGTTCTTTTCTTTGGATATCAATCAAATGCTCACTGAGACGATTCTAAAGAGCCCAAGCTCGGTAGGATTGCTTTTTCTATTATAGAGCTCGTATGGCCACCTTCCGGCTCCACCATCAGATCAGCCCCATGGTACCATATTATTGTATTGTCATCATAGTTAAGTAAGTATGCAAAATTTCAGCTCAATCAGTTGACGATATCTGCTTCAAAATTGAGTTGCAAGATTCCACCCGAACAAACATACACACATACACACATACATACTTACACACGTAAAAATAGGTGTATTCATAGTGGCTCTGTAGCCTTTATCCAGATATCGTCAAAAGGTTTCTTACCACATTTCAAGTGGTAGGTATTTGGCAGATCCATCCAGATGATGGCAGAAATCTAGAATAGAGATGAATTTCTATCGATGCTAACTGCTACTATACTACCAGTTAATTATATAGTGGTCATAAATCAACCTCAACAGCAATTCATTAGGTACAGCATTTATAGCTTATTTGCATAAATCAATTAGGGAATCGGGGAACGTCCAGTAAATCACACTTTGACCCGCCACGCCACGCCTCACAGAAGTACTAAAAACGCCTAAAACAAGGTGTAGTCCATTAGATAATTGAACTCAAACACTAGCTGAAATTCTGGAATGTTTTTTGCTAATGGAATAAACGAAGATTTATTGGTCCTATTTAGAGCGAGCGGTCTCTGTTTACACGGTGGCGCACTTCGTTTTGGTCTGTTTTCTGTTGTTTTTGTCATTTTCAGGGGAAAGGGACAGTTTTCCCCACATTTATCCTTATTATTCCTGTTGTCCTGGTATTCCCAGATAAACACGAGTAACGAGAAAAATAGAATAAGTGTTATTGATATTGATTTAGCAAATTCGGTAGCAAATGTTTAAGCCATACGCAAGAAGTGATGACATTAGTAGTAGTGATAAAGATCATCTCGCCGAGCATAACTAGGCTTCGCGACTCTTGTCGCGCGACATAGCATCGCCCATCACTCTCTCAAAGTACAGCGATGAAAGAGATAGGTAATATTTCACGCGCGAGAAAGTCGCGTGTCACAGTTGTGTTCGAGGTGCAGAGATCATGCTAAAAATTTCAAGTCATAATCAATTCCATAAAAACGGTTGGACCTAAAGAGTGATGCATGAAGCATGCGTACTCGCTTGGTGACAACCAAGTCACTAAAACTCTTCAAAACGTTGTACACATCTAGTTAGTAAATTGATACTGAGATATATACGAGTTTTTCTTCAAGTAGGTATTTGTTAGTGAGTTTTACTTGTCAACCTACGTATTGAGAAGTATGTATTGTTTACCCTTTTCTAGTGGTCAGAATGACGGTTGGCTACTTGTTATTCGCAAAATAAAACCTTCTTCAAACCGGTCATTCGGAAGGCATAAAAAATCTTTCTCTCCTCGTCACGAAGACGACGATTGTAATGTTCCTCACGTACGAAACGGCAATGATTCAATGAAGCAGCTACTAGAGGCACAGATTTAACTGCATGGCCGTTAACCTTGACATTGCTGAGTTTGTGAAACATGTAATGTTTCATTCTTTTTTAATATGGAAGTGGAACACAATTATTTTATTGAACCATTGATTCAAAGATACTTCAAAAACTTGTTTCGAATGTGCCGTAAACAGTAACACGTTTATTAGCTACATTCAAAATGTAAAACGCCCCCGACACAAGCTGGTCATCATATGACCCTCATCAATGAGTGATGTCATTATAAAATGCTACTAAAACTGAACATAACTACAAAATTTGGAATTCTTAAATATTGGCCGAGATTTTGTCAATTAAAGCTGAATATCTTGAAAACTACTGCTCCTATTTCCACCAAACATAACTAAGAACCAAATCGACGGACAGGTCTTTCGAAAAAAAAAACCGAGCTCATAATAAATATTGGTCCATCCGTTTGGGAGCTACGATGCCACAAACAGACACACAGACAGACAAATACACAGATACACAATTACACATGTTAAACTTATAACACCCCTCTTTTTTAGAGATGTGTAGCTCGCGAGTGAGTGATTCAAACGAGCTATAAGTATCATTTGGTTTAGCTCACTAGCTCGTTCGCTCACTGACGATTCAAGTAGCTCAGTATATCATCTATCGTGTCAGTATTACTCGCTCCCTCTCGCTCATGAAATGAATGTTGCCATGCTGCCGTGAATCTAATTCATCGGCATCTCTAGTTCTCTGCTCACTCGTGAACGATATAGTCTAAAGAGCTAAATGAGTGATACATATCTCGGTGAGTTAAAGACACATATCATTTTTTTCACTTTAGTGACACATTCTGCGCATCTCTACTCTTTTTTCGTCTGGGGTTAAAAACACTTCATCGCAGTTCTGCACTGATTTCAGCGCTTAACACAAGTAGTGTACCTACTGGCCACAACAGTTCTATTGTGTGGTGATCTCACCAGAGAAGTGGTTTCTTAACACACTAGACAGTAAGATTGGTTGTAAATTGTATTGATAGGTTCTAAACGTCAGCGCTCGACAGCAAAAAGATTGCTCTGCTAAATCAAATATTTAAATACAAATTGCTATTTGCGGCATTCAAAAAATTCAAAATTCAATATATGTAGTTCATTGGGTTTTTTTACACGTTATAACAACATAAATTGAAGAAATTGCTTGTTGATAAATGTTACTATTCAGTTGATGAATTTTTAAATGACAAAACACTGGTAGAAATTAAATAATTTTTTGTATGTAAGTAGCTTAATTATAGTTTAAGAATAATTGCAAATTCACATATAAAATGACACGGCATGTATTTGACTTGTATTGTAATTCATATTTAATTTAATTTTAATTGTAATTAAGGACCTATATTGTGCGCCCTAACAGGGTATCATGTATTACCTACCTACTTTATTTTGTGACACCATAAATGATATGAACATGATTGCAATAAATGATTATGATTACATACAAGGTTGGGACATTCCAGTAAGCATAGCATGCTTGTAGCGGAACGCCCCGCTCTTCCATCACTCAGAGATGTAACACAAAAAACCAAATAAATATCTAATTTCTTAAGTGCTAAGTATTACTACTGTTACAACTAAATTAGCATGTGCATATATGTGTAAGTGCTTTATAGCTATAAATGTACTACACTCACAACGCGACATACACTAACAAAGCGGCATTAAAGAAAGGGGACTAATCACGATAGCTTACGCTACGAAAGTTAAATAATTATAATTATTTGCTTATACATACTAAAATGTACCACATAGATTTACATTAGTCAGAACAATATTTAGTAAAAGCAGCACTGGTGTGGCGTCCTTACAATCTGATTCCCACCGGCTTGCCCATTTTAGGTCAGCCTGTATTTGGAAAAAATAACCTAAATCGGTGCCGGCTTGCACTTTCTCATAGTACTGCACAGAAAGAGACAGTTATTATATCTCGCACGAGAAAAGTCTCTTTACACCATTTCTGGTTGACTAGAGGTTCAGAGGAAGAGAGGGTGCCATAATACAAACAATCAAAAATAATACCCTCCTTTAGTAGATATACCATCTAGCAATCCCAGAATATTTAGCCTTAGCTAAATGCCTAACTGCAAAAAACAATATCAGCTGGCCGGAAACTCGATAACCCTTATGAATCACTCCTAATAGACATGTTGACTAATTTTTTTTGAGGATGTCAATCGATTCTATTTTTTATTGTGTTCAAATGTCTATATGGGACTGACTACACTTAAACTGCTCTAAAAGTCAGAAATGACCGTCAAAGTTCAACATTTCTACGTAGCGCTAAAAACGCTCCATACAAAACGCGTCAGGCTAGTGACGTCACAGGCCGGTATAGGTACCAATAATTGTATGGAAAAATTAAGAAATTTGGCATTTTCATCGTGAAAAGTGCGTTTAAGTTCATAGTTGTCATACAATTATTGTTTCGTAAAATTATGAGGATTCTGAAAACATTTTCAAAATTAATTCTGGATTTAAAAAAAAATCATAAAATTTGCGTACCTTTGAAGTCACATATTTCCAAAAAAGATATATGTTTCTGGATTTTTTTTCTTTGTTTCGTGATATATTTAGCTAATTTTATTCATATAACTACAGTACGCTGTAGAATTCAACATCAGTCAAATAGCCTATTACACAAAAGGACATAACTAAGTATTGAATAACCTTACACTTACACCCTTTTTGCCCGAATCGTGCAATAATGCATTATGCAACGATTGCCTCCATTATGCATTGATAATTATTATGTTAACTGAGTAACCAACTAACCATACACGCGAAACAAATCTAGACGCGTTCATCGATATGTAATGTAGGTATATCTTTAATATGTTTTAAATTATAGTCAGGTGTTGTTTAATTCTAGTCCATCAGTGATTATAGGACACAAGACTGAAGATCTGGTTAAGGTCGGTGGAAGTCGCTGAATTAAAACACGTGCAGACGTGCGTTGTGGAAGTCTTTGGGGATCTATGTTCAACTAAAGCTTTTGCAGACTTACCCCCTAGTATAATGCCATATTGTAAACTAAACCGAAAATAAGCTTTTTAGGTGACGAGAGCTGTAGTACGGCTTATTATTTGACGTTGTAGTTCATTCTTAATAGTCCAAGTGACAGTTGTAATGTACGTTTCTTTGCGCCCATTTCCATGAAATATATGTAAATACATTCACGTTTTATACAACAACGTTTGAATTGAACATGGCGGGCTGTGCTCTGCAGGGCTTCGTAGTAGTATCTACTACCTACCAATACTTGATAAAGAAAATATAATGTAATTTAACCAAGGGGAATCGTGCCGTAAATCGTGCCGTTCTACGGCAAATAAAAACAATGGTTTCAAGAGCAATTAAACACTAGTTTTGCACCTCCCCAGTAGCGCTAAATTGTGCTAAGTGCTTGCAAAAAACGTAAACACACGCCTACGATGTGTCTGTGTGTGGTCACAGTGACGGCGAGTCAGTCAAGTGAGACCACACACCGTCCGCGTAGGTAGCCATATGCAATAGGTCCTTGAATGTCTGCTACTACAACAATACCTGTATTGCATCGTTTTCCTACAATATGGAATAAAATACCAAAAATGCTAATATTGTAACGTCGTCGTCTCTGAGCTAGCTAGCGCTATTTGACGCTGCTTCGTTTTTCTTCATAGTAGGTATTAATGTATTGACAGGAAATACCATATTAGACGTGTGACAAAGAGTTACATGTTTATGTTGTCCTGTAGAGAAGGTAAACCGCGACTTTTGCACAGCTAATCATTTATGAGTGAATTTTTTTTTTCTACATAATTACTTTTTCGCATCACTACATTCCCATAACAACCGTTAAAGTGAATCCTATGATTTTGTGAAATTAAAATATACCGAAAAAAAGTACAGGAAAGCAAAAGCCGGAAACGCTCAAGAAATTACTCACACAATATCTACTTTACATGCAGCTATTGTTCAACATAATAATATACGAAAAGGCAAGCGATTTTTTGCGAGATCGACAGAACTTTTCCGCTATCACTCGACCCCCACAACTGTGATGTAGGCAGCGAATTCCTAAGATTATCTAATAAAAAACTGGTTCCGTTGATTTGCATCATCGCGGCCCTGGTGCTGGTTACCATGGTGAATCACGAGGAAGGAAGTCGTATCGCTCAATGATCTGGGGTAATGATGCGCCATAGAGATCTTAAAACAAAGCTCGTATCTAAGTATCAATCTACAAACTAGATACCCGTTTTTGAAGAGTAGTGAAATAATTTTTAGTTAGTTTTGGTTGTCACCAGGCGATTTGGTACTGCCAATGTCTCGCAAACTGATTCTGAGCTCATCGACCTCAAGATTGGTCAACAATAGTGGAGCCAAGCCAGCGGTGCCAATTTGTGTAATAGTCATGTTATGTTAGGCACGCTTCGGAAGCCGTTGATTGGCAGAATAGCCTCTATAGTTGAATAGAACGGGAGCAGAATAGATGGAATCGTTGTTGTATTGGCTTGTGGTATTCTTCATTAGTACAGCTGAAGTGTCAACTCTGATGCCAGTAAACCGTCGAAGTACAAGACTTCTCCCTTGGAACATGCTTATCTTCAAGTGATGTGTTGTGACATGGAATTCGAATGCTTGTCTAGAAAGTCATTACCTACCTAACGCTTTTTTCCGACTATCACAAAGCCCAATTTTTTGCTTAATTTTTTGTTTTATATCGGACAATCTGGTACCTATGTCCTTTATAAGTAAATTCCACCAAGTGACGCGAATTGGGTACTTGACTGAAAGCCTAAAAGATCAAATGAGCAGGGCTAGCTTGTATTGCCGCGATTTCGTTTTTCGTTTGTTGCGCGACTCAGCATCACCTGTCTTGCTCGCACGGTATTGAAAGGAAGGTGACATGTAGTATATGTCACGCGACATAGAATCGCGTGTAAAATTTGTGTTAGGGGTGTAGCTCCTTTTAAGAACAGTTACAACGCTTAGACTGTATAAAATTTACAAGAAAATAACGTGTTATGACGTCAGTAGGCTATACGGTCTGTTGGCCTCCTTAATTTTACTATTTGGTTATTTAAAAATCGCCAAAAGCCTAAAACAATATATACATAGATATTGTCTGTGTATGTTCAGAAATTATTCTATTAAAATTTACTAATTCTAAAATGTAGTAACTCCAAAACTATGGCACAATGCAAGGTTAGTTTAGTCTGGTGTCTAATTTAAAAAAAAAACTAATGACGTTGAGCTTGACACTATTGACAGCTTATTTTTTTGCGGTTAGTCATATACTATTCAGGCATAGGTTGTCGTAAACTTATATTTCTTTACATACTTACAGAAAAATATTTTTTAGGGTGTAGGTACGGTAGACGACGCAAAGCTCTCTCGATCCTAATTATATTAATCCCATCTCTCAGAAATATGAAATGCAGTCAATTGTAGCGTCTAAGACATATCTGCCGCATGGCAGATATAAACTGGAGAACTAAACCGATTTGAAAGTAGAACGCGCGGTTATTACGGAAATCCGTTAAGCACTGCTATGACAGAATGGCATGTGTCGTGACCTTGGATCGCCGGCAAGGTTTGACCACAATGCCTGTGTCAAAAGGGCGTATGTTAAATTGAATCGATTGACAGTTGCATTCGTATCCTGCTGAACATACTTACATAGATTACAGTGCTTATGGCAAAAAGGGCGTATGTTAATGAGAATTGATTGACAGTTATGTCCTACTTGCCATTCATTAGACTTGCGTGTTGGTGAGTAGGTAGGTAATGGTGTATTATCTGGCCTACGTATTATCACATTATATTCGCTGTTTGGGTGTTATTATGTTATTGTTATATTGATTTATACTTGCAGGATGAAATTTCATACAGCTTTATGATAATACGACACTGTAAGAACGCGAAGGTGGCGAAAAAACTACCATACCTTAAGGCTGAACCTAACTTAGATAGAGAAGATTCATTTAGAGTTTACCCTCCCCTATTTCAAACGACTTCAAAAACAAGAGCAAGTACTAGGTACTTAGATGCGAAAATGCTTTAAATTAGGCAAGCCGGTGGAAAGCGGATTCTATCAACGCCACGCCACTGCTATGTAGTTGTATACACGAAATACGTTATTATTTGGATTCAGAATCTACTATTGGTTTCATTTTACGTCGTATAGTTTTTTAGATATAATTTTTTTTATGTCGATGTGACTCTTGGTCACATTTCGAATAGCTATATAACATTAACTACTAACGGAAAAAAAACTCAATGTCACATTTTTTTTTCTCTTACTAATTTCTTGTAGACAAAGAACCGCCAGGTCTGCACTCACTACTTTGATCATTAAAGAACAAGAAACTAGTTTATTATTTAAATCATACTGCACTACTCGCACTACTCAGAATAATTAGCACATGCATAATACCAGTTATTATATTTCAAGCAACTTTGCTAACAGCGAATATAATTATACCAGGAGATCATGAGTTGTAGCTGGTCGTTATCAGTGAGTGGCTCGTCAATAGTGATTATCTGTGTCCTTGTTATGAATGTTGCCATTTAAGATAGTGTTTATCCCACATCCCACGGAAATCATGTGTTTTCCAGGAAAACAGTTGTCTAGGTCTCTGATGCCAATTAGCCTTACAACGCCATCTCTTATAATTTACTAGCGACCCGCCCCGGCTTCGCACGGGTGCAATACTGATACTAAATATACCATGCATGTATTATACATATATAAACCTTCCTCTTTAATCACTCTATAATATCTATCTATTAAAAAAAAACCGCATCAAAATCCGTTGCGTAGTTTCAAAGATCTAAGCATACATAGGGACAGACAGACGGCAGGAAACGACTTTGTTTTATACTATGTAGTGATAAATCTTATAAATGTTTTTATCAAAAATCTTTTCGCCCTTAACACATCAAAAAGGCTAGAAAATGGCTTTTAACAATTTTTTGTATAGGGAGGGATATCTGCAGGCTCATGATGGTTGCTTTTATCACGCGATAAATAAGTGACAAGCATCCGTCACGTTTGTACAAAATGCGAGTATGAGTGACAGATGCTTTGTCACTTTGTTAAACGCAACCATCATAGGCCCCCAGGACATATAGGATATTTTTATCCAACTCTGCAAGAAAAAAGAAGGATTGCGCAGACAAAGTATCGGTATCGTATAAAGTTATATATCGTGTAAAATTATTATTATTATTATTATTATAAAATGTAAGTTGTCATATTTTAAGTTAAGTTACTACATCTAGATCCAGATTTTACATCTGAGTAGGTACTAGGATATCATGAAAGCGTTGTTGGTCAAGTGATCATTACTACTCAACGCCAAGCGGCAATAGTCGTTAACTCCGTCCTCGTCATAAGTGCTGCTGTGGTGCTGCTATTTAGATATTGCGAATTTGTTAAGACCACAATATTAATCTGAAATTCTAAACTGGCCGCACAAATAATTAGTATTCAAAATAATAGCAATATAACTTTCAAGTTTCAATCTTTACAGCACAGAACTAAAACGTTCTCAAAACTTGCCAGTATGTATACTACACAAGTAGACAAGTATCAAGACTAATTAGTGCCATGTCTTCAGTGTTGTCATATACCGATTAACAGATAAAAAACTATAAAACTGCTGGGGTAAAGATATTTTAGCCAGACTATATATAGAGTAGGCAACACTGCCTGCTGTCAAAGAGGGAGATAGATTTCCCGCCAAGATGACTATGGATAGCGTCATTATTAGATCCTTGATCGATTCTCTTGTGAATCAGTATTATCTTCTATACATATAAACGGAAAAGTCCTGACTGACTGACTCACTTATCAACGTAGAGCCGAAACTGCTAAACCTAGGAACTTCAAATTTCTACAATAGATTAGGAATACAATGAAAGCAAGGAATAAGAAGGGATATTTCAAAATTCATCCCCTAAGGGGGTCAAATTAGGGTTGAAAGGTTGTATAGAAATCGTGTAATGTTTGAGTAAGAGATATTAAAGTTGATGTATAGATTCTCCATCTAAAAACAAGAACACTAAATGTGGAATATATTAGTATCATTTTCATCACATTTGCTCGTAAAGGATGGTATTACATGCAGGTGTACTGGAGGACTAAGGCCTATATAGTTCCCGCGGGAGTTATAAATTGTTATAACTCCCGAGGGAGTTACGGTTTTAGTTTTAAAAATATAGTACGCACTCGCAGATTACTTCAGACTAAGGAGGGTTCAATCCAGCCAAGGTTTTTTGTTGTACGAACAAAACTTGCCTACCAGCAATTTTTATTGTGTATTGAATTAATACGGTACGTGTAACTGCATTACTATTTATGTTTTACAATTATTTAAGTGTACTTTGCAATAATTTTATTAAATTAAATTTAAAATTATCGTTACAATCTGGCAGTATAGCCTGTCATGTTTCTAAACTAAACGCAGTTCTTAGCATTATCTGTGGTAGACGACACAAAAAAAAAGAAAAAAAGTTATAAAATTATTGGTTAGGTACTAGGTATTTAGTTTTGTAACAAAATTACTGTTCGTATTTAAGGTTTATAATATAACCGGTGTTAATTATTGCTGTATAATATTGTTAATTGTTATTTGTTTAATGATAGATAGTAAGATTCTGTGTATATGTATTTGTTTTCTGTTTTAAGCTGATGGCCGTTTTGCCAGTGCTTACCTATAGTAAATTTAAAAAAAAAACCCTACAGAAAAAAGTTGGATGTCAATCGTTATCGTTTCATTAGTTTAATGTTTATTTTTTTCTTACGTTTTTGTTATTACTCCCAAATGTGATGAAAAATATTGTGTGTATGGCGGGTAGTAAGGGGATTACAAACTCAGGACATTAAAAGCCCCCCGCCTTCGGCGTCGGGCTTCTAATAGACCTTCGTTAGAAATCCCCTACTTACTACCCTAATGACACAATATACTATTATCATTTAATGAAGAGACGATATTCATCTCTATGATAAATAAATGTGAAAAAATAACTGGCTGTTGAGTTTCTTTCGGCGTTTCTTCTCAACAGCACCTCTAGCACATCTGTGATATGCTACTAAGTCGCGCGAGATATTTACCTATCTCTTTCTGTACATGACTGTGAGAGAGTGACGGTTGACGCTATGCCGCGCGACAAGAGTTGCGAAGCATAGTTGTGCTAGACAGGCTGCTGTACTCTCTTGAGAAATGCCGGTAGACTCAGACATGTAAAAGTGCCCTTGTGCCCTACTTGCAGAATCAAGTTCATTATTTCATTATAAACTTCGGTTATTTCCGATTCGATAGAGCTCATCGATAAAGTGTGATATTTCGAATTTATAAACGAAATGATTGATTGATTGATTGATTAATGTTTTATTAGGGTTCCGTACCCAAAGGGTAAAAACGGGACCCTATTACTGAGACTTCGCTGTCCGTCTGTCACCAGGCTGTATCTCAAGAACGGTGATAGCTAGACAGTTGAAATTTTCACAGATGATGTATTTCTATTGCCGCTATAACAACAAATACTAAAAACAAAATAAAATAAATATTTAAGGGGGGCTCCCATACAACAAACGGGATTGGTTGCGTTAACTTTGCACCTCATTTGTATGGAGTGCTATACATACCAGGTGCAAACTTAACTTAAAGGATGGAAAGTGTTTGTACGGAACCCTCGGTGCGCAAGTCCGACTCGCACTTGACCGGTTTTTTTTCTTTTAGGTGGAAATCAAATCCTTAATTCTAGATCTTAGTACCAGGACATCATGAAAGTGTATAGCTGTGCCCTTACACCATGAGTTAACGTGACCGTACCCGCTAGCGGCAGCGTAAATGATTTGTATGGAGAATAGGCAGCGCCCCTGGCGGTTACTTTGTAGAACTATACAATTCTCCATACAAATCCTTTACGCGGTCGCTAGCGAGAACTGTCACTGTAAACTCATGGTAAGGGCACTATGTCATTATCAGTGAACGTTCGAGCGTCAATAGTCGTTAACAGCGTCCTTGTCATAAGCTGCTATTTAGATATTGCGAATTTGCTTAAATACAGCAATATTATTCTAAACGGGCTGTAAAAATAATTAGCTGCTGTATTAGTACCGATAAAACGTGGCCATATTTGGCGGTGTAATTTTTTGCGTAGTAAGCAACATTAAAGAAGTATGGTAGGTTGTTTGTAAATTAAAACTTACTTATTAAAACTCGTAGTAAAAAAGATTCTAACCCCTTAAGAATATAGAAACTTTCGACGGATTTCAGAGCTTGAAGATATGGTATATATTTGGACTGCTCATAAAGCATTAGAGACATGATAGAAATGATAGAATCCAGAACAACAAATGTCAAAAACCCATACCAAAAACTATGACGTCATAAATTCCTCCTGCACTAAAAAACAAGATGGCTCTCCTTCAATGTTCTTAGGGTTCAGAAGGTTCATCCTGCCAAAGGATACCTTCCGATCATCAATAAGCCAAGACTATTACTATTACTCGGTGCGTCTATGGTAACACTGATAACTACGCATTTACCAAGCAAAACAGGACGAGAACCTTTTTAAAAATTCTGTCAAATGTTTGCACTTGTAATTGGAGAATGCAAACCGGTAATTTTGTATATGGAAATTACCGGATATCCGGTAAATTACCGGTAATTTCCATAGAAAAAAATACTGGTTTGCATTCCCTAACTGTAATATTGTAGAAAGGGCCTATGAAGGTTGCGCTTATCACGCGATAAATATCGTCCGACACTTTTCGACGCATGTATAAGTGTTATGTGAGATTGACAGATGCTTTATCATTTATCGCGTGATACATCACACGTCAACCGCCGGCTAGTTAACGTCCCACTGACATGAGGTGCAAACTAAGTTCAACCAGGCTATAGGTAACTTACACGGAACAAGTACATCAACGGTCATATTTACAAAAGTACCTACGCAAATATGTACTGATATTTTGTGGGTAAACAAGTGTTAGAAGCACTCGCTCTTGTCTCAATTCATGGCCTTAATAGGCATGCTAACCTAACAACTATGGTGTCACCACAATATAAGTGATACACAGTATATTGACTTGATAACAAAAATCAATAACGCTACAAATGAGTGTCGTGTACTCGCAACACTTATATGCTTTATTTCAGATATTCTTATTAGATAATAATGTATTCTAATATGATGTTATTAAAACTATCGTGAGACATCTTTAATAATTATATAAAACGGAAATATGTCGGGCCGTTCCGGACAATTTTTACGTGAGTTTAAACTGTTTTGTATAATTATTCTAATATGATAATTTTGTCCTAATATGTGTTTTATTTCTTCCAGGTAAGTCTTAATCATCGCTGTACAAGCAGATGTGAGTAATGTTGTTGCTTGGTTGACGTGTTGGTAGGTGTGTTATCCTGGGGAGTTTAGTGTGGAAACATATAATGGAGATTGGATATTGCAGCTGTCATTTTAGTGTATAACGTATATTATGTTATAAAACACCATATCTGATATTTTAATTATTTTTATATTACATTTTGTCATTTAGAATTTTATTCTAGAAATTCATACATATTTTGGCGGTAAAGTGTGAAGCTTTTGAGAGAACTCACCTTTTAACAGAAAAAAAATATTAATTATTAAAAACGTTATTATTTTTATTTGTATTAATTTTTATTTGTTGATAATCCTTTTTGGTTTTTTTTTGTTATTTCTATAATGTTACTTTTTATGTTTTTGATTTTATTATTAGTAATATTTCTATCAATAAATTGCTCTGCTCTCTGTAACTGACGATTCTAGCTAGTAAAGTGCTTGTAGCTAGGTCTACTTGAATAAACAATATTTTGACTTTGACATTGATAGCCATGCGTACTAAGTCGTGTGGTAGGAATCAGAATCTGTTAGTTACTATACTACTAGTGAATGTATGACTGTGATGTTACTACCCGGCTGATTGATAAGGTCAGCCATGCTAAATTGACCGAACATATGTACTAGATATAACGTACTATTGCTGCTATCGATTTGGCAATTTGCTTTTAACAACGCGCGTTCAATTTGTCAGTTTAAAATGTGTTTCTTAATTATACTAGGTAGGTACATTAGGTTTCATGAGTGCTGACAAGATTGTATGTATTGTAAAAAATACCTGTGAAGCAGGGATCGATCCCGGTATTAAGTAAAATGTAAATGTAATACTAATTTCGCGTTATTTTCCAAAAGTTATTAAACCAGCAATTATAAAACCGCTAACTGAAATCTGCAACAAAAGCTTAGCCTCAGGCATATTTCCAATATGCTGGAAAACCGCTGTAGTAACACCCATCCACAAAGGAGGAAGCAAACTGGAACCATCCAACTATAGGCCAATTTCATTGCTCTGTGCCTTCTCTAAAATACTAGAGGCAGTGGTAAGTAAGCGACTAGTTGGATTTCTGGAAAACAATAATCTTTTATACGAAGGACAATTCGGTTTCAGGCGAGGAAGGTCTACTGAAGATGCTGTAACTCTTTTGACAAGTTCAGTAGCCTCTTCATTAGATAACGGACTTGCATGTGTGGGGGTCTTTCTCGATTTGGCGAAAGCGTTTGACACTGTGTCTCACGTCATCCTGGCCCAGAAAATGGAAAGCATAGGCATAAGAGGTTTAGCCCTGGACTGGTTTCGCAGTTACCTATTTGAAAGAACGCAAGTAGTTAGAGTCGAGGAATGCGTAAGTGCCACAGAGTATGTACCCTGTGGTGTGCCTCAAGGGAGTATACTCGGTCCTACTCTCTTCTTGATTTATCTAAACGATATTTGCGACTTGGACTTTAAGAGGGCTGAGCTTATATGCTATGCCGACGACACTGCCATAGTTTTCAAAGGCACCTCCTGGGAAAGTGTACTGAAGGATGTTGAAAGGGGCATAGCTCAGGTCTCAGGGTGGCTTGACTGCAACTTACTCACCCTCAATGCTGACAAATCTAAATTCGTCTGTTTTCACAAGACCGCCTCGTCAGCACCAACTATTGGCTTAGCAGTAAGGATCCACTCTTGTAACTTTCTCACTACAAGTGGCCCATACCAGTGTAACTGTAGGTCAATGGCGAGGTGTGCTTCAATTAAGTATCTGGGTATCACCCTTGATGAAAGGCTCACTTTTAGCGAACATATCTCGACCATCGCCAGCAAGATCAGAAAGCTAATTTTCGTCATAAAACGACTAAGAGAAGTAGCCGACATCGATCTCCTTCGATCAATCTACGTTGCAATTTGCCAGTCAGTGATCACATACTGTATAACAGTTTGGGGAGGGGCAGGAACCACTGTTCTGATCAAGCTTGAGAGAGCGCAACGATCATTACTAAAAGTATTGTTGAAAAAGCCCTTTCTTTTCCCTACAGTAACACTACACAAAGAGGCAAACCTATTAAGCGTCCGTAAACTTTACCTCCTAGAGGTAGGGCTTAAAATGTACAAGGCCACCTTACAGTCCGCGGCCTACAGAGAAATGTTGAAAGACAGAATTTTTACAGTCCCAGTTGCTAAAACCAGAACTGCCTTTGCTCGCCGTTTCGCCGATTTTGCACATCCACGGATCTACAATAAGATAACAAAGACCTGCCAAATCAAGGATATTAATGTCCGAAAAGCTAAAGTTCAAATTAAGGAATGGCTCACAGGTCTTGAATATAGCGAAGCGGAGAGCATCTTACGCATCACATCCTAGTTTTCCCTTTTCAAAATCTGTAACGGCCTGTTCACACGGACATATACACAACACTACACAACACACACTCTGGACTGACACTTTAAGTACTTCGTAAAGGTTTTTGTTTTAAGAACATGTTTTATCCAATAATAATATATATTCATATCTATAATAATAAAAATTGACTGAAAATCTGTATTAATCTTATTAAAAAATCTTTGACTATATACAATTTAAAAATCTCTTTAATATATATCAACTCGTGACGGAAGTCGTATAAGATATGATAATGTGATGTACCCATAATGTGCCTTCAGTAATTTAATTAAGTTAAATAATGTTATTTGTATTTCAGTTGTACGTACCTTCAAAACGTGTCCAAATAAGAAAATGTGTAGACTCAATGACTAAGCTAATCTCTAATTAATAGGCCTACTATACCTACCCAAAGAATAAAAATGTAATGTAAAATGATTCTAATGTAATTTAATAATTTAATCTAATTTTACTAACATTCTAATATTAAGTTATGTAGTTGTGTTTTTCCAAATGCTCCCATTTAAATGCCAAAATTGTGTTTAAGCGATTGTGTGGTGTCACAGGACAGGCCCCGCCTAGTGTGAGCCACAAAACTGAAAATGTAATTATTTATTGTGTTCGTGAAATAAATTGAATTTGAATTTGAATTTGAAATAGAATTTTGGTATTGGTATAGAACTTTGAAAATATAAATTGAATACCGGTATTTTGTGTGGACCCGAATACCGGTACCCGATCCCTGAACTCAAGCGATAACATACAATCTCTCAATTTCTTCTTTTGTGAGATCAAACATATGGCGCCCTTATTCATATTACTCTCTGCACCTTGCGATGGTTGTATTCCATTGTATTATTCCAATATTTAATACTTATCCCAAAAAACTTTATTTGGGGACTCGCATATTTGTGCACATATTGGAAATATAAAACATTTTACAAGGATTTTCCTTGTTTCGTATTTGAGATTTCCATATATAAGCATGAAAGATTATTTTATGTATAGATTCATAGTCTTTTCCAGCAGAAAAACTCGTTTTATCACTTAGCGTTCGTCGCTTGGAGTTGCCGGCGGGCTTTCTACGTTTGCTGTTACTTTTATGGAAACTACAAATGCTTTACCAAAACGGGAGACAACTTATAATTGTGTGTCTTTTTGATTAGCCAAGACCATAACTCGGTGCGTTTATGGTAACACTGGTAACTACCAATTTACCAAACAAAACAGGACTAGAAGCTTTTTACTAATCTGTAAATCCGGAATATATGTTGTTTTAACGCTAATTTGTTTACACAATCCATTTGGTTAGTGACGCTTTTAGTCCACAAAGAATAATGGAATCCCAATTACGTCAAACACTTGAAACTGATGTTTAGAATGGTACTCTATCGAAGACGACATAAGTGGCCCAACCATTGTGTGTTCCATATTTGAAATCGTCGAACTGTCAGGCAAGCGTTCTATATTTAAAATTGCGTAGCACGTCTGAGCTCGCTGTGTTGCCATTGCCAACATCACGACAAAAAGTCAAAACTAAATACAGACATCCTTTGCGATGCATTGTTTCGTTTGATATTTAAGTGGCAGCTTATTTTAGTGGCCAGGTGATGAAATGATACCAGATGTGCGTACATGTTAATTAAACACCGTTATATTTTATTGCTTTTATAGCTGTATGATCCAATTCTAAAATATTAAAATAACATATGTCTGAGTGTTAATTTGTAGCAGACTCGTGCCCAAGGTGGTAAAAAAAGTAAATGAGCCTTAGGCCGCAAAAGTCACAGTTTGTCATCTGTTTTTAAATTTGGCTAAATTTATCGCAAGCGCGGATGTTGTGTATCGTGTTGCATCACTTAACTAAAAAAGTTAAAGTAGCTATACAATTTATGATCTTGATTCTTCTACGGCCCAAGGTCCATAAAAGTCTGGCAAGTTTGAAGATAAATGGTCCCGTTAGTTTTTGAATTTAGAATGAACGCGTTTTTATGGTAATCTGTGGGGTTTGTTTTTTTGGACACGCGCGGAAGCTCGTTAGTCGATAAAAAACACCTTTACGTGCCTTGGGGCGTATAATTCACAAAATAATTTTAACTTTACAGAGTAATATTGTGAATGAACTTTTTTCCTTTGCCGGTAGTTAGTACTCTAATGTTGTATTGCTTTTGATCAACTATACCAGGGGCTCCCAAACTTTTGCATTATTATTTTCATTTCTTGCTCTCTGCGGCGCTCGATTTTAGTAGTTTGTTAATCCAGACCGTCTATCACAACTATTATACTATGCTTCAGGACTTTTTCGCGCTCCATCACAGTAGGAACTTTTGTCGCGTGAGAAAGATTCGCGTGCCACAGTTATGCTAGAGGTGCTGAGCTATTTTGATTAATAGGGGACGGTAGATTACTTCTGTCTTCAACGATTTATGGCTAATCAAATAACGACGACAGTTGCGACTAAGGTGAGCTGACAGATGTTTATACAGCTGTCACTTTTCATAAGCCACGGTCCAGTTCTGACCAATTTAGAACTATTACTGTCATTTGTCTTCCTTCTCTTTCGTTCCGCGTATGTGTTTAAGACACACAAAAGGTGCAGTGCTTATTTTCGTCTTAATTCCAAATAATCATTTCTTTGTGGTTCAGCAACAGCAGGTGCGTTAACATGCAATACGAAACAGATTTTACGTTCTTGAAAATAAACTTGACTTTGTGAGTCACAAAAACTATATTTTCACGATTTATATCCTGTGAAAGTAAACATGTATGGTGAAATTTCGTAAATGGGGTTATGGCTGATGATTAAGACATTAAAGTTACGCTAAAAATGTAACCTTAATTTCTCTACATTGAGTTTATATTCTTCTGACTTGTCATCATCAAAGGTGTTTCTCGTCTGTAAACTGACTCGGCCCTTCGTAGACTAGAGCAAGGGAAGTCTCAATTTAACGTAACTCGATAATAGTAACCGTTTCCTTCGCTCTTCCGCACGGAGAGCTCTATGCTGGTTCCAATTTCGAATTTGCGTCGAGGATCTTCTGTCAAACGCTATTTCCTGTCTATGGTTTTAAAAAGAAATGCCGTGGAAAGTGGCCAGTTGTTTCGAAACGGCTACTATTACTAATTTATTTTATCATCATTAATTTCCGTTGTTTTGGAACGACCATAGGCGTCATTTTCCCGTTCTTGTAATTAAATAAGAACGCTGTTGTCGAAGTTAAACGGATTCCGATGGAAATATGTTCACCTCACGCTCTCACCTGAAGAACAACTTATTAGAAGAAATCCATAGACATTTAATTTAATTATACAGCCCGACACAAAAGAGTAGAAAATAAATGAGGGCGCCACTTCCTTCGCAACTGTCACATTTTTGACGTAAAGTGCTTGAATATGGTAACAATTTTGTATGAAAAATTTTAGTTCCTTTTTCATCCGTTTTCTACTCTTTTGTGTCGGGCTGTACGTAGTTTAAATATATCACAACACAACTTGTCAGCTACGTTGCGGGTTGTGTATTTTGTATCTCTTTGTACGCAGATAACGTTGCATGCCACATGAATGGGTCGTCAACATTTGTGGAAATGAGCTGCGCACGAGCATCCGCTGATTAACGTACTGCATTAACGTTTTAGGTCAACGAACTCTACCTGGGTTGAGGATTTATAATTAATACTGTCATTGTCGATTCGCAGATAGCGTGAAATGGGACGTCACGGTTAAACGTCGCTTCCGCCTTCGTCTTCTGGTGTAGGAATTAGGAATAGCCCTGTGACGTTTCGTTCCAGTTTTAATTTGCTGTGAAGTGAAAATAAACCCGTTGTTGCAACTATAATTTTAATTTTTGTTACATAATGTCTCAATATCTTTTACGGTAATTTTGGTTGAAATTAGTGTTGAGATACAGTCAGAATAAGCGTTATTAGGATATCTTTTTCCACGGTAATGTCACTTAGGGTTATTGTATTTTGGAGTGGTAAACATTGACGAAAAAATGGGAATGAAGCTACAGAATAGATAAGGCAATCCCCTATCGAAATGAGAAGTGGCGAGCTATTTTTTCTTGTTCTTATCGATTATTATAAGCATTGGCACTCGTAGCTTCTAACTAAACTCATTAAGAAATATTTCATTGGAACTAACGAATGTTGTGGTTTCATTGTTTGTTACATGGCATTATGTCTTGTGGCTAGGGAATGCAAATCGGTTTTAACCGAAACCGAAAAAATCGGTTTTAATCGGTTATTTCAGTCATATCATAACCGATTATTTTTATTTCGTAATCGGTTATAATCGGTTAGTTAATATTTGTTTAAATCATGACATTTTCGTAATTTTCGTAGTACACTGCGAAACCAAACATCATTACAAGCTAATTAACTTAGGTATGTACTGTACTTAAAACAAATTTACGACTACTGAAACTGCCGAGCCCGGAGCAGGGTTCCGAGGAAACTCTCAGAACGGTCGGAACAATAAAATAATCCATACTAATATTATAAATGCGAAAGTGTGTCTGTCTGTCTGTTACCTCTTCACGCTTAAACTGCTGAATCGATTTTGATGAAATTTGGCATAGAGATAGTTTAAGATCCGAGGAAGGACATAGAATATTTTTCATCCTGGAAATTGTACCTAAAAGATTGAAAAGTGAGTGAACATTTCTGTTGGGGTGCGGTGACCCTGTAGGAAATGTAATTATTAGACCAAAAGCGCAATTGCTCTTACATTTGCTTCAGCGCTTTTAATAATCTCTTTTATCAAGTTCCACGCGTACGTAGTCGCGGGCAAAAGCTAGTAATACATAAATGCAAATTATAACTTTTTCGGTTTGTGGTATTATAGCTAATATACCACGGCGCATTGTTTCCTTTTTTGGAGATAAACATCTCCCATCTCTTTCTTACTAATGCGCAGGTAGAGTAATGAATAAAGGACGGGTGTCTTGTCTATATCCCGAAGTTGATTGTTGATTGAAAATAAAAATGATTGTATTTTTTTGTCGATTAAAGAAGTAGATAAGTACCAAACATCGTTTGTATTTCATTTATAAGTCGTACGTGCAGCATAGCTTTCCACGTTTAGACCATATTTCTTCGATTTTTTTTCAATGTTTGTAATAATCGGTTATAACCGATTAATCGGTTATTTTGTGGTATAACCGATAGAATAATCGGTTATGAAATTTGGTCGGTTTTTGCATTCCCTACTTGTGGCGTAATTTCATGGGAAGTAGGGAAACATTCACCGGGCTATTGTTACATTATTGTTCATATGTATGGAACAAATATAGAACCAAAAATCAAATGATAAACATAATATTTCCTAAACGTGCATGTAAAAAAAAAACACAGAAATGTTTTTATAGAATGTGGAAATACCACCTTTTTATTTTTATAAATAGTGACACAAAGGTAAATTATGTAAGGAAAATGTAATGTAATCTTCTGCAATGTAAGCAGGACTCGAACCTTTCGTTCCGGGCGTAGTGCTCTCCCAACTGAGCTTTTAGATCGTTACGTTGATCACACCAAATCTTTGATTCCATAGTTCTACTACTGCCACTAGAGTGCCCTTTGCGTCTTGTGTTCTTTAAAATACGCCGTAAACATGGGGTCGTAGGTTCGAGTTCTGCTTTCATTGTCATTGTCACGTTATATTTTTCTCTCATAATTTAGCTTTGTGTCGATACTTTTTGAGAAATTTATGTTTTGTTTAATTCAATACGGATATTGCAAGTTACTTTTCCAAACAAAATATACTACAAACTCGTAAATATACTAAAAACAAGACAAGTTGACAGATTGAAGTACTCTAATTATGTTAATATTTATAAAATAAATTAAGCCTATAAAGTAAAATTTGATTTTAGGTCTTTCAAAGGTATTTTGCGTCCTCGTCCCACTAAGGGCCCTCACCGCACTATTTTAAATCTTTTTTGTAGGGATTTTACTCGCCCCGCTGCTGCAAAACAGTGTACAAACAAGCAGGATTGACTTATTAATACTCACTTTTCCGTATCCAAATTGTCTGCATTGGTCTTAAATCTTGTATTTTTATCTCAGCGATATTTAAAGACCGTCTGGTTTATGCGTCACACTTGTACGCACAACATATATAACTCCAGTAAAACAAATTGACAAAAATTTAAATGCCTGGTTAAGATACTGCTTTAAATATTAACTGTGTTATTTATTCTGAAGGATACACTGAGATCCAAATATTTATGCATTAAATACATTTAATGTGCAAGTACACATTAGAAGATTTATAAAATTAGCCAAAGTAATTCACATACCATTCTATATTCATTGAAGTATTAAAAAAAAACCATTTCAACTGAAGTAAGTCGAAATTATGACTTTTCTCTCAAATTTTGTTCATAAGAAAAACTACGTTATTTGTGTCTGATTCCAAATTTACTAGTGTCTGTGAGCTATTAGCCCTCGCGAGTTTGTTTCAAAATGGCTGAAATTACAAATTTCTTACCCCATATTTCCGCCATTTTTAAAAACTTCGGAAAACTGAATCGACAAATAATTAATTATATTTATCGAACCAACTCGCAAAATTTCATGAAAACGATTGTCAAGTGTGGCCTGTAGGCTAGAACAGGCGGACATCCGAACAAACGAAGCTGAATCGTTCGCTTCGCTCGCTCGGTTAATTAGTGTAACGCATTTACGTTGACTGAACTACAGTCCTTGTTCGGGGGTGAACGGCCTTAACAGGACATATTGACACACTTTAGATCTTATTAACATTAACACATGTTTCATACTGGTGGTATTTCGCGATAACAAAGTTGTTTTCACAAATCGCTTCCCACAGCTTCGCTTCAATGCAAACGTATATTGTTTTATTTTTTATGGTACCGTGAATTTGCTAAATTGCTATATAACGATACAAATATCAACACGCGAAGAAAAACAAAATTGCGCTCATACGTGGGACTAGAACCCGGTATCTTTGGAACACCGGTCCAACGTAACCTTTTGACCAGAGACGCACAGCGGCGGTCATATATAACAAATATAAAAAACATATTATATAAAAACATAATATGTAACATACATAAAAAAAAAACCGCTGGTCGCGCACTCGTGGCCGGGCTGTAAGACCGGCTCAGAAGGGTTACTTTTACTACGCTGTTTAAAATTCGAACTCCGTATCGTGCCGCCCTGCTTATTCAAATATTATTTGACGCGAGATCGAGAGGGATGATACAAACTTCGAATTTGGATCGTAGTTGTAGCCCTTCTGTCCAGCTATACACTGTGGCACTCGGTATGAATTCCCATACATTTTGAGTGCATCGTACATCGTGATAATCTTTCAGATGTTGTACTAATCAGTGTTTAATTTGCACTAACGATACCTACATACTAAGAGCTCAATAGATTTATTTAAGGCACACTCTCCGATCACAATGCCCCGCCATTTTAACTTATTTATAGCTCTCAATCGCATCAATACTATCTACTATCTTTACAAGGTTGTATCCGACTTGGAAAACATGTCAATTTACATCCTTATGTTTATGCAGCATCTACCGAGCGAGCTCTTATGAGATGAGCCACATGTATATTTTTTGTCTGCGTGTCTGACCTGTATACCTACCCCTCTAGCACAACTATGCTTCGCGACTCTTGTCGCGCGGCATAGCGTTACCTGTCACTCTCTTACAGTAGGTACTGCACAGAAAGAGATAGGTAAATATCTCGCGCGAGAAAGAATCGCGTATCACAGTTGTGGTAGAGGTGCTGCTTATAACTCAAGAATCGCTTACTCCTGAATTACAATAGCCTCGTGAGGCCCAATAAGGGATTGCAATCCGGTACGGCAGATCCGGTAATACGGCCGAAGCCTTTTCGCGGCCGCCGGATCGGGTAAAAAACCACCGGATCCAGTGGGATTGGGCTTAATCCGGCCGGACCGGTCAGGCTGCAAACCGGACCAGATTGCAATCCCCATTCCCAATGTACCTCTCAATGCGCAAAGAACACTTATAACTCGGACCCAGACAGTTTGTGCTATACAGTTGCCGGCAAACTTCTTCAACGTAACCTTGACTGAGCAGTAGCCGATTTACGTACAAATGGACCTACATGCTAAGCTAAGATCAGCCATCTTTGTTCAAAAAAATTGCCGGCAACTATACGCATGCGTATAGACGCCCAGTGTGTACAAGATTCATTCGGTGCATCTATCCGTCTAGACTCTGGAGCATCTGGAAAAAAAAAACCTACCTACTTAGTCTTCACAAAAAAATCTAAAAACAAGTCTAGGGCCGCAGGTTCATGTAAAGAAATTGTACAATAAACTGTAGAATAGCCTGGCCCATTTATGAATGACTTTATTTATAACGGGGCCATGCATTTGTGCAGCCCATGGTACATTGGGCGTTTATGCCTTATGGTTTTATTTGGGCTTGGGCCTCGAGGATAGCATAATGAACATATAGCCGAAAGGTCGATCGCAATATTGCAGCGATGTTGCAACGGTTGTCAGAATTGGGGAGAAAGTAGAACCTGTCCGCGAAGTGATAACTCTGATTCTAGTGGCATTATGTGTAAGATGGTATTTTTTTTTTCTTTTGATTAAGGAGCTTTGATCATTAAGATGGACATTTAAAACTATCTGCCCACAAGCAAGGCGGGTTTACTGGCGCGCTATAAGAGCCGAGTTAAAAACTGACGCGGCAGCGCGCACCAAGGTGCTCGATCTGTTTTTCGCGTTTGAACAATGCGGAGCGCGCTTGTAGCCATTCGTAGCGGTTCGCACAAGGCTCCGGCGGTTTTTGCAAAGATTTCTAAGAGGGAACCTTCTCTAGTATTTCTCCAGTCCTTCTGTTGACTTGTTCAAGAAATACATTGCTATTTCAATTCCAGAAAGTTGTTTTTTTTTATATTATGTTTAATCAGCATTATTACATCTTTAAAACAGGGACCCGACCACCCTTTCATTTGCTTAAGCCTTTCAATGGGCTTCCCTTTGTAATGTGTAACCCAGTAAAAGACTTACCCATTCATACTGATAACCCATACATTTGACTATCCCTTATTAGAAGGGAACCTAAGAATAAGGCTAACCCTTTCCAATTGGTAAGCGGTATTCTCTTTATTTTGCTAGCCACTTTAAAGGGATACCCTTATGTTTTAGCGCTTAAAATAAAACTTTCCTTTTTATCGTGTCATCCTTTAAAGGCTTAGGAGAAGAAGACAAGACTAGTTATCTGGGCCAAAGTATGACAAGAAAGGCAATAAATTACGAATATGCCTGGCTGGGCCCTGTGGGAGTGGGCAGGGCAGTAAATATTTTGTGTTTGCTTGACGTAGTTGTCGTCGTCACGTCACGTCGCATAGTGAATAGCTGGGGTGTTAGTGCACGACACCTTGCACTTTTTGACTATGCGCTGAAACTTGGCACAGTTAATTCTTAGGTGGTCTTGAGTGAATTCAGACCGGGAGATATCGAGAGCCACCACGGCTTTAGTGGGGGGAGGGGCTGAAGTTCGACGCTGCCGCGCTTCAATAAAAGCAACATTTCTCGTCAACTGTATATAATACGGCATGTGATACATCATTTTCGGATAAATTAAGGATGAGGAATAAAGTTTTGAACAAAAATAATGCACTTTCTAAAAAAAACTATAAGGAAAGGAGAAAAATATCTGAAAAACGTAATTTGTGTCTTTTTATATATTTACCAATTATTTTAAAAGTTTAACAGAAATCTCAAAACGAAAAATATAATCGTAAAGCTAGACTTACGTAGTTTATAAAAATAGTTATACATAGTTTATTACATATATCTGTTGATCCATGGGAAATTATAAATATCATTAAGCGTAAGTTAGGGCCATCTCAATGCATGATCGTCCGTAAAGTATTGTTTAGGTACTGTGTTAAACAATATTTCTCTAAAACTTTACATAATAGGGCATGTTATATATAATTTTCGGATAAATCAAGGATGGGGAATCTACGTGTATTTAATTATTTTATGAACAAAACTAAACTAGAACTAGAAATAAATATATATTAAAAAGTGGGAAACTGAAAAACGTGATTAAGGTATGTTTTATTATACAGGGTGACATATTATTGACCGTTCAAATTTTCTCCAGGCATTAGGTATCGATAAAGGATGCCATTTCTGAGAAAAAAAAACATAGGTAAAATTTTTATAATAAAATGTGCTGTCCGTATAAATAACGTGTGGATAATCGTTAACTGAGTGGCGCTCGGGGTTAGCGGTGCGGGGGGGCGCTTGCCTATCTTATCTAAACCAATACAATACAAAAAGCGTTATTGCCGCCTTCCGCATAGCGCGCTAACGCGGATATAACCACGAACGCATAGTCTTATTGGATATATTTCAGCTGTTTTATCTCAATATTTTAGTACTAAAAGATGCTGAAAGAAAAAACACGTATTTTTTATTTTGTCCAAGGAATCTAGTGTCAAAATTTGAACGGTCAATATTATTTCATCCTGTATAATTTCTATTTTTTAAAAGTATGTATAACAGAAATCTCATAACAAACAATATAATCATAAAGCTAGACTTAGTATATTTTATATATTTGTTGATACATTGGAGATGATAAAATATCTCAATGCATGATCGTCCGTCAAGTAGGGTTTAGGTAATGTTTTAAACACACGAAATGTGCACATATTTTATTGTTTATCTCTATCGTATTTTAAATGAAACCACACTATATAAATTTATTATAGCCACCAACCCCCAGAATACGTGGCCAAACTGTACTAAAGACGATAAACGCTGCTTGATGCCAAGTTTTCGGAGTATAGACTCGTTGGTACGGAATTTAGTCCATAATATTCCGAGCATTCTCCTCCAACACCACATCTCTCACAAACACCTAATCGTCTATCTTCTTCTTTTCAACTTCCCGCAGGGTCCACGTTTCTGCGGCATACAAGAATGTGGGGAATACAAGTGCTCGAACGAGCCGGTTTTTTGTGGCTTTGTGTTTGTTGCGATTCCTCTAATTTTTTTTTGTTGTCAATTGTGCAATAAAAATAATCTTATCTATCTTATACATATATTCCTGACTAACTGAAGGTTTCGTCGAGTCAGCCACCGAGGGCCGCATTGCGGAGGCAATCGAAAAATACGTCATAGCAATATATTATGATAGGTCAGTAATTCTGCTTTTGAAACGAATTCTTCTTTATTCCTGTACTAAAGATAATACATAGAAACAATTAAAACTAGAATATATGTATATATATATATATAAACTTAACTAAACCTAACTATAAATAAAAAACGGGCTCCAGATCGGTGCCGACCGGGAGGGTGCCCAAGAGGCTGGCCGCATTACCACACTGAATAGCCAGGGCTATTCTATGGCATAGGTATAAACCAGCCCTTTGGTCACCCGTAGCATCGACTAGTCTCTTAGCTAGTTCACGGAAAATGGTATGGGCACTTTGTCCCCATGGCCCTAGAGTTTCCACCCCAAACGGCTCAAACATGTAGCCACTATCGATGGCTGCATACTTGCGCCGCTTGAGGTGTTCGGCCGCGTCCGCAGCAGCCCCGGCTTTGGTGGTGGTCACTGGAAGGTGGGACGGCGCTAATGTATCCACGCACGTGGCGTCCCATACCAAAGGCCGTCCCAGCTTCCAGGGGACGAGGGTCATGCCATCCGGCCTCTTTCCGTCGTCCCTCGCCAGGCCTGAAGGTTCTAAGACGGCTGGTGTTCGCGCACTTGCTAGCGCTCGGCGCAAAATTTCGTTGAGGCAAGCATGCCGCGAGATGCGCCCAGCGCTCTTCATGCAGGATAGGCCAATTTGAAACTAATACAATAGAATAATAGGATTTCAATCTATCATCATAATCATTATTTCAGATCAGCTTCGTATACTTCAGTAAATGAGAGCCGCAAATATTTTTTTACAAAGAAAAACCAGCAGCTTTATATCAGCATTTCTAGAGAGCTCTATATCATATCAAGGGGTGCACGTTTGAGGTCAGTTAGCACGGGCTCAAAAACTACCCTGTCCAGTGTCTATCTACCTGGGATTGGACGAAGGTCATCAACTACTGGAAGCCTAATACATGGACGGACTTGCCTGTTGCTGCAGAAGCATGTATTGTCTGGACTTCTGTTAGGTGAAAATGCAAAAAAGGCAGCTTAAATGTTCAGTACCGACCTCTGTCTGAGCAGTGAATCTTGTAATTATAAACAATAAATTTACATTGCGTAGTTTCATTTAAAATACTACAGACACAAACAATAAAATATGTGCACTTTTTTTGTTTAAAACATTACTTAAACCCTACTTAACGGACGATCATTCATTGAGATTATTTATTATCTCCAATGTATCAACAGATAATAATAAACGATATACTTTTAGAAACTACATAAGTTTAGCTTTACGATTATATTTTTTGTTTTGAGATTTTTGTTATACTTAAAAATAAAATAGAAATTATGTAAAAAAAACATACCTAAATGACGTTTTTCAGTTTTTCCCACTTTTTAATATTTTTCTGTTTGAAAGTGCATTATTTTTGTTCAAAACATAGATTCCTCATTTTATGTAAAGTTTTAGAGAAATATTGTTTAATACAGTACCTAAACAATACTTCACGGACGATCATGCATTGAGATGGCCCCAACTTACGCTTAATAATATTTATTATCTCTCATGGATCAACAGATATATTTAATATACTATATACTTGTATAAACTACGTAAGTCTAGCGATTATATTTTTTGTTTTGAGATTTCTGTTATACTTTTAAAATAATTGGTAAATATATAAACCTCCCCTTCCCCCCACTAAACTCGCGGTGGCTCCGATGTCTTCCGGTCTGAATTCACTCAAGACCACCTAAGAATCAACTGTGCCAAATTTCAGCGATAATCAAAAAGTGCAAGGTTCCCATACAACGGCGTGCACTATCAAACCAGCTAAAAGGAAACCGAACCAAACTGCCGATGCCGTTTTATTAGTGTTATTTTATTGCAGAATATTTTGAATATCAGGCACTGATTGATGAATGATGAGTGATACCAGATCAAGAATGAGTAACTGATATTCAAAAATTGAATTTGTCATAATGTTTCTAAAATGGGCCTAAGCACATGGCGCATTTTAATTTAAGCGCGCCGTCGACGCGCATTTGTAGGTATTGGACTGAAGCGGTCTCGCGCATCAAAGTCAAACATGCCGCAGCGCCGCCGCCGACAGAGATCGATAGTATCTGTCTCGCTCGATAGTACTAACCTACGCGTCGTAAGCTTTATAAAATAAGGGTAGCCCTTTGTTAGGCTAACCATTTAGTAACGAATGGGTGAGCAAATATTCTTATTTATAAGGGGAATTGTGATACCGCTTGTTAAAATGGGTTAGCGCTTAGATAAGGGTTTTTAAAGCAAATTGATTGGGCTTCCATGTTCAAAGTGTTAGCGCTATTCAAAACCCTTAAAAACCCTCTCAAAAGGATATCGGGCGGGTCCCTGCTTTAAAACAATGACGAATATACACAAATATAATAAACTTGATGTTTACAATTGTACGTGAATTCTGCATTTATTTTGCAAATAAATTATAGCTAATTTTAGTCACGACATGTATTCATAAAACAGGTTTTATTGTACGTTTCTTTAATTAAATAACAACGGTAACGAAATTAAGTAACTATCTGTTTCGCCAAATTGGGGTCAAGATCACGACTTACGATTAAAAAAGAAACCGCATTCGCGTTGCGAAGTTTCGTTCTTATGTCTTTTTTTACCTTTTTAGTTTCAGTGTTGTTTTTACATAATGGAGTTTAGCTAAACTAGATCATATATTGTAAGTGTGTTTTATGGACCAAAGGATAGAATCCTAAGATTCAACTTCATGAGTTTGAGTGGCTAAATATCAGCAAAGAAGAAAACCTTCTATTCTATAGGTATGACAGTAGAACAGAAATTGCTGCATAATTTGAATCACCGGAAAGTGTTTGTCCGGAAGCCTCGGTGCGCGAGTCAGACTCGCACTTGGCCAGTTTTTGTGATTTAATCAAGTGTGAGACGAGAGGTCAAGAACTCGTCTAGTCAAGTAGTCAAAGCCACACAGACACAAGTCGTAACGAACAATATATTGCCATTGCACAACTGGATCGTACTGGACGGTGATAAAATTGAAATAGGGGCGAAGTTTCCGCTGTTGCGAACGACGAAAGTAGTTTGCTGCAATTAATGCAGGTTGCAATGCAGTCTTGCAGGGAATAGAAACGGTTGTTAGGATTAGGATTAAGTACCGTTTCTGCTAGGGATGGATGTACTTGCAAATGATATGATCACACTCGCATAAAAGATGAAGCTTTGTTACTGCCTAAGTAATTGTTCATTTTAGGTAGCAAAAGTTAAGTCAATAAACGCATGTTTGGCGAATTTATCCTGAAAACAGTACCACGTTTATTATTTATTCTAAAATAAATTAATAAAAAAAACTTAGATAATAACATTCCTGTATTCAATCAAAATGTTGTAATCTATTTTTAACCCCCGTTCATATAACGATGGTAGGCTTGAGTGGTAGTGGCCTGATTTCTACTGGTTTGACTATTTTAGACCATTTGAGCACCCTTCGCTATTGCTCTTAGAAAAATAAGCCAAATCTGTATCTGTCTTAGGAGTGAGCGAGAGCGCGCTCGGACCTTCCGCTCTCACCTAATATGCCCGCCGCTTGCCACTGTGGCTTGCCGCCGAAGTGGCTGGAACGTAGTAATGCAGGATGATGGCCTTATTTTTGCATTTGCGGAACTTTTTCCAACTGTCGAATCTAGGGCTGCCGTCCAGAGTTTGGAAGCCGTCCGGGGGTTTTTAAAGTGTCCGAGGAAAACCCCTTTAACCCACGGGACACTTCATGTGGATAAAAAATTGGGCAAGTGCAAGTCCGACTCGCGCATGAAGGGTTCCGTACCATAATCTATAACAAGTTTGTTGTATGGGAGCCCCCCTAAATATTTATTTTATTTTATTTTTAGTATTTGTTGTTATAGCGGCAATATAAATACATAATCTGTGAAAATTTCAACTGTCTAGCTATCACCGTTCTTGAGATACAGCCTGGTGACAGACGGACGGACGGACAGCGAAGTCTCAGTAATAGGGTCCCGTTTTTACCCTTTGGCTACGGAACCCTAAAAATTAAGCGATTGTTTTTTTAATAATATGATTTTCTGGTAAATGTGATTTACGCCAAATGACCGGGTTTTTAAAACTCTTTGTCCGGGTTCGGTGAATTTAGAGATGGCAGCCCTAGACGAACCCATAAACCTAAAAGATTCAGCAATGTCTGCAGTAGGAGCAATTTACCATGATTAGCATAAACGCCATGGAAAGTGAGCGTTGGTCAAACTCCAATTATTAAGTGAAAACCGTGCTGGTCGAAGCGTGCTAGCGGAAAGTTTCTAATTTACTAAAATCATGTTAGCTATTAAATTAGTTAGAACATACGTATTTTCAATTCATTATATACCCGGGAGTTTTCGGTGCTCGAATGATTTGACACCTACTGGGTATGTATAATCGAGCTATCGAGTCACGTTCGTAAGTATCAAACTTTATTGGACGCTACTAAAATAATCTTTAATAGATGCAAGAGGCCAATGATGATGTTCATTATAAATATTTCAATAGGATGGCGTTATGATGGCACCCTGAGGTATGTAAGAAAACTGGTTGAAAAATTCTATGCTTAAGCTAGCGAGTTTGATAGAGCAATTGGTAATGTCTGTCCTGAAAAACCGTGGAGACGGATTAAAATACCACTCAAGTATAAAAATGTTCAATTTCTCGCTTCAGAGCATTTGGTTCTTTCAATAGGTATGCAAAGCCTACCTCATACATATATTTGAATTTGACACTAAATCTATATTGCATTTTTATGGGGCAAAGTAGCAATTTTAGAAAATCAGTCGAACTGTTATTTGTTTCATAAAAATATGTACACATCTTTAGAATCAGCATAATTCTTTTCAAATTGATTTGGGACCCTTGAGGTTCGAACTAATTCGTATACTCTTCGAAACATCTCTACCATCAACCATTTGTCCAAACAAATCACACGAGACAAACAAACCAATCTGTTCTAATCCAGGCGCCGGGAGCGGTCCCCGACACATGGTTCCATTTCTTTACAAGTAATAAGCTACATAGAACTCTGTAACACCAACACGTAGGGTGTGAAGACAATTTGTCGCCTATTGTTGTCGACAATGCGTGTAATAGACTGACGGTAGCGTCATTGTCATGATAATTGTTGTCTGGTGTCCGGCTCGAAGGACCATTTTAGTTTGTTATATATTTTAGCCCAAAGTTACTTTTAACGCAAAAAACGTCTTGTTGGACGTATTTCTAGGAATATTATCTATACGAAAACGTCGAGAAACGTGAAGGCAATCGACAGGTTTCGTGGCGTTGGTGAATTTGATTCGAGGCTTCATTGATCTATTTAAAAGCCTTCGGTGAAAGTGTGTCAAGACAGACCTAAGGCCATCACTCCTGTGGCGCGGAGATATATACTGGGTGTCCCTAAAACCAACGCCAAAATGAAGAGGGGTGATAAAGCAGCTCATAAGCAACCATATTAAGTCAATTTGACCTTAATAAAAAGTTCGTGGTTTTCGAGATATTTGCATTTAAAAAAAACTCGTGACTTTTGAGGCCCTGCGTCAGTATGTCGATTCCCACCACTGCAAATTTAGGTATTTTTTAAATCTGTTTTTTGCAGGATGTTACTAAAAACATATCCTATCGAATGTAATTTCAATTAATTACATATCATGATGCTTTGTCGGTAAAAATTATAAAAAAAAACGAATTATAGCAATTTATTAAATTTAGCCAGCGGTTTTGATCGAGTTTCCTTTATAAAAAGTATTGTAAACTAACATGGCACACAACATAAAAAGATAGTAAATTTATTGTAGTTTTCAAAAAAGTACAGCATTTTCTAATTTACGCAGCAGTTTACGAGATAGTGATATTTTACACTAAAAGGAGCTCATACTGCAGTTATTACATAGTATGGAACCAGAGCCCCTACTAGGCTCAGAGTTTGAATTTCGAACAAAAAATAGATTCAAAGAATACACAATTTGAAATTCGAATTCAAGTCGGCTTTCTGATTAAAGAGTATTTTAGTAATTTTAGGACACTTCGTCAATTCGTTTGATGTTCTTTATTTAGTTTGGTTTCTTATTTTCTTAAATAGACTTGATTTACCAATAGAACTTGTGTTTGCCTTGTGATTTGGATTTTTGGTACAATTTAACTTTGCTTTGTGCATCTTCCTATTCTGCCTATTGATTTTAACTTCGGTTTACTTTGGCTCTGTTAAGATTAATTGTAGTGCGTTTGTTACAAATATGCCAGAGAATTATACTCCTCAAGAATATGCCAACATGCATTTTGTCTATGGGGAATGTCAGGGTAACTCTTGTGCTGCAGCTAGACTCTATCGGGAAAGATATCCAAATTTAAGGCATCCGGACCATTGAGTATTTCGAAATGTTCATCTCGCATACTCACAAGGCGTTTTGTCTGGCAATCGTGGTGGATTGGGAAGACCTAGAGGAGATTACGATGAGGATGTTTTACAAGAGATTCAAAACGACCCATCCACTTCGACACGGAACATTGAACGTAATTTAGGGATATCAAAATCTGTTGCCAATAGAATATTACGTCGATATGGATATCATCCATACCACATACAACGTGTTCAAGCGTTGCTGCCCCTTGATTACCCACTTCGTGTTCAGTTTTGCCAGACAATGCTGCAAAAACACAGAGAGGATCCCAATTTCATAAATATGGTTTTATGGTCTGATGAAAGCACTTTTAAGAGAGATGGATTTATGAACATGCACAATTTACACAGTTATGCATTAGAAAATCCTCATTTAATGAGGGAAGATCGGTCGCAGTACCAATTTAAAGTGAACCTCTGGACTGGAATATTAGATGGGAAAATAATTGGCCCATTTGAATTACCAGAAACGCTGAATGGTCCAAGTTATCTGCATTTCTTAGAGAATGAGTTGCCAAATCTTCTCGACGACGTACCTTTAGCTACGCGGAGGTCAATGTGGCTGCAGAATGATGGCTGTCCAGCACATTGTGCACGCGAAGTGCGACTACACTTAAACCAAACTTATCCACAGAAAAGGATCGGCCGTCTGAGTCCCATTTTGTGGCCTCCTCGATCTCCAGACCTAAATCCTCTGGATTTCTATTACTGGGGTTATATTAAAGAAAAAGTTTACAATGAACCGATTAACAGTATAGCGGAGCTGAGACAACGCATTTACGCAGAGGCCCAAAACGACGTATCAAGAAGTGCACGTCACATCAGTCGAGCATTTTTAAGGAGATGCCGAGCTTGTATTCAAGTCAATGGCGGACAATTTGAACATTTAATTTAGTTACATAAAACAGGTATCGTATTTTTTTAATGTTTTTAGTTTTTTTATTCACTTAACAGATAAAAATGGCAACCAGTATTATTTTTGCATTATCTTATAAACCGCTAAATAATTAAGTCACTTCAATACCATTTTAAAAACAACTCTAAATTTGCTATCTTTTTACGTTATTTGCCAGGTTCGCTATGAACATTTCATTTTTTTTTATTCTAAAATTGAATTGTGTTCCTATTCTAAATAAAGTATTCTTTAAATCGATTTTTTGTTCAAAATTCAAACTCTGAGCCTAGTAGGGGCTCTGGTACCATACTATGGAATAACTGCAGTATGAGCTCCTTTTGGTGTAAAATATCCATATCTCGTAAACTGCTGCGTAAATTAGAAAATGCTGTACCTTTTTGAAAACTACAATAAATTTACTATCTTTTTATGTTGTGTGCCATGTTAGTTTACAATACTTTTTATAAAGGAAACTCGATCAAAACCGCTGGCTAAATTTAATAAATTGCTATAATACGTTTTTTTTTTATTATTTTTACCGACAAAGCATCATGATATATAATAAATTGAAATTACATTCGATAGGGATATGTTTTTAGTAACATCCTGCAAAAAACAGATTTAAAAAATACCTAAATTTGCAGTGGTGGCAATCGACATACTGACGCAGGGCATCAAAAGTCACTAGTTTTTTTTAAATGCAAATATCTCGAAAACCATGAACTTTTTATTAAGGTCAAATTAACTTAATATGGTTGCTTATGAGCTGTTCTATCACCCCTCTTCATTTCGGCGTTGGTTTTAGGGACACCCTGTATATATTATTTTTCTGTAGCGAATATTTACAAAGCTGCTAACTTAATAAAAAAATAACGTTTGGAGACCCCTATTATTTTTAAAAGACCTATTCAACGACACCCCACGCACTAGTGTTGAACAAAAAAAAACATTCACCACCACTTTAGGTGTACGAGAGCCGAGAGGTACCCGAAAAGATGTCTTTTGCGACAAATATTGTTTGACCCTTGCCTTTCAATACAGTGCGAGAAGGAGGAAAGCTATGTCACGCTTCAAGCAAAGTCGGAGGCGGTTATGTAGCCTAAAGCTGATCAGCGTTACCGGATAAATTACGCCTCCAAGCCACTCCAAGCCATGTAAAGTGCACATTGGAACTCCAATTAAAAGCATTATTTGAAAACGTGAGGTGAATTGTTAGTATTTAGACTGCATTTGTGTCGAAATCAGGCAGAAGGAATCGCATAGCCAGCTGTCAATCAGGAGCTAGTCATTAAAAATAACACATGGTTGAATCAGCCGTGAAATCCTATATATTATATATCATTGGCCTGCAAATAAAACACGTCAGATTTTGTTTCCGATCTCTGAATAACGACTATCTTCAAACGAGCGCCGATTTTGTCTGAACAAAGGTGGAATACGTAGCTATGCATAATTGTACATACCCAGATGTGCACTGGTTTGTCTGTAGGTTAGTAATGTTACTAATTTACTATTACTAATACGGCGCTATACTGGACTTTGTGGACTTACTGCAGACAACTATCTACATACTTAACATAACCTAATATAAAGTACAGCGAACTTACTTGATAAATGATTAACCGTGCAAGTGTTCCTATCGTATACTAAACAGCATAACCACCACTCAAGCTACTACTCACTACCCCGTCCAGTGCGTAAAAGGGCTTATCTGCCATAGATTTCTATGTTCACTTACGCCGTTTATAAGCGTAGTTTCGCAAGCAGCGCCTACGCTAGTGAGTCACCGAACAGCTGTCCCATTGAGCAGGTGTATATTGTAATTGGAGCTGACTAATGTGTGATAGTGATAGTAGTAGTAGCTGTCTGTAGTGAGATTACGGATAGGTGTGTCTGTATGTCTGTTTGTACATACCCGGGGTTTTTTTTTTTTTTATGTCATAGGGGGCAAACGAGCAAACGTATCGCCTGATGGAAAGCGATTACCGTCGCCCATAAACACCTGCAACACCAGAGGAGTCACAAGTGCTTGCCTACCCGGAGGACGAAGATAGAATGCCTCTATGCTAGTAATTTCACCGGCTATCTTACCCCCACACCGGAACACAACAATGCGAACATTGCTGTTTGGCGGTGGGTTAGCAGGCAAGACGGTAGTAACAATCCGGACGGACCCTTGCACCAGGCCCTACTACTCCAAAAAGATTTACGATGCACGAATAATTTGACGTCTACTGTTGGCCTAGTGTTACATCATTAATGCATCGAAATCCTCGGAGTATGGTGATGTGATACTAATAGAAAAATCGTTGCGGATGATTGCCTTTGTTGTTAGGCGGCATTCATCATTCATTAATTGCCTAAGGGTCTTTAGGGGGATGAGGGGTTCTCAAAATCTCTATATGCCTTATATGTTTGACGATGTCTAATAGAGTGGGGGTCTCTTAGGCGCAAGCTACACAGAAAATACCCCTTTAATGATCATTTTATTCATCCATAAATTGGCCTCTCTAGTGAATTTTCATTTTATTCATTCATAAATGGGCATACATACATTTAAATTGGACCCTGTAATTAATTTTATTTTTATTCTTTCATATATTGGCGCCTTCAATTAATTTGCAATTTATTCATCCATAAATATGCCCCTTTAATGAATTTTCATTTTATTCATACATAAATTGACCACTTTACAGAATTTTAATTTTATTCATTCGTAAATCGGCCACGCAATTTTGCAGCTCATAATACATAGAAAAGTTATACTTATGTTAAAATTTGAAAATGTGGTGTTAATTTACCCACATAAAAATAATAAACATAAAAGTAAAAGTTATATTATATGGTTATTTCTTCAACGATAACGTCCCAAACTAGCTTCCTCTGGGTCAACCTTCGCTACTTAAGAGGCTGTCGCCACATCACGAGTTATGGCAATTAAAACACCAGGAACCGTAAATTAGGACGGCTATAACGAGGTCGGGTCAGCGTGCCATAATGACCTGTTTACCCCCAAGGGTGGTAAGACGGCATAAGCCGCATTTTAACATTCCAGTTTCGAGGATGCAACGTTGTTAAATGCTGGGAAATTTACATAAGTTTGATGAAGATAGGAGTTGTGTACAGGATATTAGTTATTACTTGTTTATTAATTTATTTAGACTTTATTGCACAACACAAAGTAGTAAGTACATAGTACAAATGGCAGACTTAATGCCATATGGCATTCTCTACCGTTAATCATAGAGCCAAACAGAAACATTGGTCATTAAATGAAATATTAGCTGATTTCTAGCAATATGATAAATTTCATTCATAAAGTTGGCAGCGTGATATCCAAAATAATGACATAAAATCATTTAAATATAAATATTCAACTTAAAAGTTATTTTATTTAACTTATAATTATTTAACTCTATAACGGTTAAATGCAATACCCTAACTTTATTTCATTACTTTCATGCATGCATCCCAATACTATTTTCACAGCACAGGTTTCGTCACCTTATACATAATTGAAGAGGAAATAGCAATTTCGACGAAAGTCGTACTTTGAGTTTAGAATCTTTTTTACTAAAGTAGACAAGTAATGATGAATAGTGTAGCTGGTTTAATCGATAATTGGCGACTCATAAAAAAGTAGCAGCACCAGCAAAGCAGCAACAGTACCTAATAAGTATAGTGTTAATATCGGTATCCTATTATTCTCGATAAGGTAACTAATTATTATGAGTCATCATTAATTATAGGTACATTGATATATACCCATTATGGGAACAGGAAAATATGAAAAAAATTAAACAACGATAAACTTTATGCATACTACTAAATTGATTTCGTGATAAGTAACGGTAATTAGGAAATCCGGTCAACGAGATTATAACAAATATCTCATTATATTATATTACATTGTTACTGTACAGTATTGTTTTTATATGTAGGTACAGTTATTTTTTATGAATAATTATGTGACTTCCCGTGGCTGGCAAACAAAAAATATGTAATATACCTACCTAGCTACTGACATAGCAACGAAAGAAAAACGTTTTATTCCATAAAAGCACACACAGACAGGACATTATTGGCATAACAGTATTATTTTAAGTATTTATCGTATGTAGAGTAAAGTTGTCACCAAAGACTCCATGAAACATGAAGAATTCGCAAGCAAAGCAAACTGCAACGCTGTTATTCTGTCAAAGCCCACAGGGAGCCCAATTTAAATAAGGCAACGCTATCAAATCTATATCAAGAAGCGAGCGGAGCGATATATAGAAAACAACACATTGATAATCGCAGAAACATTATATAAAGAATAACATAGGCATAATATATACGTACATACAATAATAAAAAATAGCAGTTGTACATGTGTAGGTGTAGTATGTGTATTGCAAATTAGCATACTGATACCGACACTCATCTTAAATGTCGGGAAAAAACACCAGAATCATCGGAAAATGCTTGAGTCACTGGTGACTCATCTCATGCTAGTCTATACTATACTTTATCTGTTACGTTTTATGTCTTTTATGCATCCTTATCATGTGTTTACTCTTTAATTAGTGCATGTTTTATTTGGGCTTGTTATCAACTTATCATAGTAAACATCGTTCGCGTGTAGATATTTGTGTAACATGCGCAAAAACAGGTTAATATGTCACTTATTATTTCTTGGATCATTTTCAATACTTTCCTTCCTTTTTATAGCTACGGAAGTCGCTAATTCAAGTAAATATAAGTCTATGTAGACAAACCTGAACACTTCCAGGTCTTGGTTGGGATTTTACCTGACATAACCCTGCATCACATGTGACTGAGGGGGGGTTTAATTTCTAAATATTGTGTCTTCGTTTCTCGATCTTAAAAGAATGCAAAAGGCAATAGATTGGATATCTAATTCAAGAGAGGGTAATTATTGTAGTAAGCTGTTTACACTCACGTGAAATTGTCAGGAACGACCCGACGTTTCAAACTCGCGAGTCCCTGCTGATGAAGAGATCCATATGAGTTCGAAACATGTCGGGCCGTTTCTGACAATTTCATGTGAGTGTAAACCGCTTAATACAATGATAAAATATGTCTCATGAAAGTTTTCATCAAGAGAGGTTGTTTGTGTGTGTTATATATATGGCAGTGGTACTTGAGACGTCACCATCCGCTCCTGTCCTGTGTCTCGCGCCTTTCGGTGGTGTAGATTCGTAATTCGTTTAGCCTTCCGCCGCCCCGCAAGACTAGGTCCCGATAAGAAACATTCGCTTTTTCTACAAGTATATAATGGAATGGATACAGTTTTGATTTACAATAATAACCTACACCATTGCCTCTAATATTATCATAACACACTTAACTGCATTATGCATGCTCACTGCACGTTCCTTGCAGCCGTGTCGAATCCACCTTAAACGTGGATTGTTCATGTTTCTCGATTGTACACGTGCTATGATATGACATGCGAATGAATTATTGGAGCAGTTTTGTTAGTTAGCTAGATATTGCCCGCGGCTTTACTACCCAGTGGGTAGTACCCGCAATTTCAAAAAGATTTATCGATTTAAACTTACTCGATTCGCACAATATTATAATGAAACAGCGTTTTTGTTTTGCGTTCAAAAAGGCGTTTACTTAACTACCTTGACGTTTTGGACGTGATGATCCATAGTCTCGAATGGACTCCCTTTTCCCTAAAGATTTACCCGTCAAAAACAACCCGGTCCTTCAGAAGACTAAAAAAAACATGGTTTGACGAAACACTGTTTTGTATTAGGTACTCAACATTACATTTCAACTGAAAACCTTTGAATCCAGAATGCTGTAGTTTTTCATAGATCTTTCCTTCATATATAATAAGAACGTGTTCTTCGAAATAAAGGAAGTGAAGAAGAAACAATTCCTTATATAAATAACTACTTAATAATTTTTATCAAATTCCCACGTAAACCTTGCAACGGCTTAACTAACAGGATAAATAAATGCATGATTAAATTGAAGAGGTACCAGGGAGACAGGGGTCAAAAGTAGGTTGAATGATTTTAAGGCTGACAATGGAAGGAAGTTCACAGCGTGAATCATCGTGGTCTGAAAGACACAAAGACGTGGCTTTTGACTTTTATTTTATTTTGGGCTTTTATGACCTCATGTTTTTGTTGAAACCTGGTTCAAAACTGGGACATGCAGCTTAGAATATTTGTAAAAACTTTAGATGTGTGGCCTGTGAACTTGAAAATGTTTATATTTGTTTAGTAACACTGATCAACTATAACACTTAGATAACGTAAATTAACTTTTCCATATAAATTCATGAGACGAACGGTTATGATTATGAGATGCGTATTCTCCTTACAAAACTCATAACTTGTTTCTTACGGCTTGTGAGTAATGAAAATGAAGCATATGAATAATAGAGCAAAAAATCGCAGTAAGTCCACATGAATGACCGACAATCACAAATGACAATGATGACTTATTCTGTTTTTATAGCCATTTGTTTAGTTACGTGGTGTGATCTTGATTTAGTATGTAGATCGTATTACTACGTACAGATATATAGAAACACGTTTCATTCATTGATTTGCAACCGCAAAATCGTTCAGAAAGGGTTTAATCAAGATCAAGACCAAGCCACATCGAACTTCGAGAATTTGATCCTCGTTGTGGTCTGTGTGGTGGACTATCTCTGTGAATATACGTATATGCAGCGGGACCCCTTGTAATTATGGTTTAAGTCCTATATAATCGAGTTGGTATATATTTCTACCTGTCGATTTATGTACTTTTAAATTTCTACCTTTGCAAATTAATAAAAAAAATGATTTTGTGCCAGCGGGGCCCTTTTTTAATTGTAAGTTTACAGACTAAATGAATTACTATTCATGGAGCCTCTTATTTCTACCTTCCAAATAACTTTTCACTACACCCTAGATATAAATAGGTTTTGAGAAACACGCGTTCGAAGATTTTGTCCTTCTAGCAGGGCCCTTTGGTATTTAGTGACTTACATAAGTTGAAATTTTATATCCTGCATTTTATCGAAGGTACAGTTTCACTTACTCTTGCTATTCTAGCGATAGTTCTAGAGGCCTTTGGAACTATTATTTACTGCTTACCGCTCTCTGGACACTTTTTCAAAATATTGTCCCATATGACATATTGCTTCTCTGTCTAGTTCTCGAGAACGTTTCCAATACAAATCGGAAAACGGTCTCAAGAACGGCACATCTCTAGTCTACTCTCCATGCGGCAATGTAATGATTGTTGTTGATGAAACTAGCACGCGAGTTGACGCTTCTAAATTAACCTTTATTCCACTCACAATGTTACCAACATCATTCAAAATAAATATTGGCCACGAACGATTCTAAATAGTTCCGAGTGTCGACCAAGTCAGATTTTATCAGCAAGCCAAAAATACCCTCCGTTTATAGGTTACTTTCCTTAATCTGCTGGCAAAGGTCGGGGTCGCTTTTTTCCGATCTATGATTTCTATTTCGGTAACATTCTTGGATGTCCAATGCTTTACCTGAGGGTGAAACCTGCTACCAACATAAGAATCTTAAGTTGTTTAGAAAAGTCAGACTCGTCACATCAAACTTTATTGTTTGATGTTTCCAACGTACCTAATAAATTTAGATTGAAGAGACTGGCTGCTGGCGGTGATTCTTTTCTCCAAATGTCATATACATACATCGGGGATTTCAGAGCGGGAACGATTTGAAAAAGAGTAGAGATAAACAGATACGTTAGTCTGAGAAAATATCATATTATGCCTAATGAATAACTACCTCTCTGCGAATTATACACACTCTATGAGACAGTTTTATTTTAATTCATGTAGTACTGTAGCTTTATTACTAAGCCTCTTTAGATAACAATAAAAATAACTTTAATTCCCTGTACTAAATTTAGTAGTTGACACGATTTTCTGAATAAACTATTAATATTTTTTCTATAATTGGAACAGTTAATCTGCGGCGTCTTGCTGTAAATATCCATTTCAATGAACTGAACGATCATTCGACGTCGACAGTTGTAATAGGTGCGGTGCATATTTAAACTTTTTGAAGGAATCAATTAATGAACCAGAAGTTTTTACAACATTACCGGTATAGTTGCCGGAAAACTTTTTGAACAAAGATGGCGGATCTGCGCATGTACACAAATCATTCGCATTTGTACGTAAATCGGGTACTGCGCAGTCAAGGTTAATATCAGATTGTTTACCTGCGTCCATGGTATATTACACCCCAAAGAGTATGTAATCACTACGTTTTAAGAGACGGGAGTGCCATACAAAAAGCGTGAACTCGCATTAGTATGAAACGGGGGCGAAACATACTGCCAATATGAAGCCACAAACAATATCAGTGTCAGTGTCAACTCATGACATAATGCCAACATCAAGAACAAAATAGGGATGTCACATGTTACACAAATTATCGAATTATCGATATCGGTATTTAAAAAAAATGGTTCAGGCGGGGTGCGCATTCGCACCCGCGTCTCCAACGGCTTTCCGGTAATTTAAATCATTAAATATTTCGCTTCAATGTAAACATTTGGTTTACTTTAGGTTACTGACTTCATTAAAAAAAAAACAAAAGTGTGCAAATAATTTTATTTCGTTCAAACTTTGCTTGGCTTGCTGATAAACATAGACGACAAAAGCCGTTTCATCACTCCAGTCTGTGCTCCAGGTTGGAAGTTCTGCAACAGAAATAATACAGGCTAAACAGAAAATTACAGAGTAAAAATGTATCTGTTTGTCCAGATGAAACCGTACCATTCATAGTCCATTGAAGATTTTTCGTAAAATATTTCTGTGACCATAATCTAACTCAAACTGGCATAAAAAGTAGTGGCTTTTGCTTGAAGAAAGATATTCCGTATTTACCCAGGTATTTTTCACTTCAAATGAAAATTATCGATAAAACTTACATACAGCACTATTGTTTACATACTTATAAGGGTATGTATTATTTTACCCGAAATACCAAGTTTTCAATGAAACTTACGATTAACATGGTTATAACACGCAGTAATTAATTATATTTTTTACTTACCGATCTTCGTCCGGTGGAAATCTTGCCATGAATAGTCTTTTTTGACCGTCCATTCGACACGTTTTCATTCTGCATATTTCGCACTTTTTCCTTTTCAATCCACTCATTTTTGCAATTGTGATTGTCTTGTGTACCTTCTAGACGACCACTACACCCAAAGAATGCAAATTATTAGATTATTTGTGAAATTTGAATTATTTGAAAAGATCGCAGCACCTTGACAGAACCAGACAACACAACAAAAGAGAAACGTCAAATAATATGGCATGGCGGACAAAAATGGCGGCTGAAGTACAACCCGCCTAAATTCGATTGTCGCCAATTATCTAATGCTTTGTAGGTTTCAACGTTCTTTCAAACTTAGATAGGTAAAAAATTCACCCCCGTTTCATATAGCCGTTGTCGTTCGTTTTTTACCTTGAGAGTTGCGCGAGGCTGTTACACCCCACTAAAAATTTCACGAGCTCACTATTGAAATCATATGTTATACTTGTATGTTTATTGGACTCAACGTGTCGCGTTACACCAAATTTCGTTTGAGCGAAGCTAACATTGCATTTGGTGCAAAAAATAAAGAATCTCGAACCTCTGTCTGGTTTATTTTCTATCATTATATAGTATTTTTAAAATGCAATTGCATTGTAATTTATCTACTAGACAAGGGTACGGTATGACAATTCAAATTCAAATTTCAAATTCAAATCTTTATTTCGAATTATTGCAATAAGTGTCTAATATAATGTCAATATTGACACCCGATATCTATTTATTATTTGCTTATAAATGAGTAGGGACTTAACTGAAGAGTTTGATAATGACTGACCATTATAACATGTGTACCTATATGAATGATTATTATTTTATATTTTTCAATTAATTATTCATGACGTAGAAACCTTCTAGAGAACATTCTGTTTTTTAAGTCAATACCTACTCTTTGGCTAATGTCAAACGTTCCCGCTCTGAAAACCCTGGAATATATGACTCATATATTCCAAAGTGCGGGTAGATTCTGACTTTTAAAAGTGCTCTTGTGCTTTATTTATAGACCAATTTAATTTTTACTAGTTTCTGACTTCGCCTGCGTGACTTTTAAACTTTTGACTTTTTCCGTTTACTCCGAGAGCTATTTTAACTATGAGCTATGGTAATTAACTGTAATAGTTATGTTCTGTACCATTTATGAAAAAAATATTGACTGTTGAATTTCTTTCTTTATAACAGTGGTCTCGTCTTGTGAAATGCCGGTAGATTACAGTAGTGACCTATTTACACAATAAATAATTATTATAACAATGGTTCTTCCACAGATTTATTTGGTATCAGTGATAATAAAAAGCAAAAAGTCTTTCTTTTTGTAGATATTTACATCTCGTTCACATAACAGTGCCATAGCTCTTCTTGATCCTATGTCACCTTGACGATCTAGATTCAGTTCAGCGCGCTGCCAACATACAGAATTCAAATTTTATGTAAATCGCGTGCCGGTGCATGCCTGTGCATATTATCTGTGGTCCGCTTTTGTTTTTAAACACGGTTACCGCGGCCTTGGCAGCTGAATACCAGATTCGAGCTGACAAGATAAAAAAGTAAACCATAGGTAACTTTGTTTTTTGGTTTGTGTGGAATTGATGTGAGTTCTGATTCATTCCAGCGGAGGTTTTACAACTTATAACGAAATAAAATAATCAAATAATGATCCTCAGAGTCCGTAGATGATAGATTCGCTATGCGACTGGTTATTATTGTTTTTGTTCTTGAAGCGCCTTTGTCGTGCGTGATTTGAGAAGGAAGCTGAAGGGATACGAAGCGACTACGACATAGGAATGAAGGAATACTGTCTGGAAGTAACACTACGCCATTATTATTAAGACGCACTCAACTCCAGACAATGTTAATGAAACGAGATATTTTTAGAACTAAGAGCACGTTAGGTCGTGCTGTGATGCTGGATAAAATGGATACTTCCCAGGATACAATATAGTTACTTTTTTATTGCTCTTTCAATTATAATAATATTAATAAAGAAATAATGTACAATTGTACGGATAAAAGGAGATTGCAGGTAAACGCTGACTAAAATATTTTACTTTTAGACCAGACGACTAATACACAAAATAAAAACCAACGCAGCCACTTGTAATTGTAACAGGCGAACCAATTGATATTTTGCATGCGGGTACAGTTACGCGATAAACAGTGATAACAATAAATGAATTCAATGAAACTTATTAAATTAATCTTTATACAGTCTTGATACTAGTCGTATAACACGTGCATTGATAGGATGCTATATAGTTGCAATATAAATTTACTTGTCTCATCTTGACTTGACAGCTAAGACTTTTCCCCGGGTTCCATTTCCATATAGGTTAATAATTATAACTCAGAGTACACAGAATACTGACTTTTAGCTGTTATGTCTACTTCAAATATAAGTGACCAAAATTATCTGACTTTAATCAAATTGCCCAAATTACTTTTCAAAACAGATTGTAGATTTTAATTTGATGATTGATTTAATATGCAACTGAAAACATAATGTTGAATTTAGCAATCGAGTCACGAAACTCGAAAGAGCTACCTTTTAAACTCGAGAAGTTCAACGACCACAACGGGACAAATATTTGTATGCAAAACTAACCTCCTTTTCGTACCCGGTTAAAATATCTCGCGGATTGGGGTAATTAGGATACTTTTTGTTTTGTGTAAAATTTATTGAGTTTGTTGAACAGTCTTATAATAAATAATAAAAAATAGAATGTTTATTTTTCTTATTGTCGGGCAATAAAGAATTGTTGTATTGTATATCGAAATAAGTAATGAAAAAATAGATCCCTTACAATAGTAAGGGATCTATTTTTTCATTACTTATTTCGATTTGGGGTCTTATTCTTTGATCCTTGTCTGTTTGGATCTTTTGACGGGTTGAAGGTTCAAACTCGCTAAGTCTCGATTGAAATTCAATGAACACTTTGCTTTGCGCTTGATGCTGATAGCGATTGCTATACGGTACGGCCCCTACAGGAAAGTTTCACTTTAATGGCTCCGTCAAACACTTTTCATCAAGAGCAGTAAAGTAAAAGTGTTCTTTCAAATGCCTTTAACTTTAAATAACTTCGGAATCGAGTTCTATAGACGCGTCTTCACTCACGTTGTCGAATATGTGCTGCGCTTTGCATTCACGATGCATTCAATTCCATTCGTCAATGATTCGTGATCGTGACCAACCTTAACTTTAAATATATCAAGCATTCAGTTTAGGAAATTTAATCGGATGATTCGATTCGATTCGATTTCGATTCAGGCTTTTGTGATATTAACATCCGGAGCGAATTCAAATGCAAACCAATCCAGCATACAGTTTCGTCAAGGTTGGCTAGGCGACCAGAACGAAAAGTCCCGGATTTCTATGGAGTCCCATACTGTGGGTGGGCATGTATGTTTGGTTGGGGTAAACCGGGGTCATGGGTCGATGCGTGTCGTTAAAATGCATTATGCACCGGCGGTAGTCACGTCGTGTCGTGTGTGGAACCGGACGAATTTTAATGAGTGTACTGACAACTGTCTATAGAGTTGGTCTAAAGATTTGTCAAATTGTATCGACCATGACATGACTTATAGTTATATAAACGGGTAAATTGATGCACGACTGACACGTAGAAACTTCTAAAAGATATATAAATAAACGAATAAATAAATATCAAGGGACAATCTTACACTAATCGACGTAGTCGCAAACTAAGCAAAGCTTGTACTATGGGTACTAGACGACGATATATATATAAATACATATATAGATAACATCCATTACCCAGGAACAAATATTCGAGTTCATAACAGAAATATTTGCCCTAGCCGGGATTCGAACCAAGGACCGCCGGCTCAGTAGGCACAGGAGCACTACAAACAAACTCCGCCAACCGTATTAGATGTCTGTAATACGTCGTTATTGTAAGACTTACTTTGTACTTTATTAACTTAAAAATAGGATATTTATAAATAGAACGTGATCTGTAAATGCTTTCGGACTTGATCTGATTTTACCTTGAAAATCTTGTGATTATTGTGTGTTTTGATCTTTGGAGCAGCCCAAAAATGCTGGAAATTCCGACACGGATTTCTCAATATCGATATTTCCGGGAAACAAGCTATATATGCGGCTCGCGTGACGTAGGTATATTTGTTATGAATTATTATCACAAAGGATTAAGAATTACGACGAAGGATATAAATAAATCATGTTTATAAACATCGACGTGTCGTTCTTAACAACGTTGGAAAAGAGGAGTGTTTTAATTTTCACCTTAAAATTCTTAGTATTGATTATTAGTTTTGGTTTGTTTGGCATGGCTAACAAACAGGCGGTTAGTTGTTGAAAGTAGGATACCCAACACAACCCATACAAATCAAATGATATAACAGCTGCGACCGCGGTACCTAGTGCTCAGTGTTTTTTCTGTGATGACCTTTGTTCTACATTCAATGTCGGCCTTATAACCTGCCCTGGTCAACCATTCTATGTCTGTCCGGCCGTGTAAAATGACCCGTAGTTTAATTCATTTGGTTTGTAGTGATCAGGATGACATAAAACCGGCAGTGGTGCCGTCACCAAGATGTATCGAAAGACAAAAATCTAATAAAGATTACCATTTTTCACATAATTGTTTATAAGTGAATGAACGGGAAAGATAAAGTGAATAACATATTTATACACTTTCAAACAAGCCTACTCTCCACAAACGTATTTGTAATCAACATGTACAACTGTAATGTCCTCTTTAGGGTTAGGTGCTTAATTTTAATTGGAACCATCGAATTAAAAAAATACATTGTGGTGCACATTTGGTGAAACTATCGGTGTAAAACATTTTTTCACCAAAGTGAAGGACTTTATATTAAAGCTGGTTAAAAAGAGCTTGTTTTATAGCACAATAATATCATTATATTACTTGGAAGACGGAACATTACTATGAATGAAGCCTGATAAAACAACAGAGAATTGATTAAACTCCTAAAACGTTCACAACTTTGTTCCAAACAATTCAAATTACAAGTTCGTGTTTCGAACCCTAGGAAGAATTCGAACTGTATAAATTCCAGTGCTCCTTTGTTATATTTTTAAGGGCACAAGAATGCTAGATATCCTAATGGTGATTCATACGGTTAGGTATTGATCGTTAGCCAGATGTAGTCATAAAGACAAAGAGCATAAATATAATCTCGAAATGACATTAAATTCGCTTATAAAGCAACGTTCTTGCTGAATAAGTATAGCTTGTCGTTTGATTTGCATTGTATCTCTTTTTTTTATTTCTCAGACAGCCAGGAGTTTTGCATCTTCATGTTTACTTTAGCAATATGTTACGATATTTTCTTTGACATTGAGATGTATATACTGTGTTAATAGACGTTAAATTCAAGATAAGTTATAGCTTAAGTGTAAAAATGTCATAGAAAAGTAAAATTTTATATTTTGAGCCAAATCCTCTTTAAAATTTCAAGAGTGTAGAAATGGTTTTCGTTAAAGACTCTTTTACGCGTTGAGCGTTTCATTTCATTCCAATTAAATCCACAAAACATCTAGACGTGGGAAATCATCTATCCTCCCCAATCCATAGTTAATCAATAAAATCGAAGAGAAAATTTTATTCGATCTATTCTTGCCTCAAGACAAAGACCAAGTTCTCGCTATTGTACGAGTATCTCCAATTATCTCGTAATAGTACCGTGGGGCATGTTTTGAATGGGAAGGGTATGAATTGCTTTACATTTTGAACATACCTAACATAGTAGTTCTGCGATTGTTTTGTTCGAGACCCTGGTTTAATTGAGACAATCAGAGTAGCGATGCGTAGACCCATCTATTTTATGAAGTCATCTTCTTTACAGCGACACTAGCGCACTAATTTTGCGATATATTTACTTTAGCAATATCAATATCTCGGTTTTTTTCACGGTTTGTGTTGGAAATATATATATATTTTGCAATTGTGTATCTTTTTAACGGACAAATTTTTAAACCAAGGTGTACGGTTAGTAAAGTTATACTCTATCCGGATAGGGCTCTAAATGTAAACAAACCTTGGCTGTCAAAGTTGACATATTCAGGTGTACTTAACATTTTATCAATTGTTAAATTTTAATTATTATTCTTTCGGTATTCAGACTCTGATCAAGGTTCGGCAAAGCAGAAAAATAATTAAATGGCCTTTGCCAAGTCATATACGTAAAATAAATGAATACACAGATGTTATGTATCAATATATAGACATTCAATATTTTAAATGTATTTTTAGGGTCTCGTACCCAAAGGGTAAATACGGGACCCTATTACTGATTTCTCTACTGCTCACAAACACTAACGCAGGTATGTAAACCACACGTTACGTTATTTCTAAAAAAATAGTACGTTAGAGTTACATTTTTTTACCTATGGAGCAAACTATTATTAAATAAAAGTGTTCAGTAACTGTAATCATAGTTTAATTTGAACTGTCACTATTGCTGTCTAATTTTAATGATACCGAAGATGATGAGGAAGCATCACCAACATTAATTGTTAATTAATTAACAACCGTTCCTTTTCAGCAGAAAAACAATAACTAACACAATAATAACCACTAATTGATAACACTAATAATGAACAGAACAAATGAAATAACAATATTGTGCACGACGCACCTCTTTTTATAGAATTATACTTTTTTTTTTTCAGGATATTAAGGTATAATGACAACTAAAAGTCATACATAAAACCAAAGCGTACAAAATATAATAACTATAAAAAAGTATAAATCTATATCAGAATCAGAAATCAGAATCAGAAATCAGAAATTATTTATTTGCTTAGATAGACACAGTATAGGGATATTACAGTAGGTACATTATGTCACATGTATCTGGCTTGCATGCAAGCGTGCAAATATTCCAGTCAATTAAAATTAAAATGTCAAAACAATATCAAATAAAATAAAAAATATACAATCTTAAATTTAAATAATTGAGAAAAGAAAAATAATAATAATAATTTAAAAAAGTTTGAAAAAAAAAAACATAAAAAGATTAACATAATAGGCATAACAATAATTACATCATAGCGAATAGTTACTAATTCTAATATAAAGTACTCGAGTGTCGATGTTCGAGATACGTTTACGCTATAAAAACAATGCTCCAAACCAAAAGCCAGTTGGTTGGACTGTGTTTAAAGGCGCTTCCCTCCAGTAACCTTAGTTCCTCTGGAAGAGTATTGTAGATAACGATGCACATATTGTAAACATTTTTTTTGTAGATCATCTTGTGGCTTGGAGGGTGAAATAAACGGTTCATAAGTTCTACCCTGGTTCGCCTTTCAAGAACTTCGCCACGTGTTTTAAACAGTGAGTGATGTGATCGTACAAACTTACATATTTCACTTATGTATAGGCATGGCAAGGGAAGGATTTTAAGTTTTTTAAATAGGGGTACGCAACTTTCGTCCCACCACGAACTACTAATGACCCTGACACACTTTTTTTGTATTTTAAAAACTCTATCGACTTCCACTGCGTGCTATAAAAAGAGGTGCGTCGTGCACAAATTATTATTAAGTTAATGTAGGTACTTAGGGAATAATTACATAATCTTGATTGGGTATCGTATGGTTTATTCTATAACCTGATATATTAAAGCAAAATTAATATTATATTTTTTATTAAATTAGTATTATTAAATACTTACAAAATTTACCAACCAATGTCGGCCTGATAAAGCACCTAATTTATGGTTTGTTTACATTTAGTTAAATACCTAACCGGATAGAGTATAGAGGCTTGGCTTTCCCTGTTATCTGATTAAGTATTTTTTTACAGCGAAATTATGTTCTTGTGAGTCTTGGCCGTCGACTTAACATTAAATGTTTTTGTAAGATTTATACTTTACAAATGCTTTACTTTACTTTTAATTTGTACTTTAACGATTTCATCCATAGATTCGTAAAATTTTATATGTAGCCTACCTTTATCGTTCAAATGGCTACCAGTCAATTGTCAATATCAATCGGATTCGGCGGCCCGATCCCCGATGCCCATTCGAAACTGAGTAGGGTTCGCAGATTATTTTCAACATGGCTTGTTTTCGTTTCAGACTATCAGACTGCACTACATGAAGGTCTATGACCTGTCCTATAAGAAATCAAGCGCAACCACTTCGATAAATCGTCCTCTAATAACCCAACCTGAATCAATAAACTCAGAGCGCTATGCAATTATTGAGCCACCCATCCGGCGGCCAATTATCTTAGAACTAACGTCGTATGTATGTATACAGATAATACTTACTTATTACCTTTTCGATTTGAGCAAGTTGCAGTACTTATATAGAAAGTGGATGTGGAAATGTCGTATTTATATCAAACGCGGATAAGTTTATGTCTTTATAAGTGTAACTGTTACGTATCTATTAAGTATTTGCAAATAGAATTTACTAATTTGGTTTTATGTATCATATCTATACGCCATATATGTACCTAATGTACATATAGAGCTACTATCAGATTAGAAGTGTCGGTATGCCTTTTGTTCCCAGCTTAAATTCGTGTATATTTTTATTCCTCATTTTAGCGCATTTTAATGGTATGTATGTAGTTTGATTGAAAAAATATTTTAATCCGGTTTTCACGTACGTACTATACAACGTATCTAAAAATTAGATCTACTGAACTCGAGTTATGACTAGGGTGATATAAAGTCAGCAATGGTGCCGTGACCAGGATCATAAACGGTTCTCTCTTTGGATAATCGCAAATTCTGAATTTAATTTAGCTGCCTGAGAGCTGTAATTTATTGGTCGTTGAGCGTGCCAACGCGATCGTGTGACTGGTTACGAACGCACGCTGAATTACTCAATTAAAAGTAGAACCACCATGAACCATGGTGCCCCTCTGATCTAGGATCTAGGTCCAAAGTAGATATAACCCTTGAATGTAAACCAAAATATGTTAGGTACCTACTGTAAAATGAAACGCGGAACTGTCTTATCGTATAATTTTGCTCGATATCCAAGGACTGGCAGGCCACCGTAAATCATTCTTTATCAGCTATCAGAGCGCGGAGTGCCCCGAGATCATCGCTCGGAGAGCTTGGAAGGACAAGGGATATATTTATACTCAGTGGTATCTTATTTGCTTGACTTCGATATCGTCTGTTGACAAGCAAAACTCACTAAATAACAAATACCTACTTGAAACAAAGCTCGTATCTCATTGTCAATCTACTTACTAGATACGAGGTTTTGTGAGCAGTGACAGAAATTTTAGTGAGTTTTGGTTGTCACTAGACGATCTATTGCTAAATTACTATAAACTAAAAGAAAAACACTTTTTGTCACACATATTTCAATGATTTAAGTTTGTGTAGCTGTATTAACTGCTGTGAAAAATAAGTAGACTAATTGATATAGGTAAAAAAAATGAAATTAGATCTCTTTGATAAGGAGAAAACTTCATTCGATTTGAAATTAGATCTTTTATCGCCTGAGACGGGATGAAAACATTAGGACGGGACTCGCAGGAGCTAGAAGCCTAGTTCATTTAATCTCCTTAAAGAAGAATCTTAATTGACGGTAATTAAAAAAACACGGTAGATATACGAGTGTTAAGGGACAATATATAGCGCATTTATATATTTATATAATCGGCAGTGGGTACTCATTTATAACACACACTGCACACTTACTAAACACATTAATGTCTACTAATAACAGGATACTGTCAAGTAAATGTCGACATCTGACTGCTATATCGATCTGTTTTAATGTGTTCACAATTACATTAAATTATTGCAAGCATTGAGAGCCAATGCTCGATAGACATTACTTAACTTAGGAATATTTGAAATATATATCCTTGACTTCTACGGACTACATTATAGTGCCTCTATTAGCAATGTTATTAATTTATTTCGAATAAACGTTATCGCACAAGTTTCATTTGTATAAGTGCAAAATTGTAACGCCCATGGTCCCGAGCGGTTTTTCTGTCTGTCACCTAAATGCGATCCTAAAATATTTTACAAGTGTGTAATGGATAACATGTATACTGTTACATCTTGTAACCGTATTCTTGCAAATAAATATAATCTGAATTTGATACTGATTGTTGATAAAAATACTTTAGTCCTTTTAGGGCTTTTTGCTCCTCCGTGAACGAAGTTGCAATTGATACTACACGAATCATCATCATCATAGCCGATTGACGTCCACTGCTGGACAAAGGCCTCCCCTAAAGTTTTCCACTACGATCGGTCTTGCGCCGCCCTCATCCAATTTCTGCCCGCGATCCTAACCAGGTCGTTGGAACCACCTTGTTGATTGTCAACATGAATGCTCAGTAAAATCAGTCAAGTGTAGCTTCGCGACTGCGGCGCTCAATTCACGTAACCCAATGAAACGTAACCGATAACTGCACTTTTCGCGTAAATCTTAACACGTAAAGTTGCACAATTCGAACCAGTGACGTAAGTGTTAATGCGTAAAAATAACGCCTAGTAACTGGGCCACGCCGAAGTCGGGCAACGCGTGTGGTACTAAACCATTCATGAAATAACACATAGTTACGGTTAAATAGTTTTTGTCATAACAGCTAGCGTTAAAGCTGTTTGTATTTAGCGTCACTTTAATGCATTTTTATTGCGGTTGCGCGAGAACAAAGACCGGGTTGTTTTTAGGGTTCCGTAGCCAAATGGCAAAAAACGGAACCCTTATAGATTCGTCTGTCTGTCTGTCTGTCTGTCCGTCTGTCCGTCCGTATGTCACAGCCATTTTTTTCCGAAACTATAAGAGCTATACTGTTGAAACTTGGTAGGTAGATGTGTTCTGTGAACCGCATTAAGATTTTGATGCAAAAATAAAAAAAAACAATAATAAATATTGAGGGCTCCCCATACTTAGAACTGAAACTCAAAAAAAATTTTTTCATCAAACATACGTGTGGGGTATCTATGGATAGGTCTTTAAAAATGATATCGAGGTTTCTAAAATATTTTTTTTCTAAACCGAATAGTTTGCGAGACAGACGCTTCCAAAGTGGAAAAAGTTGGTCCCCCCCCCCCCCCACCCCTCTAACTTCTAAAATAAGAAAATGAAAAATCTAAAAAAAACATATGATGTACATTACTATAAAAACTACCAACGAAAATTGTTTTGAACGAGATCTAGTAAGTAGTTTTTTTAATACCTAACTTTGCACCTAATTTATATGGGGCGCTATACATACCAGGTGCAAACTTAACTTAACCACCTAGGGATGTCCGACTCGCACTTGGCCGGTTTTTTTATCAAAAAAGAAGAAAATAACTGGTAACACTTATTTTGACAATATCATAAATTAAACGGAGGTAGTATTTTTCCAATTAACCTATCGGGGATTCGATTCTACTAGCGATCCACCCCGCTTCGCACGGGTGCAATGCTCATAAATTATGCATGTATTATACATATAAACCTTCCTCTTGAATTACTACCTATCTATAGAAAAAAAAATCCGTTGCGTAGTTTTAAAGATCTAAGCATACATACATAGGGACAGACATACAGGAAGCGACTTTGTTTTATACTATGTAGTGATAGTGATGAAGAAAGTGTGAAGAAAATAACTAGTAGGTATCACTTATTTTGTCAATTTCAAAACTTAAGCGGAGGTAGTAAGTTATTGTTTCAAATTAACTATCAACGATTTGGATGAGAATATCCATTTTCTATTTCGGAAAAAAGTCAAATATTTAATAAGTCCTTGATTGTTTGTACACTAGGCTGATAGTTAAGTTAAATCCCCCAAATATAATAATAAGATATATTGTTCAAATCCCTGTTCAATTTGATAAGATGGCGTTGTCTGTGTGTGTTTTGTGTACTGAAACATCCTCGAAGTAGCCCCAATAGCACCCTAAAATGGTTATCATACTGAATATTGACACTGTTAAAACTTTCATATTAGAACTGTCTGAGAAGGAGTCTATTTTGAATAACAGGAAATATATTATAATGTGTAAAGAAAATATATAACCTTTTGTGGCTTCGGGCTATGACGCTATAGTGCTCAAAACCACAACCGTATTAGCTTCGTGTTATGCCCATTTTGTGTCAATGACTGGATATAAATGACGAGGTGGAATTTCCAGTTGGTAAAAGTAAAAGGGTCAAATAACTTTTTTACCATTGTGATGTCCCCTGGGACACTCTTAAGAACATTGCGGCGGTGATATTTACCAAAAACTTTGTTATTGCAATTTTTATAAGCCCATTCTTATGTAGACTATCACTTGACAATACCAGTGATATGAATTGTCGACACTTTTCTTAGAAGTTTAAATTAATATTATCCTGGGCCACGGGACAAAACAGCATCAAAGAAAAAAGTTCATCCATTCAAAACCCAAACACAAAGAACTTTGTTTTGCATTTCCAGTACATTAAGTCGCGTTATTCCATGATTCATTTTGGTTTCTTGGCATTGTACATTTCCTATTGCATTTGCATGCATTTATGCAATTGTCATAAGAATATGTTTAATAATGTTTACCCACGTACACACCTACTTATTACGTCTAGTAAATGAAAATTATAATTACAATACACCTTGTCTATTGATATAGGTAAATTTAAAGTTAGCGATGAAGATTTATTGAATTCTATATCCATTTATCAAGTTGAAGTAGCAATGGGCGGGGCACGTAGCTCTAAGGACCGATGGCCGATGGTAGAAAGGTTATCGAGTGGAGACCACGTACCGGCAAGCGCAGTGTAGGACGACCTGGTTAGAGTTGCGGGGACTCGCTGGATGCGGGTCGCTGCTATCCGGCCCATGTGGAAGTCTATTGAGGAGGCCTGTGTCCAGCAGTGAACGTCCTATGGCTGAAATGATGATGATGATGATATTCATTTATGATCCAGCGAACGAAGCTTTTCTGTTTCAGCTGGTTCGAAAATTCTTTCGTATGTACATAACGGGATTATTTGGACGCCCGTTTGTCCAGATTTCCGGCTCTTTTCACCTACAGGCCGCAACTCTCAACCGATTCTCGTGAAATTTAGTGAGCGGGTTCGATAATTATATAGACTTTTTGTCTAGTCGGCTTTTTTAAGTTTTTTGAAAATATTGGAGATATGGGAGTGAAAACGTAAATAAAACATATTTCAGCCATAACAGCTATTTCGATAAAAGATTCTGAGATACAACTCACAGATCCACCTACCCTTACGATGAGTTATCGTGAACGTACTCGCTAGCGACTGCATAAAGGATTTGTATGGTGAATAGTACATCGCCCCTAGCGGTTACTTTGTAGAACTACAATTCCCCATACAAATCCTTTACGCAGATCCGACCTGGTTGGGTTAGGTTTAGGTTATTTTTTTTTTATGACCTGAAACCCGACTTGGCTAGATGCGACCTGGTTGGGTTAGGTTTAGGTAATTTTTTTTTATGACCTGAAACCCGACTTGGCTAGATCCGACCTGGTTGGGTTAGGTTTAGGTTATTTTTTTTTTATGACCTGAAACCCGACTTGGCTGGATCCGACCTGGTTGGGTTAGGTTTAGGTTATTTTTTTTTTATGACCTGAAACCCGACTTGGCTAGATCCGACCTGGTTGGGTTAGGTTTAGGTTATTTTTTTTTATGACCTGAAACCCGACTTGGCTGGATCCGACCTGGTTGGGTTAGGTTTAGGTTATTTTTTTTTTATGACCTGAAACCCGACTTGGCTAGATCCGACCTGGTTGGGTTAGGTTTAGGTTATTTTTTTGTATAAATGGGACGTGCCATCTGTGAATCATGTTTCGATGAAAGGTAAATTCGATGAATAGTTAAGCTACGATTTGAGACAAATTCGAAACAATTTACGTTGAATAGTTGATCGATGATTCGAAAAGCAATGAATTGATGATTATGTGATTCGAAAAAAAAATGAAAAGACATTCGTGGAATAGTTTTCGATGAAATGAAAATCGATGTAAGAAATTTCGATAAAATGATAGACACCCAAAAAAACCACGTTTTACGCATCCTCTATTTTTTAGCCCCCGATGAAAAAAGAAGGGTGCTATAAATTTAACATGTGTATCTGTGTGTCTGTCTGTGGCATCCTGCTCCCAAACGGATAGACCAATTGGCAATTTGAGTTCGGTTTTTTTTAAATCGAAAGACTTGTCCGTCGAGATGGTTCTTAGTTATGTTTGGTGGAAATAGGAGCAGTAGTTTCCAAGATATTCCGTTTTAATTGGAACAAGTGACAAGATCTCAGCCAATATATAAGCTAAGAATTCCAAATTTTGCAGTTATGTTCAGTTGTAGAAGCATTTTCTATATCACTCATTGAATGAGGGTCTCATGATGACCAGCCACTCGTGTCGGGGTTGTTTTACATTTTTTATTTAGGTTATTGTTTTACCTTTTTTAGGGTTCCGTAGTCAACTAGGAACCCTTATAGTTTCGCCATGTCCGTCTGTCCGTCTGTCCGTCCGCGGCTTAGCTCCGTGATCATAAATACTAGAAAGCTGAAATTTGGTATGAGTATGTATATGTATTACGCCGACATAACGGTAAAATAAAAACTAAAAAAAATATTTTTTTTCGGGTACCTCCCGTACACCTAAAGTGGGGGTGATTTTTTTTTTGCGTTCCAATACTAGCGTGTGGGGTGTCGTTGAATAGGTCTTTTAAAAACAGTAGGGGTCTTTAAACATCATTTTTTGATAAAGTCAGCAGTTTTGTTCGCTCGGGAAATCCAAAAAATAGTGTCCCCCCCCCCCCCTCTAACTTCTCAACTACGGGTCAAAAAATTATGAAAAAATTCATGAAAATAAAGCCTTATCAGAACTTTCAATGAAAACTATATTGAATAAAATCGGCCGAGCCGTTTTTGAGTTGTCGCAAAATTTCATAATTTTCTTTAAAATGACGTAAGTGCCGCGCGGTGTTCTTATACTTCGAACGTTACACATATTAGTTAAATGCCATACTGCATTAAAACATTTCGCTCAATCTGGTGCGTAGAATCGATAAATTCCAGAAGGTAATAAGTACCCTATTACTAAGACTGCTGTCCGTCCGTCCAGCCGTCCGTCTATCACCAGGCTGTATCTCAAGAACGGTGATAGCTAGAAAGTTGAAATTTTCACAGATGATGTAGGTATTTCTATTGCCGCTATAACAACAAATACTAAAAATAAAATAAAATACTTATTTAAGGGGGGCTCCCATACAACAAACTTATTTTATTGTACGGAACCCTTCATGCGCGAGTCGGACTCGCACTTACCCAATTTTTTTTATTTGATTGTAACGATTACATTTCTATTGTTTCAGAACCCTCATCAGACTTCAGCACACATAGTATAGTTAGGCCCAAATTTCACCATGGCAGGACGAGAAGAGAAATTCACACTACGAAAGACTCGGTCAGTATTCTAGAAATGTGAAAAAGAAAGTGTTCAATGCTATTTAAATGTAAATTTGAAATAATGCAGCTTCAAAGCAGACACTATTAAACAATGTTACGTCAATGCGCAGTAGCGAATGTTTTTTTGCTGTGTAATAAAAAAATACAGATTTATAACATATTATTTAACATAAATAAATAAATAACAAATATTAAGGGATAATCTTACTTATGGGTAGGTACTAGACGACGATATACACAATATCGACGGCAAAAATCGCAAACGCTGTAAATGCCGAGAGAATTCATTGGCGTTTACAGCGTTTGCGCTTTTTGCTGTCGATAGGTATATAGATACATATATAGATAACATCCATGACCCATGAACAGATATTCGATTTCGTCACACAAATATTTGCCCCGGCCGGGATTCGAACTCAGGACCGCCGGCTCAGTAGGCAGGTGACTACAAACTGCGCCAAGCGCGTCGCCAAATAAATGATTCTATTGCAATATTTTTATTTACTTTGATTATCCAACGTTTACAAACCGCGATAGTGTTAAGTGTTAGCCATATAGCATTTATATGAATGAAAAATGTAAGTGGTACACTGAGAGCCCGAGAGGATGCTGTTCCTGTGCGTGTTAGGACCAGACTCCACCAAAGCGGAATTGACCAGTCACAGAAGTGAAGCAAAGCCGAGATACAGATTTCAAGTCAGGTGATTGGTCAGTTCCGCATGTCTTTGCTCCGCTCCGATTTAGTGGATTCTGGTTCTTATACGTTAGTTAGAGACAGGTAGATGCAAGAACTATTATGGATAAACGCGATCTAAATTATTCTGGGGCATAAAGATAATGATAGACTATTTAGACTAATTTAATTATGTAGACTAATTGGGCTATTGATCAATATTATCTAAGTACCATTAATTTTTAATCAACTTGAAGAAAAAACAATCAAATGTTTACCTTACAGACAGGATCACACCATCCAGAGGTGACGTTAACAGTGAGCATCGACGGTGAAGACCACGAGTTGGAGCTCCGGCTGAACGAGGAGCTGGTGCCTAGTGGTCACACGCTCAGCTACCAAAAAGATGGTCAGACCAAAGTACACACGCCGGAAAAGGAGGTGAGCGTAGCATGAGTGTAGTTGAACCAGATGGAATAGTAAAAAAAAAAACAAAACGTTTATTCTGTAAGTAGCCCAGAAGGGCACTTTCACATGTCTAAATCTGACAGAAGACCGCTTTGGAGAAGAAAGCCGAAAGAAACTCAACAGTAACCATTTTTTTCGTAAATTACGAGGGTGGATCAAAAAGTACCTGTGTTGGAAATGAAGACGCATATATTTTTTAAAAGTTTTATTTTATTTTTGAACATAATCTCCTCCAAGGACCTAGGAGGAGATTATGTTCAAAAATAAAATAAAACTTTTAAAAAATATATGCGTCTTCACTTTTCCCAGCGTTCCGGTCACTTCTTTAACCCCTTCAAAAAATAGGATTTGTCAAACTCTTCAAAATACGCTCCTGTCTCAGATATAGCCTCCTCGTTTGAGCTGAATTTCTTTCTTCGAGCCATTTTTTCATGTTGGAGAACAGAAAGAAGTCACAGGGAGCCAGATCCGGTGAGTAGGTAAGGCGGCTGTGGCAGCAATTCGTAATGTACTTGGGTTCATTTGGTAGTGGCAATTTTGGATGAATGTACTGGTGCGTCGTCATGATGGAACAACATTTTCTTCTTTGCCAGATGGGGCCGTGGCTCCTTTCTTTTTTTTTTTACCGGTCCAATAACTGACTATAGTACAGCCCTGTGATAGTTTTCCCTTTTTGTAAGAAATCTATAAGGATTATTCCCTTACTATCCCAAAACATCGTGGCAATAACTTTTCCGGCTGATGGGACCGTTCCCACCCTCTTTGGGCCAGATTCGTTAGAAAGATCTATCGTTTAAACTGCCGCTTGGTCTCAGGTGTATACTAATAGATCCAGGTTTCACCAACAGTAACGACACGACGGAAAAAATCCTGCGGATTTCATAAACAAGCCCAAATACTCCTTCGACATTGACAGCCGTAACCGCTTATTTTCATCCGTGAGCAATCGCGGCAGCCATCGGGCGGACACTTTTTGCATATTTAATTTATCGTGTATTATATTAATTGCTGTTCCGAACGTTACCCCTACACTATGGTAATGCCAACTTTCCTAAGTAACGGCACTTGCCATCAAACACATGTACTATTTGATCCACCCTCGTATACTTTAAACTATTACAATTATGTTATAACTAGGTAATTGATACATGTTAGAGGAGATGTACAAGATTCTCCAAATTAATGTTTCAACTGAACTGCCAATAGTACTTAGTATAGAGACTTAAAGAAGGTCAGCACCAAAGACGTAACTGTTTGCGTCTCGTCTACCTTAATTTATAAAGACTTAGGATATCGTAGAGAATTACGGTTGAAAGTAAAATTCCGTGAGCGAGAGCTTTCCAATAAAACAAACCAAATTATAACCTTCATAAAGTAGGAATTTCTCTAAGACTGAAGACTTCAGTAAGTACGAATTTTGGCAGAAAGGAGACCAGTGATTGACAGTGAGTGATCTTGGTGTAGGACATAGGTTCTGACTAGAACGAGGTGGCGAGAACGAGAACGTGCGTTAAAAAACATCTTGGGTAAAGAAATAACTTTAGCCGTGAGTAACTGAATCATCTGAGAGAAAATAACACGATAAATATCTGCAAAATTGTCTTCAATTTACGAGGGTCGGATTTGATTGCATACAGTACGTAATTGTTACGGGCATGATTAACGTTAGTAATCTATCTTGTTCCAGGAGTTGGACATATGCCAGTACTCGGGGCGCGTGCGGGGCAAGCCCGGGTCGTGGGCGGCGGTGTCCACGTGCCACGGCGTCAGGGGAGTCATCTACGACGGGCAGCAGATGCGGTACATTGAGCCGGCAGAAGGTTTGTGTTTTATTTGAATGTTTTTGAAGTTCCCAAGTTCCCAAGCACCATTGGGCGTGGCAGATTCGTGAGGATGACTGATGCTAAAGTCCTGAGTGGAGGCGTCCCATCGAATCGACACTAAGTCGTTGGTCCTGTCAATGACTACGGTAAGACCGAACGTTTTGTCATACTGACCTTGAAGTGAGCTATTTACAGCGGTTTCTTAATTAAGACCTGAGGAATCCGGCATGTTTATCAACTCATTCCAACCATTTTAACCGACTTACCACTGTATGAGCGCACCGTATTATGATCATTTTATAACCCCTTCCGTCGTTCGTGTTTCTTCAACTACTTTTGAGGAAATTGAAACCTTATAAAATATCTTATTCCAGATAACAACATAAACGCGGATCACTTTCTGTACTCCCATGAGCAACTGGCGAAAGAGCACCGATGTGGATACGAAGGCGGCACTACACACAACTCCAGTTATGACCCCATGCTCTACCAGCAGAGGACCGAGGAGCTGGCCAGAAAACGATCCAGAGTCAGTAGGGTAAGTTACTTTTCCTCTACAACTATCGCAAAACTATTTCTCTTTTTTGTATTACATTGATATTAGTTGTCGCTGGTACTGTTTACTTGTCAGGCATTTACACAAACTGAACTTATCAAGTTTTGATTCTATAGAAGCTGCTTCCAAAATTTGAATCTTAGATTGTCTAAAGATGGCAAAATAACTCAAGCCAAATGCCAACATTTTATCCACGGATGTCTTTGAAACTCTGCTCCCATGCTCTAACTTATTTTTCTTTAATTAGATGTTCTGAAAGAGAAGACAGCATACAACGACCAAGTGACTCAACTAAAGATTAATCAAATAACTTCTGAATTTCAGTATAAACGCGACACCTTCGAAGACACACTGGTCCGAGCTCCGTTCAACGCGAACGGCTACACTAGATATGTGGAATTGGTGCTGGTGGTGGATAACGGGGAGTTCATGGCCAGCGGGGGAGACCTACGCAGCGTGCACCGCCAGATGAAGGACCTCGCCAATATCATTAACTCTGTAAGTGTGCTTGCGTGCTTTGCAGACGACGGGAGACACTGTTTTCGTTAGCTAACTAAACCGAACATGTTCTACCGCAGGCCTGTACCTCTAGCACAACTGTGACACGCGACTCTTTCTCGCTATCTCTTTCTGTGCAGTACTGTGAGAGAGTATCGGGTGATGATGTGTCGCGCGACAAGAGTCTCGAAGTATATTGTGCTAGACGGTCTGACAAGAGAAGTTTGCATCAGGTGGTATTGCGTCGCCTTGATGACGTCTTTGTCTCTTGTCAGCGAGTGCCGCAAACTAGGCCTCGTCACACAACTTGCGACCCTTCACAAAGCGGTTGCGCCACTTCGCCCGTTTCTCCGCAAGCTTTTCCCTGTTTTGGTGAAAATGCGAAAAGTTAGCATAATCTTTAAAATGAAGCATCGCTTAAATACGCCACCGCGCCAAGAAGAAACAAAGACATAAAAACCGTAGATCAGCGAACGAATAAAACATAGAACACGAGCTTCATACAAAGTTACAATCAAAAACCGGCCCAATAGTCGAAATGCGCATGCGCACCGGTCCACCAATCACAGCCAGTCAAATGTTTTCAGTTACGCTTATCAAATAAATGTGATTCGTCAATTTCCGAATGGCCAGCTGTGATTCGACTAAACGCATGACATTTGTCTATGGTAACATGGCGGTGACAGAGAAAACTCATAATTGGTGAATCGTTAATGCAATAAAGAGTCATTTTTGTTTACTTCATTATAAATCTTGAATGTTAAGGTTATTGCTTGCATACGATTTACAAAAAAAAAAACATCTTTTAAGGAATCCTTGTTTGTTCCTTGTTGTTACTAATACATACTTTGAATGATTATTATTAATGCGTGCTGTATATATTATTATTTCTCCTTCTTTGTAATAATTTATATTTTACCTGTAGGTAAAGTCGATACAATTAACCTTTCTAGTGGAAAAATATCAAACATAATTAGGTACTTATACGTTTTCCTGCCGGACTAACGGAAAACGCATAGCCTTTTAGGAACGGTCTTTACAAACATTCTTAATCGTGAACGACAAACGTACACACTTTAAAGAAAATGGCGCGCCATGACGTGTTTCATAATTTCAAATTTTGTCGACGCCGCGTGGTTTAAAATGTGTCCGCGCTCCGACCGCGCACGCCACCGCCGCGCGCCGGCCGCTCGCTCGTCGCCGATCGATGTCACCGCTAATCATCTCCCTCGCACGCGTTGGCTTGCAATCGGGCTTCATACCGCCTACTGTAACACATGGAAATATCCTATGTATCAGGGCTTGAAGTTAGATACGGATCGGCCACTTGCAAATTTCGTGCGCGCGCGCGTAAGCAGGGGTGATTTAACTTCACGTGTTTTAGAAATGTTTAGTTAGTTTAGTGTTTGTTTGAGCGAAAAGTAGGTAATAATATTAGAAACAGTGCTTGTATTTTGATTTTGTTTGTTGTTGTGATTACTGTGGCTTTAAACAATGGTAGGAGTTGTTCTGTGCGATTGTGATGAGTTAAAGTGTGCAGGTCTTATAATATAATGGGTGAAGGAAAGGTAGGCACTAACTTTCGCTCAGAAAAAGCTCATATTTTCTCCAAAACCCACGCCCGACCTGTGTATTATTGAAATTTTACATTGAACAGTAATGCGGCAATAAAATGGATTTACCCACTAAAAAAATACCAAAACATATCCCTGGGCTTGCCCTCTCCTGTAAGCCTAGGCACGCCACTGATTGCATTACTTTTTTCAAACGTCGTATATAAATTAGTCATATGGCATAACACCATCCCTATACAAAATCTGTTCCGTAAAATAAATTAAATTAATATGTGTAAGGCTTTACTTACGTCTGAAAACTGATACCATCTTTTTTTTGTGTTTTCCTGAGTGATTAATACACCATTTCGCTCAACAGTACGGCATATTTACTTACTTTGAGACTTCACTTATTTCACGTAATGCAACTGTTCGGCGGCGTCACCATTTCCAAACTAGACAGCCGTTTGACACAAAATTTACGCCCCGCCTTAACTGACACAAAATCCGTGGGGCCATTTTCCGACGCTAGTTAGGCTTCTATGTTTTATTCGTTCGCTGCCGTAGATGAATCCAAGTCGAACTTGTCCTTGTGAGGAATTTCTTCCAGTTAACCTCTGAGCAAATTATTTTTGACTGTTTTAACGGCAGACTGTTCAACTGGAATCGATTTATGACAGCTGATATTGTAACCTGGTTCCAGGTATACGCTCCCCTGAACATCTTCATAGCGCTGGTAGGAGTGGAGGTGTGGTCGGAGCACGACGAGATCGTGCTGGAGGAGGATGGAGACGCGACCCTCAACAAGTTCCTGCACTATCGGAAGACCTCGCTCGTCACCAGGATACCCAACGACAACGCTCAGCTGCTCACGTGAGTATTGCCTTTTTAGGGTTCCGTAGTCAACTAGGAACCCTTATAGTTTCGCCATGTCCGTCTGTCCGTCCGCGGCTTAGCTCCGTGATCATAAATACTAGAAAGCTGAAATTTGGTATGAGTATGTATATGTATTACGCCGACATAACGGTAAAATAAAAACTAAAAAAAATATTTTTTTTCGGGTACCTCCCGTACACCTAAAGTGGGGGTGAATTTTTTTTTGCGTTCCAATAGTAGCGTGTGGGGTGTCGTTGAATAGGTCTTTTAAAAACAGTAGGGGTCTTTAAACATAATTTTTTGATAAAGTCAGCAGTTTTGTAAATATTCGCTCGGGAAATCCAAAAAATAGTGCCCCCCCCCCCCCTCTAACTTCTCAACTACGGGTCAAAAAATTATGAAAAAATTCATGAAAATAAGGCCTTATTAGAACTTTCAATGAAAACTATATTGAATAAAATCGGCCGAGCCGTTTTTGAGTTATCGCAAAATTTCATAATTTTCTTTAAAATGACGTAAGTGCCGCGCGGTGTTCTTATACTTCGAACGTTACACATATTAGTTAAATGCCATACTGCATTAAAACATTTCGCTCAATCTGGTGCGTAGAATCGATAAATTCCAGAAGGTAATAAGTACCCTATTACTAAGACTGCTGTCCGTCCGTCCATCCGTCCGTCCGTCCGTCCGTCTATCACCAGGCTGTATCTCAAGAACGGTGATAGCTAGAAAGTTGAAATTTTCACAGTCGATGTAGGTATTTCTATAGCCGCTATAACAACAAATACTAAAAATAAAATAAAATACTTATTTAAGGGGGGCTCCCATACAACAAACTTATTTTATTGTACGGAACCCTTCATGCGCGAGTCGGACTCGCACTTGCCCAATTTTTTAATCTGGAGACAGGTTTCCCCCACTGAATTTATTGTTTCTAATGGCTTTTGTACTCTCTTCTCCAGAGCGCTGTTAGGTTTTGACTTGTCAAAGCCTATCGGCTTATTTGCAGAGTAAAGTTTGCTTAAGGCGACGGATAATGCGAAACTAGCGCCACTTTCGATTTTTTTCTTATACCTTCATAATCTGATATTTTTTTAGAAATAGCTGAATTCAAGGAGCTAGCAAAACACCTTTAATATTTATTAAATCACTAGCTATATACAATTTGTTCACTGTAGTTCACCTTACAAAACTTGTTCACGTCAAAAGCGGACACAATAGTTTTGGGCAAGTTTTTAGAGACAACTAAAGAACAAGAAATTGTGTATATTTGTATAGAATCTTTTTTATCGATTCTTATTTTTTTATGTGGTAATACCACATTTTATTTTTATAAATAATGACACAAAGGTAAATTAAGAAAGAAAAATTTAATGCGATCCACTACAACCCCGCTTCGATTGTAGTGGATCGCATTCATTTTTTCTTTCTTAATTTACCTTTGTGTCATTATTTATAAGAAATTGTGTATAATGATTTAACCCTTAAAGTCGCAAAAAAAAAAAAAAAAAACCCGTGTTAAAACCTCAGTGCCGTCACAACGAGGAAAAAAAATCTGTTTAACTAAAAAATGCAAAAAGATGGTCAAAAATATGTATATCGGGCTATACATCCATACTAAGGGTTAATAAACACTAAAGGTGTTTTTCCAGCTCCTAATATCTTGCAATTACTGAAAATTGATCTGGTTTGGAAGATATAATAAAAATTCGTAAGTGGTGCTAGTTTCGCATTACCCGTCCCCCTGAGTAATTGTTAAGCTTGGAAGTTTGGACGATTAAATGATGATGTTATATGAAACGACCAGGTTTATGGTTCATTAAATGAACCAGTATGGCACAATAAATGTATTTACGACTCGGTGGCTAAGAGTAGTCCTGGCAGAAACCTAGAATAGAGGTAAGAAAGGAAGGGGAAAAAAGATAGGAGATAAGGTAGGGAGAAACTACACATTGCCATATACGCTTATTCATAATTTACCCTTTTTACAGTCGGCAGAACTTCAAGGCGGGTGTAGTGGGCAAGGCGTTAAAAGGCTTCATGTGCTCGTTTAACTACTCCGCCGGCGTCGCCACCAACCACTCCCGCGTGATCGGGCTGGTGGCCATGACCATCGCCCACGAGATGGGGCACAACTTCGGCATGGAGCACGACCAGGTACTGAACTTCCGCTTGTAGTTGAAAGGCTCTCTCGGAGTGCCAAAAAGTTAGTTGAAATGTCTTACCTGATTATGTCCACTGAACATGTAACGTCCCTAGCGCTCAGAGGGCGGGGACGTGAAACATCAATTGAATCTTACTAACCCTGACCTTTCTTTATTCAATTCCAGGAGCCAGACTGCGAGTGTCCGGACAAGAAGTGCATCATGAGCCCTTCTAGTACGTCCGTGACGCCCGTGCACTGGTCGTCTTGCAGCTTGAAGTCGTTAGCTCTGTCATTCGAGAGGGGCATGGACTACTGTCTTCGGTAAGTCTGACAGGAATAATTAGAGATGTGCCATTCTCGAGAACGTTTCCCAATTTGTATGAAGAGATAATGTTCATAATTGTTTGGTTTCTTAACGAGCACTTCCGAGTGGAACGCATTATGTATTCATTCAACATTTGATACACTGCATATGCTGGACGTGGGTAAATTGGTTTAACAGATTGAATATGTTTGATGAACAGCAACAAACCCAAGCGTCTCTTCGAGTCCCCGACCTGTGGCAACGGGTTCCTGGAGGAGGGCGAGCAGTGCGACTGCGGCGCCGCACCAGGAGAGTCTGTCCCGAGAGATACCGACCGCGGCGCCTGCCAGCAGTGCTGCCAGCCTGACTGTACCCTCCGCAGCAACGCGACTTGCGGCCACGGCCAGTGCTGCGATCTCACGGTGACTATACTGGGCTTAGCTTGTCTCGATTTGTCGAGATGGTTCTTAGCTTTGTTTTATAAAAATTGGAGCTCTCGTCTCCGAGATATTCAGCTTTTAGTGGGATATGTGACCGGATCACGGCCAATATTTAAAGCTAGGAATTCCAAATTTTGCTATACATATAACCCATTAAAAATAGGTCTCATAATGATTATCAGCTTTACATTTGTAATGTAGGTAATTGTATGAAGTATTCGTTTCCAGACGTGTCGGCCCAAGCCGGCGGGCGCGGAGTGTCGCGGCGCGCGGCGCGAGTGCGACCTGCCGGAGTACTGCTCCGGACACTCGCAGTTCTGTCCGCACGACGTGCACAAGATGGACACCACGCCGTGCGGCGACCGGCAGGTCGGTTATACTACATTATATATGTATATCCAGACATTTTGCGAATATATAATTTTTACCTAGTATTTTCCAGCTAGCAATTTCAAATTGAATATATAAATGTTTTATTTAATCGTATGTTTTACGTCTGCAGGCGTACTGTGTGCGCGGCTCGTGCCGCTCGCACGCGGACCAGTGCCAGCTGCTGTGGGGCGTGACCGGCGCCAGCTCGGACGAGAAGTGCTACAACAACTCCAACATCAAGGGGGACGAGTGAGTATACCTTGCTAGTGGCACGTCTGCAGGCGTACTGTGTGCGCGGAGACATTCCCGTTAGTGGGTTTGTACTCCCACACAAAGTCCGACTCACTGGTAGTGCGGGTTAAATACATTTCATGTCTAAAAAGATTCATAACGGCCTATTTAGCATGTTTTACTTTCAGTTCAAAATACAAAAATAATCGAATAAAATAAAGGAGATAAAAAGCATATAGGTATTATTCCTCCCTGGATAAAGTCTTCTTTTCTAGTATTTCATTGTATGTTTGAGTTCTTAGCTCATTGACTAATTACTTCTGAAAAGAATCCATCTGACCTTTTAACAAATTCTCAGACACGGCAACTGCGGTTACGATCGCGTCAACCAAATCTACCGGCGCTGCGCTGCGCAAGACGTGATGTGCGGCATGCTGCAGTGCCGCCATCTCAACGAGAGGCTGGAGTTCGGCATGGAGAATGCCGCCGTGCTAACCGCCACCTTCATCAATAACAATGGTCAGTGTATTATGTAACGGATTGTATCGTGCCGTCCCGCTCGTTCAAATATTGTTTGACACGCGATCGAGAGCGATGACACGGTGCTAACTTCGAGTTTGGATATTCGGAGCCTGGTATTTTGACACGTTTAAAAATTAAAACGATTTATAAATTCATGAAACATGTTCACTTTGTCATCTGGTCTTGTCTTTGTTAGCTAATCTCGGAAAAACACTGACACTAACTTTTTAATGTGGGTACACCACTTTTTTTTTCATATTGTAACATTGATACAAAGATCAAAGCACAAAGAAAAATTGAAATGCGTAACCTGGCGGAAGCCGGTCTCTTCCGCCAGGTCACGCATTTCAATTTTTTTCAGTTTCGAACCCGGTACCTCTGGATTACCTGTCCGACGTGTTAACTTTTCCACTACCCTCACGCCAAATAACCTTATGCTTTGTGTGTTGATCTTTGTATTGTTTATTTGAAAGGTTGAAACACCTCATACCAGTCCGTCTATCACAAGCTTCGCGATTCTTGTCGCGCGACACAGCGCTACCCGTTACCTTCTCACATTACTGCACAGAAAGAGAAAGGAAATTATCTCGCGCGAGAAATAGTCGCTTGTGATAGTTGTGCTAGAAATGCAGGTTACGCATTTTAATTTTTCTTTGAGCATGTATAAATAGTACAATTTAGTAGATGTTTGGTTGTGGCGTTTTGTAATGTTGTTGTTGTTTCAGTTTCAGTTTCGTTTATTTGGCCAAGCAACAAAAAACGTTACAAGCAAGTCAAGTTAGAGATAAACATGCATTATTAACTAAACTAAATAAGGTACTATACAATGATAAAAATTAATTGATAGATGACATTATGATAATTTCCTGAAGTCAATACAAATTAGTTTGTCGGACACTAAGCCTATTCACAAACATGATTTCTCCTTTATTAATAATCACAAAATTCATTAATCAAGTAAAATTTATTAGATTGAAAAACAACCGTTTGAGTTTACGTTTAAACTCTATATAATTAAACTATAGTCAGCAGAGGCGTGGCGTCCATACAACCCAATTCCCACTGGGTTGCCCACTTCAGGACGATTGAACACCATTATCTATTGCTTCCGAAGAAAAAGTAGCCCAAAATAAATTCCGGCTTGCCTAGAAATTTGTTTGACGCCACGTCACTGCTAGTCAGTTATGTTTATTGTAAACATTATTTCAATTGTACATGCATTTTATACAGGGTGTTTGGTAGTAAGGGGGTGATAGCCTAGGTTTTTTTGAAAATTTTCAGCCATATGAAAGAAAGAAAGAAAGAAAGAAAATACATTTATTGCCAAAATAACAGAACACAATTGTATGTACATCAAAAAAAATACAAAAAAAGAAACACCAAGTAAAAAGAACAAATAATTGAACAGTGGCAAAAGGACAAGCTCAGCAATGTGCTGGAAATCTAGCCGCTGCGGTGCGGGGCAGTTCTAGCGCTGACTTTCAGCTTGCCCAGAATATATGCCTTAGACGAATGTTATTTTTTTTTTATTGTGAATTACGAGGGCGCGGGGCTTCAGTCAGCTCCCTCTCTCGCTGAGCGTAAGCGTGAGCGAAATGGAAGTGCGTGCCTGGGAGCGCGGAAATCATGTTTTTTCGGTTTAATTATTAAAATAGTACAGATTATGAAAATGAAATACGTATACATTATAGATAACATCTCGTTATGTTATTATTAAAAAGCTGATAACTTTCCCTGCAGTATTTATGAGATACTAAGGGTTTATGTTGCTGTTTTGAGGTAACTTAAAAAAAACTATCGAGGAAACTACAAGTAATCGTGTTTCTAAAACATAACGTATTATAGAGTGAACTTAAATATTTTACATATTGATTATATAACTAAATCTTCAGTAATAACAACACAGCATGGAATCAAACCAACGCAATTATTTAGAAAAAAAGCTAGGCGCCCCCATAAAGAATTTAAGAAAAATACGCAGACTTTAATAGTTACGCGTCAATAGTGCCCCAGTAAACGTTAATTCTTAAACAAAATCTTTTATTCCGGAGAGTTTAATGTGTTCTGGAACAAATAAAATCATTTTCAATCGTCTTTGTTGCCACAAAAACAATATATCCGACTTTTATTTTTCGACATCGTACAGCACCGGTTGCGCGGGAACCGTTAACTGTTACGCCGTCCGTGGCAGCCCGCTGACATTTGTCCCGCCGGGTAGATACTTAGAGATCGGAATTTTTCGCGCGGCCGCAACGAGTGGGGATAGCCTGCTCGACGTACCGCATATTTATTATATGGGATGGCAGCAGATAATATAACGTAATTTTGAGCGGAAGGCCTTGCTTATATCTTTTGACTAACTTCGTTGGAGGGACACAGAGTTTATGCCTATTGTGTGTATTGTAATTGTGTGTGTGTGTTTCTTGTTTTTAAATTAATTATATCCCTATGAATTTCTAATAAGCTTTTTCTTGTTGTATGGCAGGCATCATCATCCCGTGCCGCACCGTGATCATCGACCTCGGGCTCAGCGACGTGGACCCCGGCCTCGTGCCCGACGGCGCCAAGTGTGGCGACGGCAAGGTACACATATGGTGACCAGATGTCAGGAATTTTCCTGATGGGTCAGGAATTTTAGACATATGTCAGGAATGCGGCCGGAAAAGGGAAATGTCAGGAATTTTCGGCAAATAAATGAGACCATAAATTGTATACACTGTAAACTTCTTTCTTCTTCTTCAAAACTGTAAAATCACAATAACAAAAAGGGTAGCTACAAGTACTTTGGAGTCTCATAAATTGCAACTTATAAATAATCGCAATTATCTTTTTTACAATATAAACATTAATCAATCAACATTGACAAATTAAACAATTTCAGGGATTTTGGCCGAAAATCGGGAATTTTGTCAGGACTTTTGAAATTTGTGTCTGGTAACCCTAGGTACACATCGCTCAGGGTACACTACTATACTCAGAACTTTGTCCGAATAAATGGGTCAATCAACTATTTTCTGCCACTCGTTGCCATGGTGATGCCCCTGGGTCACCTTTTAAAACTACGATTTTCCGTGGTTATATTTAGCATAAGCTTTGTGATTTAAGCAGTTATAAGCCCATTCTTATGTAGACTATCTCCTGACAATACCAGTAATATCAATTATCAACACTTTTCTTAGAAATTTAATCACTATTATCCCCTGGGTCACGGACATAATAACAGCAAGAAAAAGGTGATCCACCCAAATAAATAAATAAATATTATGGGACAATCGTACACAAATCGACCTAGTCCCAAACTAAGCAACGCTTGTACTAGACGACGAATGCATCACCATTACGAATTATTATAATTCCGAAAACCATGTTCTGATTAAAATTTTAGATTTTCTTGGGATGGGGACAGTGGTATGGAAGGCATGATGAGATAGAAGTATGTATGTTCTTTGTTTTGTTTCCCACTGTCCATACAAATCCGATAGCAGCGAACGTAAAGTCAAGGCTCCTTATCCGTTCAAAAATGCTGACTGCTTTAGACATTTTTCTCTGATGGAAAAATCAATATATTTGTCATAATATGAAAACAATATTTTTTAAAAGGAATAAGGCCTCTTAATATAAACAAAATGTCCACAGATGTGCATGCAACAGAAGTGCGTGTCCGTCGAGTATGTGCGCGCGGAGATGGCGGAGCGAGAGGGCTCCGCCTGCCCGTCCAACTGCTCCGGGCACGGCGTGTGCAACTCCAACGGTAAGAAACTTAACGACAAAGTTATTATTCTTCTTAAGCATTTGCTGTAAGTAGAGGACATTGCGCGGTTTGCATATTTCAGTCTTTATTTACATATCGTTTGAGTCTGTCAGATTTTGCAGCAGCCGCAATACTGGTGCGAAAATCAGTTCCGTATGTAAATTATTGTCGGTATCATTGTCGCGATGTAGGGTAGAAAGGGGTAATGGGGATCACTTAAGCAAGAATTCAAATAAAAAAATTAAAATAAACAAAATCTTTATTTCAACCGCCTTATAACATAATATACTTAATTGCCTATCATTTGAGATAGTAATTATCACATTAATAATCATATTTGGGAAATCTGAAAGTTAAAAAAAAAAACTGTTTTTGACTCCCATTGCACTGAGGTAAGGGTAATTGTGGTCACCTTGTGGGCAATAAGAATCATCAAAAAATCTAACACAAATCGCAAGTATCAGTTGACCAGGAAGCTTTTGTGGTAGTTCTTTGTCGTACTTTCGGCATCTAAAAGCAAAATAACAAAATTATCTTATGCCTTTTACATTGCGGGAAATCGTGGTCACTAGCGGGAAATGGGGGTCAAGTTAGGTTAGGTTCGACCCTCATTACCCACAAGCACTTTCTTAAGAAAAAAAATTTAACACAAAACAAATACTAACAATACTCGTGATTTAAGTATAAAATCGTTACACTGAATGCGTGAGTAAACGCGTAAAAAAATGTGATACAAGTAGATCAATAATTATAATACTTACCGTTTATTTTGCGTCTGTAAAAATTTACATCGGCGTGCCGCAAAAACAAAATACACCTCTCGTTCCAAAGGCCGTCGCCATACTGGCCCGGCGCACTCGCTGCGATAGTGGGGGGTCAAAGCGGGGTGGGGAAGGCCGTAAACGCGTTTCTAGTAGGTAGTTGTAGTTTTTGAGATTTGTGGGTGACCACCATTGCCCGCTGACTCCCATTACCCGGTCTTCCCCTAGTTTTGCGTACATCCCGTGCTAACTACTTGCCTAATAGAGTAATGTTTGCAGGGAACTGTCACTGCGAGGCGGGCTTCGCGCCGCCGCTGTGCGAGCTGCCGGGCGCGGGCGGCTCCTACGACTCCGGACCTGCCACGGATCCCAGCGGTAACATACATTGTACAATACTTTATCTAGCTCGTAGTTGTGATCATGTAGAACAAAAGAGGGGAGACAGGACGTTGAACTGATGGTATTTTATCTACACCCATCTTGTTAAATGACTTTAACAAATTCAGATATTATAGGTAAGCACCTACATTACTTGGTAGCGACCAAAATCAGAGATGTGCTCACCTTATGTGTTCCTCTGCTCCGCGGACTGACTGGCAGGACTGAGTGTCTCATATTGTCATAAAAGAAAATCTATGATAATGATGATGAATACTCGTGTGACCTTATTAGGAAACTCGCCTCCGGCTCGTTTCATAAAATCACACTCGTATTTTAAGACCTCTCATTATGAAGCAGTTGCATAAACTACTTTTGACCACCACATATTGTTGTCGCCATATATTGTGTCACCGACGCCAACTTCGCCTAGACACGTCCATTTGAATGCTGAAAAACTTAGTAATACAAACCGCTACAAGTTTCCAATCCCTATTGATTTTGGAGCACTTCTTTATTTTTTGCTATGACGTCGATGGCACGGTGAATTGCTTCACAGCTTGGCGCTTAAAAGGTTAAGGAAGCTTGTTAGTCTGACATACAGATCTGAAACCAGAGAACCGATCATCTTGGAAGGTCTGGGTGCATAACGTACCGATCTCAAGAGGTTGCGATTCTCAGCTATGCAGTAATGAAGAAAGATGTTTCTAGTCCATCTTTTTCAATATATGGCTATTAAGCATAGGTCGGACTAATCATAGCAAAACAAGAGTTACGAAAAAAAAACGGAAATACTCACAAACTTTTGGCCAAAATTGTTATAAAAATATAATTCATATTTATATTTATAAATGATACCCAAAATTGGCCAACAGTTTATGAGTATTTTTTCTTCCCGACCTATGCTCATAATCATAAGGCAGGTAGATAGTATCGGAAATTCTTCCACGCATTGCAATCAATCAATCATAAACAAATTGTTTGAATTGAGACTTGTACCTTAAATATAGCTGTCAATATCTTGTCATCGTTTCGAGTTTCAAGTATTTGGCACAAGAAAAGAGTTTTCAACCGTGATTTTTCCGTTCTCTCCACAGTCCAAAGAAACTTCATGGTGGTCATGTACGTCATATTCCTGGGCATCATCCCCGGAACCCTGCTGGTGATGTTCCTCGTCTACTACTCCCGCCACAACGTCCTCCACTGGTGGAAGAAGCCTCGCAAATCGTACGTACAGAACCTCTGCAAGGGACCAAGGTCCAGCGAATCCTGCTCCAATTTTACTTTACCTAACTTCAGCTCTTTTGGGAAATGGTTGAGTAGAAGTAGAAATAATAAAATTAGCGATAATAGTAGTGATATTAGTGTAAAGGGCAAATTGGTTGTAGATACAAGTGAAACTCCTGTTTATGCGAATATATCTAGTGTTATTAAACCTAGTGTGCACGCAGCTAGTGGTAGTGTAGCGATCGATGCTACACATCTCAATAAATCGTCTAATGCAAATAAGAAAAATAATAAAGATTTTAAATTTAATCGTAAAATAAATAAGGAAGATATTGTTATTGCTGGAAATTGTTCCAATCATGTTACTGTGCAAAATAACAATAAGGCGAAACATTTAGAAGTAAATAGGGACATCAAAGTTGATGTCATGAAGAAGAAATTTGAGGAAGAAGCAACTGTTTCGAATCCTTCGAACTTAAAAGTAAGACCTAAAATAGAAGTGATAAATAACAATGTAGAACCAGTGAATGGACAGAAATCTATTACTAGTTCTAGCGTTAATGTGAAACCTAATGTTAGTCGAAAACCTACCATTAATGTAAAACCTAATGTTAGTCCAAAGCCTGATGTTAAAGCGAAATCTGGAGTAGTTCAGTCAAGTGAAAATAAACGAAACCTTGAAATTATAAATACTGGTCTTGCATCTACAACCAATGAGCTGGTCAATCAGAGATCGAAGCTACGTAAGGTTACTAACGGTGATGGAATTAATTAAAGCTTGAGATAGTAGGGAATTGGGATAGAGCTTTCAAGATATTGAGTGAGCACGCCAGTAAGATTTACAAAACTTCATATAATTAAGCAATGGCCATTGGAAATCATGCGTTACATCCTAGGGCATGGCTAATGCGCAACACATATGGCAGGGGGTAATCTAGTAGCGTAGAATTAAGGAATCAAAGATTTGTAATTGTCGTAGCGATGATAGCTCAGTTGGGAGAGCACTACGCCGGAATCGTAAGGTCGCAGGTTCGAGTCCTGCTTACATTGCAGTGGATCACATTGCATTTTCTTTCATAATTGGACGTATGCAAAAGGGAACCAACCCACAATATAAAACATTGAACTCTAACTATAGCATAAAGTACAAACGTTTAATGCGGTAATCGTTTAACCTTTGCGTCAATATTTATAAAAAAAAAAAAATTATGTCTGTATTTATATTCCTACCGACGTTTGGCAACGGCGTGCCCTCTCAATGTCCACTAGATTACGATATGAATGATCATTGCATGTGTACGAATAACATTGGTTTGCATTGTCACCGGTATTTAGCTTGTAGTGTTTGCACTGTAAGAAGATTTTCTTTGTAATATAACAATTTTCCGTCTCTATTGCTAACATAATTATAATACTTTTCTCAAACATGCATTGAAATATCATCGTTTCGTAACGTGCGTTATAAAAGGCTCCGAAGTATTACATTTCGGGCGGAACAACTCGAAAGAACTGTAAAGGAATTTCATACAAAATTGAAAGCCTACGCCGGGAAGTATTTTATTTTTTTACACGGCGTCTGTGTTCATGAAGTGGCGAACTGGCTAGCCGAATTGTATTTTTTTGAGTGCTGTATATTTTTTTTATTTCATTGCATACGTTTGAGAAAATCACTATACATGCCTTAGCCGTGAAAAGGGCTTGCCGGCTTCGTATCACTATTCGGTCTCCGTGCGGTCGGTCGGCCGGCAATACCTAATCACCCGGCAAGCCCTTATTTCCCGGCTTCTGCGGTAATGTATTACCTGTGGTTGCTTTTGGAGTCCTGTTTTGAAAAGTCACAATCCCAATTTAATATACATACTTTTTCTACTCCAGTACTTTTTTCTGTCATTTATATAGTTACTAACTCTAATATAAAGACATAAATTATGAAAGTCTGTAAAAGTCTATACTCTACTGCTCAAAAACACACTGCTAACCGATGTTATAATGTCGCCAAAAAACCATCACTTAGTACCTCAGATTACATGATGAACAGATGCATTCACACAATTTGCAAATAAAAAAAAAAAACTTTAGTACTAAGGCATTGCTGCCAATTTAAAAAAAAAGTTTTATCTTCAGTGCATGGAAGTTTAGTATAGTGAACGTATACCTTTATGTATAAGTTTAATTTTTTTGACAGATGTTTAGTATGGTGATCGTATACCTTTATGTATAAGTTAATATTTTTTTGACAGATGGATGTCAATAAAAAAAAAGTTTATCAGAGACAATTTTTCTTTTTAATTTTGTTGATTCCGAGCGGGAACATGTAATTATTTTCTTTGTTGTTTATTTGCATTTTATTTATGAAATGTCGAGTCGTAGAAAAAGTATTGTATGCAACGTTGTATAAGTAGGTCAAAAAACGCTCGTGGCATCTTTCTTACGATGTTCGCTGTGCTCACATCGTAACCCATGCCACTCGCGTTTTTTGCCCCCTCTTATACAACGGTTGCATAAAATACTATAATATAATGTAAAACGTAGATATCTTATATCTCTCATAAGTATTGGCAATAAATTCAATCAAATGTGAATTTTGCTCAAATCTAAATTACTGAGACAAGAAAGGGAATTTTTAACTCCTAAAATTGTGTTTTATAAATAATTTCAACCTAAGATTAGGAGCTCTGGTTTGTTTACGTAGGTATATAAATATTTATTTTAGATTGTACGTGATTAATTTTGTTTTAATTTGCGTGTAATCGTAATAAATAATACCCATTTTGTGCATTTAATTGTAGTTATTAATGTAGTTCATTGTTAGTTATTTTATGTTTTGGCGTGATATGTTGATCTGAATAGAATAAAAAAAAAACATACTGTACCAAAGAGCTTTTGTAGTTGTAGTTGCTTGAAATCAGATAAATTGACTATTAAAAAACTACTTTTCACGTTTCTTCTTAATTTCTTCTTTCTGTTTAAAAATGTTACCAGTTTATTTATTCTGTAGTAAAATAGGGTTGTGGTAACCCTGTATGTGTTTTTATACGGTGGCAACACTAATGATTAATAATAATTTAAAAACTGGTAACATGTTAAACTTCCTATCTAGTTGGTGGTTTGTTTTGCGTGCATATTGGTGAGTGGTTTGTCATGTCTTTGTTTAACACAATTTGCTTGCTTTATTTAGATGCATGTGTAAATATTTGTTTCTAATTATTATTAATGTGCTTTGAACAGGCATCGTTTAATTAATATATTATAAGCATACGGTGAATTGGGTGTCAGCATTGTTGTCTATTATTTGTGCTCATCACTATCACAAAATGCATGTACTGTTCACTCATGTCTACATATTTGGTCCCTAATAACATTAACTAAATTTATTTTGTGCTCATTCAAAAATACCTCATTTTATAATAATACAAAATAATTACTCAATAAGATGTTCTCATGTATAGCTTCATTGTTATAAATATAAAAAAATCCTAATATATAAATATAGATAATTGAAACCTAGACGCAAAAACCGCTTTATCTAAAGAAGTATCCAAACGTCTGAAGCATCTCATTCACCTACTTTCTTTCACAGGATGCAATCGCCAAAGAAGACCAGCCTCCAACACCGCATCTCGCGGAGCGCGAGCAAATTCGCGGCAAACTTCCAAAACCACTCGCAGCCGCCCCCTCCTGTCGTCCACACGCTCTCTAACCCTGACGACATGAGCTCCAGCCTCTTACGAAGTGACTCCGATCGCAGTCCGAACGGTAACGTCAATCCCTCCGTCAACTTCTTTGGCAACTTCAAAGGCTTCTCTCTAGCCCCCATCGAGAAAGAAGAAGAAAAGACTTCTAACAAAAATGAACCAGTCAACGCGAATAAAAGCGCAAAGATCACGCCAGTCCATAGAAGCAGCAGCAACAGCCAGAGTATAGTGAACCAGGGAGTCTTAAAACCAGTGCTACGAAGCGCGCCGCCGCTGCCTGTCGTTCCGGTGGCGTCTACAAGTCCGAAAACCAGTCCGTCTATTAAACGGACCAACAGCTCCGTCCAGAATAGAATTAAAGCGCTCATGAACGCCGAGAAAGAAGATGTATCTCCTGTTATGACCAACCCTCCGCCTCGACCAGTTATATCTAGCCCTATTCTTGAAGCTTCCACGTGTACAGCGAAAGAACTGATATCACCGCTCCAAGGATCGAAGACTCTAGGCCCTGTCCGTGCAGCCCCGACAATCCCAAATGCAACACCAGACTTACCAAAGAGACCTCTAAGCATGCATGCGAGCACAGTCGCTCCGCCGCAGAAACCGCTACCGGAAGAGCCTAAGAAGGTAAAAGAAGGCATATCTTTGAACAGAATCGCGTCGTTCCTGAAACATGAGAAGCCTAAAGAAAAAGAGCGTAATCCGGTGGAGAGAAGCCACTCTCTACCGAAAAACCCGATTCACCAAGTCAAAGTGCCGAAAACCGTCGATAAAGTCGCGCTAAGGAATCTGCAGATATCAAATCCTATACTACAGAAGGGCATAGAGCTGCCCGTGGGTACGGTTCCGGTCGTATCGGACTCCGAGGACACGGAAGATCCGAAGGCGTTCGTGAATAGAGCCCAGAGTATGAGAGCAGCGCCGGTCGTGCCTAAAGCGCCGTTACAAAGCTTCGGCTCGATGAGGCAGCCGCGGCCCGTGTCCGGCGCCGGCCGCCCCAGCGCGCCGCCGCCGCCCGCGCCCAGGGACGAGCCTCCCGTCTACCAGAACCCTAAACCCATCCTAGACATCAAATCCACAGACTACGTCGATTGTATTGAAGAAAAACAAGCCCCCCTAGCGCATATCGACGAAGAATCCGGAGATAATATTTACGCTATAATTGAAGAAAGCCCAGAGAAACACTCGAAACCGCTACCCGGTGTCCCTCCGCCTATAAAAACTATCCCTCAACCACCACCTGCTGGCTACAACACTCCTAAACCCATACCTTCCAACTCCGGAAGCACGGAGAGCATGGGCCTTCTAGGAGAAATAGTCAACGAAATTCAAAATATGAACTTCGACTCGATATATTCCGCGTCCACACTTTCTAGAAAAAAGAAAGGGAGGGCAAAACAAACTGCCGAGGAGAACAGAGATAGCACGTACATGAACACTGACTATAAGACGCCGGAGAGTGTATACAGTAATTCCGGAGGAAAGAGTGTTGCCTCGACGACGAGTAGCGGGTACTTGCATCCGTCCGCTGTCAATGTACCCACATATTTAAATAAGGATAAAGAGAAACAGGAGGAAAAGGCACCTCCATCTCCCAAAGCGAACTCGAAAATCCCACAATTTGCGCGGCAAGTGACTCCTCCAAGTCTTCGAACTTCGACTTTTAAAACTGTGCCACAGTCGCCGAAATCTACTGGTAAACTGTCCAATCCTCCTAAGACTATAGCGAATAGTCCAGATGTGGTATCAAGCTGTGCTGTCGCCGATAAAACGGTAAAAGCCCCAGACGTGATAAACAATAACAAACCTAACGAAACCCCCAAAATAGCTACGAAACCTGCTATCACCGCCAAACCAATCGACAACCGACCGCCGTTACGACCAGCCCCGACGGTCGATAAGAAACCAAGCGTAAAACCAGCATTAAAACCAACGACTGTAAATAAACCTCAATTAAACCGTACAAATTCTAAAGTAGACTCTAACATAGCGGTAAACGCGGATAATATAAATAAAAATAAGCCCAAAGTAGTCCCCAAACCAAGTACGATACTGAGGACAGACTCAAACGTGAAACCAAACGCGACTAAACTCACATCTAAACCGTCAAATGTTGCTAGTTTGCAACAGAAGTTTGAAAATAGAAAATCGATCGGCAAAGAGCCTGTAGCGAAGAAATAGATTTAAGGATTACTGCTATTTTTACTGCTATTATTTTTGTAAGAAACGCCTTTATTTTAAGAGTGTTGCTAGGAAATATGTTGCAGTTGAAGAAACAAATACTTCTAGTCTGATAGTAAGTAAAAACTCGCACTCAGACGACTCGACTATGTTAACTGGGTATTTTTGTAATTTCAACCATATTTGACATTATTTTAATGTAATCATACTTATAGCATATTCAAACTCAGTGTTCATATTTTGATAATGGAAAGCATTTTGACGAATAGAAAATTATTATGATTAATGTATAAATGTCTTAATATATTTCGGTTAAGATTTGTATGAATTTTAAGTGATACCCGATGCATTTTACATCGGATTTTAAATGGTCAGTAAAATTCATACGACATTAGGTTAGTTAAATAGATCTCTGTAAATAGTTAGTTGTAATTTTGTATATTTTCTTTCGAGTTTGTGATTGGATTCGATTAACGCGAAGTGTCTTAAAACCGTACATACAATAAATGCTTTATTTGTATTTTTATAAAGACTATAAGTAATGTTTTCGTGTTGAAGATATAAATTTAAAATATTGTGTGTTTGTTGACAAAACTATGTATAAAGTGATAGTAATATTACGTTTCCACACCTACTTACTTTTACATCCTTTTTCCGGTGCTAGAGCAATAAAACAAATGTTTATTTCTATAGCTACAGTTTCATGTGATCGTGAGCTATTTTTATATCGACAGAATACATATAATGTATGTTGTGAGATTCATATAACTTTAAAATAGTGACAGTATCTATTTCATTATACAATTTCATAGAATATTCATCGTGATATGCCAATAGCCACTGCCAGAAAGTTGTGTACAAACGATGGTGCTGACGCGGTGTCACAAAATTGAAAATGATTTCATTAAATATGTAATTTATACCTACTTTAAAACATCGAAATTAGTACATACCATTAGATTTGCAAATATCTTAAAAACAGACATTTATTTTCACGTTTGAAGCGAGATTCCCGCCATTAAAAATATCTAAAAATAGAATCGTAGACAATCGATGAGTGTGTGTAAAAATTAATTAAAAGTTTAGAAATTTATAATTATTTTGGCTTTTATGGCGATATCTTATAAAGACTGATGCTGTCGAAGAAATTAAAGTGATGCTTTAGCTGCTTATAGATATTATTCAAAATAGGTATTTACTATTTACACAACTGATTATAATGAGTAAAATGTAACTTGTGTATGTTAATTGAATTGAAGGAGGGATCGCATTTATATTATTTGAATTAAATTGTATGTTGTAAAAGTTGAGACCTGTGATAATTCTAACATCACTGTAACTTGAATAGGGTCGATCGATATGAGCACACTTCGATTTATTTCTAGTTTGCCATGACATTTTATCACCTACACTGTGCTGATTTTCTAATTTGATTGTTTGTGATTTGATCATCTTAATAAATCGACATCCACAACAGTAATTGACTGTGAATAGAAGTATTAAGTGAAGGTACTGTTTTGAATTATATTATACCAGTGCTCAGTGGTCATAGTGTAGTTGACATAGAGCATCCATCCTTTTCGCACCGATTATCCGTTAGGACTGATATTATATGTAGACGATACAACGCTAAAGAATCGTTAACATGTTTGCCAACATTCTGACTTATTTAGTATCCATCGATTGTTGGTAAAATTAATATCTACTATGTCTTGTAGACTTTTTGGGTGAATCAACTTTTTTGTGTTGTTTACTCTGTCCCCGTTGTCCAAGTGACATCTTCATACTGTTTCATACAAAAATGCTCAGGTTGTCCGAGGGACAAATTTTGCGTAACCATAGCAACAAGGTGCACTTAAAAGTAGATTCAGCCTTTTATTAATCTTCATAAAGTGTCCGTCCCTTTCGCACTATGCTTATCGAAAAAAGGAATGATGCTCTGTGTTACGATGCTGTGCTATCGATGTAGTGTGTCTAGTACAGGAATCTGAAATGTGTATCTTTGTACGCCTTATTGTCATTGTAACAAAAGCGAAAAAGGTACGCTTTTCAAGTCAATAGACTATGTACGAATCTCAAAACTAGAATTCCTAATTCATTTATGCTTTGTGCTCTATCCAGTGTCTATGTTTCTTTTTAATTATGCATAATGGAAGTAACCTGCAATTTGTGTTCACATATTATAGCTACGTACTACTTATTTTTTCCTAGACTAATACTTAACATATTTTTGTAACTTTAGAATCTCATCCAAGTATATTTGAGCTAAATCCTTTAACGAAACACGGTGGCTACACAATATGTACAGTCCGTGAGGTCTCAAATTGCGATTCGGGTTTGGGTGAAACCTGAGAGGTTCTTATATGGATCGCGTAAGAGCGAGCGAGACAGGTATAAAAAAACGAATTGCATTCTGTCAGCTCACGCACTGTACTGTTGTTTGGTTGTTAACCTTTTGAACGTACAGCGGTGAAGCGATTCACCGTGTCTCTGACGCCACAAAAAAAAGGAGTGCTGCAATAGCAACAGGGTGTAGCTGTTTGAATTATAAAATTTCTGATCATTGAAATTTTGACGGCTGTGGCCGTCGTTGGCGTCAGTGGAGGAAATTGTGGTTGGCCCCAGCCGACTGTGACGTTTGAAATATAAATTGACCGTAAGGCAGAACGTCTGGCAAAATATGCTTATAAACGGTCGTTTGATAATCAACTCTAACGTCCTAGCAAGGACGTTATTGCCAAAAGTAATTTAAAAAAATAAAGGCAAATGTAGCGCCAAGAGGTATATGAATGCCAGAACAATCTCACGTTCAGTTATGCTCCTAAAGACGCCATATCACGTCGATGGTAAGCTGTGCCTCAGACACGACGACGTCATTTGCCGCTACAATGTCGCACCTATTTGCAGTCAGCGCCATTTTCCGCCGACGTGCGACGGTCAAATGGTTAACAATACATAGTACTCAAACGAAAGTATCGTTTAATGAAATAAAAAGATATTGTTTCGTTAATTACTTAGCTCTGAAAGTAGGGTTATACGTTGATTTTATCCATGGCTCTAAATTTACTTAGGGGAGTTCTATGGTACAATTCTATGGAGTCATCTTAAGAAGTACACAAATAGTTGTAAATACAACCAAAGAATACATGAGTGAATTTTACATTTTGGCAGCTACAATGTAACGTTTGGTTGATATAGTAAGCTTATTTTATAATCAAGACTGTGAAGCGTAAATTTATTCATCCTTATTGTCTTATCTAAGTAATCAATTACTTCCTAAACTTAATTTGCAGCTGATTTTTGATAATAATACCAAAAACAACTTGAACATCGTACATTTTTATTTTATATAGGAAAAATACCTGTTTTGTAAAGTTTGGTGGTTGTTTACAAAACAAGACACATAAGGATGGATGGACTAAGAATGTATTTCCTTAATAATGCACTTAAGTTACTTTGTCCTTAAGCCACATAGTCACTTGTAGAAAAGTTACTTAATGGTAACGGTCACTCTGGCTGTAAGGCTCTATCTGAAGTCTATTTACAGTCTGACAAAAAAGAGTATAAAATAAAAAGTGGCAATACTGTAGTGTCGTCCCTATCTAATCAATCTAAGAAAACGGTGACGACACAACAGTATTGCCACTTATTAATTTCTACTCTTTTTTTAGTCAGACTTTAGCTCTACGGTGACCCGGATGTTATGAAAATACACCAAATTTAAATCTATAATTTGTTTCATTTCGACACTAACCGATGTCTATGAAGATTTGCTATGCAACGTCTACAGGAGCGTCGGTCCGTCCCAGGGATAGTGGCCCAAAAAAACAGCTTTCATATATGGCAATAATATGCATACGTCATGTATATTGAGATTGCAGTATTAAACGTCAATAGCTATTTGTCAGTAACCAAATTCAAAACATTGTTTACCGGAATGCTGCTCAATCCTTCGTTCTTCTTGCGAAATAAATACTGAATCCTATAGACAAAAAAAAACTTTACTTTCATCACTGTGGATAGTTTTGGCTTTATTTTGCAAAAATACTTGAAAATTTGCGGAATATTTAGTCCTGTTTCCTCTTTGAGTACTTACATCAGTGACACTCACCAACTTTCAAAGTTACCTTGTCAGTTACCGAAAATGTCTTGTTGCCAGTAAAATAAATTAGTACCACTAAAATCCGCAATATGGCGTGGGTTGTACAACTCCCTGTGGAGCTATATTATGAGCTCTTAAAATAACAGTCGGATTTAGGTACGATGAGAGGTCCAAATATCAACTGCGTAAGAGCGAGTGGGATAGGAATAGGCCGGAAGGCTATTTTGACAGGTCATGGACTGTATATAAGAAAGGACACCAAAGACCTCCAGGTCTTTTAGTGAGACTTTAAATACGATACGTGTTTTACATAGAAAACTATCGTGAGTCTCAGACATATTAAAATACTTAAACGGGGTTACTCACGTTGTAGAAGTCGAATAACGCTCGACATGTTTCGAATCGGTACGCGATTCATCATCAGGAGAGACGATCAGTCGCGGCGGCGGCCAACCGTTCGGTACCGATTCGAAACATGTCGAGCGTTATTAGACTTCTGTAAACCCGTTTAAGTATTTAAGTACGATACGTGTTTATCGAATTTGTACTCGTATCAATAAAAATGAAAATATATCTTATCTATACTATTATCTATCTTCTATCTATACTATTATAAAATCCTAAATTTGTATTGTATTGTAATTGTAATCTATCTATCTATCTATACTATTATAAAATCCTAAATTTGTATTGAAAATAAATTTTCTATGAAGGGAGGTCATGATTTCAGGAAAAATCTCGATAGCGTGATGCAGCCGGATAGTTGTTTTGTATGGACACGCTTCGTCGAGCCAACCTGGCGCCATCTGTTTTCAAAAAAACCGTTGTCCTCGCATCACGCCGAAACGGCTGGATAAAAAGTTACCAATTTTGGTACAGGAATAGCTGAACATCCAAAGATGGTTATAGGATACTTTTTATTATGATTAATATTTATCTCTGAAAACATAAATTCCATGAAATATTTTCCTTACAATGTGTAACCTTATAATGACAGCATCTGTGGTTTTGAATTTAGAACGACGCGACCCCCGCGTGGCTCTTACGTGTACAAAAACTAAAAGTATGAATTCGACCTAATACCTCCGCGCGGCACAAGGTTAAGGTTGTTTGAGGCGTTGACTTACGGAAACCGTGTTAGTTAGATAGAAAAGATGGCGCCAGTTATCAACCAACACAGACGAAAATATGAGTGCAATGTTCGTTGTAAATTGGCTCATACTAAAAAAATAAACATACATTTCTTTAAAAACACAATTTGCGACAATAGGAACTAATGCTCTTTTATTGAATATACAATTATATTCTTCTGTAGTTTGTAAGTATTGACCATAAAAAAGCCCGGAGACGCAATAAAAAATGTTAATGAATAAAACAGATTGTTTATCGAGTGTTATTGAAATAAAAGTATTTCGAATCAATTTAAGTAAATTAAATACATTTCTAAATATAATACCAACCAACATTTAGAACATTAGGCGCAAATTTTGGTATTGTTTGTGTTTGGCCTAACTTACTAATAAGGTAGCGAAATGTATAATAAACGATAAATATACGATATATTTAGCCACAATTTTGCTTCTATGTAGTTTTTTTATATATAAAATCTATTCAAAGTAATAAATATCAGTCATTCTTTATTTTTAACGGTGTGTTGGGATTTTGTTCTCAACGACCCAATTTTCCGCTAGATGGCGTTGTTACTTTGACAATATCGGCTGCATCGCGCTGTTAAGAGTAAATAACACCAGCTCCATACGTGTACAAAATTGGTGCCGTTGATGCGTCCCTCGACACGATACCCGAGAGTCGATGCACGTCGTTGCGTGCCTGTGACCACGATGCGGCACAATCTAGGGTGTAGCTGTGATGGTTAACCTGGACTTCGAGAATTACTACCGAATTTTTTGAATATTGATCGCATACAAATGTAATGTAAGCAGCACTGTATCAGTTATTGAGAGTTGCTGCTCGACAATATATGCATTTTGTATTAAAAACAACCATGATTCGAGACAAGACGAAATCATTAAATTTACAATGTAGAAAGGATTTCACCTAGCCGGGATTTGAACCCAGAACCACTAAGAAACTACTGTAATAATAACCGTGTCATCTCATGCATTTTCCTTTGCTTCCTTATTTATAATACCACGGATAACAAAACAGTGAGGCCATCACGTATCCGTTCAGTGGTGCTGTCGCCATTATTGACGTACGCGATAGTTGGCACCTGAATCTTATGGTGTTACTTAGGAAATTATTATGACAGGTCATATTATTAGTAACATTGTAGATGAAAATAATTTATTGTCATTTTAAGGGTTGTTTCACACGCACCGCAACCACACCACGTCGCAGCGTTAAAATGTGGTGTGGTTGTGGTTACGTGTGAATTGTACTATTTATTAAACATACAAAATATGCGCCCGACCACGTGGTGTGGTTGTGGTGTGGTTGTGGTTACGTGTGAATTGTACTATTTATTAAACATACAAAATATGCGCCCGACCACGTGGTGTGGTTGTGGTTGTCGTGTGGTTGTGGTACGTGTGAATTCGCCCTAATAGATGTCGTTAATATATGTTCACGTAAAGTCGCCGTCAATAGAACTTGCTAACTATGTAAACAAACCGCCATATTGAAATTGTCTCTGAATGAGGAATTTACTAGTGATGAGCAAGACTCTTACTTACTCCTTTACTTATGTCAAACTATTTCGAATAATAAAATACTGAAATCAAAATAAAATTGATGTATACTTTCCTCCTAATAGCTGTCAATGTAAAATTATCAAATTTGCTAAGTTTAGCACGATTGGGGCACGCCTTTTGAATGCGGATAGAATGGAAATTGAAAATGTCTTTTCTACGTACTTGTACATGTGTAATAAAAATAATGGCAATTTCGTTTTCATTTTCCGTCATTTGAACTGAAGTGTGTTTCGATCTCTTTCTTGGCTGCAAGTCCGAAATTTGAGATGTTCCTGGCTGATCACTCATTCTATCGTTGCCGGAAATAATAAGCAATATCAGAATTCGTGTCCAGTAGCAATAAGTCGTCGTTCCAAAGTTCAATAATATCCAGATCACAAAGCAAATTAAAATCCGTAAATCAATCCGTGCCAAGAAAAACAGTGAACGAGTAAAATAATATTAAAACCGTCACTGTTTTATTTTTTTATTCAAATGTAGGGTGACTTTTATTCATTAAAACAGTCCAAAACGACCATATTAAATGTTCCGAAGTTTAAATAATATTAAAAAAATTATGCGAAAGAATGGCACAAGTTTATGAGAATAAGGAAATTAAAACAATTAATATTAATTGTTTACGTACTTATTGAATTTTAAATTGTCAAATTACCGCGTAGTGTATACACCGCATTGGCCGTTACAGAGAGTGAGTTGGATAATGTGTACTGGCTTTAATATATCGCCAATTTTAGTCACAGCACTACCCACCATAGCCAATTGTAGAATTTAAATGAAACAAAAACGTCATTCCATCAGGTCCTAATAACCTAACTTATAAAACCATTTTAAACTTTTAATGAAATATCCAAGATACAGTTATATATTTTAAGGTTTTGTATTTTACGGCAACGACCGTTTCAATAGTGTATGGTTTCAATGATTTTTGATGAGGTGGTGTGAAAATTCAAGGAGAAACAGTGAAAAAACAAAGTTACGTCCTTTGTTTACATAGTTAGCAACTTTAGTACTATGAGCTAATTATTTTTCAAGGTGCTTTGAAAAGTTTAAAACAATAAACAATAAATATTAAAAACGATATCTATACTATTATAAAAACCTAAATTTGTACTGAAAATAAATTTTCTATGCAGGGAGCTCATATGATTTCAGGAAAAATATTGATAGCGTGATGCAGCTTGCTTAGTTGATGTAGCTTATTTGTTTTGTATGGACACGCGTCGCCGTGCCAACCTGGCGCCATCTGTTTTCATAAAATCCTTTGTCCTCCAATCACGCCGCAATGGCTGGACAGATTTTAACCATTTTTGGTACAGGGATAGCTGGACATCCGAAGATAGGATACTTTTTTCCGTCTACGGTAAAGAAAAAATACGCGAATGAAGTCGTGTGCATCTCATAGCGTCATCCATCAGCGTCGTGAATTTGAATTTAGAACCACGCGTACCCCGCGGGGGGCCGGCCTGCGCTACCCACCGGGGGACAATAGCTCTGAGGTTGGACGAGTCGCCGAGTTACAGACACTGGGGCAGTAGATGGCGTTAGTGGTACACGAAATGATAATTTTATGAAACAAAACTGAACACAATTTTGTTATTATTAATTTCTCGATGCAACAATGGGAACTACCACTCTATTATTGCATTTAAAATTCATGTATTTACTCAGTAGTTTATAAATATTGACCCTCTTTTCATAAACGTACTGAGACGCGGAGAAAATTTGAAATGAATAAATAAGTTGTTTTTTACTTTCTTGAGAGACAATAATCAAAATAAAATTATTTAAAATCAATTTTATCCTTTGACGTATAAATATTTACGGAAAGTTAATGAAATATGATACGCGGTTATCACACATTAAGTGCTACCAGTAGCGCCATCTGTGAGATTTAAACAGTAGTTTTCCCCGAGGTGCCGTCCGCAGCAGAGAGAGGCACTTCGTCCCGATCCGCCGCGCCGAGCGCATTAGCTGGCCAGCGATCCTTTACTCGCGCAGCGATTCTTTTCCCGCGCAGCGAATAGATATTCGTATCGAGCGACATAGTGTTTCTGTGCAGCGGGCATGCCCGCCCGCGCATGCACGCCCAGCACACTAGCAATTTTCGACGCATACTGGAGCCCGGCCGCCTCTTTGCGTAGCACAGTATTCCAAAGACCCTTCGGACCGGACATTTTTAAATGACCCCGCAGATTGACGTAGTTAGTTATACTGAGCAATTGTCTAGAAGTAACCCCTATTCAAATATGGATAGTTTTCGAGAAAAAAATACTTAAAGTTCGCTGTTCCGGAGGGACAAAAAAATTAAAAAAATTTTATATTTACTTTGTTATTGTTTTTTTACAACTATTTATTTCTATTATGAATGTGTCATTCAATTGCGAGCTCTTAAGGCTTTTTAGAAAATAAAAATCGGGAACAGTTTAGAAGATATTCAAAGAAATTAGATCTTCGGTTTTGATTTTTTTTTTTCGAAAAGTATGCAGTTTGCGCACGAACTATTTTATGCTTATAATACTTCAGCTTTATAACTACCTAAGAAAAAAAAAAGCAGCTCAGGATCTTGCGGATAATTTGAGATATTCGCGATTTTAATTTTGTGTAAAAGTGCCTGCAATATTGGTCATAGCAAAGTTGCATTGAAAATTTTGCTTTACAGTTTCTGAATACTGCCTGTCAAAATATTGCCTTAAAAATATATCTTATGATTATAGTTAATTTTCTTCCTCTTCTAAAATATCAACCTCTTGTCAAAGTTATTGTATCCCGCATATTAGTGTTCTCTTCATTTTTCAATGCAACTTTGCTATGACCAATATTGCAGGCACTTTTACACAAAATTAAAATCGCGAATATCTCAAATTATCCGCAAGATCCTGAGCTACTTCTTTTTTCTTAGGTAGTTATAAAGCTGAAGTATTATCAGCATAAAATAGTTCGTGCGCTTACTGCATACTTTTCGAAAAAAAAAATCAAAACCAAAAATCTAATTTCTTTGAATATCTTCTAAACTGTTCCCGATTTTTATTTTCTAAAAAGCCTTAAGAGCTCGCAATTGAATGACACATTCATAATAGAAATAAATAGTTGTAAAAAAACAATAACAAAGTAAATATAAAATATTTTTCATTTTTTGGTCCCTCCGGAACAGCGAACTTTAAGTATTTTTTTCTCGAAAACTATCCATATTTGAATAGGGGTTACTTCTAGACAATTGATTAGTATAACTAACTACGTCAATCTGCGGGGTCAGTTAAAAATGTCCGGTCCGAAGGGTCTTTGGAATACTGTGCGTAGTGCCGACTCCCGGAGTGAATCAATTTATAGACCTCGTGTTTTGTGCTGTGCCGATAGTGAAAATTGTGTAAAAATAGTGCACGGACACTGCGGATTGATTACAAATCCTGTGAGTACACAAGGTGGGTCGCGCATGCGGCCCACTTACACGTTTAAAGTAAATTCATTCCCACGCGATTAGTTTTACTTACGTTAGTTCGACTTTACTAAGTTTTCGACATGGACTGTGTTGACGGCCAAGAGGGCGGCCCGGATGACGGGCTCCCAGCGTGGCTCGCCCCTAGGGCGCTTTGTTGTCTGCTGATCCAGTATTTTACGGAAAAGGATCCGCAGACGATGGAGCGCTTCTGGGCGTTCGCCAGGGAGTCTGCCTCCAGGGTAGCCCCCGCGGCCCCCGTAACTTGTACGACTTCGACCTCATCTACTAAACTGACTGAGAAGTACATGACGCCAGTCATCTCAAAGGCAAATTCTCTAGATAAAATCCCGGCCCCTGGGGCCCCTGCGCCTACGGCCGCACATGCCTCAGCGCCGACAACAGCACAGGCATCATTTACGGTTTCTCATTCTCAGGCCAAACGGGCCCGTAAGGCTAAAAATAGAAAATCGAAAGCGTCAATGCCTAACGGCGAGACGCCCCCTTCAATTTCGACCTCCCTCTCAAACCGGGATAGCAATAGCGATATAATCAAACCAAAACCTAAAATAGCACGCTCTGCCCGTGTAGCGGATAGGGTGTTTAGTGGCCCGTCAGTTAGGGCCCCACAGGCCAATATTTCGATTTTTGATAAACCCGTGGGCCCCAGGACCGCCAACCTCATTGACCTGGATGCGCCCCGATCATCTGACCTATCCATGCTGAATGTAACCCCGTCCGATCTGATTGGTTCGGCTTCAGGCCAACCCGGTCCGACCGAGTCGGACCCAATCTCGCATGACTCGATCGGATCGACCCAAACGTCATCCGATCTGACCAAATCGGACCCGATTTCATCGGACATTAATAATTTCACCGATTTTTTCAGCGAAAATATGTCAAAGCCCAGTGGGGCCCTTCCCAAAGAACAAATAACCAATAAAAACGATGCAAATAATCGCTCCCGCTCTGTTTCGGGCGAGAGGGGCCCGCGCCCACGTTCACCTCGCCGCAGTCGCGCACGGGGCCGAGGGTCGGGCCACTCTCGCTCTCCACTGAGCCGTGACAGGGTGAGCTTCACGTCATCTGGTGATGAGGAACAGCGCCATCAGCTGTTGCAGAAAGAGCTCGTCCAGGAAGCGGAGCACATGGACATTGCCGACATGACCGGAGGCGGAGAAGAAGGAGTCTGGCAGGATGTATCCAGCAAAAAGAGGCCGCGCCAGGAGGTGGCCAAGACAAGCTCTCCGGCCCCTAAGGCCAGGAAAACGAAGATAAATCAGCCAGCCCCTCTCCCCACGCCCGGCACTAGCTCGGATGAAGACGCGGCTGAACGGATCCGCGACACGCAAAATGAAAATTCCATTATCCAATCTCAGACAGCGAACGAGGACGCACAGTATGGCGTCAAAAGATACCCCATAATCTGTATTGGTGACCCCTCCTACTGGGGGTTCGTAACTAGGACCTTGGCCCTCAGGGGCATAAAGCCCGTATTCTGTGTCCTCGAGCGCAGTGTAGGCATAAAAATTAAGACAACTGGCGCGGAACAGTTCCGTACCATCTGCACAATGTTAAAGGAGGCAAATATCCTCTTCTCTCGCGACCTTTACCAGGACGAGAGAACATTCAATGTTATGCTTAAAGGTATTCCCAAGGAATTCGATGTAAACTTGATTCTCGATGACCTGCTGGACCAGGGCCTGGATATCCGGGAGGTACATCGGGTATACAGTAAGTACAGAGGAGATTTTGATACCGTCCTGGTAAAGGCCGCGACGGATGTTGAAACAAGACGTAGGCTGTTGGCGCTCAAGGAGGTAATGTTGCTGAGGGTGAGGGTGGAGATCCCCCGCCCTCGCGACATTGTCATCCAATGTCATCGATGTCAAAGGTATGGCCATACACAGAAGGGCTGCAGTGAGCGCCCACGCTGCGTGAAATGCCTTGGCGACCATGCATCGTGGAAATGTGACCTTCCACCGGGAGCCCCCGTGGCGTGCGTCCTGCGTGGCCAAGAGGGCCACACAGCGAACAGTAGGTCGTGCTCCATGGCCCCTCCCCGTAAGCAACCACAGACTTTCAATCAGGCTCAATATCAATCGACTGGTTGCATCGGACGTCACTAAACCGACAAGGTCCGCACGAGCGCCCCCGCTCCCCCAACTTAACGACATCCATTTTCCCGTGCCCAAACCGGCAGTGCGGCCCCATGACGGCAGTAATCTGCTGTCACATTTTAAGGCTGCGCCAACCACCTCCACCAACGTCGCCGGCGCCCCTGCCTGGCCCGTTAACAGACAACGTTCAGTCCCGGCGACGGTTGCACCGTCCACCTTTAACCATCACTATATGCCCGACGTCTCCTCCCCTTTGCATAAGGTTCGTGCCCTTCAGGCGCGCCTGGCTGCTTTGGAGGCGGAGATGGAGGGTGCGGACGGCCGCAGAGCCCTCCTGTTGCTAAACGAGCACGACGCCATCTTGGCGGACTTTGACAATCAGTATGTCAAATAAGCCAAACAAAATTAAACCTAGATCGATCAACATAGCTTTTTTCAATGCCAATGGTCTGAGAGGCATGAAAGACCAATTAATGCTGTTTATCAAAGACAATTTAATAGATATAATTTTAATTCAGGAAACTTTCCTAAAACCAAATCACAAGCTTTTCATGATTCCAAATTACACTATTATCCGCGATGACAGGCCAGACAGGCAGGGCGGCGGCACCGTCATCTATTTCAGAAAAGACCTTCACTGTTGCAAAATTGACCCTCCCAATCTCAAAAATATTGAAGTCTCCGTCTGCAAATTAGCCCTCGAGGGACATCCTTCAATAACCATAGTTTCCGCTTACAACCCTCCTGCGAGGCTCCTCCAACATTCCGATCTCATTAAGCTTTCCAATTTAGGTACTGCTGTTATTGTGGCTGGTGATTTCAACGCTAAGCATACATCCTGGGGATGCGTAGCTAATAACAGAAACGGGGCAAAGCTGTTCAATTTACTCATCGACGGCTTGCCGTTCGACCTTATAGCCCCTAGAGAACCGACACATTATCCAGTAACACACGAACACCGACCAGACATTTTGGACGTGGCCCTTCTAAAGAACGTAACCCTAAAGTTTCGTTCTATTGAAGTGGTTCACGCTTTAGATTCAGATCACCTGCCCGTAGTACTGAGACTCGGAGCAGACAATGATAATACGACCCTTCTCAAATCCATTGTGAATTGGGAAAAGGTACGTTCAGGTCTCCTCAAGACGCCCTCCATCATAGAATCATTTTCGGACAACATTACCACAACTGACGAGACAGACAGGGCCATTTTTGCCTTCAGCAGTCATCTCAGCGCTGTACTAAGCGAAGCTTCGAAGCAGGTTCCGGCGGAGGATATCCGTCGCCGGCCTCTGCCTGAGGAACTGAGTGCTCTTCTAAAGCGGAAAAATGCCCTTATTAGACATACTTCATGGTATCCTTCGCCCGCAAATCGACAGAATCTCCGACTGTTGCAACGCACTGTCCGTGAGAGGATCAGAGATTTCCTGGCGAACCAATTCGACGATCTACTTTCAGAGCTTACGCCCAGTCACGTGGCTTACTGGAAACTAGCGAAAGCTCTGAAAATGGACACCGTACACTCGATGCCCCCTTTAGAAAGAGTAGGGAACACCATAGCTTTCGAGGATGTCGAAAAGGCCGAATGCCTTGCCGACTGTCTCGAGGAACAGTGCTCCCCGAGTAGACTCTTTATCAATCTCGAACATGTTAATGAAATTGACAACGACGTGGACAGACGGACAAAACTAGACATATCGAATGAACCTAGTATAAAGCCAGTAACCACCGACGAGATCACCACCCTCATAAAGAGCTTAAAACCCCGCAAAGCCCCCGGCCCGGACGGGATCCCAAATAGATTAATAAAGATTTTACCCGACGACTACATTGCGTACCTCGCCAAGATTGTCAATACCGCCCTCGCCAACTCTCACTTCCCCAAAGAGTGGAAGATGGCAACAGTCATCGGTATCCCAAAACCGGGAAAACCCTCCAATCTTCCCACCTCTTATAGACCTATCAGTCTACTTTCCACTCTGGGAAAGCTTTATGAGAAAGTAATATTAGCCCGTCTCAATGACTTCATCAATGACAACAACATCCTAATCCATGAGCAATTTGGCTTCCGCCCGAACCACTCGTGCGTCGAGCAGGTGCACCGCATCACGGAGCACGTGCTCGATGGCTTCACGAGGCGACAGGGGTACTTGCGAGGCAGCTGCCTCAAGACGGGGGCAGTTTTCCTGGACGTGGCCAAGGCATTTGACAAGGTGTGGCATGCCGGTCTGATACACAAACTGTATCAGATGGGCGTGCCGGTCCGCCTCGTCCGCCTCGTCCAGGACTTCCTCAGCCAGAGGACATTTCGATATAGGGTGGAGGGCACGCTCTCAACACCTCACCCCATTACAGCTGGTGTCCCGCAGGGCTCCGTGCTTTCGCCTACGTTGTATTCTCTCTTTACCAATGATATCCCCAAATTACCCAATGTCCAATTAGCTTTATTTGCCGACGACACGGCGCTCTTCTCTAGCAGCATGAGCGTGCAGAGGATCTGCGAAGACCTGCAATCCTCCCTGGATGCACTGGGCCAATGGGTTAATCGTTGGCGCATCCAAGTTAACCCTGAGAAGAGCGCCGCTATTCTCTTTCATCCGACTTCTTATCATACAAAACTTAACGGCCTCAAATTACATGACGAGGTGATCCCTTGGGTCGGGGAGGTCAAATACCTCGGGGTACATCTCGACAGAAAACTTAATTTCAAGCGACACGTCAAGGCGGTCAGGGGCAAGGCCACCTATGTTCTCAGTAGATTGGGGGCAATGATATGCAGGCGTAGTAAAATGCGACTTAGTAGCAAGCTTGCGTTGTACTCCACCTGCATTAGGCCCATTCTTACATATGCTGGGCAAGTCTTCTTTCACATAGGGGAGAGGAAGCTTCGCCCCCTCCAAGCTATCCAAAATCGATTCTTACGCAGGGCTACCGACGCACCACTGCGCGGAGTCACAAACCTTCAGCTTCACCACGACGCCACGTATCCCACCCTCACCGACTTTGTTAGGCAAAAATCTAAAACCTATTACGAAAAAGCATCTAAACATAAGAACCCACTCATCCGGGAGATGGTGGGATACGTGCCGACTCCAGACCCGCTTCAGGTAGATTTCACCATACAGATGCCCCTTACAGACTCTCACCCCAGTCAAGACCTTGACCGAGACCTAAATGACAGACTTCACGTACTGACACAACTCACGACAACACAACCCGCCAGGCCAAACTTCGACACGTAAGACGACCCAGGAACCTTCTGACTGACCCTGATGACGTCATCACGGCGACCATTAAAAAATGGTACCCTGACGACACGTCATCGGGTAGTGAGGCAGAACCGGAACCTAGAGTCAACCACGACGCCGATTACTACTACGAGAGAGACCTCCGACGACAAGAACGACGTAGACAACGACATAGTCGTAACACTCTACGTGCACATCGTCGTCTCCGCCGGCGGGGACGGCCACCGCGATGATCACACTTTCCTAACCACACGATCTAAATTCCAGCTAGATGACATTCACTAACAGACTGATCTCAAGACGACGTTGTCAAGCTAGGTACACGTCTGCTGGTTCGAGTGCCCGTGCACGCCAGCACACACACGCTAGGCGCTGGGGCAGTGCGCTGCCTACAGCCTAGCAACACGATGTCGGTTACAGCCGCCAGGCTACCGAGTAAGCCATGATTTACGATACGATACGATACGTCCGCAGCAGAGTTTTCGCAATGGCGAAGTGAGTGGATTGGTCTGTAATTTGTGTATTGTTTTACTAGCTTTTACCCGCTGCGCTCGCGTTAAAACATACGTTCACTTTATTACTGTAGACGTAGTAACGGTACGACCTCTTACACAAATTTGAATTTAATGAGTGATACATTTAACTGTTATTTCTATGTACAATTAATTTCTTTAATTTTAATACAGCTGATGCAAAGTTTAAGTTGACAGCTCGAGGGCCGTTCAGCGTCAGTATGTGTTTAGACAAAATATAAACTATCTCAAACAACGTTTGATTAAACTTTTAAGTATTCTAAAGAGATGGTGACTAACAACGACGGGAGGCAATAAGAAAAAAACAATATAGTACAACGGAAAAAAGAAAGCAAGGCTGATGAAACTTAAGCAATACGAAGAGATTGTATCGAAAAAAACGGGGGGCTCTAGGGGGCGGAGCCCCCCGCTCTAACAAAACACTATATGCTAAAACTGAAAAATTCAAGTAGCTTTGATGAAAGGCTAAGTTACCTGTAGATATATGGTGATCAAGAAGAAACAAAACCCTAAAAGGCTAGCAAGAAAGCAAGTCTCATCAAACTTTTAAGTAACCTGAAAAGATAGTGAACTAAAATGGCTTAGTGCTCGCATTAAGAAAACACAAAACCTTAAAACGGAATCGAGAACGCAAGTCTGATCAAACTTTAAAGGATTCTAAAGAGATGGCGACCCAACCAGACGGGAAGCACGAGGAAAAAACAATATCGCACAACGGAAAGAAGAAAGCACGTCGAAGCTTGGCTAGCTCTGCTAGTCTAGGCAGTTTAGCAAGCTGTGCTAATCTCGGTTGTCTACGTAGCAGCACTCTGTCCTGTCTCGGTTGCGGGCTAGATCGCTACGCTACCTGACATCGCCCCGCTCTCTGGAAACCTGTGGTCAACGCCTAGCTGACTCACTGGAGCGTCGATTGTCTGGAGCACTGGCGTCTACTAGCTCGGTGTAATAAGGTCCATGCCTCTATAAGGCAATCTGTTACAAGGTACCTTACATTTTCTTTCTATTTTCATACTTTACTGCGTGAAGGTGTCCATCCGTCCTCGGTGGATCACCCATACTAGTTTCAATTACAATTAATAGAACCTCCATCTTGAAACGGTGTATTTAAACTTAAAAACGTGTTACTGTTGAAACACAAGGTTGTCTATAACGATAAATCTAAAGGTTGTACCTAATATTTAAGCTTAAGTTAAGTGCGTTGTGCTATACAATAAACATTATTGTATCTATTTTCATTGTTTAATTCAAGTATTCTCCACTACGTTTGACGGAGATAAAGCAATTGGCGCTCACGGTTCTTAATCTCTCTTAATTTCAAATTTATTGACTTTTTTAATTAACTTATAAATTTATTGCTTTATTTCTGCTCTGGCCTGGCCGTACTTCGACCCTGAGTAATTTCTTTCTCATTTTAATAACATTTCTGTAGCTAGCTTATGTCTTAAGAGTATTGTGGTAAGTTGAGTTAGTAGGGTACGAATGTGGGAGTTCTGGCTCATCTTACCTCAAAACTTTCTTTTACCTAAGACTTCTTATTTTTTTTTAAAAGATATGTGGAAACACCCCTAAGGTGTAATCGGGCATAACCCATACCTTTTACAATTGGCACGTCTGATGAAACTTTTAAATAACACGAAAAGATGTTATTGAAAAAAAATGTATAACACCAACAGAAAAATAAAGTAAATCTGATGATAGGCTAAGTTACGTGTAGATATGGCGATCAAGAAAACATAAAACCTTCACTAACGAGAAAGCAAGTCTGCACAACCTTTTGAGTAACCCGAAAAGATAGTGAACGATAATGGCATAGTACTCGCATTAATGAAACGGAAACAAGAAAGCAGGTTTGACCAAACTTTTAGGTATTCTAAAGAGATGTTAATTATATCGCAACACGGAAAGAAAAAAGCAAGACTGATAAAACTTTTAAGCAGCACGAAGAGATGGTATTTAAAAATACGGGGGGCTCGGGGGGCAGAGCACTCAGATAATGTCATTTGCTAAAACCGAAAAATTCAATTAAATCTGATAAAAGGCTAAGTGACCTGTAGATATGGTGATGAAGAAAACGTAAAATCTTAAAACGCTAACAAGAAAACAAGTCTGATCAAACATAAAAGCAACCTGAAAATATATTGAATTAAAATGGCTTAGTGCTCGCATTATAATACACAAATCCTTAAAACGGAATCAACAAAGCAAGTCTGATCAAACTTTAAAGAATTCGAAGAAGAAGAAGATGTGGTGACCAAACCAGACGGGAGGCACGAAGAAAAAACAATATTGCACAACGAAAAGAAGTAAGCACGACTGATGAAACTTTTAAGTAACACGAAGAGATGGTATTGAAAAAGACGGGGGGTTCGGGGGGGGCAGAGCCGCTCGCTTTAAAAAAAACATTACATGCTAAAATTGAAAAATTTAAGTAAATCGGTTGAAACGCCTAAGTTACCAGTAGATATGTTGATTAAGAAGACACAAAACTTAAAAACGCTAACGAGAAAGCAACTCTGCTCAACCTTTAAAGTAACGATAGTGAAATGATAGTGAAAAAAAAAATGGCATAGTGCTCGCATTAAATAGAAACAAAACCCTAAAACGGAATCAAGAAAGCAAGTCTGATCAAACTTTAAAGGATTCTAAATGGGGATGGTGACCAAACCAGACGGGAGGCGCGAAGAAAAAACAAAATAACAAACGGAAAGAAAAAGCAAGACTGGTGTAACTTTCAAGTAATCTGAAGAGATAGATAACAAAAATGCAGTAGTGCTCACATTGAGAATACATAAACCTTAAAACGGTAACAGGAAAGCAATTCTGAACAAACGATTAAGTATTCTAAGGAGATGATGACCAAAAAAAGCGGGGGCACTAAGCAAGACAATATACCACAACGGAAAGAAGAGAGCATGATTTTATTTAAGTAACCAATTGAGACAGTGCACAAAAATGTCGGAGGCCTCGCATTGAGAAAACAAAACAAGAAAGTAGAAATTGAATCTAAAATGAACAAGGAATCATGTACGTGAAAGCATTCAAATATTCCAAAGATACAGTAAACACAAAATATGGGGGGCTTGAGTTATGCCAAGCCAATGCCAAATGCCAAGTTATGCCAAGTGAACGTATTTTTTTTAACGCGTGCGAAGCCGCGGGCAAAAGCTAGTATATATATATATTTCAAATAAAACGCAAGGTCTACCATCTCACCGAGTCACTGGTTATATTTTGTGTTTTAACGTGATCGGAATAAATACCAACCAATAAAAATAGTTTCAAACTGGTCCCGCGGTTTTGGTGACATGATCATATCAGCCGGTAGACGCGCAGTCACATATAACATTTACAGTCTGACCAAAAAGAGTAGAAATTAAAAAGTGGCAATACTGTAGTGTCATCCCCGTTTTCTTAAATTGATTAGAAAGGGAAGACACTACACAGCATTTGCCACTTCTTAATTTCTACTCTTTTTGGTCAGACTGTATACATGGAAATTCTAGATGGTCTTTTGCCATAGGAAAATTACAATAAAATCAAGAATATTTTTAAGTAAAATACTTTTAATTCTTATCTTACGTGAATCAAATAAATAAGTACCTACTTTTATAATCTATTAACAAAAGTGATGATTTTTGTATAAATCTTCCTTTCATGTAACTTAAGCATATAGATTTGGAAACTATTAGAAGACTGTGTTAAGTAGATGACAATATATTTAGGTATTATTTAAGTAAATATGGTCTGAAACCATAGAACTCGAAGCGGTAATAAAATTGATTCTGGAACGGTTCTCCAACAGTCGTTTCTTCCATGAACTGATCGCCGGCAGAACGTTTCGTTTATGGTTATTTCATCGAAAGAACTTTTCGTCTACGCATGTTTCATACATGAACTGTTCAACTACGAACGTTTCGCCGACAGATTGGTTCGCCTACACACACTTCACCGGTGAGACTTTTCAGTGAATTGTGCGTTCACCTATGCACGATTCAGCGGTGGGACTTTTCAGCGACGAGTGCCTTCACCTATGTACGTTTCACAGGTGGGACTTTTCAGCGACGACTTCACCTATGCACGTTTCACAGGTGGTACTTTTCAGCGGCAATAAGTGATCCAGCGACAGAAACCTTCATCAATGCATCAAAGAGTTTTGGATGGGGCTGTTGTGGACAATTCAGCACACACAGACTTTAATGAAGAGCATGCATCTGATATACTGAAAATATTCCAAAGTGTACTAGAGTTAGTGCCCTTATAGAATAACTCTGTTGCCCGTCTGCTGTCAAGACCCTTTATCTCGGGAACATGTGGAAGTATCGAGTTGAAATGAAAACCGTATACTCAAGTCTGTAGTCACTTGAAAACACAAAACTTCGGAGTCAACGCAATCAAAAGGTACAGTCATTAAAAAAGGTGTTTCCATACAAATTACCGGTAACTGAAAAAATATAGGGTACTTCCATTTGTCCTAGAAACTTGAAATTTGGTACGCAGGTAGCTCTCCTAGCACAACGAACTAGAAGAGTCTGAAAATTTTATTTTTTTATGTCTGTCTGTCTATGTAAAAAACCAATATAAAATCACCCCACGCTGTGTACATTTTGCTTAGGAGCAGGGCTCTGCTAACACTGGAATTTGATATAGATATGGTTGATTTTAGCGTCTATTTACTCGTCTTCGGCTCGTTTTAAAGAATCACACACGTATTTTGATGCCTGTGTAGGTGATTGATTGACGTTGTTTCCATAGAAACAGCGAGATTGACGCCTGAGCGTTTGCTCTGAAAAGAGCAGGTTGTTTGTCTTGAAAAAGACAGTTGTATAAATATATCTTCAGTCAGCATCATCTTCTATCTTCAATCTTCAAGTTTCGAGTCTTCGAGCTGAAGCACAGGAGACACGCTGGGACGAGTGAACACGATGAGCGCCGGCGACGAAAAAGGTGGCGCGCTTTTGCTCGCATTAATTTATAGGCGCGCGATCGCGCGCACACAAGCTCAGAGTGTTACGTAACCGCATCAGTTTACGACACGTATACACTCTCTCCATCGAAGCGCCATTTTGTATCCCCACCAAGTAGCATCATGCTGGGTGCTACCTACTCTAATTCTATTGTAAATATTGTATATAAAATAAACCAAATTTTTGTAAATAAATTATCTCAAATCTGACAAAACAACGGAGTTTCTCTTCAACCAACTCTCTTCCCTAAAGTGGTGACCCGCGACTCAAGAACTACAAAGGAAGAAAATCAAGAAACATCATGAACAACGAAGCTCCTACACCTGCACCTCAAGCCGTAGCACCGCAGCTTCAGACGCAGCCGCCCGCGCCGTCTGATTTGCAAGCACCGTCGTCGCATGAAGTCTCCGGCATATCACTGTCGCTTCGCGTACCGCCGTTTTGGCGGGATCAACCGCGACTGTGGTTCTGCAGTTTCGAAGCTGCCACCGCCGATCTAAAACGAAGCCAGGCGCAACTCGCGCAGATGGTTATCGCCCAACTCGAGAAGCAAGACATACAGAATATCTCCGATCTCATTTACTCGCCGCCAGAAAAGGACTACTACAAGGCCGTCAAGGAGCGTCTGATATCTCTGTACGAGGAATCAAGCAGCACACAGACGAAGAAGTTGCTGTCGCAAGTCGAGTTAGGCGATCAAAAACCGAGCCAACTCCTACGGCGGATGCAAAATCTCAACCGAGAGAAATTTCCGGAAAGCACGATACAAATGATGTGGCTGGACCATCTACCGCCCCACGTCCGCTCCGTGCTCACAGTCAGCGAGGCATTCCAAATCAAGACCACGCTCGACGATCTGGCTCTCCTCGCCGACAGGATGATGGAGGTGTCGCACACGCCGTCAGCGCACATCGCCGCAATAGCGACGCCCGCGCCAACCGCTGCACCCACCGTGCCCGCACCTCTACAGCCGCCGCCGCCGCTGCCACAACAACCAACCTACCAACCGCATCCACCATTCGACCCGCAATATCTCATCACCGAAATTAGAAGACTCTCCCTGGAAATCGCCGAACTCCGATCGCGACCGTACGAAAATCCACGTCCATATGAAAATCAGCGAGATAGCCGACCACGCCGCCGTTTCCAATCACGATCAAGAAACGCGTCGCAGAGCCGAAGCCGCAACAGTTCACCCATGCCGTACTGCTACTACCACCACCGCTTCGGCATGGACGCCAAGAAATGCACGCCACCGTGCAGCTTCAAACCCATCACCGCCCCACAGCCGGAAAACTAAAACTAACGCTAGCTGTGGCGGACGCTGGCGTTTACGAAACCTCTCACCGCCTCTTCGTGACAGACAAGCAAACGAAGCTCACGTTCTTGGTAGACACGGGTGCAAATATTTCCGTACTACCGAGAACGAAAGGCACGCAAGAGCAACCACTACCGTTTCAACTGTACGCCGCAAACAACACCGTCATACCTACATACGGCGAGAAAACACTCGATCTCGACCTCAACCTCCGACGTTCATTCAAGTGGAAATTTATCATCGCAGCCGTATCGAAGCCTATCCTGGGAGCCGATTTTCTGAAGTACCACAATCTCATCGTGGACATCAAAAATCGCAGACTCATCGACGGCAAGACGCTACTCACAACAAACGCACAAATCTGTTCTGCGGACATCCCAACCGTTCGCAGCATAGACGTCCAACAATCATATCACAACATACTCGCCGATTTCCCCGGAATAACAAGAATTACATCAATGAAACTCAGTCCAAAACACAGCGTCGAACATTTCATCGAGACAACCGGTCCGCCCCTCCACTGCAGGCCACGCCCCATCGCTCCCCACCGCTACGAGCTTGTGAAGAAGGAGTTTTCAAACATGATGGCACAAGGCCTCTGCAGACCAAGTAAAAGTCCTTGGGCATCACCACTACACGTCGTACCTAAAAAGAATGGGGAAATACGCGTATGTGGAGATTACCGAAGGCTAAACGCAATTACCAAGCCCGACCGATACCCCATACCGCGCATGCGCGACTTCACATACCAACTCGCCGGGAAGCAAATATTCTCAACTCTCGACCTAAACCGCGCATACCAGCAGATACCTGTCAGCGAACAAGATGTTGAGAAGACCGCCATCATCACGCCATTCGGTCTGTACGAGTTTCCTCGGATCTGCGCAGGACTCAAAAATGGGGGACAAACGTTCCAACGTTTCATCCACGAAGTTCTACGCGACCTCAACTACGTATTCCCATTCGTCGATGACATCCTCATAGCTTCGACCAACGAAGATGAGCACCAACAACACCTACGCACAGTACTACAACGACTGGAAGAATATGGCATCACCATCAACCCATCAAAATGCGTGTTCGGCCAACCATCTGTCAAATTCCTCGGCTACCAAGTCTCGCAACAAGGAATCCAACCACCGGAAGAAAAAGTCGAAGCAATCAACAACTTCCCGAAACCACAAACAGTCGAAGAGTTACGTCGTTTTCTCGGCATGCTAAATTTCTACCGAGAAAATATCAAGGACGCCGCAACTATTCAAGCTCCACTACACGCATACCTACACAACGTCAAGAAGCGAGATAGAACGAAAATCGACTGGACCGCTGAAGCAAACCAAGCATTCGAGGCATGTAAAGTCAGCATCAAAAACGCAGCTTTACTCGCCCATCCTTCGCACCATGCGGCATTGGCGATCTTCAGCGATGCTAGCGACAAAACAGCAGGAGCCGCGCTAAACCAATTTGTCAACAACGCATGGCAACCACTCGGCTACTTTTCGAAAAAATTCACCGACGCGCAGAGACGCTACTCCACATTCGACCGCGAGTTGACAGCAATTTACATGGCAACGAAGCATTTCCGCAAGATGTTCGAGGGAAGAGAAATTATTATCTACACCGATCATCGACCGCTCACGTTCGCATTCACCAAGACGAACACAAGCAACGAATTGCCACGTCGGACACGTCAACTGCTATACATATCCGAATTTACCACGGATATACGACACATCAGTGGATCGCTGAATGCAGCCGCCGACGCTCTATCACGCATAGAAACAATTTCCTGTCCATCACCAATCGACTACGAACAACTCGCCGAAGCACAAGAAAGAGACAGCAACATAATCGAAACACTCGCACAACAAGAAAATCTGTCTATCAAGAAAATAACTTTACCCGGATCAAACACAAAACTACACTGCGAAACATCAACAGATTGCCTACGTCCATACCTACCAGAAGAATATCGCCGCATCGCATTCAACTCCATTCACAACATAAGTCATCCTGGAGTCAAAACTACTCGCAAGCTAATCACGCAGCGATACTTTTGGCCAACGATGAACCGGCAAATCGCGGAGTGGGGGCGAGCGTGCTTACACTGCCAACGTGCGAAAATCGTTCGACATACATCGAGTCCGCTGTCCACTTTCCCGCCAACCGACCGCTTTCAGCACGTGCATATTGACATCGTCGGCCCACTGAGTACAGCAGCAAGCGGACACAAATACCTACTGACGATGATAGACAGAGCAACCCGATGGCCCGAAGCATTCCCGTTATGCGAAATAACAGCTGAAGACGTCGCCAAGACAGTATACGACGGATGGATTTCGCGTTTCGGATGTCCCGCTACAATCACTACGGATCAAGGAAGGCAATTCGAAAGTCGAGTATTTGCGTCCCTTTCACGCTTACTCGGCATCGAAAGAACCCGGACAACACCGTACCATCCGCAATCTAACGCCATCGTCGAACGCTGGCACAGAACACTCAAGGCCGCATTAAAAGCAAGACTACAAACAACAAGAAGTTGGATCGACGAAATACCTACAGTCTTACTGGGAGTTCGCACCGCGATGAGAAGCGACACAAACGTCAGCGCTGCACAACTAACTTACGGCTGCAGTGTACGACTACCGGGCGAATTCCTGGAATCGACGCCGCGCGGCGACCTCGCCGCCGAATCCAACATGGACGCCGAATTCGTGGAACGATTGCGCGAAGTAATAAGCAAATTGAGACCTATGCCGAACAAATCACATAGCAACACAAGACCTATCTTCGTACACCGTGACCTTCAAACATGCGACAACGTTTTTGTACGAGTCGACGCCGTAAAGAAGCCGCTACAAGCACCTTACGACGGACCCTATCGAGTGCTAAAACGAAATGGAAAGGTTTTCACGCTGCAACTACCTAACCGACAAGCCAACATATCAATAGACCGTCTAAAACCCGCATACACCATCATCGAGCAAGAATTACAAGAACCTACTTCGACGCAGACTACGCAGAGTTCCTGTAACAACGCTACCGACAAACAAAATACATCTACATCAACGCAGATTACACCGAGTTCCTGTAACAATACGACCGAGAAAAATACACCTACGCAGAATAATAACACCGTACAAGATACAACGACGCCGAGTGCCTGCAACAACGAGAAGAGCAAGAACGACAAAAGCAACCAGTACTCAGACAAAAACAACCTGAAACAAAAAACAGAAAAGAACCTGAAACAACAAACAGAAACCAACTCAACACCTACCAAAGACAACCAAACAACCCGCCGTGGACGTACTATCCGCCTGCCGGTACGTTTTCACTAGGAGGGGAAGCATGTAGGTGATTGATTGACGTTGTTTCCATAGAAACAGCGAGATTGACGCCTGAGCGTTTGCTCTGAAAAGAGCAGGTTGTTTGTCTTGAAAAAGACAGTTGTATAAATATATCTTCAGTCAGCATCATCTTCTATCTTCAATCTTCAAGTTTCGAGTCTTCGAGCTGAAGCACAGGAGACACGCTGGGACGAGTGAACACGATGAGCGCCGGCGACGAAAAAGGTGGCGCGCTTTTGCTCGCATTAATTTATAGGCGCGCGATCGCGCGCACACAAGCTCAGAGTGTTACGTAACCGCATCAGTTTACGACACGTATACACTCTCTCCATCGAAGCGCCATTTTGTATCCCCACCAAGTAGCATCATGCTGGGTGCTACCTACTCTAATTCTATTGTAAATATTGTATATAAAATAAACCAAATTTTTGTAAATAAATTATCTCAAATCTGACAAAACAACGGAGTTTCTCTTCAACCAACTCTCTTCCCTAAACCTGCAATAAAACAGTCTCATAATGAACTATTATTTAACCTCATATTTCTTACACTTGTCGCTGAAAAGTTACACCTGTGAAACGTACATAGGTGAAGGCACTCGTCGCTGAAAAGTCCCACCGCTGAATCGTGCATAGGTGAACGCACAATTCACTGAAAAGTCTCACCGGTGAAGTGTGTGTAGGCGAACCAATCTGTCGGCGAAACGTTCGTAGTTGAACAGTTCATGTATGAAACATGCGTAGACGAAAAGTTCTTTCGATGAAATAACCATAAACGAAACGTTCTGCCGGCGATCAGTTCATCGAAGAAACGACTGTCGGAGAACCGTTCCAGAATCTTTTTGGATGGCATCCGTCTTGTTTTGCGCAGCAGTCTCATTTGAAGCATTTGTTACCCTGTCTTCTGAGCCCTGTGCGTTTAGTCCCACTCAGACTGCCGTAAAACGGGGTGACTAAAATGCAGAGGCTACTTTGGAAAAGAGTTTTTACGCCATGTCCTTTTTTTACCATCTTTGGCCATGAAAGTCATACCTTCATAAATGGCCTAACCTGATTAATCGCCTAACCTTTTATTTTACTTGCCCGATCGAGCTATGAATATTTGCCATTTTATAACCATTTTAAGTATATGAATGTAGCCCCGAATTATCCTAATGTAGGTAACTCCGGTTTACGGTACCAAAACTACCGTTGCCTATTTCGTTAAATCCCTTGCAGTAACTTTTCGCAACTTGGATCGCTGATTGACGAGATCATTATTTGTAGAAGCGACTTTAGTGTCGATTGTTTTAGCTTTAAATTTATTTTCACTTGTCATTTCAGCGGTATGTTTCGTCTGATCGTTCGTTTTCAAACGTTTACTAGGTTTGGAAATAATCTTATTATGTTTGATAATCGGATTACTATTTGTCGGTGTTTCAAAATTGTTTCTTATTACTTCGATTTTGATTCTATTTACTTCTTCAATATTTGGAGTATTTATGATAGTATTATCATTAGATCCTAACTTCTTTCTTGTAACATCAATTTTGGGTTTATCAACAACTTTTAAGTTGTTTACGCCAGTATTATGAACAGCGGCATGATTCGTGTCATTTTCAATAACAACTATATCTTCCTTATTTATTTTACGATTCAGTCGTATCTGTTCTTTACCAGTCTTATTGATATCAGTTTTACGTTGTGTAGAAGCTACGGTTGTTGTAGTTACATTAACACTAGGTCTAATAGCATTAGCTATATTTACTTCTACAGATTTAGACTTCAAAGCATGTATATTTTTGCACGCTGGTGCTTCATCTATAGCCAGTGGCTCATTCAAATTACATTTCTTATAATCGTTGATTGCCTTATTAGTCCTTTTTTTATCCATCCACTTTCCAAAACTGCTGAACTTAGAGTAAAATCCGTTGATCTTGTTAGCCCCTTGATAGTGGTTTTGTGTATACGACTCGCGGGGCTTCTTCCATCGCGAAAGAGTGCTGGGACAGAAGAAGTAGAGGAGCAGCAATACTAACGCGATGGTGGGAATGATGCCGAGGAAGATCGCGTACATTACTACCATGAAGATTCTTAAGCCTGTGGGGAGAATGAAACGCATTGTAAACAGAAGAATACTGCAAATTCTGAATGTAATTTCAGGCGCGGATTCAGCTCTCAAAAAACATTATGGACATACGAAAAATGGTCATTGTGCGAGTCGGGCTACCTACGGACCATCATTTCAAATACTGCAAGTTATAGCAATGAATGTCATATCAGGCGCGAATTCAGCTCTCAGAAAAGGTTATGGGCATACAAAAAAAATCGTTATGGTGCGAGTGGGGCTACCTACTTGGACCATACATTTCAGCTTACAAGTTTCAACTAAGGTCGTTCGCATGCCCATCTCGACCACACCAGTGGATTGTTACCTGGTTCATTTCGTGATAAGTATCTCGCGCACATGTAGATGGCTTATATAACGAGAAAGAAAGGAGCCTTATAACTTTGAATTTGACCTTTGTATTGACAATGTAAGATGTCTAAAGAGCTAGATGGAGTTAAAATCTGCTGACATGAGCTGAATGAGATTGGTCGCGGTTTGCGGAAATAAACATGATGATGATCTCTCTAAATCATTCCACGATCCTAGAACCAATGACGAAGAATCTCACCTCTGAGATCAAGGCTCAACTTTAATGTGACCAGCGGGCTATGATGACTGCTATTATCACGCGACAAACAAATGATAAAGTCACTTCACGTTTTGACAAAGCGAGTGTGAGTGACAGATGCTTTGTCACTTATTTATCACGTGATAAACGCAAACATCATAGGCCCGCAAATAACATGAAAAGTGATGAACAAGACATGGTTACCGCTAAGGTCCGAGGCTGGTCCCGAGTCGAAGGAGCCTCCGGGGCCCGGCAGCTCGCAGAGAGGCGGCGCGAAGCCCGGATCGCAGTGACAGTTCCCTGAAAATATTGTATGTTTATGGTGGCTGTTACATACAATAATTCCTTTTTAATTTTACGAGATCCATATTGCAGGTGGGGATCGGACCCACGACCTCTATTTATCCAGAGTAGTATCAGATCCCTGAACAACCGAGTTACCGGGATGTTCCGCACATCGTGTGAAATTAATTAGGTAGCGGCGCTTGGCACTTTTTTAGATGGGTAAAAAGTGTTAAACTCGCGTCAGACAATGTCAATCGTCAGATCCGGGGCTAGTACAACATGGCGCGACTTTGCATGTCGCGCGACTTAGCGTCGCCTGTCTTTTTTACACAGTATTGACAGGAAAGTGACAGGTATAGTATATGTCGGGCGAAAAAGAGTCGCATGTCAAAGTTGTGATAGACGTGCTGATCGAAAAGCTTAGCTCGTAGGACGGATTTGACGGATAGAGATGGGGTAATATACTTAGCGCCTGCGCGTGTGTGTTGACTGCTCATGTGTCAATCGTTTGTATACTTGAGAAATTCGTGTAAGTATATAAATAAAGTGCTTCAAAGATGAAAATGGAAGAAAGTGTATTTATTATGGAAAAAAGGGACGAAGAATTCAAAGATGCAAATGGAAGAAAGTCCATTTATTGACGAAGAAGTAGCGGAAGAAAATAAGTGAGTAATTTATAAAAATATACATATTATGTACCTACACATAATAGATGTAATACAAATATATTACAATACGTGAATGTTTGTATGTAAAGTCGCTACATTTGCAATTTCAATTGACGGTGACTTTACGTTCCACTATTGCGCAAAAACTACACAAAAGATTTGCGTAAAATTCTGCAGTAATGTAGCTTAGATATCCGAATAGGACATAGGCTACAAATTTTGAGGGCATTCATTCATAAAAGGGTTTATTTAACAATAAATGGAAAACTATACAAAACACCACTTTTTATTCATTGTGACATTTTAATTTCTAAATAATGTATAAACAATTGGTAACCTAGCAACCGTGTCTATTTCAAAGAAAGGGGGCCTTCGAACAACAAAATGTTGTAAGTGACAGATGGTGAAGCGTAATCATAAACTTACATTAGTAAGAAATACAGATTAAAATAGAAATCAAGTGTCAGTGAGTTAGAATAAAATCGGATAGTTCAAACGCACACAAGGCGGACTTAATGCCATTGGGCATCAATACCAGTCAACCTTTGAGCAAAGCAGATAAGTGGTAGGCGGTGAAAAAACAGGTTTTAATTATCTCACTAATATTATATAGACGAAAGTTTGTGAGTGTGTGTGGGTGTGTGTGAGTGTATGTTTGTTATTTCTTCGCTCTCAAACGGCTGGACCAATTTCCATGAAATGCGGTATGGAGGTAGCTGACACCCTGGATTAACACATAGGCTACTTTTTAACAGCGGGTAGCACCGCGGGGCACAGCTAGCACTTGTAATATGTTTCATACTTTATAGCGTTAATCTATATATACGCGCGACAAATTTTAGCGACATACAATACAATACAACAATACTTTATTGCACACCAATAAAAGTTTACAAAAGGAAACAAGACAAATACAATTTATAAATAACGGTAGACAACAGGCGGTCTTATCGCTGAAAAGCGATCTCTTCCAGACAACCTTTGGGTAGTGAAATTGATGAAAATTTTAACTTAATACAGAGTAGGTGCAGCAGAAGTGCGACATATTCGAGGGAAATCGTTTATTTTTCAATAATACATTAAAGCAATGCGCGCGTGACTCATTGGTTCTTGATATTAGGAGTATCAATTGTGATACAATCCACATTATAACATGTATTAATATTTTATATATGTAATTATTAGTAGTCTTATTATTTTTTTAATACCTTTTTGTACACGGTGTTAGTTTGTCTATCTTCTTCTCGTACTCACTCTGCTCAAAGGTTAACTGGAAGAGATCTCTTATAGGGATAAGTTCGCCTTTGTACAATACAATACAACAATACTTTATTGCACACCAACAAGAAAAATATTACATGAGAAATCTTAAATTAAACAATGGTAGACAATAGGCGGTCTTATCGCTAAAGAGCGATCTCTTCCAGACAACCTTTGGGTTGCGGAGAAAACAAATTTAAACAGAAAATAGTAGGTGGTGAGAGTTTGTACCATGTTATTTGTAATAGATATATTTTTTAACTGTTTTTGTGTACAATAAAGTGTTTACTTACTTACTTACTTACTTACTTACTTACAATTTCGCCTTTGTACCTATATGTTATTTGTTATAGATGTATTTTTAACTGTTTTTGTGTACAATAAAGTGTTTACTTACCTACTTACTTACTTACTTACAATTTGTGCGAGATTATTCCCAAAATATTGAAAAATGCACAACGTTGATGTTTAGGTTTTCACTTCTGTCGGCACTCCCGGAGTGCAACCCGTCCTTTTTTTTTTTTTTTAATGCTTAGTGCATTCACCATCCTCAGTACACGTGTGTTTACGCAACACCCTGCCCCATTGCTTCCCCAGCAAGTGTGAGGACGGCGAAATGGCGTTTTGTCAATGTTCGACAGAATTAGCTTAAATACAATTAGAGCCTCAATACCATCATGCTGAGCGTCAAACCCGTTTGATTCCTAAAAGTAAAAGGTTCGGTGATAAACATGAGCTAGGAAACGAAGTAGTCGGGAAATGATTTGGGAGCTGTAGCTTGACGAAGGGATTGAAGAAGGATTGTAAAAAATGGTGACAATGATTGCAAACTGCCAAGAGCAAGAGTACTGAGAAGAAGAATTGCAAGTACACAAGTTGTAGTGGCACTTACCTTTAGAGTTGCACACTCCGTGCCCTGAGCAGTTATGTGGACAGACGACGCCCTCCCGCGCTATTTTCGCTCTCACTCTCTCCACGGACTGGCACTTTTGGTCCATACACATCTGTGGATATTAGGTTTGTGTTAGTGTAAGCTATAATCTTTGCCCACACCCTAGGCCGGCACGCTACGCGGGGAGAAAATCTCACTTCCTGGCCAAGGCAACAAATAAACCACGGGCGGTAATTCGTAAATCCCCAGATCGCATAAACACCTGCTATCTGGAACATTCACGAATTCACCGCCCTAGGTACCTACATATGGATGTCAAAAATTGTAAACGCTATAAACGCCCAGGGGATTCATTGGCGTTTACAGCATTTACGCTTTTTGCTTGATTTTGTAAGCAACATTAAAGATTGACTCTTGTGGGAAAACTAATTGACAGTCATTCTATTGAAGTTAGGGGAAATAATTTAGTTATGTACCTATGCGACGAAGCTTGGGGAAAAATAAGATTTCACATGGCCCGTCCGATTTCATCGGAGGACTTCCCTCGGAGGGAAAGATAGGTTGAAGGCTCCCATTAAATCTCTTACCAAAGATAAATCCCCTCACATAATTTGATGTCCTTTTGTTACAAGCAGATATACACAGATAACATGGTGCACAGCTAGTACAATTCGGAATGAGTTAATGATGCTGTATCGTTAAGAATTTAAGAGCTCACTGCTTTCATAAAGTTAAACTCGAGCGATGATGTAGGTAGGTGAAACGAAAGTGTAAAACGCACATCCTAGGGTAAAGTCTAATGCGCTTAAGCATTTTAAAGAAGATATGAGTACTACGCAGGGGACGCTCTAGTAGCGGAGAATTATGGAATCAAAGATTTGGTGTAATTGACGTAACGATCTAAATAGCTCAGTTGGGAGAACACTACGCCGGAAACGTAGAGTCGCAGGTTAGAGTCCTGCTTACATTACATTTTTTTGATAATTTAATACCTTTGTGTCAATGTTTATAGAAAGCCTTACTTTATCATCGCCGCACTTGGCGCCGTCAGGCACCATGCCGGGGTCGGCGCCGCCGCCCAGCCCCGTGGACACCGTGCGGCACGGGTTTATCAAGTTACCTGAAAACAACACCAAACTACCAAGTCCATTGGTGAAGCGTTTAACTGAGCCCGAGGTAAGAGAACCGCAGAGGTAAGAGAGAACCACAGGAGTTAAAGACCGAAATCGCAGAGGTAAAAATATATCGTTTGGCATAACATTCTTATCCCAAAATATTGCATGGCATACGATTTATATCCCAGTATAAGGTGAAATAAGTAATACTATGATGATGTTTGGCCCACTCACTATAGGGCCGCGTGGCTCGCTCGCTACGCTCGCTCGTTAAGGTCGCTTCGCTTACTTGATAGTTTTATATAGGTAGTATTGCTTTGTGTAGTATCTAGCAGTAGTGAGGTAAGAAGAATCCAGTTGTAAGCCTGCCTGTCCACAAGAAGCGGAGCAGTGTGAAGATAAGTAAAATGGACCTTTCGGGCTTCACAAAGAGACAAAAACGCAGTCTGGTTGGTAAATTTTCTCCATTCCGCTTCCATCAACAGCCTTAACATCCATATTATTACAAAATTCTATAGATTTGTATTGAAAATATTTTTTCTATGAGGGGTTATGATTTCAGGAAAAATCATAATAGCGTGAGCAGGATCGTCATTTGTTTTATATGGGCGCGTGGCTCCGTGCTAACCTGGTGCCATCTGTTATCATAATTTCCTTTGTCCTCGCATCACGCTGAAACGGCTGGTCAATTTTAACCAATTTGGTACAGGGATAGCTGGACATCCTAAGATCCAAAGAAAAGAATACGCGGGTGAAGTTGCAGGCAATTCCTAATGTATTTTCTCAAACATTCAATGAAATGTCGTTAACAACGTTTCGGGCGGAACAACTCGAGAGTATACTGTAAAGGAATTTCATACAAAATTTAAGGCCTAAGCCGGTAAGTATTCTTTTTCGAACATGGTTTCTGTGTTCATGAACAGGCTAAACAGCTGAATTATACTTTTTTTGAGTGGTGTTGCATACCTATGTTTCAGAAAAACACGTTCTATACATGCCTTAGCCGTGAAAAGGGCTTGCCGGCTTCGTATCACTATGCCCGGCAAGCCCTTCTTTCTCGGCGTCTACAGTAATGTAGGTAGGTACTACTATAATAACTCACCATTATATTTTGGATAACTGGAACCAATGATAGCATTCTCCAGGCCGTATTCCAGTTTGTCGTTGTAATGGCGACACTGCAGAAGGCCACACTTCACATCCTGCAGCGCGCACGGCTTGTGGATCCCGGATTGGTCGTAGCCGCAGTTGCCGAACCTGGTAAGAAACTTTTTTAGAAGATAATACGGGACCGTATTTGGCCATTTTTTATTGTATCCCCACTTCTTTTTTGGTTTTTGGATATGGTTTTTCGATCTAATTAGGAGAAAAAAGGTGACCCAATATTTTTACGTTCCATTCTGTTACCATTCCATACAAATATCGGTAACGGAATGGAAAATCTGACCAAGTGCAAATCGGACTCGCGCCCGAAGGGTTCCGTTGAAATATCTAGCATAAAACACGTTCTTTGTATTTTTAATTAATATGTAAATTTTTATTATACTTCTTCATCTTCTGTATAGAGCGGAATGTTGGCCCACGCGCAAGCAAGATGAGCATAAGCTACATTGTACAGAAATGCGTATGTTAAGGTGGGCTGGAGGCGTAACGCAAATGGATAAAGTTAGGAATGAATACATCCGTGGCATATTCAAGGTTGCGCCAATTCCGGAAAAGATGCGCGAGAGTCGACTGAGATGCATGCTACAGCGTTGATGATTTCGTACAAAGATATAATTGATTATATCATCTAATAATATGAAATAATTATGTAATGTAAAAGCACAAATATAAATTTATTTATAATTTTATGTAATAATAATAATCCTCAAATAAACATTGTAAAATAATTAATAATAACTGTGATATTGTAATTAATTAAGTATTCGATTATATTTGAAATATTGAACTGTGACTTGTAAAATGCATTTGCTTTTATTAATAAATTATCTGTATCTGTATCTGTAGATGGTATGGTCATGTGATGCGCAGGGACGACAACCACATGACTAAAAGGGCGCTAAATAAGAGGGTAAGAGAGGCCGAGGTCGCCCCCCTACGACTTGGACAAGTACAATTATAAAGGACACTAGCTTTTGCCCGCGGCTTCGCACGCGTAAACACAATATCATACGTTCACTACACTTATTGCGAGGCCAAAGGCCGAGCTCCGCGTAGCACCGAAGGTGCGGAGCATCCTAAGGAAGCCGCCCACCCACTTAATATAAGTCGAAGTAACTTAATGCGAGGCTAAAGGCCGAGCTCCGCGTAGCACCGTAGGTGCGGAGCGTCCCAAGAAAGCCGCCCACCCACTTAATATAAGTCGAAGTAGCATAATGCGAGGCCGAAGGCCGAGCTCCGCGTAGCACCGTAGGTGCGGAGCGTCCCAAGAAAGCCGCCCACCCACCCACTTAATATAAGTCGAAGTAACTTAATGCGAGGCCGAAGGCCGAGCTCCGCGTAGCACCGCAGGTGCGGAGCGTCCCAAGGAAGCCGCCCACCCACTTAATATAAGTTGAAGTAACTTAATGTGAGGCCGAAGGCCGAGCTCCGCGTAGCACCGTAGGTGCGGAGCGTCCCAAGGAAGCCGCCCATCCACTTAATATAAGCTGAAGTAACTTAATGCGAGGCCGCAGGCCGAGCTCCGCGTAGCACCGTAGGTGCGGAGCGTCGCAAAGAAGCCGCCCACCCACTTAATATAAGTCGAAGTAACTTAATGCGAGGCCGAAGGCCGAGCTCCGCGTAGCACCGCAGGTGCGGAGCGTCCCAAGGAAGCTGCCCACCCACTTAATATAAGTTGAAGTAACTTAATGCGAGGCCGAAGGCCGAGCTCCGCGTAGCACCGTAGGTGCGGAGCGTCCCAAGGAAGCCGCCCATCCACTTAATATAAGTTGAAGTAACTTAATGCGAGGCCGCAGGCCGAGCTCCGCGTAGCACCGTAGGTGCGGAGCGTCGCAAAGAAGCCGCCCACTCACTTAATATAAGTCGAAGTAACTTAATGCGAGGCCGAAGGCCGAGCTCCGCGTAGCACCGCAGGTGCGGAGCGTTCCAAGGAAGCCGCCCACCCACTTAATATAAGTAGAAGTAACTTAATGCGAGGCCGAAGGCCGAGCTCCGCGTAGCACCGTAGGTGCGGAGCGTCCCAAGGAAGCCGCCCATCCTCTTAATATAAGTTGAAGTAACTTAATGCGAGGCCGCAGGCCGAGCTCCGCGTAGCACCGAAGGTGCGGAGCTTCGCAAAGAAGCCGAATACCCACTTAATATAAGTTGAAGTAACTTAATGCGAGGCCGAAGGCCGAGCTCCGCGTAGCACCGTAGGTGCGGAGCGTCCCAAGAAAGCCGCCCATCCACTTAATATAAGTTGAAGCAACTTAATGCGAGGCCGCAGGCCAAGCTCCGCGTAGCACCGAAGGTGCGGAGCGTTGTAAAGAAGCCGAACTCCCACTTAATATAAGTTGAAGTAACATAATGCGAGGCCGAAGGCCGAGCTCCGCGTAGCACCGTAGGTGCGGAGCGTCCCAAGAAAGCCGCCCACCCACTTAATATAAGTTGAAGTAACTTAATGCGAGGCTGAAGGCCGAGCTCCGCGTAGCACCGTAGGTGCGGAGCGTCGCAAAGAAGCCGCCCACCCACTTAATATAAGTTGAAGTAACTTAATGCGAGGCCGAAGGCCGAACTCCGCGTAGCACCGCAGGTGCGGAGCGTCCCAAGGAAGCCGCCCATCCACTTAATATAAGTTGAAGTAACTTAATGCGAGGCCGAAGGCCGAGCTCCGCGTAGCACCGCAGGTGCGGAGCGTCCCAAGGAAGCCGCCCACCCACTTAATATAAGTCGAAGTAACTTAATGCGAGGCCGAAGGCCGAGCTCCGCGTAGCACCGCAGGTGCGGAGCGTCCCAAGGAAGCCGCCCACCCACTTAATATAAGTTGAAGTAACTTAATGCGAGGCCGAAGGCCGAGCTCCGCGTAGCACCGCAGGTGCGGAGCGTCCCAAGGAAGCCGCCCACCCACTTAATAAAAGTTGAAGTAACATAATGCGAGGCCGAAGGCCGAGCTCCGCGTAGCACCGAAGGTGCGGAGCGTCGCAAAGAAGCCGAATACTTACTTAATATAAGTTGAAGTAACTTAATGCGAGGCTGAAGGCCGAGCTCCGCTTAGCACCGAAGGTGCGGAGCGTCCTAAGGAAGCCGCCTATTAAGTAACTTAAACATATGTTGAGTGGGTTGGCGGCTTCCCTGAGATGCTCGTGGAACTCGGCCTATGGCCTCGCATTAAATTACTAAGGGTTTATAAAGTAACTTAGCACCGAAGATGCGGAGCGTCCCAGGGAAGATGCCCACCCACTTAAAATATGTTCAGATAACTTAATGCGAGGCTGCCCACCCACTTAATATAAGTTTAAATGTATGAGCGGCTTTCCTGGGATGCTCTGAACCTTCGGTGCTATGTGAAGCTCGGCCTACGGCCTCGTATTAAGTTACTACTTATATTAGTGGGTGAGCGCCTTCCCTAGGACGCTCCGCACCTGCGGTGCTACGCTTGTGAACATGATCTTGGTTTAATTAAAATTGAGGCAAGACTTATGTTTAAGAAAATGTTTTGAATATTTATTGTCTATTGTAGATTTAAATAACTTAATGCGAGGCCGCCCACCTACTTAATATAAGTTGAAGTGTGTGAACATATTTTAAGTGGGTGGGCATCTTCCCTGGGACGCTCCGCATCTTCGGTGCTAAGTTACTTTATAAACCCTTAGTAATTTAATGCGAGGCCATAGGCCGAGTTCCACGAGCATCTCAGGGAAGCCGCCAACCCACTCAACATATGTTTAAGTTACTTAATAGGCGGCTTCCTTAGGACGCTCCGCACCTTCGGTGCTAAGCGGAGCTCGGCCTTCAGCCTCGCATTAAGTTACACTTAATATAAGTTGAAGTAACTTAATGCGAGGCCGAAGGCCGAGCTCCGCGTAGCACCGCAGGTGCGGAGCGTCCCAAGGAAGCCGCCCACCCACTTAATATAAGTCGAAGTAACTTAATGCGAGGCCGAAGGCCGAGCTCCGCGTAGCACCGCAGGTGCGGAGCGTCCCAAGGAAGCCGCCCACCCACTTAATATAAGTTGAAGTAACTTAATGCGAGGCCGAAGGCCGAGCTCCGCGTAGCACCGCAGGTGCGGAGCGTCCCAAGGAAGCCGCCCACCCACTTAATAAAAGTTGAAGTAACATAATGCGAGGCCGAAGGCCGAGCTCCGCGTAGCACCGAAGGTGCGGAGCGTCGCAAAGAAGCCGAATACTTACTTAATATAAGTTGAAGTAACTTAATGCGAGGCTGAAGGCCGAGCTCCGCTTAGCACCGAAGGTGCGGAGCGTCCTAAGGAAGCCGCCTATTAAGTAACTTAAACATATGTTGAGTGGGTTGGCGGCTTCCCTGAGATGCTCGTGGAACTCGGCCTATGGCCTCGCATTAAATTACTAAGGGTTTATAAAGTAACTTAGCACCGAAGATGCGGAGCGTCCCAGGGAAGATGCCCACCCACTTAAAATATGTTCAGATAACTTAATGCGAGGCTGCCCACCCACTTAATATAAGTTTAAATGTATGAGCGGCTTTCCTGGGATGCTCTGAACCTTCGGTGCTATGTGAAGCTCGGCCTACGGCCTCGTATTAAGTTACTACTTATATTAGTGGGTGAGCGCCTTCCCTAGGACGCTCCGCACCTGCGGTGCTACGCTTGTGAACATGATCTTGGTTTAATTAAAATTGAGGCAAGACTTATGTTTAAGAAAATGTTTTGAATATTTATTGTCTATTGTAGATTTAAATAACTTAATGCGAGGCCGCCCACCTACTTAATATAAGTTGAAGTGTGTGAGCGGCTTCCCTGGGACGCTCTGCACCTTCGGTGCTACGTGGAGCTCGGCCTACGGCCTCGCATTAAGTTACTACTTATATTAGTGGGTGAGCGACTTCCCTAAAACGCTCCGCACCTTCCGTGCTTCGCTTGTGAACATCATCTTGGTTTAATTAAGATTGCGTCAAGATTTAAGCATGTTTAAAAGATCGTTTTTAATATTTATTGTCTATTGTAGATTTAAAAAACTTAATGCGAGGCCGCCCACACACTTAATATAAGCTTAAATGTGTGAGCGGCATCCCTGGGACGCTCTGCACCTTCGTTGCTACTTAGAGCTCGGCCTACGGCCTCGCATTAAGTTACTACTTAAATTAGTGAGTGGGCGACTTCCCTAGAACGCTCCGCACCTTCGGTGCTACGCTTTTGAAGATCATCTTGGTTTAATTAAAATTGAGTCAAGACTTAGGTAAGTTTAAAAGATCGTTTTTAATATTTATTGTTTATTGTAGATAACTATTCAAAGCACCTTGAAAAATAATTAGCTCATAGTCCTACCTGAACATATATTAATGACATCTATTATGATTTCAATAAATTATTTTCGTCTACAATGGTACTAATATAATAATATGACCTGTCATAATAATTTCCTAAGTAACGCCATAAGATTCAGGTGCCAACTTAACTCAATCAAGCGTACGTCAATAATGGCGACAGCACCACTGAACGGATACGTGATGGCCTCACTGTTTTATTATCCGTGGTGTAATGAATAAGGAAGCAAAGGAAAATGCATGAGATGACACGGTTATTATTTCAGTAGGTTCTGGGTTCAAATCCCGGTAGGTGACATCCTTTCTACATTGTAAATTTAATAATTTTGTCTTGTCTCGAATTATGGTTGTTTTTCATACAAAATGCATACATTGCCGAGCAGCAAGCAACTCTCAATAACTGATACACTGCTGCTTATATTAGGTATGCGATCAATATTCAACAACTTCGGTAGTAATTCTCGAAGTCCAGGTTAACCCATCACAGCTACACCCTAGCTTGTGCCGAATCGTGGTCACAGGCACGCAACGACGTGCGTGAATCCTTGGCCTCGGTGTCGAGGAGACCCATCAATGGCTTCAAAGTTTTACATGTATGGAGCTGGTGTTATTAACTCAGGAAAAATCTTAACAGCGCGATGCAGCCGCTAGTATGGAGATTTTGTCAAGGAAACAACGCCATCTAGCGGAAAATTGGGTCATTGAGAACAACATCTCAACACACCGTTAAAAACAAAAAAAAATTGAAATTTTTTATTACTTTGAATAAATTTTATGTATAAAAAAAACTGCATAAATGCAAAATTGTGGCTAAATATATCATATATTTATCGTTTATTATACATTTCGCTACCTTATTAGTAAGTTAGGCCAAACACAAACAATACAAAAATTTTCGCCTAATGTTCTAAATGTTGGTTGGTAAAACATATTTAAAAATGTATTTAATTTACTTACTTAAATTGATACGAAATACTTTTATTTCAATTACACTCGATAAAATGACATTAAAAAAACTGTTATATTCATTAACATTTTTTATTGCGTCTCCGGGCTTTTTTATGGTCAATGCTTACAAACTACAGAAGAATATAATTGCATGTTCAATAAAAGAGCATTAATTAGTTCCTACTGTAGGAAATTGTGTTTTTAAAGAAATGTATGTTTGGTTTTTTTTTTTAGCATGAGTCAATTTACAACGAACATTGCACTCATATTTTCGTCTGTGTTGGTCGACAATTGGCGCCATCTTTTCTATTTATCTAACTAACACGGTTTCCGTAACTCAACGCCTCAAACAACCTTAACCTTTTTGTTAATACAGGTGAGCCGCGCAGAGGTATTATGTCGAATTCATACTTTTTAGTTTTTGTTTACGTAAGAGCCACGCGGGGGTCGCGTCGTTCTAAATTCAAAATCACAAACGCTGTCAATATAAGGTTACACATTGTAAGGAAAATATTTCATGCAATTTATGTTTTCAGAGATAAATATTAATCATAATAAAAAGTATCCTATAACCATCTTTGGATGTTCAGCTATTCCTGTACCAAAATTGGTAACTTTTTATCCAGCCGTTTCAGCGTGATGCGAGGACAAAGGTTTTTTTGAAAACAGATGGCGCCAGGCTGGCATGGCACCGCGCGCCCATACGAAACAAATGACGATCCTGCATCACGCTATCGAGATTTTTCCTGAAATCATGACCTCCCTCCATAGAAAATTAATTTTCAATACAAATTTAGGATTTTATAATAGTATAGATGAAGACGACAGGCGTAAGCCCTGATATGACGCAAAATAGAGAAGAATGGCGCAAAACGATACGGAGAGCCGACCCCAAATGACATGGGAAAAAAGGCTAGGATGATGATGATGTACTTTTGACGTGACAACGTCTTAATTTAAGTTTCGCTCGGAGTCACTCATGAAAAAATGTAACGCCCGCTCACGTCTGATGAGTGAGAGAGACAAAATATATTTCTATAGTTAAAATTTGTGCAATTCTTATTTTCATTCATCGAGCATTACTGTAACAAGAGGGAAGAGGGCGGAAGTGGGAAGAGGGAAGAGGGAAGAGGGAAGAGGGAAGAGGGAAGAGGGAAGAGGGAAGAGGGAAGAGGGAAGAGGGAAGAGGGAAGAGGGAAGAGGGAAGAGGGAAGAGGGAAGAGGGAAGAGGGAAGAGGGAAGAGGGAAGAGGGAAGAGGGAAGAGGGAAGAGGGAAGAGGGAAGAGGGAAGAGGGAAGAGGGAAGAGGGAAGAGGGAAGAGGGAAGAGGGAAGAGGGAAGAGGGAAGAGGGAAGAGGGAAGAGGGAAGAGGGAAGAGGGAAGAGGGAAGAGGGAAGGGGGAAGGGGGAAGGGGGAAGGGGGAAGGGGGAAGGGGGAAGGGGGAAGGGGGAAGGGGGGAGGGGGGAGGGGGGAGGGGGGAGGGGGGAGGGGGGAGGGGGGAGGGGGGAGGGGGAAGGGGGAAGGGGGAAGGGGGAAGGGGGAAGGGGGAAGGGGGAAGGGGGAAGGGGGAAGGGGGAAGGGGGAAGGGGGAATTTAATAAAATTCATATCAATAAATATTCTACCGAGAATAAGACGTTGTCACGTAAAATCTTCCTTCGCCCGTAAAACCGACTTTACAGGCAACCATTTTTTTATTATTATTTGTTGTTATAGCGGCAACGGAAATACATCATCTGTGAAAATTTCAACTGTCTAGCTATCACGGTTCATGAGATACAGCCTGGTGACAGACGGACGTACGGAAAGCGGAGGCTTAGTTAGTGATAAGGTCCCGTTTTTTTACCCTTTGGGTACGGAACTTTTTGGGATCGTTGTGAAGGCCTTTGTCCAGCAGTGGACGTCTATCGGCTGATATAATGATGATGATTATGATGATGAGGTGTAAGGGTAGGCACTCACTGGTTTCCGCTGCTGTTTTCCATGTAGCACTTGTTGTCGGCGTTGGAGCCGGTGCCGCCCCACAGCAGCCGGCACTGGTCCGCGTGCGAGCGGCAGGCGCCCCGCATGCAGTAGCCCTGACGAAGTAACATTTGAGCACTCATCCCCGGATCTATGATATTTTGAGCCGTGTCAGAAACTTGACTTGGCGCTCCCATTTATGTGTATACTCTATCATATCATATCAAATCGTTTCTTGCGAATCATGTTCATTTTACAAGTGGATGAATCCTTTAAATTTATTTAAATTGTCGATTCAGCTTACGAGTATATATGCGTCCGTAACTTGTGTAGGCATTGCGTAATGCGTAACTACTCCGCTACCTAAAGGTTGTCTGGAAGTGATCGCTATTTAGCGATAAGACCGCCTGTTGTTTACCTCTGCCTGTAATTTTAATGTATCTCATGCTGTGTTGTATATTCATTGATGTTGGAGGTGTGCAATAAAGAGTATTTGTATTGTATTGTATGCGTCCGCTTTGGTTTCACGAATGAAGAATACGTTCTGGACACTAATCGTCCTGAAAGTGGTACTTCATGGTCTGGCATATCACCATACTCCGGGATTTTGGGACCACGAGTGTTACCACGATTATTATGATGTACCTACCTACGAGTACTACTCGTAGGTACATCATAATAATTTTAAAAGGGACGAATGCGTTGCGTCGACGAAGTAAAGGAACTAATGTTCCTTTGCATTTGTTTTTAGGGCTAAGTATGTAAGCTCTATAATTAGAGCATTACATATAGCCATACTAAAGTGCTGCACGGGTTGGAAAGCTTATAGTGAATAGAATATTTTCCAAGAGGCAATCATTGTGTAGGCATAATGTGATTTTTTTAATATCTAAACTATCTATTTAGGTAAACTTTGCCAAAAAGTATTTGAGCTCCCAAAACCCTCGGATTATGCTATATAGATAATAATGATTTCATTAAGAAATTCACCTGTTTGTTTCCACAGGGCGTGGTGTCCATCTTGTGCACGTCCTCTGGACAGAACTGCGAGTCTCCGGAGCAGAACTCTGGCAGTTCGCACTCTCGCCGCTTGGAGCGACATTCCGTAGCCATCGGTTTGTAGTTACATGTCTGTTGATACAATTATTAGGTCAAACAAGGAATCTATCTAAACTGACGATGAAATTAAATCACATTCTGCTATCGTATCGTCGGGTTATTTGAATATTATCACCTAAGGGGTAAGACTATACATAACATATTAGTTTATTGTCTGATGGGGTAAGACTAACAGTTAGTTATTTACTAGACAGTGGCAGTCTTCTCCTGGTGATAATCTTATTCCATCTTTCGCAGGTCGTCAGGTGCAGTCAGACTTGCAGCACTGCGGTTGCTGTCTTTTGGCGCAGACTATCCTGGTGTGGTACCGCAGTCGTATTCCTCGCCTTCTTCCTAGATTTAGCAAGCCCTGTATAGTCACCGTGAGATCGCAGCACTGGCCGTGGCCGCAAGTCGCGTTACTGCGGAGGGTACAGTCAGGCTTGCAGCACTGCTGGCAGGCGCCGCGGTCGGTATCTCTCGGGACAGACTCTCCTGGTGCGGTGCCGCAGTCACATTCCTCGCCTTCCTCCAGGAAACCGTTGCCGCAGGTCGAAGATCCGAGCAACCTCTTGGGTTTGTTACTGTCAATAAAACATTTTAATAAAGTTTGCGAATCCGTCGGTTGGCCTGAATCTTTTCTATGATTTTGCACGTTAGCTACGTGAATCTGGTTTGTCTGATTACATACATGCTATACATGCCACCAAACCAACACCCTCACCTCTGCACTCGCCAAAGCCATTGATACATATAAACAATGACTGAGAACTGCAACTTTACGAGTACCTTCAGAGACGCAACTTAAGCGAATGTTGCTTTTCACAGGACGTGGCATGATTAAGAAACATATCATGATATTAGAAAGAGACTCACCGCAGACAATAATCCATGCCCTTCTCAAAGGACAAAGATAGTGACCTCAGGCTGCAGGACGACCAGTGCACCGGGGTCACCATAGAGCTGACAGGACTCATAATGCACTTCTGCCCCGGACACTTGCAGTCTGGCTCCTGGGGTCCACCATTAAATGAAAAGTCAGAAGTGGGTTAGAACTGATGATAAAACTTAATAAATACACAACACACATACACATATACTGGAAACTTTTATAAAAAAATGAAATCAGAAAAGAATAAAGCTTCTGCTGTATTTACCAGTGGATACATTACATTCTGATAAATATCAGCTGCTAAGTCTCGCCACCACTTTACTGATTATCATTTTAGTTCAAGACAATCTGATCATGCGCATTGATAAGCACCCATCATCCTGGACCAAAAGTCGAAGCTGAGACGTTGGCTATTCCTTACTTGAAGTTGTGGCCCATGGGCATGGGTCATGGGCATGGCCACAATCCCGACCACCGGTAAGTTGTTGCTGGCGATGCAGGCTGAAGACTTTTTTGTAGTTAATCCGATCCGTCTTGATGGTGGTCTAGGTTATTTGGCTTACCTTCCGATCGTGGTCCATGCCGAAGTTGTGGCCCATCTCATGGGCTATGGTCATGGCCACCAGCCCGATCACCGACGAGTGGTCGGTGGCGATGCCGGCCGAGGACTGCTTTGAGCACATGACGCCCATCAACGCTTTTCCCACCACGTTATCTAAGAATTTCTGGCGCCTGTCAAACAAATTAGTTAAAAGGTATCTTAAAACGAAGAACGATATTTTTGAAATTATGAATGGGAAGTAACTGCGGCGCAAATCTCTTTAAGAAGACTCTGTAAGTACCTATGTATGCAGGCGAGCGTGAACTATAAATTAAAATATTTAACGTTTGTATGGTTTATATAATAACTCCGTTAATGCTGCAGTTACGACGGGGCATTATAGAAATTAATTGAGTAACTGTTTTTATCACTGCTAGAAATATGATAGAATGTTCATGGTAACCTTTGTAGGGGTGTTCAAAATCCGCTAAAATTACTACCCATGCAAGGAACGTAGTTTATTTTTGACCATCCTGTACCTATATCTACACGGTGAGCGCAGTATCAATATCTAAAAACTACTCACGTGAGCAGATGCGCGTTGTCGTTCGGTATCCTGGCGAGCAGCTCAGTTTCCCGATAGCGCACGAACTGACTTAACGTAACGTCGCTTTTCTCCGATATTCTGATATTGTCGTGATGCGACCACACCTCGACGCCCACCAGTGCTATGAAAATGTTCAGGGGGGCATACACCTGGAACAAGATCGTCGATATAGTCACTTATACGTATTTCCAGAACAAACCTAACTGGCGTGGTAAAAAGACCTTTGTCTGAGTGACCATAAAATGACAGTTGAACATTTTATGCATGAAGGAAAAAAATATGCATAATAGCCCATGCATATTTTTTCCTTCATAATAAGTTCTTATTTTAGGTAGCTTATAGGATAAACGGTAAAAGGGGGATTTAGTGTAGGCGCATGGTCTAGCTGTTTCGACCGAGTCATCCTAACTGAAGGCGTAATAGAGAGAACAAGAAAGCATCGGAAAAAACACCTGTGAGAGTTGATTTCAATTCAATCTATATAGATGTCTCCTTATAGTCTGATTATAAGGAATGGTAAAGAAGGTTACGTTAAGTAAAGTTTTGCCTATGACTTACGGAATTAATGATGTTCGCGAGATCCTTCATGTGGTGGTGCACTCTTCGTATGCCGCTTCCACTAGTTCTGAATCCTTCGTTGTCGACCACCAGCACCAGTTCTACATAGCGTGTGTGGCTGTTCACACTGTACGGCTCTCTAACCGATATGTCTTCGGAGATGTGACGTTTATACTGAAAAGAAGATGCACCTAATTATTCACTCTCGACTTGAAGAGATCAGAGTTTCTTTCGCAGTCCTATTCACCTAGGAAGGCAGAAGTTTTTTCAAGAATCAGTGGCATATTGACAGGGGTGGAATCTCAGTCTATGTTAAGTATCGTGCTGCTAGACGGAGATGACATATCAGCTTATGAAATCCCAGTATATCTCACTAAAACCTCGATCAACTCACCCGATTGACACTAAACGTCCGTGTTAGCTCTTCCTGTTGCTGCGAGTCGTTACCGCTGGAGTTATGAGTGTCACCCTCATGTCCACAACGGTGCTGTCTTGTTAGCTGCTCGTGGGAGTACAGGAAGTGATCGCCGTTGATGTCGTCACCTGGAATGACCCCCCTGTCTGAGCATTGGGATAATACTGCCGGTTGCGGCAGAGCCTATTAATTTAGACATGCATCGGAATTACAAAGATAGGTTGTACTCGGTACCTTAAGTAGTTAATTTTACTCGACTGTAGTGAGAGAAAAGATGAGACTTTAAGGACCTTCCACTGGCTCGATGTAACGCATCTGCTGCCCGTCATAGATGGCTCCCCTGACGCCGTGGCACGTGGACACCGCCGCCCACGACCCGGGCTTGCCCCGCACGCGCCCCGAGTACTGGCATATGTCCAACTCCTGCAATATCATGAGTTTTCCTGTTGTGTTATTATTATTTACAGAATTATCAATAATTTATTAATATTAATTATTTCAATTTAACCCAAGGAAGCGCATACAATTTTTCACAGCAGCGATAGATCAGTGTACTCGGGTCAACTGTGGATAATGTGTGCCCACGACACACCTCTGAGGTGTAGGTACCAAGGATCGGAATCGGAACCAATGGCATAGCTTGGTAATTAAGGGCCCCGGACCAAAAGACCCTATCGCATAACAACTCATGTTAGTAACCTCCTTATTCTGCGTGTGTAGTTTGTTCTCCCCGCCCTGCTGGTAGCTGAGCGTGTGTCCGTCGGGCACCAGGTCTTCATTCAGTAGTAGCTCTAACTCGTAGTCTTCGCCGCCGATGCTCACTGTTATCGTCACCTCAGTGTGGTGTAATCCTTTCTACAACATAAAGCTGGGTTAAAATAGGTTCTAGATCTCTTGGGAGCCTGCTGCTTGTTTGCTTTACGGTTTTTTTAAAAGGTCTCTAAAGCGGGCCTCAATTGGGCCTCATTTACATGAAACCGTTAACTTTACTCGTATAAAAAAAATACTTAACACACCCCTCATAATATTAACCAAACGGCGCTCGCCAATCCTAGGTATATTTTAGTCCACAATACGGGCGTCGTTTCATTGTTCCCATTCAAAATGCGCTGCGTCGACGCCGCGCTAACGCAGCGTTGAATTTTGTAAGCAAAGTACAAACGCTGTGACGACTCGGTAGTGTGGGGTCTGTCTTACATATGAATATGAACTTTCGAACAGATGTGTAGAGTTTTATATTGAATACCATATTTATTAATAGGTGGAAGATAAGATTTAACTTTTTCGACTATTCTTCGTGATTATAGATACAAATAAAACTGGAGTTTCCAAGTATAATACTGACCAAATGTTTAGTAGTTGTGATATCCCTTTTCGTCCTGCCTTGTCGTAATTTAGGTCGAACTATGCTGTGTGTGTTGAAATCTGGTGATGGATCTGGAAGAACAAATAAACATTCTGTAAGTTGGTACCCTAGGATGTGCAAACGCACTTCCTTGGTCTCATAGGGCTTAACCATTTAAAAACATAAGTATGGCGCAGAGGGCGCTCTAGGAGCGTAGAATTATGATAGATAGAGAAACTTTATTCTGGAAAACACATTATTACAATTCAAATCCAATATTAATATCAAGACATATATTATTATTAGAGATGTGCACCTAAAATGGTCTCTAACTCAGTAATGATGTTGGCTTTATAGAATCAATAAGTTCTTTTTTATGTGATTGACGTCACGATGTGATAGCTCAGTTTGGAGAGCACTACGCCGGAAACGTAGGGACGCAGGTTCGAGTCCTGCTTACATTGCAGTGAATCACATAAAATGTTTCTTTCATATTAGCCTTTATATCAATATTCAAATTAAAATGAGGTATTTCCACTATACAAAAAAGAATCGATAATATAATAAAAATGTTTTCAGTGGCCAGCCGGAGCAGAATAGGCGTAGGTACTCCAATAGCAAGAGAGGGGTGCTGAAATATACGCTTAAATTGGCAAATCGGTGGGAATCGGGAACTATGGACCCTTGTAAATATTTTTTTGTTGACCGCCCCTGGGTCTCCCTGATTGCATTGAAATCTAAACTAGCCAACGAACGAACTAGGACTTAGTTGCTCTCTGTGAGCTGTAGACACCCGTGCACCGTGTCTCCGCCATTTTGAACAAAAACTGGCCAAGAGTATGTCGGGCCACGCTCAGTGTAGGGTTCCGTAGTTGCCCATACTTCACAATTTCACAATAGACGAGCATAAAACAGCGGTTTTAAGCCCGAGGTTTAAATGACGAGAAAGATTTCCAAGCTCTATAAAAAGGTCGTAAACGCCAAAGTAACTGTACCTACTAATTACTTATTACCTTCTGGAAGTTATCGCATATACGCTCCAGATTGAGTGGAATGTTTTAATGCAGTATGGCACTTAACTAATATGTGTAACGTTCGAAGTAAGAACACCCCGCGGCACTTTATACGTCATTTTAAAGAAAATTATGAATTTTTGCAATAACTCAAAAACGGCTCAACCGATTTTATTCAATATAGTTTTCATTGAAAGTGCTTATAAGGCCTCATTTTTATGAATTTTTCCATAATTTTTTGATCCGTAGTCGAAAAGTTAGAGGGGGGACGCTATCTTTTGGATTTCTGGAGCGAATATTTACAAAACTGCTGACTATCAAAAAATATTATTTGTAAAGACCTATTCAACGATACCCCACACACTATAGTGTTGGAACGAAAAAACAACACCCCCCTTTTTTTTTTTTGTTTTTTTTTTACCGTTTTATCGGCGTGATACATACACATACCTACTCATACCAAATTTCAGCTTTCTAGTAGGTACTAATGATCACGGAGCTAAGCGGGGCGGACGGACAGACAGACAGACGGACATGGCGAATTCCAAGTTGACTACGGAACCCTAAAAAGCAGTATATATATCAACAAAAATAATCTATAACTTACTTAACCACCGGACCTGCTCACAATATTTCATGAGAATCGGTTGAGTAATACGTAGGCGAGAACAGACGGAAATGTGGACATCCGAATTAGAACATACGAAAGGATTTTGGGCCAAGTTGAAACGGACATGCTTCGCTCGCTCGGTAAATAAAGCATTACCTGAATTGGATCCTACTTAGATCCTAGCCTCCAACACCAGTTATCTGTGTTGATATTTCAACTGTGGGCTGTGGGGCCCACGACTAAAGTAGGTAGGTAATTACACAAATGTTTCAGAATTGTGCGATTATCACTATCACTGCATATCTAGTATAAAACAAAGTCGCTTCCTGTGTGTCTGTCCCTATGTGTGTGTCCCTGTAACTACGCAACGTATTTATATTTTGAAAAGGTCAATAAAGTACCTAAATATGACGTTACGTCACCTTTGCCAGAAAGGTATGTATGTGTAGGTGTATATTGTACAATAAATACCACATATAATATAATGTTTTACCGTAACCAAATGTTTGCTAAAACCATGTTTACTGTAACCGTCCTTCCTTTAAAATTGTCATTAGTGAAAATCCCGAGGTATATATGACTCAACTAATTACTTAATACTTTCAACCGAGTAGTGGCACAAATGGCTCGATAACTGACTGAAAAAAAAAACCAGTCAAGTGCGAGTCGGAGTCACGCACCGAGGGTTCCGTAGAAACACTTTCCATCCTTAAGTGGTTAAGTTAAGTTTGCACCTGGTATGTATAGCGCTCCATACAAATGAGGTGGAAAGTTAACGCAACCAATCCCTTTGTTGTATGGGAGCGCCCCTTAAATATTTATTTTATTTATTTTTAGTATTTGTTGTTATAGCGGCAATAGAAATACATCATCTGTGAAAATTTCAACTGCCTAGCTATCACCGTTCTTGAGTACAGCCTGGTGACAGACGGACGGACGGACGGACAGCGAAGTCTCAGTAATAGGGTCCCGTTTTTACCCTTTGGGTACGGAACCCTAAAAAGATACATGACACGGAAACATAGAACCTCCTCCTTTTTTGGAAGTCGGTTAAATAGGGATTATGACGCAAATACTATATTCAGTAACATTTGTTAGGTAAACTATTAAGGTAAAGCTCATCAACCATTGAACTGACTATAACCGCGAATGCATTTTAGTGTTCCTTAGTCGAACTATATTAATCAGGCTAGCACTACAGGCGCTTTATCCACCTGTCGTCAGCACGCCTGTCTGTATGTCCTACTCATCAACACCACCAGAAATCACAAATTATGATTAATGAACACGTCACCATACGATAAGTGATAAACGATAAACACTTCGGAACCTGACGAGTTTCTCAGTTTTAATTAATAGCTGTATTAGTATTTTTTTGGCTTCGACCCCGTCAAACGGGAAGGTTTATTATAACACCCAGCACACTTCACTTATTTTTGCCTGTTTTAATCGTAACTTAATAAAACAAATAGAACTTTACTCTTCAAAAATAAAGATTTCCACTCCTTAATCTAATAATCTAATTCAATATACCATATGTCTAAACCACGGTGACTAGTTAAAAAAAAAAACAAAATGAGTAGCTGCCCCTCTCTGTGATTAAGCTCTACAAGCCTCTTCTGATCTATAAGCCTCTTCAACATCGACCAATCAGTTTAGAAATGAAAAAAAAGGTATCAAACAGACTTTCGCATTTACTTAGTATCTAAAAGTATAGATAAGATAAGAGATAATATCTAAAAGTATATGGAAGTTATGTACTAATGTGTTTTTGCAGCCATAGCATGCCGAAGTGACTGGATGTCACAAATGGCAAAAAAAAAACTTCTTCACTCTTCACTTTTTTGTGGCACATAGTTAGTAATAATGTGTTATATCTATTTAAGTATATATCTAAGATGTATGTACCTATAATATCGTCGTCTAGTACCCATAACAGGTCTTGACCTTAATTTGGGTCTGATATTTGTTTATTTACCCGATTTACGCTAAAGCAAAAGTTATGGATGCCTATATATCGACAAGCACACAAAAATAATTACGAATAACATATGTAATACCTATTTATTTTCAATCCAATGTCTCATTTAATTTTCGTATGACTTACTTTTGTAAGCTTCTGTAAAGCTTGTTGCCAAATCCAAGGAAATCAGGAAATAAACAACATACAAGCACCAAAAATATAACCGGTCAACTCTAAACATTGTACTTAATTGTAATTTATGGCACAATTTACAACGATGTTTATATTTATTTCAATAAACACTAAAATATTTTTTAGAAAGAGAATTTCTCTTTTTTTTTTTCAATAAGTTACACACATTTTTCAAGCGCACTTGCACTTGTGTGCACTAAAACCCTACTGAATAGGAAGTAGGATAAACAATAAATATAAATGACACCTCCATTCAGGAATATCCATAATTATGTAGCTCTATCTGAAGCTCCCAAGCATTTTCCTTATTTAATAAATGGCTGGAGCATTCGGTACGTAGGTATGCAGGTACAATAAGGTCAATAAGGCAAGAAATTAGTTTACCCCTTTTCGATTCTATTTCATGTGTGTTTAGGTTAAAAATTGATAGACAAATTTCTTGGCTTACAGTATTCATTTCTTTGTAATATCAAACAGTGGAGGAATATGATTTAATTGTTCTGTAGGTATAGTTGGGTGATGTACATAATTGTCAGCACTTACTAATATTATAAATGCAAAAGTAGCTCTGTCCATCTGTTACCTTATTTGTTTATTTATTTAATCTTTATTGCACAAAAGAAAACTTATCGTACAAAAAGCGGACTTAATGCCATGAAGCATTATCTATCAGTCAACGTTAGGGCATAGCTTGTAGGCAGTGCAACTAACTTACACATAGGTAAGTAACAAAACATAATTATACTAGGTACTTGTACATAATTCACGGCTAAACTAAGACACCGATTATGATAAAATTTAGACATGTGGAAATTAAGGAATTAGGTATAAAGCTTGGAGACGTAGGATCTGGTCTACTTTATTTTTAGGGTTCCGTACCCAACGGGTAAAAACGGGACCCTATTACTAAGCTTCCGCTGTCCGTCCGTCTGTCAGTATGTCTGTCACCAGGCTGTATATCATAAACCGTGATAGCTGGACAGTTGAAATTTTCACAGATGATGTAGGTACGAGTATTTCTGTTGCCGCTATAGGTGACAACCAATACAGAATACAAAAAAGGTAAAACATTATTTAGTTGTACGGAACCCTCGGTCCGCGAGCCTGACTCGAACTTGGCCAGTTTCTTTTCTTTTAATCAATTGGAGTATGAACTTCTGGAAAGAAATAATATAATTTTCAAACATACGATATCCACACAGGCGACACGCCGCGGATACAATCGACTGGCGACTGTACAACTAGAAGGAAGTTGATAAAAAGTATCAAGGGTCACTGTTACACAAATGAATCATAAGCCTTCTACGAACTCTGGATACCTACTGACTGACTACACAGTGCTCCATTCCATAGACAAATAAAATATTAATATTAATATTTAGTATTCCGGTTTAATTCCGACAAGCTAGACTGATCACCAGTAGTCTATATCTTTTGGGGTCTTAGACTTGGGTGGGTAAAAATTGAATCTTAATTATTTTTGCAGGAACGGTTTGACGTTTTATGGTTGATACTTACCTAATTGGAGCGGAGCGAGCGAAGCTCCCATGGATCGACTCGAATGGACTTTGTAACAATGCGCAGATCTCAGCGAGTTCTCAACCGATTTTGGAAATTTTTGTTTTAAAATGCACAAATTAAATTTCGCTAGGTCGTGACGAAGAGAAAATTTCGAAAAAAAAAAAACCGCTCCAATCTAGGTGCAAGCTTATCCGGTGGCTGACTCTGCATCGACCTAGTACAAAGACTACAATGACCTAGTATCGATAAACCTACAATGGCGCGAAGTTTACTCTTCATTTTTATCACGACTTCGTAGATAGGAACCATATAGATGTCCAAACTTACATTTATTGATATTCTTGTGGTGAAACCCTCGGAGAGCGAGAACAAATGGATTGTAATCGGTTTTCGTTACTACACCACACTTAACTTACAGTTTTTTAAATTGAATATGGCGGGTTTTTTAAAACAACGCCATTATCTCCATCTACTAATTTGTCAGTTTCAACTACGTGATAAATAGTCAGTGAATTTGGAGGCACCAACATAACAACAATAAATTAAATTTCGCTATCTGTGGTGTTCATTGCCAAGCCTGACAAAGCTTATACAGAAACAGAATTAGTCTGATTAGTCTGTGGTGGAAACATTTCCGCGCTGTGGAAAACTGTTGCTGTTTCGTGAATTATCACATTTTTACTATTATATTTCAGCTAATTTTGATAATAAACTTTCAGAATGTAAGTATTTAAGTCGTGGTTGATACGATTTATATTGGTAATGGTCTATAATTTGTAAATTAACATGCATTTACTTAATTTTAGGGCAACCACGGCCAAGCCACGCTCGGAGATGACACTGGAGGAGTTAGCTAAAATTGAAGAAGAAGAATTCAGCACAGGACCTCTCTCAGTGCTCACGCAGTCCGTGAAAAATAACACCCAAGTTCTGATCAACTGCCGAAACAACAAAAAGCTCCTGGGCCGTGTCAAGGCATTCGACCGGCACTGTAACATGGTTCTTGAAAATGTTAAGGAAATGTGGACCGAAGTGCCCAGGACTGGTAAAGGAAAAAAGGTAAGGATACTAACGATAGTTTTTTGAGTATTGAGTAAGTACTAGTAATTCTTTTCTCAATTGTTGAAGTTTGAGGTTAATTCGGATGTTTGGCAAAACAGACGCAATGACATTTAGAAGCAAGGAATATAATACACACAAATTAAAGTGTGTTGCAACACTGTGACAATGAGCCGCGTGAGAAGCGAAGTCGCGGCAAGATAAGCTTTCTTACTTCTAAATACTAAACTATGTTCATTTAGAAAAGTTCTTTGTTGACAACTCTTGATTTGAATTCTTCTCTACAGTACTGAACTAAATGTTCGAATAACAACTGAGCTACAAGATATAAGATATTAAATTAGATATGTGAATAACATTGAATGTTCAGCCAATACTTTTGAAATCATATCTTTGTTAGTGAATTACATGAAGATTATGGAAGGTACCTAAATGAAATGATGCTGAACTTCAAACTAGAAAATTTTATCTAGAAATATCTGTTTTCAAGTCCAAGGTCGCCATAATAGAAATATGAATTATCGCAACTATTTTATGAGATGACAGACACCTTGACCATTACTTATTACTTCTATAATGAAATGGTTAAGGAACCCATATAGGCCTATGGAAATGTGGATTCAAATTGAGTACAAAGCATGCATTGTTTAAATTTTTACCTAAGTCAAAACGTTTACGGAGATGGCATTACTTTGCGCGACCAGCGGTTGAGCGAGAGAACCAAGGGTGGCAGCCATACGAGTCAGCGAGAGGAGACTCACGTACCGCACGCTGCTGCTGTTGCTCTAAACCGTGGCGTCTCCGTTACAGATATGTGATGATGATGATAGTATGATACTATTGATGTTCAAAACGTCTTATACATTTCTAATTATTATTTTCAGGGTAAAGCTGTAAACAAAGACAAGTTCATTTCCAAGATGTTCCTCCGTGGAGACTCGGTCATTCTAGTTCTAAGGAATCCTCTCGCTACTGCAGCCGGAAAGTAAACTTAATTATAAGACACCAAAGTCATCTATTATCAAAAGGATTTTCATTTCTTGACACTAAATTGGGACGTAGTGTTTTTGTTACTGACTTCTACTATTTTTCATTGATGAATTCCGAGATCAATGTGAAAATCAAGGTTTACCGTTGTTTTGTAAACAAACCTTTCATTGAATTTTCATTTTGTCGAAAGCAATGTTTTTCTGAAACCGTAAAATACTTTGGAATGTGATAACACAAACCTAACCTAACCACACCCAAAGGTAGGTTGATGGTTTAAGATTTCTGAAAATTTTATGCCTTCTGGGGAAAAAATTGTTAATAAAATGAAAATTCTATGAAATTTGAGTACAATGTAGTAATGGCTAGAAATTTGAGTTTATATTTGTCCGTCAATAATGTACGGATTTAACCCCTCGTATGCGGCAACCAATTCAGAATTTGACACTCTGGTGCGGCCGCGTTACGTCATCGTCATTGTATGCTGCCCGCTTCAGAACGTATCCGTGCTTAGGCAGTTCATGAACTGGCACGGATACGTGTCTAAGCATACGAGGGGTTAACTCAACATGTGATCCTATTGTAATGGATGCATTAGATGTAATTTCATATGTATTGTCAATATAAGGTATAAAAACATCCTGTTTTTTTATTTGACAAAGTTTCCTATCAATCATTATGTATGCATCTAATGTGTAAGACATGGTGCCAAGTTCAAGTTATTAAGATTACTTACGCGCAACAAATTGAGATGTCTCTTTCCTTTCAATAGATGTGCCAGCCTTGCAGGTTAGTACCTGTCTCGTTCACTCTTATGAGGTTGAGATTTGAACCACGGATAATCTAACATGAATTCCAGGAGATCCCAGACAATGAAATAATATACATATAATTCGTACTGGCTTGTTATACTCAATTCCATCACTGGACCCAGTAGTCAAATACACACATGACTCTAAAACGTTAAATTCTTGATATGATCAACAAGTACAGTACGACATAAAAGAGTAGAAATTAATTAGTGTTGTCCCTTCCTAATCAATCTAAGAAAACGGGATGACACTACAGTATTGCCATGTATGTATGTGCCATTTTTAGGGTTCCGTACCCAAAGGGTAAAAACGGGACCCTATTACTGATACTTTGCTGTCCGTCCGTCTGTCACCGGGCTGTATCTCAAGAACGAGACTACGAGCTAGACAGTTGAAATTTTCAAAGATGATGTATTTCTATTGCTGCTATAACAACAAATACTAAAAATAAAATTAATATTTAAGGGCGGCTCCCATACAACAAACTTGTTATAGATTATGGAACGGAACCCTTCATGCGCGAGTCGGACTCCCACTTGCCCAATTTTTTATAATTTCTACACTTTCTCGACGCACTGTATATAAACATTTGATAAGTTGCCGGACCTAAAGACCAGTCCCAGTTTTCCACTGTTTTCTCTCTACGATGGATAAATAAAAAGTCAACATTATGTAAAGATTCCTTTATTTTATCTTTTGTCCTTTGTTCCCTCGCAATTTATTACAGAAACAAATAGGTACACCAGCTACCATTAAATTCTACTTCCATTAAATCTTAAGAGTATTTCAATAATCTTAATACAAAAGGTATTCAAACATATCAGACTCTAGTCACAATGGCCAGCCATATCCAATACAAATGCTACAATTTAGATAAACTTACAACAATCATTCAACTATGAGATCACATCAATTTATATCACTTCATTCAGTTACTGTCCAGACAGCCAACAGTTAATGCGAATATTATTTTCTAAGTGTTATTTTCATAACTAGGCATCATACTTCTCATAGCATGGCAGGACGTTAGACAGCTATTATATTTTAACGTTAAAATGTAACTAATAAAGTAGGTTAAAATGCTCTATGACGTCCTACCAGTCTATGAGAAGACCTATTCCTAATCATAACACAACCGTCAATTGAAGGCATGGACTTATGTGGCACCGCTAAGGTAATCAACCAAATTAATTAACACCTCTTGAGTGCTGATTCTGTAGGTAAGATAGATCTAGATATAGTGCAGGTTTAGAAATTACTGATACAAAATGACCTCGAGTAACAAAACCTAAGAAATATACGTATCAATAGATGGCGGTACCTATCATTGGTTATCAAGCGCAGCACCTACCATATCGAAATATTTAAAAGTACAGATGTCGTACGCCATCTTGCTTTTGCTATGGTGTAAGAAAACAAGGTATGACACTCCGGCTAGTGAGACTTTCTACGTCACTGATTAGCTGCCGCTTTATGGTAACAAAATAATTATATAAGGAATACATGTCTGCCGCCAGTCGTACACAAATAATTATGCAATACGATTGTCATGTTTTTTGACTAACATTTATTTTGTCGCAATAACAGATATAAAACACTCACGATTTTATGAGATTCATACAGGTAACAAGGGAATCGGGGAGTATTATGATACACTACTGGCAACACAGAAACGGAGTGACAGAACTAACTAACCAACGCCTCTAGCATAACTGTATTTCACGCGCGAGATAATTATGCGTCCCTTTCTGTGCAGTAATGTGAGAGAGTGACGGATTCGCGAAGCATTGTTGTGCCAGACGGGCAATCATAGCGTGACGACAAAAGTCGCGCCTGTCATTCTCGAGTGGCGTACATTGTTTTCTTATACCACGACTTTTGCCAACAACTATAGTTGCGTAGTTGTGGCCTCGTAGACCACATCGTATCGATATCTCGATATTTTTCCATTGACACATTTTTCTCAGATAGATTCAATTTTCTCTCTGAACCTATTAATAATTTCCCGATGCCCACTCTTGCAACTGAATGAAGTTTTTAATAGATATGAATTTACCAATGGACGCACGAGTACATTATCTATGTAGAGATATCGCTCTGCCCAAGGGATTGCACATGAAGCTTATTTAACAAAACCGCTAGCGGTTTAAAATGCATACTACAATATCACCGTGACATCACTTGATCTAACCCCTTGTATGTTAAGAGGCCTTATTCCTTTTACTATGCTGATTTTTTTATATGAAATAAAAATAGATGAGATTTTCATAATATGAAATAAAAATAGACGAGATTTTCATAATATGAAAAAAATAAATGAGATTTTCATAATATGAAAAAAAAAATTAAAAGGAATAAGGCCTCGTAAGTTAAAACAACTAATCTAATTGAAACTAACTAATATTTTAACGGAAAGTTATGTCCCGCACTGATCGGTGCTTAAGCATACGAGGGGCTAACTAACAACAGCGTAAATACTACAGAAAGTCCACTCCAATTTTTACTTGTACATTTTTACTCAGTAAAAACAATATCCACATAAACCATATTTGAACCTGAGTGCGGTTGTTTACAATAGAGTGAATTTTTTTGTAATATTTATATTGTGATAACAATATAACATCACAGATAAATATTAGACATATTTTTGGCTCCAATCTTTGAGCAATCTCAGTCAAAACACACATCAATAAAAACAACAGAATGCATGGAAATTAAACTAAATATACCACTTTTATTTACGTTTACAAAGTTTCTACAACTTAAACTTATGGTAAGAACGCTTAAAATCGTAATGACTTTATAAATACAAAGCCACTACTTTTAAGTTCGTTTAGGAATTTATGAATTCCTTTAATTAAAATCTGACTACTGAAACTGGATCCAACTAAATTCAGTACATGGCAACACTAGTTTTGTCACACTAGACGTTTTTTTTTATCCCAACCTGGTCACTCATTTGTTTTACACTGCCCGGACCAACAACATCTAGTAGGACAAATTTAGGAAATAACACATACCTACATTATGTTCAGCTTTCAATAGTCAGTATAACACTTCTAACTTATAAATGTACAAAATAAATACGCCGGCGCGTACATATACGTTGTACTGTGAAAAACCCATAAAACTACTGTATTTGTCTGGCATTCTAAAACTGGCTTAAAGGCAAGACACTGCTGAAATACTATGGTGTCATCAAATAAAATATAACTCTCATCCAAAATGGAGCCATGTCAAAACAACATGAAAAGTCAATTTGTAAAACTGTTCTAAATTTAGTAGTTCCATCGTATTTCAGGGTTCCATGTTGTTGAAACTACAACTCATGTGTATTTTGCCTTTAAGACAGTTTATTAATTACTGCAAGATAGACTACATTAAATGACGTAATGCTGCCAGAGTATGTTTTTGAAAGTGCAATTTCTGGTCATAGTTGTTGTGGTTTTGGCACAGTGTGGTGTTACTAATCACATTAAGTCAATCAGTTGTAGTTTATCTGTTTCATTAACAGTCCTTAATACCTATTTCAAAATAGTCTTATATTAAACGTCTGATGAATCACATTTACTATGCCATGGTCAATAAGGCATCACACGAAAATTCCGAAGTTTCATTTATCCGAAACTATCAATATTCCGAATTTTCAAAATCTCGATAGCGAAATAACGCGAGACGGTAATTTTCGCCATGGATCATATGTTACATACTATAATTAGGCTAGGTTAGGGTTGTGATGTCCCAAAAAAATGGAAATATTTTATCAGAACGAGGTTTTCGGAATTATGAAAATTCGGAATGATGTTGCATTCGGACAAATGAAACTTCGGAGTATTGTAGTGTACCCGGTCAATAACGTGTACACTCTCGTCGTGACTGGTCAGAGTACGCATGTTGTATTCTTTGCCTGATATACGTTAGAAAAGGACATGCGTACTAGTCCGCTCATGGCGAGTTTACAGCCGGCGTCAGACAGCGCTCAGATTAGCCCACTGGTATATTTTAATAAGCGATTTGTTATAAATGTTTAATATTTATCTAACATAAGGCTCATTAAATCAGGAACGGCCATGAATATCCCAATGAATACAGTAAAGGTCCTTTTTGTTAGCAGTTTAAAAAAAATTGCATGTCAAATGTCACAATAGATTAATATTTGGGTAACTGGGATATTCAGTACATAATTCAGTTAATATGCTAGGTATAATAGGATTCACGTAAATAGAGCGCAGTCAATCTCAATGTAGTGGTAATTTATACTGGAAGATTGACTCTTTTCATGTGAATTGAAATATACCTTCAATACCTTCATACAAAAAGGCGCACCAAAGCTTACGGAAATACCACGTCTTTGCGCGACAGCGGTGTGCGTTGTATCTCGCTCACTCGTATGGCCGCCGCGCTCGGATCTCTCGCTCAACCGCTCGCCGCGCCGCTTTCCGCCGAGAGCCGTGGCATCTCCGTTAGCATATCCAATAGGAGCATATAGGCTTCGCCGTAGTCGTATAGAGGTTACCTGCGATAATTTTGACCTTTTGGGTCAGGCTCCGCTTTTTCAGCGCACACATAAAACTCACTTCACTATCACTATTGTGTCTCTGTCACAGTCAGTAGAGCGGGCGCTAGATATAGAACACGAAAAGCGTCTCGACGTGTGTACGCCCCGTTATAGTTGCCGGCAAACTTCTTGAACAAAAATGGCGGATCTGCGCATGCACATTTGTACGTAAATCGGCTACTGCGCAGTCAAGGTTGTGTTCAAGAAGTTTGCCGGCAACGGTATAGCCGCGCCCTAACACGTTACAGTCGGCTACGACTTCGCGCGGGCATGAGTGCGAGAGGGAGGTCCGAGCGCGTTGTCTCGCTCAGTCCTATTGCCACCGCTCGCCGTTACGACTGCATATTAACCTTATACAACATCTCGCAAACAGCGTCGCGTAACAAAACAGATAGGTACAGAAATCAATCTACATACAAGCGCGCTCGACACGATATCTCGGACCAGTTCAGACCAGTGCGAGCGCGAGTGCCATCCGCTTGACGTGTCCGTGAGCAATGTCTATGTGTGCGTTTGCTCGAGCGCGCTTGTATGTAGATTGATTTCTGTACCTATCTGTTTTGTCGTCGCGTCGCGCCCTCGAGTCATACGGCGGTATCGGTTACAGCACGCGAACCCCACTACTCGTGCTCACTTTGTAGGGGACATCTTGCCGTGAGATTGACATTAGGTTAGGTCCGTGTCCGAAGAGACGTATGCCACATCACTAGAGCAGCAGGGACTGCATGTTGAACTTGTAGAGCGTCTCGCAGACGGCGCGCGTCGCCCCACTACTCGTGCTCACTTTATAGGGGACATATTACAGTCATTATAGCAGTTTGAGTGCTTATAGCAGCGGCGACTGCATGTTGAACTTGTAGACCGTCTCGCAGACGGCACGCGTCGCCCCACTACTCGTGCTCACTTTATAGGGGTCATATTACAGTCATTATAGCAGTTTGAGTGCTTATAGCAGCGGCGACTGCATGTTGAACTTGTAGAGCGTCTCGCAGACGGCGCGCGTCGCCCCACTACTCGTGCTCACTTTATAGGGGACATATTACAGTCATTATAGCAGTTTGAGTGCTTATAGCAGCGGCGACTGCATGTTGAACTTGTAGACCGTCTCGCAGACGGCGCGCGTCGCCCCACTACTCGTGCTCACTTTATAGGGGTCATATTACAGTCATTATAGCAGTTTGAGTGCTTATAGCAGCGGCGACTGCATGTTGAACTTGTAGACCGTCTCGCAGACGGCACGCGTCGCCCCACTACTCGTGCTCACTTTATAGGGGTCATATTACAGTCATTATAGCAGTTTGAGTGCTTATAGCAGCGGCGACTGCATGTTGAACTTGTAGAGCGTCTCGCAGACGGCGCGCGTCGCCCCACTACTCGTGCTCACTTTATAGGGGACATATTACAGTCATTATAGCAGTTTGAGTGCTTATAGCAGCGGCGACTGCATGTTGAACTTGTAGACCGTCTCGCAGACGGCGCGCGTCGCCCCACTACTCGTGCTCACTTTATAGGGGTCATATTACAGTCATTATAGCAGTTTGAGTGCTTATAGCAGCGGCGACTGCATGTTGAACTTGTAGAGCGTCTCGCAGACGGCGCGCGTCGCCCCACTACTCGTGCTCACTTTATAGGGGACATATTACAGTCATTATAGCAGTTTGAGTGCTTATAGCAGCGGCGACTGCATGTTGAACTTGTAGAGCGTCTCGCAGACGGCGCGCGTCGCCCCACTACTCGTGCTCACTTTATAGGGGTCATATTACAGTCATTATAGCAGTTTGAGTGCTTATAGCAGCGGCGACTGCATGTTGAACTTGTAGACCGTCTCGCAGACGGCGCGCGTCGCCCCACTACTCGTGCTCACTTTATAGGGGACATATTACAGTCATTATAGCAGTTTGAGTGCTTATAGCAGCGGCGACTGCATGTTGAACTTGTAGACCGTCTCGCAGACGGCACGCGTCGCCCCACTACTCGTGCTCACTTTATAGGGGTCATATTACAGTCATTATAGCAGTTTGAGTGCTTATAGCAGCGGCGACTGCATGTTGAACTTGTAGAGCGTCTCGCAGACGGCGCGCGTCGCCCCACTACTCGTGCTCACTTTATAGGGGACATATTACAGTCATTATAGCAGTTTGAGTGCTTATAGCAGCGGCGACTGCATGTTGAACTTGTAGACCGTCTCGCAGACGGCACGCGTCGCCCCACTACTCGTGCTCACTTTATAGGGGTCATATTACAGTCATTATAGCAGTTTGAGTGCTTATAGCAGCGGCGACTGCATGTTGAACTTGTAGAGCGTCTCGCAGACGGCGCGCGTCGCCCCTCTACTCGTGCTCACTTTATAGGGGACATATTACAGTCATTATAGCAGTTTGAGTGCTTATAGCAGCGGCGACTGCATGTTGAACTTGTAGACCGTCTCGCAGACGGCGCGCGTCGCCCCACTACTCGTGCTCACTTTATAGGGGTCATATTACAGTCATTATAGCAGTTTGAGTGCTTATAGCAGCGGCGACTGCATGTTGAACTTGTAGAGCGTCTCGCAGACGGCGCGCGTCGCCCCACTACTCGTGCTCACTTTATAGGGGTCATATTACAGTCATTATAGCAGTTTGAGTGCTTATAGCAGCGGCGACTGCATGTTGAACTTGTAGACCGTCTCGCAGACGGCGCGCGTCGCCCCACTACTCGTGCTCACTTTATAGGGGTCATATTACAGTCATTATAGCAGTTTGAGTGCTTATAGCAGCGGCGACTGCATGTTGAACTTGTAGACCGTCTCGCAGACGGCGCGCGTCGCCCCACTACTCGTGCTCACTTTATAGGGGTCATATTACAGTCATTATAGCAGTTTAAGTGCTTATAGCAGCGGCGACTGCATGTTGAACTTGTAGACCGTCTCGCAGACGGCGCGCGTCGCCCCACTACTCGTGCTCACTTTATAGGGGTCATATTACAGTCATTATAGCAGTTTAAGTGCTTATAGCAGCGGCGACTGCATGTTGAACTTGTAGACCGTCTCGCAGACGGCGCGCGTCGCCCCACTACTCGTGCTCACTTTATAGGGGTCATATTACAGTCATTATAGCAGTTTGAGTGCTTATAGCAGCGGCGACTGCATGTTGAACTTGTAGACCGTCTCGCAGACGGCGTCGCGGCTGGCGGCGGCGTCGTGCGGCGGCAGCGGCCGCAGCATGCGCACGCGCTCGTGCGTGTACAGCTCGATCACGCCCCACTGCTTCAGCAGCCGCCAGCAGTTGCGGATCGCGTCCGTGGATATCGCCTCGCCTGGGGAAACAATATTAATTGTCTTTATTGGCACCATGAAAAAAACAAAAAAAAAAACAATAGTTAATAGGCGCTCTTATTGCTAAAAAGCGATCTCTTCCAGACAATATTTCGCGTGATTTATATATATATATATATATAATTTTAGTGAAAAATAGTTAAGAAAATGGTAGTGCAAAAATTGATCAAAACTACTTGTTTCACACAAACACCTAAATATTGTTCGGTGTAAAAACTTGTTATCGTATCGTTTGCGATATAAGAATAGTTTCACTTTAGCGATACCATTGCTATCCAGTTGAACCAAGACAATAATTTTTGCGGATCCCCGTCTCGCGGTGCTTCTATTTACGTGCTTTCTACCTTGGCTATGCTTTTATTCATAGCAAAGGCAGACGCAGAGTTGTGTTGGTTATTCCTGTGCATTAAAAATAATCACCATTCTAAAAGTGGTTGAACAAAACGATTGACAAAAAGGTAATGCATTTCTGTGACCCAATTATGTGATTCTTGGTAAGACGGCTTTAGTATAAACAAAATTTCTATAAATAGATATCAATCTACGTTGTGAGGAAGCGACTAATCTCAACATGGTTACAGTGCGTGAGCTGACAGAAAGTTAATCGAGTGTTAAAACTTTTCTCGCTCGTATTTACGCGATCCACATAAGAACATTTAAGTTTTCACTCAAACCCAAACCCTAAGCTGAGAGTTCACTCCTTATCCGTTCAAAAATGCCGATGTTTTTGTCATGTTTCTCTATGATCAAACATTTTTTATATTACCAATGTTTCTACTTAGAACAGGGCCATTGCTACTTACTGGTATATATTTGAAACCTACAATTGAATTTTTGTTTAAAAAACTACTCAAAATTGTCAAAATTCACGCCGAAAACAGTTTTTTCTTTTCAATTTATTTTCGACTGCTCGCAATGAAAGCATGAAGTGACTATGTTACTACGAGTAGTATATACACTTCAAAAAGTTGGTTGAAGTTATCAAAATGTTTGTCATAAAAGAAAAAAAAAATTTTTTTTTAAAGGATTGACAGTCTGTGGGTGAATCAACTTTTTTGTGTTGTTTACTCTGTCCCCGTTGTCCAAGTGACATTTTCATACTGTTTCATAGAGAAATGCTTAGGTTGTCCGAGGGACAAATTTTGCGTAACCATAGCAACAAGGTGCACTTAAAAGTTGATTCACCCCTGTACACTGTAGAGTAGTATACTGACCGTATAACATCTTGTTCTGCGTGTAGTCCTCGGTGAGCGAGTCCAGCGTGCACTTGATGAGTTCCTTCTGCGAGCCCGCGCGTATGCTGCGGCAGGCGGCCGCGTAGCCCTCCAGTAAGGGCCGGAGAGTTCGGAGGAGCCGGCCTCTGTACACCATAGACAAAGTTTTAGATAACTTCCAAAGCATATGGTGTACAAAAATTTTAAATAAAGAGACCGAACTCTAGTTTGAATAGCCTTAAGAGGCCTTATTCCTTTTAAAATGCTGATTGTTTAGACATTTTTCTCTATGATCAAACATGTTATTAACATATTATTGATGTTACTACCTAATTCATAATAATTCATAATTCTTTATTGCATTATCATGTTGTACAATAAGATGTTACATTAATATGATTAAGTCCATAACATGAACCCTGTCAGGACACAGCAATTAACTTAGTGGTGGGTGTATAATTAGGTACAATTTCGATTTAGATTATTAGAATAAATAAATAAAATTTTGTTACAATAATATCGCATAAATATCATTCCACATTATTACATTATATTATTACATTATTTATTACATAATTGTAGGTTTATCATAGATTATAATTTTACATTATTAATATATTTATTATCTTATCACATTTAACATGAACTGTATAATTTTACTTTGGCAAAGATTCGTCGTTTAGGTATTCATCTACGGAGTAATAACATTTATTAATTAATAGCTTTAGAGCCTATAACGGGGCTATTGGGATTTATTGATATATATTTGAAACCTACAGTTTGAATTTTTCATTGATAATTTTTGTTTGAAAAACTACTCGAAATTGACAAAATTCACGTGGAAAATTCGTTTTTTTTTTTTCAACTTATTTTCGAATGCACGCAATGAAAGCATGAAATAGCTACGTTACTACCTGAACTCGGGAAAAAGTATTATTCACTTCAAAAAGTTGGTTGAAATTATCAATATATTCGTCATTATATGAAAAAAATAAATTTTAAAAGGAATAAGGCCTCTTAAGGCTTATCCGTTCAAAAATGCTGATTGTTTTAGACATTTCTCTTTATGATCAAACATGTTTCTTGACATATTATTATTAATGTTACTAGTTAGAACAATGCTATCGCGATTTATTGGTATATATTTGAAACCTACAGTTTGAATTTAAGGAACAGTATTGTGGGGCGGTGACTCAGGGAAACACTTTACTTGTTAATTTAGAATATATTTTGGACCGAAATACAATAATTAATATGGTTGTTTGGTGACGACTCGTAGAGGAATAATCTATTATTTTTCACCCCTCACAGTATTATTCACATCAGAAATGAAATCATCAATATATGTAGATGTTTTCTTCAATGAAACCGCCGAATCCCAATATTTAGCACTTTATTTGGGGTAAGTAATATAAGATATAAGAACTTATGCTATAATATTCATATTATATACGCTCATATTGTATAAGCTTGTTTTGTATACCGTTCAAGGTGTATAACGAACGTTGGATATAACATCAAAATATCTATTTTTGTTATGTATAACGTTATTTAAGTATAATATCATTGTAAATAACGATCATAACGTATAACGTTCATAATATCTCAGATTTATAATGTATATTACTCAATACATCTAACACCAAAATGCATAATGCTCGTATAGAATAACCGTCTGCACATAAATTGTGTACATACTTATGCTATAGTTCGCTGTAAAATTTTAATATAATTATGTACCTCCATGCAAGCAAGCATTTTAACGCTCCGCTCGCTTCGCTCACTCCGCTATCCATGGTCATAAAACAAACCTAACCTAACCTACAGTTTTCGGTTTTTGACCCATATTCCATTTTGTCGCAGTTCTTCCAAACGGTATACTCGTATTCGCCAGAATTTCATCTGCCATTATCATTGTGTACATACTTATGCAATAGTTCGCTGTTAAATTTTAATATACCTCCATGCAAGGAAGCATTTTGACGCTCCGCTCGCTTCGCTCGCTCCGCTATCCATGGTCATAAAACAAACCTAACCTAACCTACAGTTTTCGGTTTTTGACCCATATTCTATTTTATCACAGTTCTTCCAAACGGTTATACTCTTACTTGCCAGAATTTCATCAGCCATTATCAATTGTGAACATACGTATGTCGTATGCAATAGTTCGCTGTTAAATTTTAATATAGGTACCTCCATGCAAGCAAGCATTTTGACGCTCCGCTCGCTTTGCTCGCTCCGCTATCCATGGTCATAAAACAAACCTAACCTAACCTACAGTTTTCGGTTTTTGACCCATGTTCCATTTTAGGGGCATAGGGGTAGCAGTTGTAACCTATTTAGTATATCATACGCTATTATATTTTCTAATCATTATACTAAAAGAAAGTATATACTATGATCGATATAGGTTATGTATGTTATATCAACTGAATTTAGAGTATTTGAGTGTTATATAAAAAAATATTCTACAACATGAGTATTATGCTAATTGACCGTTATTCCTAATAAAAATATTGATTTTGATGTTATAGCAAAAGTTCATTATATCTTGTGAACGTTATTAATATGAAATTATATATTATGTAGTTATATCACATGGGACGCACCCCTTTATTTGCCCAAAACCAAGATTATTTACAAAAATAAGAAAATTAAAGAACCCTTGATTATTCCTTGGATTGATTGTAGTTTAAGCAGACGCGATATAGTTTTATTGTTAAGACTTCGCTCCGGACATATTCCGTTGAACAAATTCGGATTTCTGATGGGTAAAGTTCCTTCTCCAAATTGTGATGAATGCGATGTGCCTGAAGATGTATACCACGTTATAATGGAATGTGTCAGGAACGAGGCTTTCCGGCAACAACTGGTTATCTCCAGTAATTGTAATATATTGTTTGAAGTCGGTGGCTGCAATAGTGTCCTAGCCGCGCCGCTGTCGGACGCTGCCGCGGCACTGTTGCAGTTAGTTCGAAAAGCGATTGTTAATAGAATAAGTTAGATGTAGTCAAATTGTAATGCCTTTTAATAACGGAGCGACATAGTCACTCAGTGACAAAGCTCTTAAATAAAGAAAAAAAAAAAAAAAGAAAATTAAAATAGAATTCAGTAAGCGAGATCACAAAGCAACGTCTAGTCTTCAATCTGTCATTCGTCCATCTCCTAGTCCTTCATTCATTCGTCCCATACGTCATATTCACTCTTACATTCAATCAGCTGTCACTCCGTCATCAATACGGCTTAGGCTCATAAAAACCACTTTCCCAATATGTGCACTTTCTCTAAAAGTGCACTTTCCGCAAAATGTACACTCCCAAAATGTACACTTGTCCATTAAGGGCACTTTCCCCCTAAGTGCATGTTCCCAAAAAGTACATTTTCCAAAAAGCACACTATCCCAAAATTTACATTTTCTCAAAACACTCACTTTCCCAAAATGTACATTTTCTCAAAACACTCACTTTCCCAAAATGTACATTTTCTCAAAACGCACACTTTCCCAAAATGCTAGTAATTTTCTCAAAACGCACACTTTCTCAAAATATTCACTAGCCAAAAATGTCATCTTCACCACAAAGTTTTCCCCTAAGCCATGATGGCGATTTGTTGTCACATGCATGGAGTGCAAATATTATAAATGGGTACCTCGTTTTCAAATTTAGATACCGGATTGAAAACGGCTCATTTGGAAAAGTGAACCATCTAAGAAAATGCTCTATTTGAGAAAGTGCTCCATTTAAGAAAGTGCACTTTTTGGGAAAGAGTCTTTCTTGGGAAAGTGCACTTTTTGTGGAAGTGCACCGTCTGACAAAGTGCACTTAATGGAAAAGTGCACCTTCTGAGAATGTGCTTTATCTGAGAAAGTGTACCAATAGGGAAATGCACTTTTTAGGACAGTGCGCCTTCCGAGAAAGTGATCCTTCTAAACAAGTGTTTCTTTAGAAAAAGTGCACATTTTGGGAAAGTGAGTTTTATGAGCCTAAGCCATCAATACTCATTCCTACATATATATGTCATAATATAAGAAAAATACATTTTAAAAGGAATAAGGCCTCTGAACTAGCAAGGCGCGCGACCGGCGCCCGCGTCGAGTGAGTGAGTGAATGGATCGTCACGCCGGCGAGGACAGGTGGCGTGTGTCGGGGACAAAGTCGCGTGTCGAAGTTATGCTGGTCGGGCAAGGCCCCGGGGCTGGGTGTAACTATACTACACATTTCTAAACTAAGCTCATCCACTTAAGAACTCAATACCATTGAGTGGTTAACCACAAATTAAGATAACGAGCTCGTAGTAAAAGCAGATTGTAACCACCTTGGAAGGTTAATATAGATTATCAACACTTTTTCCTTGGACATTAGACTACAAAATACACTAACAGAATAATGGTGATCGTAACTTTTTTTGGAATCTTACAACCGCCCGACTCTCCACAAGAACGTACTCTCTAGAAAAAGGACTATGAACTCTCGTCATCAACCATTTTAAAGCTATTCAACAAGGAATAAGGTTAAAAATTCAATATCCACGCAATGTAGTGCTAACCTTTTTTTGTAAGTAACTGGTTGGCGGTTACGAGAACAAAAGCAGATAGGATTGTACTAGACACAATTCCATTGTGAATACAGGTAAGTGGATGAGCTTAGTTTAGATACAGTACTTTTATCTCACGAGCGCGGGTGAGCCATGTATGTGTGAGTAATGTACATGCACATTGGCTCTGTATGGGTGAGCCGGCACTGAACGCTCCCGAGCTCACCAACACAGAGCCAATGTGCATGTACATCTACTCACACAAACATGGCTCACCCGCGCTCGTGAGATAAAAGTACTGTACTTTCTATTGTATAGAAAACAAAACAGTATTTAACATTGCCGAAGGGAAGAGAGGCCGAGGACGCCCCCCTACGACTTGGACCAGCACAATCCGAAAAGACATGGAGACGATGGGCGTCAGCTCAGATTTGTCGCAAAACAGAGAAGAGTGGCGCAAAATGATAAGGAGAGCCGACCCCAAATGAACTGGGACCAGGCTAGTAGTAGCAGGCTTTCTTGTGTTTTTATTTTATTTTATTTTAGTATTGGAAATCTGGTATATTTTGACATTGTGTAAATTATTTTTGTTTATTTTTTATTTTTTTTATTTTTTTATTCTTAGTGTTATTTTATTAATTTGATTTCATTGTTATGTTAAGTTTGTGATGACGATCCTTATTGGGAGATACTAGGTTCATTTATTTATATTTTATTTACTTGTGACTTTCCCTTTTATTTTAAACTTATTTTGACATTGTAAACATTTTCTCGTATTGTTAATCTTGCCTTATTTTTGACGATCATGATATTAATTCGTATAATTTTGACATTAAGCAAATTTGTAATGTAATTTTTATCGTGAAATAAATAATCTAATCTAATCTAGGATGACGATGATGACTTTTTATAGTATAGACATGTGTCTGACCGTTCAGCTAGCGCGTCGGCGCGCTGCGATATCCGGTACTTGATGTGCAGCGCGGGGTCGGGCCGCTCGTCCTCGTCCTCGTCCTCGTCGTCCAGCGAGCGCGCGAAGCGCCGCGACCACTGCTGCTCTTCCAGCCCGCCGTTCACCTGCCGAAACGAACACGTTTCAAAGTCAAATGAAGCGAATACAATACAATACAAGTACGCTTTATTGCACACCAAAAAACATTTACACAAGAAATTACAAATAAACAAATTAAAAACGGTAGACAACAGGCGGTCTTATCGCTAAAGAGCGATCTCCTCCGGACAACCTTTGGGTAGTGGAGTTTATCCTAAAAACGTTTAATGAGTAGGTGATGCAAAAGGCGAATGAGACATCGTAAGGTACAGATATCTAAAACATAAATAGATATAAAAACTTGAATATACATATATACAAAAAAATTTAAATATATAAATATACATACATAAACAAAAATAAATACTATGTCATGTCATGGTTCAGACGCTTGTGATTACTTCAAACATTTGATTTACGATAGTAGCAGACGTTAAGCTTCAGTAAATCGTATATTATATAATGTGGTTTGTGACGAGTCATGGGGTAGGCATATGATCAGTCGTAGACGTCTATGGCTGATAGATAGATAGACATGCTTACGGCGGTGAATTACTGAATTTTCCAGATCGCAGGTGTGAACCGAAAGTGAGGGCCATAAATGTGCGATTTGAGGCTTTACGAATTACTGGAAAAATCATAAAAGCGTGATGCAGGATCATCATTTGTTTTGTATGAGCGTGCGACGCCAATTCACGAACGACGTTCCGGGTGCCTCTTAGTAATAATAAAGTTGTAGAAATGAAATCTTTGTCACTTCGTTACGCCTAAACGACTTTTTTTAGAAGATTGCAACAACTTTTGGTATGTGGGTAGTTGCTCATGCTAAGATAGTTATAAGACGCGATGGCTGAGGATCTCGCACAGCTGCAGCGACGCCTGCATCAGCTCCGAGTGGAGCCGGTCTCCTGTACCTACAATACCCACACTGCACTGACCTCGACCCGAGTGATGACGTCCCCGGCCACGAGCGCGTCCATGGCCCGCAGCATGGTCTCCTCGACGCGGTGGCAGGGCGCGCACAGGATGAACTCCTGGCTGAGGATCTCGCACAGCTGCAGCGACGCCTGCATCAGCTCCGAGTGGAGCCGGTCTCCTGTACCTACAATACCCACACTGCACTGACCTCGACCCGAGTGATGACGTCCCCGGCCACGAGCGCGTCCATGGCCCGCAGCATGGTCTCCTCGACGCGGTGGCAGGGCGCGCACAGGATGAACTCCTGGCTGAGGATCTCGCACAGCTGCAGCGACGCCTGCATCAGCTCCGAGTGGAGCCGGTCTCCTGTACCTACAATACCCACACTGCACTGACCTCGACCCGAGTGATGACGTCCCCGGCCACGAGCGCGTCCATGGCCCGCAGCATGGTCTCCTCGACGCGGTGGCAGGGCGCGCACAGGATGAACTCCTGGCTGAGGATCTCGCACAGCTGCAGCGACGCCTGCATCAGCTCCGAGTGGAGCCGGTCTCCTGTACCTACAATACCCACACTGCACTGACCTCGACCCGAGTGATGACGTCCCCGGCCACGAGCGCGTCCATGGCCCGCAGCATGGTCTCCTCGACGCGGTGGCAGGGCGCGCACAGGATGAACTCCTGGCTGAGGATCTCGCACAGCTGCAGCGACGCCTGCATCAGCTCCGAGTGGAGCCGGTCTCCTGTACCTACAATACCCACACTGCACTGACCTCGACCCGAGTGATGACGTCCCCGGCCACGAGCGCGTCCATGGCCCGCAGCATGGTCTCCTCGACGCGGTGGCAGGGCGCGCACAGGATGAACTCCTGGCTGAGGATCTCGCACAGCTGCAGCGACGCCTCCATCAGCTCCGAGTGGAGCCGGTCTCCTGTACCATAACATAACAACCACATCCACACTGCACTGACCTCGACCCGAGTGATGACGTCCCCGGCCACGAGCGCGTCCATGGCCCGCAGCATGGTCTCCTCGACGCGGTGGCAGGGCGCGCACAGGATGAACTCCTGGCTGAGGATCTCGCACAGCTGCAGCGACGCCTCCATCAGCTCCGAGTGGAGCCGGTCTCCTGTACCATAACATAACAACCACATCCACACTGCACTGACCTCGACCCGAGTGATGACGTCCCCGGCCACGAGCGCGTCCATGGCCCGCAGCATGGTCTCCTCGACGCGGTGGCAGGGCGCGCACAGGATGAACTCCTGGCTGAGGATCTCGCACAGCTGCAGCGACGCCTGCATCAGCTCCGAGTGGAGCCGGTCTCCTGTACCTACAATACCCACACTGCACTGACCTCGACCCGAGTGATGACGTCCCCGGCCACGAGCGCGTCCATGGCCCGCAGCATGGTCTCCTCGACGCGGTGGCAGGGCGCGCACAGGATGAACTCCTGGCTGAGGATCTCGCACAGCTGCAGCGACGCCTCCATCAGCTCCGAGTGGAGCCGGTCTCCTGTACCATAACATAACAACCACATCCACACTGCACTGACCTCGACCCGAGTGATGACGTCCCCGGCCACGAGCGCGTCCATGGCCCGCAGCATGGTCTCCTCGACGCGGTGGCAGGGCGCGCACAGGATGAACTCCTGGCTGAGGATCTCGCACAGCTGCAGCGACGCCTGCATCAGCTCCGAGTGGAGCCGGTCTCCTGTACCTACAATACCCACACTGCACTGACCTCGACCCGAGTGATGACGTCCCCGGCCACGAGCGCGTCCATGGCCCGCAGCATGGTCTCCTCGACGCGGTGGCAGGGCGCGCACAGGATGAACTCCTGGCTGAGGATCTCGCACAGCTGCAGCGACGCCTCCATCAGCTCCGAGTGGAGCCGGTCTCCTGTACCATAACATAACAACCACATCCACACTGCACTGACCTCGACCCGAGTGATGACGTCCCCGGCCACGAGCGCGTCCATGGCCCGCAGCATGGTCTCCTCGACGCGGTGGCAGGGCGCGCACAGGATGAACTCCTGGCTGAGGATCTCGCACAGCTGCAGCGACGCCTCCATCAGCTCCGAGTGGAGCCGGTCTCCTGTACCATAACATAACAACCACATCCACACTGCACTGACCTCGACCCGAGTGATGACGTCCCCGGCCACGAGCGCGTCCATGGCCCGCAGCATGGTCTCCTCGACGCGGTGGCAGGGCGCGCACAGGATGAACTCCTGGCTGAGGATCTCGCACAGCTGCAGCGACGCCTCCATCAGCTCCGTGTGCCGGACGATCTCCTGCTCCGCGTTCGGTTGCCTGAGGATGCTTTCTAGCGCCGTTGCTGTTGAAAATACCATTACTTTTTATCTCTTGACTCGACCACCATCGATGTATTGAGTTGAGCTATTGTGGGACCAGAAATAACGTGCCGATAGTGTCATAAGTTATTCAGCCGGCTCTCATGCTCGCTCTCGTTGCTTCTTCAATAGAGCGAGTGAGACGTCGTTTTTGACTCCATGCATCGGCACGTTCATTTTGGCCCGACAATAGCCTCAGAGAGTAACGAACACGAAGAAAGTAACATGAACACAAATAATTATTAGTTGGGCAACCATTCAAGTTGATATTCATTAAATAATAAGACATAGTGTCTGTTATGAGCAATAGCTGATATTACAAAAAAAAGAAACGTAAAAAAGAAAAATCAATACATATACTTTTATAGCAATGTTACGATGTACACAGCTCAGAGAAATTCGTTGAAAAAGGTAGTAGTATTACGGCGAAAGTAATAATAATAATACTCTTTATTGTGCACCACTAAATATAAATAAAGATTACACAAATAAATTGCAAAAAAACAAATCAGTAGGTAACAACAGGAAAGTGATGAAATAGTCCAGCTTACCAACGATAGCAGGCGCGGCGTAGTGAGCCACCACGGTGTTGGCGTAGTACGACAGCTCCAGCGACGCGGCGATGGAGCGCTGCGGCCGCACCCGCTGCTTGTCGCCGGAGCCCTCCCGCCGCACCAGGCTTCGGCCCAGCATGTCCAACTACAAAAAAAAACTAGAATAAATCGCCACGCCGACTTTCTCTCAATTACTTCTCAACATGCAGCGTAATTATAATGAAATAAAGATAGTAAGTTTCTGTCAAAAATGACATTTTAGTGACAAGCTTTTATAGCCGACTGTACTTTTCTTTGGATATCCATCAAATTGCTCACTGAGACGATTCTAAAGAGCCCAAACTCGGTAGGATTGCTTTTTCTATTATAGTTCCTATGGCCACCTTCCGGCTCCATCATCATATCAGCCCCATGGTACCATATTATTGTATTGTCATCAAAGTTAAGTAAGTATGCAAAATTTCAGCTCAATCGGATGACGATATCTGCTTCAAAATTGAGTTGCAAGATTCCACCCGAACAAACATACTTAGATACATACATACATACATACATTGCAAGTTAAATAAAAGCTTGTAAAATACAAATTCCTCGCCGGCCCCACGTTGGGCGCCAATGTCGTTATATTGGCGCCCAACGTGGGGCCGGCGAGGTCTCACTAGAGTGGCCGCGGAAGGGAATGGGGGAAGTCTCCACCAAATAGAAAACACATTTAGTTGGGAACCTCGGGTGGTTTAAAACGACCAGAACATGTGTGTACGCACACACTGTGTGTTTGTGTGTAGTGTTAAGAGGCCTTATTCCTTTTAAAATGCTGATTGTTTAGACATTTTTCTCTATGATCAAACATGTTTCTTAACATATTATTGATGTTACTACCTAGAACAGGGCTATTGAGATTTATCGGTATATATTTGAAACCTACAGTTTGAATTTTTCATTGATAATTTTTGTTCGAAAAACTACTCGAAATTGACAAAATTCACGTGGAAAATTCGTTTTTTCAACTTATTTTCGACTGCACGCAATAAAAGCATGAAATAGCTACGTTACTACCTAGAACTCGGGAAAAAGCATTATTCACTTCAAAAAGTTGGTTGAAATTATCAATATATTCGTCATAATATGAAAAAAATATTTTTTATAAGGAATAAGGCCTCTTAACAATGACATTGGCTGACCGCATGTCTGACTAGCGCGGGCGCCTCGCCGGTGTAGCCCAGGTCGCGGCCGTCGCGCGCGAGGGCGGCGCCGCGCGCGCACACGGCGTGGCCCAGCTGCTTCAGGGTGCAGCCCCGCCGCTGCTCCGTCAGCAGCACGTACGACACCACGTTCGTGCACATGAAGGCGGTCGCTTGGGCTGCGTCTGGAGTAGGAGGAACTAGGTCAGGACGGCTTCATGTGAATAGGTTAGGTTAGAGCGCGTCATCCATAACGGTAGTCCGAGCGGCTATATCACAGACAACCCCCACTAGACAGAGCATGTAAGGCGACCCGCGCGCACCGACGATATGGTACGGCAGAACATTAAAGTATGAACACGGCGGCCACCGTTTAGTTGCGTCCATGTTTATGATCCATGCGTACGTCAACGAAAAAAGAAATTAATTAAATAACATGGTAAATTTTAGTGTTAAGTGGTGTAGAGAGACCTCATAAACATGGACGCAACTAAACGGTGGCCGCCATGTTGATACTTTAATGTTCTGCCGTACCATATCGTTGGTGCGCGCGGGTCGCCTTAGATGTGCTTTACATGCTCCGTCTAGTGGGGGTGGTCTGTGGGCTATATAAACCTGCGGAGCCCGGTACAAGCCGGCACTCGCCTGCTAACGCTTCACCGGTGTCTGTAACCGACAGCAGCAGCGCCTGGACGCTCCGGCGGGTGCGGCGCGGTTTGTAGGAATTGTGCTCACTGTGCTAGTTCAGGAAACCTTCCAAAGTCTAGACTAGACGGCCAAAGGATATGCGATCGTGGCTAAACCCCCACATCACAATCTTGTAGATACTAAAGCAGGATGCTGTGGTTGTAGATACAGGATCCGTCGTGCAGCTAAGCCGTTGAAAGACGTAGGATGCGATTACTATATTACCTTCGTATTTTTAAAAATCATGGCTGTCGACTTCTATGTTTTCGAGCACGACCTTTATTGCTAAATCTTGTGAAATATTACCAAAACTTCTTGTGGTGTCGACTCTTTTATTTACTTATATCCCTTCAAGTGTCTTACCATAAACAATATGCCGTCCGATGGCCTCCACCATCATCTTGTGGTCGATACTGACGTCGGCGCCGTACATGCTGCTATAGCTTTGGTTGTACAGGATCTGTCGGTCCAAGTTCACTGCCAAGTTGTTGTTGGGGGGCGTGAGGGTCCGCTCGATGGGCGCTTTCAGGTAATTGTAGTTTTGGAAGGATGTTGCTAGCTCCTGAAAACAAGAAAGTAAGGGGTTAGTTATTTGATGATGGATTTTTCGAATTATTTGCTATTATAACATCTGTTTGGGGATGCTGAATGGCTCTCGCAAGGAACTACACGTCTAGTGAAACACTAACGTCAACTACTAAAGGCCAACATAATTACATGACAAGACATCGCGTCGTGATACGATGCGACATGTCGTGGAAATACAAAAATCAAAAATCTTGATGTAATGAGATACGATCGTGGCACGATGTCGCGTCGTACGGTACGCATTAAAAGCTTATGTCAAAAGGCATACTACAATTGTTAGCTACTTATAATGCTGCCTGTACCACAATGCGATTTCTCCAGGGTCCCAAGATACAGGCTCAGCCTAGTTTGGGGTCCGCCAGGTATCTCACTGTATATAATGCAAACCTGTGTAAAAGCAAATAAATGATTTTTTTTTTTTTTTTTTTTTTTATTTCGTGTCTTGTAATTATGTGTATGCCCTAAAGCTAGAATTGAACGTAGGCCCAGTGAAGTCGATTATAAAGACAGAGTGCTCAGCGTCCTCCAAATGCCGCCTAACGCTGTCCTGAAGGTCTCCATATGTTGCGGCATGGTAAGCCGAGTAGCTCCCGGGCGAATTAACATGACTAATGAGAAAGTAGTACCTTAAGTGACAGGGGCTGATTGAAATCCACTCGAATACTGCCGTGATTAGTGTTCAGCGTCCTCCAAATCCCTCGCAACGCTGTCCAGAAGGTCTCCATCTGTTTGGGCATGCCGAGTTGCTCCCGAACGAAGTTGCCGTCGACGAGACGGTCGTAGTTGACGGTCACGGGGACAAGGAGCGCGTCGTCGATCGTACCGTCGAGGTACGCGTCCATTATTACTGAGAGGATGCCGGCTGGAAAGATCATATAATATTATTAAAACAATCGTGAGACATCTTTGAACGTTTTGTAAAAAAAAATAATCCTGTTTCTCCAAAACTTGATGTTTTTTGGTTCATCCTACTCAGAATCCCTAGCATTTTCAATGTGAAGAATTAAAAAAAGTATCCCAAAGTTTGTATGGGAATTATTATTTCCACTAGCAACAACAATGCCGTAAAACTGAGCAGGAAGTAGTAACAACAACCGTAATATAGCTTATCAAGGGTTGGTCCGGCCCAGGGATAGTTGCGCTACAAACAGCTTTCATATGGCAATAATGTGCATACGTCATTTATTTGCATTATTGAACGTCAATAGCGATTTGTCATTAACCAAGATCAAAACATTGTTTACCGGGATGCTGCTCAATCCTTCGTTCTTTTTGCGAAATAAATACTGAATCCTTGAAAAAAACTTTTCATCACTGTGGATAGTTTTGGCTTTATTATGCAAAAATTACTTGAATATTTGCGTAATATTTAGTCCTGTTTCCTCTTTGTTTACATCCGTTACATTCACCGACTTTCAACGTCAGTTACCAAAAATTTGTCGTTGCCAGTTAGATAAATATATAAATACGTAGAGAGCAATAAATATAAGAATGTATAGTCTTAGTGAGAACTGTTGTATCTAGATAGGTACATGTTTAGTATATAGTTTTATATTTAACTTGTTTCTGATCTCTGTTTGTTCTCCAAATAAATAAATAAAATAAATAAATTAGTACCACTTAAATCCGCGATACGGCGTAGGTTGTAAAACCGCCTTTCGGTTATACATAATGTGACAGATGTATGATGTATGCCGCGTGATATAACAACAAGCACGTCGTACTTCGATCTGCTTGACCCTTCTCACGCGGGTGTTTTCCACTGATACGAGTATATTGACACAGTTAACATTACAAGTTATTGTTTACATTTACAAGTGCATTTAGCCCTTTGAACTGTCACTTGTTATTCAAATGGAACTTTAAATACTAAATTGACGTCATGATTCGTAATAACATTAATCATCAATAAATCAGTTATTGATTTGCGCAATACAAATAAATGTTATCTTTATTTCTCCAACAAGAGCTGATAAATATTAACACGCCTTTATTAGCTTCATTTGTAACTAAGTTTATTAGTTTGTAACAAACAATGTAATCGATTCAGTCAAGATTGACTCTTAGAATAATTTTTCGTCGAATATTTCATTCGCCGAAAAATTATTTCGTGGGAAGCATTTTTCTTTGCAACTGTAAAATATTTGAAATTGTTCTAAAACAAACCTAACCTAATCAATAGGATGATATTTGCAAGAATTATGAAAAATGTATGACCAGGATGGATGAAATGGCGGCAGGTCTCTGGCACGATATGCGACCCCCGGATGCCGCTTCGGCTCAAGGGCAAAATTTACAAAAGCATTGTAAGACCTGTCTTCATGTATGGATCAGTGTTGGGCAGTAAAAGGGACGGATGAAATGAGATTACATGTGGCAGAGATGAGAATGTTACGATGGATGTGTGGGGTGACAAGAATGGACAGAATAAGAAATTAATATGTAAGAGGAAGTCTGAATGTAGCACCAATTAGGGATAAGCTGCAAGCTAACCCTATCATGGTATGGGCACGTGATGCGAAGAGAGGAAGGCCACGTGACCAGAAAAGCGTTAAGCATGAATGTGGACGGATATAGAAGAAGAGGAAGGCCAAAGAAAAGATGGATGGATTGTGTGAAAGATGATATGAATAAGAAGGAAGTAAACGACGAGATGACGAGTAATAGGGAAGAATGGAGGAAGAAAACATGCTGCGCCGACCCCAAATAAATGGGATAAGGGCAAGACGAATGATGATGTATCGACATATTTTTTCGGCGAAATGAAACATCGTCTCCGAAATTTATACTCGTAGACCCTGCACCAACTCAATGTTTCTGTTTAGCCCTATGGTTGACTGGTAGAGAATGCCTTGCGGCATTAAGTCCGCCATTTGTACTAGTTTGATCTGTGCAATAAAGGTTACATAAATAAATAAACATTCGACGAAAAAAGTTTCTAGTTGTCAAAGGGCTTTTTATCTACTTCTAATTTAAATAAAACAATATATCTGTCGTAGGTAAACTATGCATATATATGTAGTTCAGGTGACAATACAATAATTATCTTGGAACTGATCTGATGATGACAGAAGGTAGGAACTCTTGAACAGCACAAGATATCGTATTTGAGAATATTTTGCGTTGGTCATGATGAGCAATTAACGTTTGTGTGAGAAAGTACAGTCGGCAATGAAAGCGCGTCGCAATTAATTTTTCCAAAAACTTATTTCATACTATATTTTGTCTCCCAGAGCTTCGTTCGTGTGTCTAACGCAATTCATTTCTTCAGAAACCATGTTTTATTTTTCCAATAGAAAGTATCCTGTCACATTCCGACCCAAATTTTAATCGAAGCTGATCGCTTCGGTCTGCACTATGGGCTTCCAATAAAAAAATATCGTTTGCAATTCCATCTATACCGCTCCTGACACACAATGTAATAAACCGAAAGTGGATATAGTTGATTATAATATAAAGCTGGTTACACTCAATCGAAATTGCCCGAGATGTTTCGAACTCGTATAGAACTCTTCCAGGGATGTGAGTGTAAACCGCTTAATACAATAATTTAATATGTCTCACGAAAATTTTAATAACATTATGGATATAGTTGGATCATTCGATATGGCCGTTTGCTATCTCACCTGTCATGTCCTCTAATAAGCATGTAACAATAAAATATATTGTAAGTACTTTATTAAAAACTTTATAGCCTAATTATGTCTGATAGCAAAAGTTAATGAGAACATAAACTATTCAAGGAGTGTCTTTTCAAATGGGCTTATTTTAGCATGACTTACATACATATGTACTTTAAAGACACTCCTCATTTATAGTATCAATTGTAATAATTTACCTTTTGGTGCTTGAGGTTTGCCGGTCCTAGTGCGTCCGCCTTCAATGAAGAATTCTAGATTATTCTTAGCCGCTAAACTATTTAAAATGTAAGATCTGAAATGAGAAAACGTTTCATTGTAATAATCTGTGAAAGTCAAAAGTTAACGTCTTTAAAGCAAAGGCTTCGGGTTCAAGGGAAATCAGAAAGCATGATGAAATCTCGATCACATAAGATCGAGTTAGATATGTATACAGCCGAACGCAATTTAAACAGTTCACAGTGTGTACATTTGTGCCATATTCGTATGTACCTGAGGGCAGTCTTGTAGAGAGGGTCCCCGTGGTACTCCGAGCCGTCGACTCGCCGCCTGATGTAGAACGCGCCGCAACCGCGCAGGAACCAACTATAACAATTTATTAAAAAAACAATAATGTGTACTCTTTTAGACTAGAGTGTGAAGAAGACAAAAAATTGAACTAAATAACATCTAAGAAGCCTCATCGCATCGTAGCATTAAAGCTAGCAGCATTTTCTTGCTATGTTATGATACTATACGCTGCCCAAGGAAGGAGGAAGTCTTTGTCACCAACAGAAACTCACCCAAAGAACGGTATCCTCATGTTGTCTCCCGCAGCGACAAGCGGGAGTCTCAACCCATCAGGTACAGGGTAGGTAAATGTGACCAGGATGTGTAGCGGCACGAAGATGAGCGGATGACCAGCTGCTTTTTAACTCACCTTATAAACCTCAAAATGTCTCCAGCGACCACCAGCTTCAAATCAGTCAAATACAAATTGGATGTAACCAAGACATCATGAAACTCACCCAAAAAACGGTATCCTCATGTTGTCTCCCGCAGCGACAAGCGGGGATCTCAATCCCGTCAAGTACAGGGTAAATGTGACCAGGATATATTCCAAATGTGATCTGTTTAGCGGCACGAAGACGAGCGGTAGACCAACTGCTTTGACTCCCAATGAACCTCAAATTGTCAGCGACAGCCTCAGACCAGTCAAATACTAGTTGAATGTGACCCATCATGAAACTCACCCAAAGAACGGTATCCTCATGTTGTCTCCCGCGGCCACTAGTGGGGGTCTCAGTCCGGTGAGGTAGAGGGTGAATGTGACCAGGATATAATCCAGATGGGATCTGTGTAGCGGCACGAAGATCAGCGGAAGCCCGGCCGCTTTGGCGCGCCGCAGCCGTTCGACGCATGCGGCGCGCGTGCCGCAGCCGCCGCCCGCGATGCGGCGCACGGCTTTGTGGCACAGCCAGGCTACTAACCTGGAAATTACAGTTTCGGTAAATGTTTCGGCGTTACTATTGATTCAGAGGTTATATATAAATACAAACTTTACGCGATCCACTACATTGCAGGCAGGGACCTAAACCACAACCTCTTTTATCCGGAGTTGTGCTTTGACCCCTCAGCTCCCGCGACGTTACCGCACATCGCGTGATTTTAAGCAAAGGGTCGAAAATGTATCACGCTAGTTCAGCAACAGCCTAATCACTCTTGCCTTAAAAAGAGCCATATTATTCCTTCTTCTAGGCCTGATTTAATTACTAATGTATCAGCGAACAAAGCCATTATCTCTAAACGTACGTAAAGTGTAACCGTCAATTAGTCCTTTATAATAGAGTTTATTAATACCTCTAAAGGCCTATGTTTTAGTGTGAACCTTCTTCTTTCTTTTACACATAAAGTTGTTCTTTGTGTGATAAACTTGGCAGTTAGTATCATCAATTTTAAAGTAAACATAATCACTTCATAATGAAAACTATTGCTTTGTTCGCAGCTTACGAGTACAATAATAATTGAATTAGGTCATTAAAATGACTCCAATCATAATGTATGTAAAAAATGTGCATTCACCGAGGAGTTTTTCAGAACTTAAATAACTAACTGAGCATTACATTTTATATCTCATAATTTAGTTTTGACATTGGATGTATTTATGCAAAAAGGAACCAACACACATTTAACTTTTGTACTTTATACGTGGGTTGGTTCCCTTTTGCATAAATACATCCAATTAATAATAAAACGCACCATAAATTTGACTTACTTGAGCACCCTGTTCGACATGGCGGAGCTGATATCCATGAGCACCTTCAGAGCCCTCGCCTCGACCTTCCGCCGAATTTCGGGGGTGACGTCGCCAGCCCCTTTACGGCTCGCTTCCATCTGTGCTGACTCCTCAATAGCCCGTTGGAAGCTTTCGTCTTTCACTACCTGAAGACAAAACACGGCACGGATTAAAACTTATTCCAGTCCACTGATGGAGATAGGCCTAAGGTCTCCTTTCCCAGTTTCATTAGTATCAACAACTTACACACTAGGTTTTTAGGGTTCTGTAGTCAACAAGGAACCCTTATAGTTTCGCCATGTCCGTCTGTGCGCAGCTTAGCTTGGAGACTGTTTGTATTGTGTAATTTGGCACGGATATACATATTAGTCACGCTGAAAAAGTGGTAGAATAAAATCCTAAAACAAATTACCCCTACACGTAAAGTAGGGATGTAAATTATTTCGCTACCCCAAGGTGTAAATAGTAAATATAAGTTTGTAAAAGAACGAAACCCAAATAGCTTGCCAAGTGAGGAGAATAGGTTGCATCAAAAAGCTCTCTTCTTGTGATGAGCAACTACGGAACCCTTTATTAGCAGTTTCGAGTTTTTAAATCAGTCTACCCTAATGGTTATCAGTTCAAAGATATAAGAGATCAGGCTATTCTTGCTTTAGGTTGGAGCGATTATGGGCATTTCTACGGCATTGGCATATTTTTTAGGTTTTAGTATTGCCAGAATGCATACAAATACAAATCCACATTATTGCACACCTCAAATACACAGGGATACAAAACACGAGAGATATACAGTACAAAAATATCAGAGGTTAACAATAGGCGGTCATATCGCTTAATAGCGATTTATTCCAGGTATCCTTTAGGTAGATCAACAAAATGCTTAAAAATTTTTTTTTTTTTACTAGTGGAAGGATGGTGCCACCCCATTATGCAAAAAATATGCTTGTGTTGGGAGACTCCGCTCTCTAACTATATACAAGACAAGCATATTTCTATATATATATATATAATATACAGATATATATAGAAATGGCAGAAAACCGTAATAAAAATATTAAGCCTTGTACTCCGTTTTTTGCTAGAAGTCAGTGTAGTCAATAAAATCATGCAGATTGTCATCGTACTCACTTCAGGAACCATGTCCTTGTAGTCGTATTTGATGAGGTTGCAGCACTGGGCCAGGTCGCAGAGACAGCGCGAGACCACGCCGCCATTGGCGAAGTTCTGTTGTCCGATGTCGAGAATGTTTATGACTGCTCCGGTGTCTGGTACTTTGGGGTCTTGCCATGATTCCTGGGGACAAGAGAGGGGAACTGTTAATCCTTAGCCACATATAAATGTAGAGGTATACATGGGAAAATTGTGCACTGTGAGTCTGAATTAATAATCTTCAAGTCTTTAGTCTAAATTAAATTCTGATTTCCGATTCAAATAATTGATAAAGCAGTCGTCACTCTGAAATAAGAATGCTTTATCGTTTATCAGTCGCACGATAAATAAACCATCTTAACCCGTCGTTTGCTTAGGCATTGATATGTCGGACATTTGCACCTTATGATAAAATATCAGTTGATTTCAATTTGATTAGATTTTTTTTGATATGGGATACGGCTTAAACCCGTTGATCTAATAATAATAATGAGTTTCGTGTCATGCTGTCCCGTTCATTCAATTATTGTATTACTTGAGATCGAGAGGAATGGCACGAAACGAGATTCACAGTAGCCCTCCAGGCATATGATAGCTACGACGTCGTTAAATACCACCACTCTTAGTTGCATATAGGTTCCAAACTTAAAACGCTTATTGATTGCATAAACCCGACCCATTCTACGCTAAATGGTGCAGGATGCGCGACTTAACAGGTCCAAAGCAGTAATCGCTTAGCGGCTAAAGTAATGACCCGCAGTTACATTGCAAAGCTTTGTTCCATTGTAAAAACCGGTAAAGTAAGCCTAAAATACGAAGCGAGATACAAAGATAGTGAAAGTGTTAGACACTCCTCACATATGTCCAAGGAAAACGTGCAAGTTGAATTAAGTTTGTCGTAAGAGTCGTGCCAATACACACCACGTGCGGCATGGCATATTTTTGTCACTGTGACTTATTTTAATACACTCTGCTACTATGTTATAATTATTACAATTACAGTATAAAATAGTAATATAAAACTCGTGGTAAATAAATGTGCGTATCTGAAGTTAGCCTCGACATCTTTCCTCTTCGCCTATCAAGAGCAGATCCAATCTAGTCAGCACCTCTAGAAAAACGTGACACGCAAACATTCTTGCGAAATATCTCTACGTATCTCTTTCTATCATTACGTATCTCTTTCTATGCAATACTGTGTGCGAGTGACGGGTGTCACTATGTCGCGCGACAAGAGTCGCTAAAATAAATAAATAATAATAATAAATATCAGACAACCTCACACAAATCGATCTAGTCCCAAATTAAGCTGAAGAAGGCTTGTGTTATAAGTACTAAACGACAATATAACCTACATACTTATATGGATAAATATATACTTAAATACAAAGAACAACCACGACCCAAGCACAAATATTCGAATTCATCACACAAATATTTGTCCTGGCCGGGATTTGAACCCGGGACCGCCGGCTCAGTAGGCAGGTGGTTACAAACTGAGCCAACCGCGTCGTCAAAAAGTCATAAATACTAGAGGGGCAACTAGAGGGGCAGGTGAGGGTCATACAAAGGCGAAACCTTCGAGACACGAGTTGATGAGTCCTCAGTAGTTATTACATACCTACTTGCCCAATTACTGTGACACTATTAGCAGGTAAGGGTACGGGCATACTTCGAGTGTCGTCTATTAAACGCCTGCTCTACGCTAACGCAACGTCCGGGCAGGCGCTGACTAGACGCCGGCATCTGACAGTCACCACCTGACGTCGAGGCGGCGCTGCGCAAACGTCGCGTCAACGCTGCGCAGCCGTAAACAAGACGCTGACGTCCGAAAGACGCCACGGGCGTCGCGGTGCCGCAAGGTAGAAAACTTAATGGTGCGAATTGTAGACGTACAAAGACTCCGTGAAATTTCCTCGCTCTCAGGTCACTATCAATAGAAGCCAGCGGTGAGCAGTGGCGTCCACATATAGGCACAAATGAACTGCCGAGTTTCAACAGCCAACTCTCCATATGCGCAATAATGTTCTTGTTATCAAAACATTTCAACTGCATACACTGCACAAAACCTTTGTGCATGTCATTAACGATAAGCCTAAAAGAATTTACTGCTATTTTTAATTAAAAACCAATCGATCATCGACATAAATCCACGCAATTTACCAAAAATATGTTATTTCAAAGTTACTTCTGTCACTGTCATTACAGAATTAATCGAAATTTTTATTGAGAAAAAGTTTAGAAATAAAAAATAGTTTTGTAGCAACCTCCATAAACCATCATTGTAATTCTCGAAACCTAAGTTCACTATTGTTCAGATTAAAGTGAAATATTTTTGAAATCAATTAGAAAGTCTGTAGATTGGGGCAACATATTGCAATCCAATTTGGCACACGGACAGTGCGTGAGCGGCATAAGATTCTACGTGACATAATGTATGTCCTAACGCCACGCGAAGAATTGTACTCGTTTTTATTATAATTAATGAATGGGATTGCTCTTGACTTCAACGGGCGGTAGATGTTTGATCTTCAATAAAAACTAGTAGTTGGAATTAGCACTTAATATTCTATTTTCAGATATCAGTCTAGTTGGTGCTAATAGTTTGAGCTCTACCACGAACACTAGGCTTTAAACTTGTAAACAGCTTTAACTAAACGATAACAACTCCAACATTCTTTCAAATAAACAATGCAAAGATCAATAAAAATGCAATGAGCTTTGATCTTTGTATCAATGCGATCAAAATCGAAAGGATTCTGGCGTTAGAGTGGTGGAGAGGCTGACACGTTGGACCGAGAATCCAGAGGTACCGGATTCGATTCCTGTTCTCTTCCGCCAGGTTACGCATTTCAATTCTTTGTGCGTTCATCATTTTGTATCAATGGTTCAATTAAGAAAAAAGTGGTGCACCTACACACATTAAAATAATGAGCCAATATTTAAATTTGTGAATTGTTTTGAAACAATTCACAAATTTAAATATTACTCCGACATACCTGGAATAAGTCGGTTAAATACTTAAAACGTGCTTAAAACCGCTGATCATCAAGCGACTGAATGTATTCTCTTCAATCATAGCAATATACAGAATATACATACTTTTATTAATTTATTATTAATTTTATTTTTAAAGATAGTTTTAGTTTATTATAAAAGTGACCTTTAGTAAAGAAATTATTGAAGAAGTTACAGTGACAATTTATAAGGTAAAAAAAGAGAAATTAAATAATTGTCGCGACGAACGCGAAAATCTGACACTCAAATATCTTTTCCCTGCAGCGCCGAAACTTGTGTTTAGTGTCCTACAGATTGGCCATGGAAAGATAAGAGAGTAGCACAGCTCTTTAGTAGTCATACTTTTGTCCTCTGTGGGGAGTGTCGCGACGGACGCGAAAACCTGACACTCAAATATCCTTTCCCTACAGCAACACTGAACAGCGCCACCTGGAGGGGGCCGTAGGGAGTAAATCAAATCAGTTTCCGTTAAGTAGACTAGTCAGTTCCAATGTGGCGCGAAAGCGTGCAAGTTCTTAAAGTAGTGATAGTGTGATTGAAGGTGAAGAGTCTGAAGCTATCCGGAGTTATCTAAAGCTAAGTGATTTTAATTCTCTTGGTGAAAGCTCACAGTGGTTTATGGATTCTCTGTACAGTTGACTTTGTATTGATTTTAGCTTGCCATGGCGGGTGCGCCATGGAGGCTGTTAAAGTTGTTATAGTAAGAAACCATCTCGTTATCATAAGGGCGGAAAGGTACTCCATACGAGATGCGTTATTTCCGTATAGCGCAATCTCGCAGAGGCACACGGATATCTGTGTTGAGATGTGGTGGCCCCTAAGTCGACTAGCTCGACATGGCACGCATTCTCATAGAAGGTAGAGGTACTCCTGTTTTCGGACGGCGAATATCTCTAATTACATAAGTTTGAGCTGGACTCCTCCTCCGACCCTGCGAGATGTGTCACCCCAAGTAAACGAGTACAGTAATTATATCAAGTTGAGTGTGAGAGGTTGATTGTGTAGAGAAGCCATGTTCATAGAGCTAATTTTCCCACAGATCCTTACATGCCGGTTACAGCCGCCAAACTAACGCCCGCGAAGCAGTGACGGTTCCTCTGACCCGTAGGAAAAGAATAGGCAGAACACAGAGAACCTCTAACTGGATATGAAAGGTATGCGATGCATTCTGAATATACATATATACGTATGTCACCGTTTCCCCCCTTTATCGGTCTTGTGTATGTACCGAAGGCGGCGAGGGGAGAGGCGGCGACAATAATATCGTAAACTCATTGCTCCTTTACTTCCTAACTACCCACTTTCCTACTTAATCTTTAAAACGAGATTTGTATTACACATGTAATACTATAAATAATCAATTTTTTTATTAAAACCGAAGGTTTCTTTCTATCAGTTCTAATAAATAAAGGCTTAGTGATCTTCTATCACAGTAAACCAGATAAGTGTTAATATTTAAAATGCATGTGTTGATTCATCGTCCCAATTTCAACACTGGATGCACTCAGCGACATACAAATTATAAATATCCCGCTGTCAAATAATTTCAACGAATAGTCAGATTCGAGGTATCTTCGAAATAATATCTTCTTCGGAATTTGCCAAGAAAACATTAACCTCGTTCAGGCGGAAATGTTTTGAGGTGACCCTTTTATATCAGGTGTTAGGGACGTAACTAATATATAAAAGAATAGAATAGACAACAGAACTAATATAAAAAGCTATTTGTGTTAATCTTACCGCAATATTAGTGAGAGAACGAGTTGCGCGACTTGTGCGTGAGTGATAGAGCAATTGTTGTATCTATAGTGGCGCTCTTAAAGTAAATATTCGTGGATTAATCACGATTCACTCGTTGAGCGCTAATCAGAAGAAGTGAAGAACATACCATAAATGTCCACGAAAACAATCTTCACGCGAAATTTAGAATATGACAAATAATTAACTTCAGACGAAAAACGTAATGAAAATAGAATCAGCAATTTTGCAATCGCAAAACAATTTTTGTTTACCATGACGAATTCCTATTTCGAACTATACAGCAGATTTCTCAGAAAGTCAGAACTTCAATTAAAATCTTAAACATCATTAACAATCTTTATCTCACGTAAAATTCCTCTTATAGACATAGAAAAAGAGTTCAAGTTTGAAAAACTAAAACTGCTTTTCACGCAAACAGTGGGAATATAAAGGTCTTAAGGGACTCAACTGTGAAAGCGGTTGAGGTCGTTTTCTTCTCAAAGTTATGTCGTGCTAACGTAATTATGATAAGAAATTATCATCGGCAAGACGTGTATGAGAGAAACCGTACTTTGAGGTGAAACGTTAGGTATAGGTTTGCTAATTATTTATTAGTTGCGGCTTGTAAAATAAGAACTTTAATTTACACACACATTGACACAAACTTTAAAATGGGTCCTAAATTAAAGTTATTGGCCGTACAGCAAGGGAAATTAAGTAATGAACTGTATACTGTAGGTAAGTACTTTTGAGTCTACTGGCATTTCACAAGAGGAGACCATTCTTGAGAAGAAACGCCGAAAGAACATTCATGTGTGTGTACTGTAGAAGCCTATGAATTTACACCCAATCATAATTTACTAGTAAAATTATTTGGATAGAGGGGAAGCTAAATATCCAAGAGGTGATATAACTCTAAAAAGTACTTTTTATTCGATTAAAGTGAAGCAAAGAAGTTTATGACTTTAGCCTGGCCACAGATTCAGCATCAAAGATCTTAGTGATAAATAGAGCGAATCCCATGGCCCTCGGGCTCTTATAAAAATAGCAAAAAAAAACCTACTACCTAACGTAGGAATTCGGCACACGGGGGGTAACTAGATACATGAATAAACATCATGTTGCAAAAATAACCTACTTGGAAGAAATTACTCAGAGTCTGGACCCTTACCATGAGTTTACAGTGACGGTACTCGCTATAGTGACTCCGTAAACCATTTGTACGGAGAATTGTAGTTCTACAAAGTCACCGCTAGGGGCGCTGTGTTATTTTCCGTCCAAATCGTGGACATTACGGTCACGTCAACTCATGATAACAGGGCACTGGTAGTTTATTCTTAAAAGATTATAAAATGTATGGTATAAGTACAGTATTGTCGGACGCAATCCTAAAATTTAAAACAAAACTTAAGATAAACTAGTAGAGAGCAAATCTACGTCGTAATTACAATGTCATGGTCAAGGACCGAAAACCTCACATACCATGGGAACTGTGCAAGGGAGACAATCATATCCATCCGCAAAGGGAGAGAAAGGGACAGCGCCGTCCTAAATTGACGCTTATTTATATTCATTCAACGCCGCCCGTATCCGACGGTACAATCAGCCACTCCATTCATGTGCTGTTACGCTTATGAAATTAGATTCGGTGGTCGCGAAGGGATAAGAAAGGTGTGCATGTGGGCATGTGGGTCATTGTACACAAAGGTTGTCGTGGATAAAATTAATGTGGTGATGTTTTGAGTATGGAGTAGCTGTATTTCTGTCAATTATAAATAAATGTAAATAAAGAGTTTGAATTTTTCTTTATACGAATGAGTGTTGAGATTGGAAACGGTAGACAATAGGCGGTCTTATCCTTGAAGAGCGGTCCCTTCCAGACAACTTTTGGGTAGTGGAGTTGATGCCAAAAATCACATACCTAGTGAGTAGGTGATGCAAAAGGCGAATGGGACGCATTGTAAGGTACCAACATAATAAATACGCAAGTAAGCACAAATTATTGTCACAATTGCCAAGGCGCTTATTCGCACAGCAGAACTCTTGAAATTTCGATATTTTTTTCTCAGGCATTCGATATTTATTCTCATATAAATACTTACCTTAAAAACTAACATACCATATTAAATACCAAGATATCTAAAAAATTTGGTGTTACGCAAGTCCGTGGTGTTGGGTAGCCGAGCGCGAAAACGCCGGAAAAAACACCTTTCGGCAGAAATTCATCTTACGTAAAGGTCGCTAGCATGTCAGTCAGAACCCTCAACACTGCATAAGAATCAAAATTCATTTTGTGGCGAGAACTCCACGACACTCAGGATAATTCCGGTCGTCACACGTAGGTACATACTCTACGATCTTCTCAGCCATCGAAGAAAACAAACGAAGAATGAAACTCAAACGGAGGCCTGAATCTATCAATTGTTTATATCGCATTCTCTGACCACAATTAATGTATACTCGTATTTGTTATATCACGAATTAGAAACATGACATTAACATACGTTAAACTATTTGCCTATTGTTTATAATGTAATAGAAAACAGGCGAAAGATAACCCAGTAACCTTAATAATCTTTCTGTTGTGTGTGCGTTATCGAACAGAAAAATTGAGAATAGGAGTTATTTATGATCTGAGAAGCTTGACTTTTTTTGATAATGATAAGAAATTTACGCATTCTCAAAATATTGATAACATTTTATACAAAATATAAGAGTTTTTCTTTTAGGCATGTGACTATAAAAATGGTAATACTATACTACAATAGTAACTTAACTTTATCTAGACTATGTAACAAACAATACTTGATTTATTCATGTTGAAAATACAAAAACAAAAACGGGCATTAGTCTTTAGTCATGAAATATTATTCCAGTAATTTATTGAAATAATATTACTAAATTGGCCTGATTCCGCCTTTTTATGCTCTTCTAATTGTATTAACTGATTTATTTATTTAATTGTTTATTAGGTTACACAGTATTACAGTCTTAAAACTAATCCACTGTGAAACTGAAAATAACATAAATTGTAACTAACTAAATTACAATATGTTCAACAATAACTACGTAACATCATAAAATAACATTAAAACATCTTACGAATACACTGGATTGTCTTTTATCCATCATCTCACAAAACTTCAAGCATTCATAACATACAGCCACCCATCGCCACGCAAACAGATCACATTCCGGTGCTGCTGATAACAGAAGCGCATTCAGTAGGGTCAGAGCGCGAAGGAGAGGCGAGTTTTTATGTGCCACTGTGCGCGCCGGTGGCACTGCCTTCAGGGGCCTTGCACGCGGCCTGAGGGTAATCCTCGAGACATCTGGGACAAACAATCTCGCTAATTTCTCCACTAGTTGCGGACAGTCCGAATTTCCACGTAAGACACGACATGTAGACACAGGCGAGCTGGAGTTACGCCTGACCTCTAAGGAGTTGAATCCCAACATGCCGAGAAGAAACTTAGAAGGGTAGAGGTATGGGTGGGTAGTATCCATACATTTTCTTGTAAAGCATTCTTAGGAAAGCTTTTTGGACTTTCTCTAATAGAAGAATATAGCTGTATTCGAAAGGGTTCCAAACAAGAGCCGATGCCTCCAACTTGCGTCGCACTAAAGCGTTGTACAGAACTTTTATAGCACCTGTGCCACGAACCCACCCTTGGATCTGAGGCTTCCGATATGCTGCCAAAACGCCCGTGGATTGCTTTTTAACTTTGATTGTACTAACCGTATATGATCATCGTACGCGGAAGAAATACGTTTTTTTAATTTCAGCCTTCAGCTGCTGATTTTGGCAAGTCATTTTAAGGCGAAGAGAGCAATTCGCTGAAGAGAACGTTTGTGATATTTGGACAGATGTCTTTAAGCCCTTCATGATCATGGCATTAGGCTAACTGGCAAAGTATGGATTTACGTAAAAGCTCCCCAAATGTAATGGCCTTCCATCTGAAATTGAGATAAACCTATTTTAAAACCCTATTGCATAATGAAGTTATAGATTAAAGGTGCGCGAGAGATGCAGTGGAGGTGGATCTGTTGAACGCCGCGCCGATAACTGGATAGAGACAGCACTAAATCATCAGGATTGGCGAAATCTCATATCGGAGGCCAAGATTCACTTTGGGTCACCGATTCATCGGAGTAAGTAAAGTAAGATTAAAGGTGAGACCGTTAATTCAATGGGACGAATTCACAATAAATCCATTGTAATATGCATGTGATTTTAATGATGTTGTTTTTGCAATAAGTATATGATAATTTTAAGAACGTATAATTTTTCTACTGTTGTCTCAGCTGGATAAACTCTACTAAACCACGAGTTTTCGGTGTACGAATGAATTAACACTTAGGCCGACAGTATGCGTCCAATCTTTCGTGCGACGACGAAACCCCGGGCTAAGCTTATGTGTCAGTTCGGTAACAAACAATCGATCGATTGTGTTAGTCCCAATTCCTCCATTGACAATTTGACACCCTAAAGTTTAAAAAAAAAATATTTTCACATCTCAAACTGTCATAAAACTCATACAATGCATCTTAAAACACACGATTGCATAATGTAGTTATAGATCAAAGGTGAGACCGTTAATTCAATGAGACGAATCCACAATCGATCGATTGTGTAGCGGTCGTCGCACCGCGCGCGCGCGCGCCGGTTGGCCCGCGCACATCACGCCACTCGGCGCTTGCGCGCGGTTTAAATTTGGAATAGCGTCTATGAATCGCACGTTGTTGATGTTGACATAATGTCGCGTGGAATGCTTTCGATAAATATAAACAGAAAGTGTTGATAACCGGAATGATATCGGCGTATGGTATTGAAACGTACGGTTGCTTGGGGTAAAAGGAACAATTATATGTTCGACCTTGTTCGATTTCGTATATGTATAACATTCTAACCTCAAAATTCATCGTGTTTTTTTCTAAAATTATACCTATCTTTTTGTAAATAGAGTAAGCTGAGTCAATATTTTGGACATCATATTGCCAATGTTCTAGTGTCTTCGTAACGTAATCTAGTTCATAGAGTGGATATTGTATTGCATTTTCAAGGTGGTTGTAACGACGTTTTACAATAACTATTGTCATTTGGTGTTTTTCGATTAAGCACGCTATGGTATTGTTTTCTTTAAGTTGTACCTTGTAAACGTGATTAAAGTGAGTATTTCTTATGAATAGGGAGGGCTGTCATCCGACCGGGTTTCCCGGGATTTGTCCTAGTTTGGAGTCCGTCCGGGGGTTTTCAAAACGTGCCCGGGGAAAACCATTTTATGTGAATGAAAAATAAAGCGTATGTTTTTTTAATAATATTATTTTCGTACACGTCCGGGGTAAAAATGTGATTTACGCCAAATGTCCGGGTTTTTTCAAGTCTTTGTCCGGGTTCGGCGAATTTAGAGATGGCAGCCCTAGGTACGTATGAATAACATTGACACAAATACGTTGGGAGACTTTTTTATTTAAAGCAAATGTAGATATAGGCTTTAGAGCTTTTGAAATGTATTGGGACGACTAATTAAGTGTTTAATATCACAAGAAAACGGAACGTAACGCAAATATTTATTTAATTTATTATCATTTCAACGTTTCCACTTACACTCACTGTTAATTAAATACATCATATTAATACAAATATTATCGTATGTTATACTTAATGATGAGATCATATAAGTTCAAGTAAATATAAATAGGAAAATTATAATTATGTATTCGGAACTTCAGTATACATAATAGTAAAGTCATCATTAGGTATTGGACTTTTGATAGGACGGTAAGACTTTAGAGAGCTATCAATCCGATCCGATATTAACATTGAAATTAGAGATGCACAGAATGTGTCACTAAAGTGAAAAGAGTGATATGTGTCTTTAGGTTACCGAGATATGTATCACTCATTTAGCTCATTTAGCTCAGTAGATTAGACTATATCGTTCACGAGAGAGTAGAGAATCTAGATTTAAAAGACGAAACGACGAGAAAAACGCGAGAGCGAGCGAGTAATACTGAGATGATAGATGAGATACTGAGCTACTTGAATCTTCAGTGAGCGTAAGAGCTAGTGAGCAAAACCAAATGATGTAGCTCGTTTGAATCACTCACTCGCGAGCTACACATCATCATCATCATCATCATCATTTCAGCCTATTGCAGTCCACTGCTGGACGTAAGCCTCCCCCAGGGCTACACATCTCTAATTAAAGTTCAATTTATAATCATACTCATACATCAATCAGAAGTCCGATGCCTAGTCATCATCATGTCAGCCGAAAGATGTCCACAGCCGGACAAAGGCCCCAAAGGTGCTCCAAGCCGACCGGTCGTGCACCGCCTCCTAATCTAGCTTCTTCCCGCGATGCTGACCACATTGACGGTCCATCTTGCAAGGCACCTTCCTACGCTGCGTCATCGCTGCGGCATCATTCCTTAATATGAAAACATAATCGGATCGATAACTATAAGTTTTCCGTAACTTCACACGCATATAACTTATTCTTTACTGTAGTCGGGTAAAAAGTAACCCATAGCCATTTTTGGATGTCCAGCTATCCCTGTATAAAATTTGGTTAAAATCTGTCTACCCGTTTCAGCGTGACGAGCGAACAAAGAAAATTGTACCCACAGATAGCGCTGTATAGTTGCCGGCAAACTTTTTCCGGTCCGTGACTCAAGATGGCCGCATGCGTTTAAGTTTTGTTGTTCGTTATTTATTCATTTTTGTTGTTCAATTTGTAGTATTGATAGCGTATTGTGCAGTGATCAAACGAATGTGTGAATAGCTAATGAAGAATTCAACTTGGAGCGTACATAGCCCTTCCTGGGTCAACAGGTCATGAAACAAATACATTATCGTATAAAAATTACACGTCAACACTGAAAAAAATATCCAGTGGAGCCTACTGACATTACAGTAAGACTTACTGCAATAACAGTGAGGCCTACTGACATTTCAGTAAACCTAACTGTAATAACGGTTACGCCTACTGTAATTTCAGTAGGCTCCACTGGGTATTTTTTTCAGTGAAGGAAATGCACCAAGATCGAATGGAAAATCATTGGACAATAGACGCTAGCACGTATCGATAAAGGACATCTCAAGGTGGCCTGTGTCCGATGAATACTGAACGGTGACCGTGACACGACCTCGCTGGACGTCTTATCAGAACGTGATGGGTTATCATTGGTCATCGCTAGTGGTCAAGAGGTGGCTTAATTTCACACAGAGGGTAGTGGAGGTTTTTTATCTTTTAATTAAGAAGCATAGATCATTACGATGAGCATGCCTGCTGTAATGGAGATTTTCGACCTATTTGGGCTTGCGGCTGGAGCGATTAAAAAAAAATGCTACAGGAGTAATTGGGCATCTCTAGATTATAGGATTACAGAGAAGCAAAAAGTCATAACCCACTTTTTTCTATGCGGTGAAGTTCGCGGGCGCATTCTAGTTATGAATAAAAGAATAGCGATTACATTAATAATTTATACATAATAACAGCAGTACATTGATAGAGAAAGAACACCAGCCAAATAAATTTTGTCTCTACTAGAAATAAATTTAGTTACCTTGGATAACGATTGTGAAAATTTATAAAATAGTTTGGGGACCAAACCTAGCATTTGATGGTATTCCTGAAATCCGTTCTCTAAAAATATAGGTAGTACTTGCATTTAACGAACATTTTGCATAAATAATTTTGTATTTAATTGTAATAAGTTAGTAAAGAATAACAACTCCACTACCCTGCTGTCCGAAGTTTGCTACCACTTGCACTGACCCAAGTCATCGCAGACTTGTCTATGTTGTAGGTCAAAGGATAGTGGACGTAGGAATGTATGAACTTTTTAGACTTTTTAATATGGAAAGTCTATTAACAGCATTAACATTTCTAGTGCTAATTCATTGTTATCCGTCCTAGTGTTAATCCTCAAGTGTTGAGAATGTTGACATAAATACCTATATTATGCCTGCTATTAAATTATAGACTTTTAATGTTTTGACGACGCGGTTGGACTGGTGGTAGTGTAAGTCATGACGGTCCTGGGTTCGAATCCCATCAAATATTGACTAAAAACGCGCATTGCTTTATATAATACAAAAAACAAAATACTCATGCGAACTCTGATTTATGAACGTAGAATATAATAGTTTTTTTTTGTTACAAACTATGAACTGAAATAAGGTAAGTTGGCAAATCATTCAATGATCTTGAGTTATTTACATTTGTATGTCGAGTATTTTTGGCACCTACTATATTTGCCGAACTCATTAGTCATTACTATATAACAGGTGAAACATTGAAAATTTCGCGAACCGCATACAGTCCGTGAGATTCGGGTTCGGGTAAAAACTGAGAGGTTCTTATCTGTATAGCGTCAGAGCGAGCGAGACGGGTAAAAAACGTGAATGAGTCATAATGCCTGACAGCTCACGCACTATATACGAGTAAGTACTGCTATTAGTTAGTAAGTAAGATAGATATGGAGATGTGAGATATTTAGAACAGAATTGACTTTATTGATAAATAAAGAACCTTTCTTTCTTTCAGTGACGCTCTGACGCTATTGTGGCTTTGGACAAAGAAGCATAGAGTTACGTTACGACTCAACTAAAGCAAGAGTACCTACGCTACAACGTCAGGCAACCGAGACTGGTTTCATCTCAAGGATATAACAATTATAACATAGATATGAAGAAATAGAGACGAGTGGAGAATAATTCAGTGGTGTATTATTATCGTATGGCTTTATTTAAGTCAAAGTATAAACAAGTAAATACCTATAAACACAAAACAAAGAAAGAAAGAAAGTGTGCTCTCTACAGATGAGTACTAGGTTTGATAGCCATTCCCTGGCATCCTCAGTGAGTAGTGTGATCTATTATTTTAATTCTAAGTAGTATTTTAAGGCGTTTGAACACACATTATAGATAAGAGAACGACTTTTGGACAAATGTCTCTACTAGGATCTCCACGACGTCCTCATTTTAAAATGTCTTTTTTCTTTTTAAAGCATATTGTTTATACATAGCTATATCATGCTTTTATTGCGTGCAGTCGAAAATAAGTTGAAATAAAAACAGTTTTCTGCGTGAATTTTGTCAAGTCGAGTAGTTTTTGAAACATAAATTATCAAAGAAAAATTCAAACTGTATTAGGCTGCAAATTTAATATAGGTTTCAATAAATCGCAATGCCCTGCTCTAAATAATGATAATATCGATAATAACTATGTTCCGAAACATGTTTGATCATAGATGAAAATGTCTAAAATAATCAGCATTTTTGAACGGATAAGGAGCCTTAAGGGCTTTCTCCTCTGCCAATAAAGTAAAGATACAACTGAATGTTTAGTCATTTGTGTACTTTTAATAATGAACTGCGACTAACCTTGTCTATGTCTTTCCAATCAATACAGTGTGCGAGAGACAGGTGGCGCTGCCGCACAAGTGAAGATGCGGCAATCTTAGCCCGTGTGATCGAATACCTCGACCGGTTTAAAGGCCATCAAATGAAATTGGGTGCACTTTTACCGTCGACGCGATGAAACCAAAGGTCGCACACATCGCGAGTGGACACGAAAACCCGTTTTTTTTTTCGGTTTCCCCATAGCTCTGTTCGAGTGCGAATTACGGATACCGAGTTTATATAGTAAGTATCTAAAACAGTGAGGAATGTGTACTCACATTTCCGCGATTTTCAAACCAACTTCAATGAGAGGAGGCTCCGAAGTCGAAGGGTACGTTTTTTATGGTGTTTAGGGTCCCAAGGATACAGGCTCAGCATATAGTTTGGTGACCGCTGGATATCCCATGTTTTAGTTAAAAAAATAAAAAAACCATTTTCATTTCATTTTCTGAGCTCCGTGGTTTATGAACCGATTTAAAAAAATATTTTTCAACCGACTTTAAAAAGGATTCTCAGAGAATTGACGAATGTACTGAGTATAAATGACAAAAAGTATTGCGTTATCACGCGAAGTCATTTTTATAATATTTATGTACAACTGTATGTGTCGTAGGTATTTACAAGTAAATAGGTGCTCAGGCCTCGGTGTCGAATGCACTTTAGACTATTCAAATTATACAGACATAGCAAATACCCGGTAAACAAAACATTGAGAGTGAAATATTAGGTACTTATTCAGTTGTTGCCCATACACCTTACAAAACGTCATCGTCACTATTTAACAAAAAATAACCGACGCCAATGAACCTAAATCACGATAAGTGTGCCTATAATTTTCAAAGAGAGAACTAAATTTAAACATGATTATAACAATGGTCTAAATAGAAAGTATAACTTTTCAAACAAAAAAAAAAAGAATTTTCTTGAACGGTCCAGTCACCGGCGAGTTAAGAACCCGCTCCGTTTTTTTTTACTTAAATACAATACATGTATAGATGGAAGCGGTCGTCCACACAACTTTTTATAATGTAAATTTTAATATCATTTCTATACATTCTTGATTGATATTAAATGCGGTTAAAATTATGAGAGCACCATTGAAAAATATAAAAAGAATCAATACATGTTTCAGCAGAACAATTAATGTGTATTGTTTCAATTCGGCCACCAAAAATATATCAATTCATAAGTGACACCCAAAACAAAGGTAACTTGTGCGAGAGGAAGGACATTCCAAACATCGTTTGTGTTCAAAACTACGTCCCAACGAATAAACAACACAGGCTTGAATTTTTCAAACAAAGTTACTACGTTCTGTAAATGTATTGTGATGCGCATTACTCATATTTTATTTATATGCGGTGCAGTAGGGCACTGAGGGGTGAAAAAACCTTATGAACTTCCAGGTCAGGTTATAAACCTGGATTTGTGGTATAAAGAGGTTTGTTATTATAATCAAGCATATAAAAACACAGCAACATATTGTACAATACAACTTACAGACAATACATATGTCTGTGTTATCTAGTGAAATTATAAACTAATCCAACCTGTCCGTCAGTTTACAATATCACTAGTTAGTTTGTAAATTAACGGCAGTCACAATTATATTGATAGTGTAACTATTGAAACAATGACGTTTTGGAAGTATTTCTTGTAAGTTTTTATTCACTATGTTCTGTCTCACTCTTACATTACATTTTTAAGATGTTTCTATCCTTGTCTACGCTACTGTAAAGAGACGTTTATGGTTCGACCTAAACATCGATATTGCCCTTACATTATGATGTTCTGACATTCAAAGATCTATTTCGACTGTCTATCATAGTGGTCTGAGTACTGTGATAGATAAACTACTTTAAGTGCTTTCTCCGTCTGTGTAAAATTATTATATAAACACTTAAGTCCTTTTAAAATGTAGGTAATTCTTATTTTGTGAAGGTACAATAAAGTGTTTACATATTTACAAGACTTCTCTCGACTACTGTATACCTATCAAAATCATATCGATGATAGAAACAGCCGTACAAGAACAACTCCAACGGTAACCGAGCGAGACCCTTTACGTATGATCGGACGTTTCTCGGGGGTCAATGCTCGAAATTGCGCGGGCGACGGACCCCCGCAGGCAGCAGGCGCGTAGGCAGCGAATGCGAATCAATTTGGCGAAATTGCTAAGCTTATTCGGTAATTTTATTAATTACAATCGAGCCTACGGTGTCACTCGCTCATTCTTGTTCTTATTCATTTATTCAATCACAATGTACATTGTATATGAATGTCAAACATAAAAATAATACCAAATACATAAGTTAACACTTAAAACAGGTTGGTTCATAAATAGAATAGTTACACAATAAAACGCATATTTATGTGTTAATCAAGGGTGCTACCGGGTGCAGTCAGTCAAACTGCGGTTATAATTATAAGGAACATTAACATACCATTCGAACCTTGTGCGTGCAATTTTAACAAACATTAATGAAAAAACGTACGCTAACACAAATCAAAGAGTTGGCACTTTTGATGATGAAGCGTGTAGCTCTATCTCCTGCAAACAATAGGTATCCTAGCTGATGCACATGCTTCCTCCTTCTTACAACATAGGAACCCTCACGTTGCGTGAAGAAGCATCTCTCGGGTCAGCGTGGCAGAACAATTCGAAACGGCTAACATTGTCCATACGTAATTAAAGAAACCATGTTCACCGTAGACCCAACAATTCGATAGAAAACGGCTATAACTGTATCCACGTTCCTCGCGCCACCGATCTAAGAAGCGGATGCATTTTATTATAAAAACAACTAAGTATATCAATAATCAAACGACGTAAATCGACCTACACAGCTTACTTCAGCCGTGATCTTCGATTGTACAAATTTAAACCAACAAAATACAGATAAAGGTTACCGTAGAGAAACAAATTGGAGCGATAATTATAGACCGATAGAACCAAAATCTCATACATATTGTATGTAAGATAGTTTCTTGAGTGCTACAAAGTAGTTAAAATTCTTCGCCGTATACTCGTTCCGTTACTTCGCGCTTGCATAGACGGTGTACGGGTGTTTTGTATAATTTTAACATAATCAAGAACATTATACTGCATTAGTGTAATGGTCTGTGATATAGTATCGGAAATAGCAAAATAAAGGAAAGGCAATAATCAAGAGGTCCAGTCATACCATACCATTTGAAGATTATCATTTTTTTCTAGGTATGGGTGTACCTATACTCTATAGTTAACTATGTCTTCGTTTGTACCATCAATGACTTGTGTTTTCCCATCTGATTGTGACTGAACAAACCGTTTATGGAAATACCTAAAAAATCATGTTGATTGAATTGTGTGAATATAATTAGAAAAAAAACTTTGCGAATATTGACTCGAAGCCATCGTTTAACTTGGAAAAACACAAAGCAGATTTCCTGTCATAAATAAAACAGGTTCATACTTGCATCACACCACTAAAGTCAAGGCTAGGTCCAAACTAGTCTAGAAACGTTTAAGTGTATAATATTATGTTTAAACACCCACTTAACTCAATAGGACAATAGACATGCAACATTCAACAAAGCAAGGTACTCCGGACTTCGTACAATAGAGTATATGAATACTAGGAGGTACCTATCCATAATATCCATATGTAAACAGTTTTTACGACCTATGTTTATTCAAAAAAACCACTTCTGGGAATAGGGCTCTTCTACCGCAATACAATTAGATTGGGACAATACGACACCGTATTGTGAAAATATATTCATAATTAACTTTCGACTTTTACTTGTCCATACCGTTTTGTATTACAATGCAAGTCAAAAGTCACGTCACCATAAATGCTTACTAAGGAGAAAACCAAATAAGTAACCGTTTTTTGAAAATGACCTATATATTACGATTTACAAAAAAAAAAGGTTTATCTCAATAGCTGCGCCTCTCGATAAACGATTAAGCGCTGTATGGACAAAATCCCCTGACACACCTATTTATAAGTTAATAGTATTTTAACGCATGGACCGAGTTTCTTGATTCACACTTATAGCTAAAAACACTAACATATTTCAATAAGTTTTTTTTTAACTAATTTGTTGAACCAACGTTAAGGCTTGTTCGGACTAGGCTAGTATTTTAGTCTAGTAGCGAGTAATTTAGTAGCTAAACGTGTCTGACACCAAAAAATTTGTTGAGTAGATTAGTAAATAATTTAGTCGAGTCAATCCATTTGATGCTATTTTTTTTATAGTTTAGTAGTGAGTAGCACCCCCACCACTGAGAATCTTAGTCTTACTTGTTATGGACGGTTTTGGCCTGGAAGCTGCACTTTGTGATGGAAGCAAGCCGTTTTGCACAGTGATAATATAGACCAAAATAAACGATTTCACTCGAGGCGAAATTAGTTTCACCCCTTAGGAACAGAGATGGCGCCACTTATTCAAAAAAAGTTTAAAAAATTCTAAATCCTGAACGGATACTCCGATTTTGACGTAAGAGGTGCCAATCGGCAGATAATTACCCAATTTAACATGAAAAAAATTAAAATCACGTAGAAAATAATTTTGGATACCTAAGAAATAATATTTGCTGAAAAAAATATTTAAAATTTGTGATTTTTGGAATTTTACTCGTAAAAATGTATGTACATGGTACTTTTTTTATTTATTTATATTAATACACAACTAATTTTACATTTACGAAAAAAAACCGCATATCATTAGCTCGTATAATTCCAAAGTTATTGAAGAATACAGACATGGCGCCGCTGGGTCAAAAAATCTTACAAAAAATCTAAAACCTCAACGGATATTCCGAGTTTGATAATTAAGGTGCTAATCGACAGATAATTACTTAAATTAGTTTCAAAAAATAAAATAAAAATTCAAATAGGCAAAAAGTAATAATATTTCCAAAAAAAAACATACATTTTGAAAAAATATATTTTTTTTGGGGCTTTTATGTAATTTCATATAAAAAAAATTATGAATATGGCTTTATTTTACTTATGTATATTATAACACTATTAGGTAATTGATCGTTTAATAAAATACCGCATATCGAGAACTTGTACAGTTCTAACGGTATTGAAGATTTTACTATAAGGTGCCGGTGCGATGTTGCCGCCACACGTGCAACTTATGTACATGTATCTAGATAAGTATTCTCCCATTTCGAAGGTACTGATTACCCTGAAAATATAACCACAATTGAAAGTACAAATAATAATCATCCCAAGTAGCACACAACACACTTATATCCCTTGTACAGCTTAAATTAGAGTTTTAACGGTGAATAGGCTCTTATACAACCAGTTTGCTAATATCACAAGTATATTCTGTATATTTTCACTAAACTGTGCATTGTAACGTGCATGTTAGGCCGTTGCATCGGCTGCAACAACGCATTTTTTCCATAGCTCGATTTGCACCTATACTAACTGTTCTATTGTGGATCGCACCTGCAACCTGCTTCCAACGCCATTTCATTCCCAAAAAGAAAGGACTTGGGACAGGATATATCCAAATTAAGACGTTTATTTCACATTTGGATCGCTTGAAACGCTACACGCAGAACATGTTGTTCAATGGCAGCTGAAGTAGTCGGCGAAAGGCTTGTCGCCAGCTCTGTGAAAGCATCGAAGCATTCAAATTGCAGTCGTTAGTGCAACGGTCTACTAGTAGCAGTTTACAAAACAGTTAATTACTTTAAGTAATGATATTATGACTGCACTTCAAGGCTTTCACAGAGTATGACAAGACGTCTAATTTTAATACAATAAGAAAAGAGACCTGTTTTAAAACTTGCATGTGTACCCTGAAATAACTACTGCTTTTGCAAGTACATCGCTATCTATAGAAATTCTCTCTCGATATGTAACGGCTCATGTGAAACGATTACTTAGGGCCATTTTTGTTTCTTCTTTTAGGGTGTGTTTACATACCTAATTAACCGGGATTTAACCGAGTTCAAAAATGTTTATTTACCACAATTAAGTCCCGTTTTATTATTTTAATATAATGTGTGAAAATCGTGTAAGATTCAATCACTATATTAATGTCATTAATTGGTTCTCAATTAATCGTAACGTTGTTGGTCCCAGATTCACATGCAGGCTATACGATGCTCCAACAGAGCATATATAATTACTGTTAATGCGATTCGAAAAGATCTGTTTAAACTAAAAAACACTAAACTAAACAAGCTTGTGAGATAACTTCCATCTATTTCAGCTGCCATTGAATACCGTTTCATGCAAACCAAATGTGGGTTCACGTTTTAATTTGGAAATATCGAGTCCTAAGTCCTTCTTTTTGGGAATGAAACGGCATCAAAGGTAGGTGGGGTCCACAATAGTTGAAGGTTAGTTCAATTTGGAAACTCCTTGAACATTATGGATACAAATTGGGCTGTGGCATAATGCGTTGTTGTTTTTTTTATGATGCGACGGCCTAACTTGCACGTTACAATGCAAAGCCTGCAAAGACTAAAGTGAAAATAAAACGTAAAGTAAGTAAAATATTGATTCAGAAATGCTATTTAGCATCTAATATACTTGTGATATTAGCAAACAGGTTGTATAGGAGCCTATTCACCCATTAAAACTCTAATTTAAGCTGTACAAGGGATATAAGTGTGTTGTGTGCTACTTGCGATGATTATTATTTGTACTTTCAATTGTGGTTATATTTTCAGGGTAATCAGTACCTTCGAAAGGGGAGAATACTTTTCTAGATACATGTACATAAGTTGCACGTGTGGCGGCAACATCGCACCGGCACCCTATAGTAAAATCTTCAATACCTTTGGAACTGTACAAGTTCTCGATATGCGGTTTTTTATTAAACGATCAATTACCTAATAGTGTTATAATATACATAAGTAAAATAAAGCCATATTCATAATTTTTTTTATATGAAATTACATAAAAGCCCCAAAAAAAAAATATTTTTTCAAAATGTATGTTTTTTTTTGGAAATATTATTACTTTTTGCATATTTGAATTTTTATTTTATTTTTTGAAACTAATTTAAGTAATTATCTGTCGATTAGCACCTTAATTATCAAAATCGGAATATCCGTTGAGGTTTTAGATTTTTTGTAAGATTTTTTGACCCAGCGGCGCCATGTCTGTATTCTTCAATAACTTTGGAATTATACGAGCTAATGATATGCGGTTTTTTTTCGTAAATGTAAAATTAGTTGTGTATTAATATAAATAAATAAAAAAAGTACCATGTACATACATTTTTACGAGTAAAATTCCAAAAATCACAAATTTTAAATATTTTTTTCAGCAAATATTATTTCTTAGGTATCCAAAATTATTTTCTACGTGATTTTAATTTTTTTCATGTTAAATTGGGTAATTATCTGCCGATTGGCACCTCTTACGTCAAAATCGGAGTATCCGTTCAGGATTTAGAATTTTTTAAACTTTTTTTGAATAAGTGGCGCCATCTCTGTTCCTAAGGGGTGAAACTAATTTCGCCTCGAGTGAAATCGTTTATTTTGGTTTATATTATCACTGTGCAAAACGGCTTGCTTCCATCACAGAGTGCAGCTTTTTTTCATAACAAATAGGACTATCTGAGACTGTATTTTCATTAAAAGACAATTCACACAACTTTCGAACATCCTCAAGCTATTCAAGTATTCTTTGGGATCTTTCAATGCTCATTCCCTTAGAAGACGATTAGTACCTCCTAGTAACTGGGTCATCTCTTCTATTGATCCATTTTCGTATCCATAGCTTCTTTTTATTAATCACGTTTTCATTCCTCATCCACCTCTTCTAAAATAGCCGTTACGATTAGCTTTATCAGTTTATTCACTTTATTACACTGTAGGCTGTTCATCTTGCAGAATACCATTGACTTGTGGACTTTACTCGACTGTAATGCGAACGATTTTTAGGCAGTAGCGAATAGTTTAGCTACTAAATTACTCGCTACTAGACTAAAATACTAGCCTAGTCCGAACAAGCCTTTAGACCGATTCACAGCTGCAACAAATATGATTTTTTAAACACCACTCTGGTTCGCCGGCTTTTAAAATTATATGAAAAAAGTACAATACAGGTAAGTATTCCAGAATTTTGAAGATTTTACTATTTAACGAAACCAAATTAAAAGGAAATCTGTAAGGGTTCTTATGTGATGAGCTTAAAATGACTTGATGTGACCTACCATTTTTGTAGTCGTTTAACAACGGAGCATAATTACGTTTTTTTTTAAGTAGTCAATGTTAGAAGAGTCTCAAGTGAAAAGATTGTATTTTCTAACGATGAGAACTAAACAAATCCGTAACATGATTCATTACCGATTGGAAACGTTCCAATGGATCTGGGGGCACGGTAGTGCCCCCGCCAAGACGAAAAAAAAGAGGCGGGGCACTACCTACCTTTTCTCGAACCGTTTCGTCTCATTTTCAAACCCTCATAGTTTCGTGCCAGTCCCGTCCAGAGCACCCAAATTCACAGGTTAAGATGCAGTTAGGGAACATATGAAATGTACTAAAATTCATTGATCTAGCTTTTATACTTTAGGTTTTATTGGTACCTAAAATACGCCGATTTTGCCACTCACTCACTGATGTATCAAAACCTCTGGGGTACTTCCCGATGACCTGAAATTTGGTATGTAAGCTAGGTTTAGTACACAAACAATACAATAATTATGAAACTTGGAACTTTTACCCCCCAACCCCTTAAACTAGGATATGGAAGTTTGTATGAGACTTCTGCAAATTTTGATACTAGAGGTCTGAAAATTGATATAGGGACTCCTTTATTATTTATAAATAATAAAATACATATTCTAGGATTTTAAAAAAATCACCCCCCACCCTTTAAATAAGGGGATGAAAGTTTTTATGGGTTTTCCATAATGGGCGATAAAAGTAGTATATATCGGGCTAAACGTAAGTATTTCTTATACACAATTATTACTACTTCCATATCTACACTTCGACTTCGTATTTTAAATATCTGGGGGCACGGTAGTGCCCCCGCCAAGACGAACAAAAAAGAAGGGGGCACTACCTACCTTTTCTCGAACCGTTTCGTCTCATATTCAAACCCTCATAGTTTCGTCCCAGTTAACACTAGAGCGCCCAAATTCTCAGGTTAAGATGCAGTTAGCAAACATATAAAATGTACAAAATTTAATTGATCTAGCTTTTATACTTTAGGTTTTATAGGTACCTAAAATACGCCGATTTTGCCACTCACTCACTGACGTATCAAAACCTCTGGGGTACTTCCCGATGACCTAGAAAGCTGAAATTTGGTATGTAAGCTAGTATTAGTACACAAACAACAAAATAATTCTAAAACTTGGAACTTTTACCCCCCAACCCCTTAAACTAGGGGATGGAAGTTTGTATGAAACTTCCGCAAATTTTGATACTAGAGGTCTGAAAATTGAAACCTATAGGGACTCATTGTTATAAATCAAATACATATTGTAGGACTTTTAAAAAATCACCCCCCACCCTTTAAATAAGGGGATGGAAGTATGTATGGGTTTCCCATAATAGGGGATAAAAGTGTATATATATGGGGCTAGAATTAAGTATTTCTTAAATACACAATTGTCTACTTCAGTTGTCGCTCAAGAAACCCAACAGCCCAAAAAAATTAAAAAAACTAAAGCACCTTACAAAAAGAAATGAGATCCCACCAAAAACATTTCATGTAAAATTGACGGCCAAGACGACGACATTCTCATAACGCTTTCGCTGTAAAAAAGTTATCACATCCCAGGAAAAGCCAAGCCCCTAAGCCCCGACTTTACTAACCCCACCACCTTGGTTTAAAAAGTATGGCATCAACTGGCTTCAAGCCCCTAAACCCGGAGTTTACTAACCCTACACCTTTGTTTCAAAAGTATGGCTTGGCCGTTTCATAGAGTACCGTAAATAAGTCCAACGGACCGTCTGGCCCATATGGTATCAAGAAACTAAGTTTATGTCTTTGATAATATATACTTATAAACTTAATTCCTTACGATATGGGCCGGACAGTCCGCTAGACTTATTTACGGTATCAAGAAACTAAGTTTATGTCTTTGATAATATATACTTATAAACTTAATTCCTTACGATATGGGCCGGACAGTCCGCTAGACTTATTTACGGTAGTCTATGAAACCGCCAAGCCATACTTTTGAAACAAAGGTGTAGGGTTAGTAAACTCCGGGTTTAGGGGCTTGAAGCCAGTTGATGCCATACTTTTTAAACCAAGGTGGTGGGGTTCGTAAAGTCGGGGCTTAGGGGCTTGGCTTTTCCTGGGATCTGATAACTTTTTTACAGCGAAAGCGTTATGAGAATGTGAGTCTTGGCCGTCAATTTTACATGAAATGTTTTTGGTGGGATAATTATTTCTACATAAATGTCAATACAAGTTAAATTAATTATGAGAACACTTAACAGTGGAAAATTTCATCTTGGAAAATTTCACTATCTACGCAAATATTAAGATAACCAAGGTCAAATAACTGCCAGTAGATACCTCGGCCCTATAGATCGGAAATATACTTATGCAGGTCAGATCAATTTCTTTATCAAAATGTAAATAATAGTCAACACTCGTGCACGTGGTACTTATTGCATAAGAGTTGACAACTGCACGCAGTTGACAACTGTTTATCCAATTTATATAGATAAATCATGTGCTATCTCTGTTTGAGTACTTTATGCCTATTAGTCGAAAGTTGTATTAGTATGGCAAAAATCGCGTTTTGGTTTCAAAGATTGTGCTGATACCAAAATGTTTTATTTATACAAGTATTTCACACAAAGGATGACTGCCTCGTTTTTATGTTGTATTTTATCTTGCAACGCCTTGTCTGGATAAAATAGGGTGTTTTTGTAATAATTTAAGTGCTGAAATGATTATTAGTAGTAGAGAACTGAAATCTTGGATATTTAGATAGATATTCTAATTTATTACAATAGCCTGTTTTTATAATAATTTAAGAGAGTAGTCGAGCACTAAAATTGATAGATAATTTCTAATCTATTAAAATGGTTTGTTTTTAAAATAATTGATAGTATGATCTTTGTAAGTCTAGAAGAGAAATTCTTGGATATTATATTGTTAAGAAATTCAATATTCGACTGTTTGTCTGTCCTTCAAACTAAGGTAAAAGAGTAATGTTTTTATGTTCAAATTCAAACGTGTATTCGCACGTGATGTGGTCACGATATAAACCGGTTTCGGGAGGTCGCGAGACGATTTCCTGTTCTGGTATGAATTAGATAAACCTAAACAAAGCATATTCAACGAACACCTGAGACTTCATAAACGCATATACTTCTTTGATGAAAATTATTGCTACTATACATTTACTTAAAAAATCATACGAATAATACAAGTAAATAACGGTTTAGGGAACTTCACTTATTCATTATAATTTTCTCTCTCTAGTTTAACCTTGATGCGCGACTCTTTGTCGAGCGAGAAATACTACCTATCACTGTCCTTTCAATACCGTGCGAGCAAGACAGGAGATGCTGACTCGCGCGACAAGCGAACTCGCAGCAAGACATGCTAGCCCTGCTGATACTTATAATTTAATTACAAGACTAACAATTCCAAGTTCGTTCCGGGTTTCGGCACCATATAAAAATACAAGTTATAGATTTATTATGAATTTATATCATAAAAATCTGGTAAGTTTTGACTGCTTTAAGAGTGTCACAGTGTGATTAAAAAGACGGCTAGGGATAAGCAAATTAATTTTAACCTTAGCCCGGAAAGATATTACGATCATAGAAGTACAGCCAGCATCAAAGGTAGCTGACAATTTTAGTATGCGATTTGACATAAGCCAGCCATAATTACCGATAGTCAACAATGAAACATTCGTCTTCAAATGATTCATTAATATTTGCTATGAATTAAAAAAAGTTATTCGCTGCGCATTTGCGATCATGCACAGAAGGCGTGTGCTGTAGGCGAGGACCTTTACGCGCGAACACTTGTACGAATAGAGCGTGTGGAATCTTGGATGTTTTGTTATGATTCTGGGTCAGGCCGATTTCTAGTGAACATCCCAAAGGGCTCTTAAAGACTGATGATCTGGTGAAGATCGACCCGACCCCTGAATGCAGGCGGCGTCAGTCGATTCAAGATGACGTTTTTTTGGGGGAGCCTGTATCCAGAACTTTCAGATGATTGTGATTCCATTTTGAAGTCGTGGAAATGTAACAGTTTGGTCTAATGCCTACATTGCTTTCCTTAAGCCTTCTTAATCTACGAAGGAAGGTTACGATTTTAGTGTAGTATAGTTATCTAAGATTGGTTAACAATTGGCTTAATTTAGAACAGAGATATAGACGATTTAACAAGTTCGCCTTTTTAAAAGTCGGTTAAAGGTAAAATCAATATAATATTGGCACTGTTTACTTTGACACAGCGCGATTATTTTAAATATGACCATTATTCATCATACACCTGCGGAATATATACCGTTGTTTCATATACAACCTTCGGTACCGACCAAGTCGTGGTTAAACGACGTGCCTTTGCGCATCTGACACTACGGTTATATCATAGAACGAAAGGTTAGGGCCTTATCACACTTGCAATTTGCGAGCGAGTTTTATATACAAAAAGATAGTGCGTGGAGGCCCTCCGCGCGGAAGAATTGAAACTTCGTAATGTGGAAATGAAAATAGGAAAGGGTAGAAATTGTAATTTCAAAAGAGAAAACCTAACAATCGATTGATATTCACAAGAGACGTACCTTGACATAACCTTAAATCCGTCGCATTGTCCGTGGGATTGTTGCGTTGAACGTTTAACGCAACAGTGCTTTCCGACCCCCTCCACGGTAGCGTTAAACGTTAAACGTTTAACGCAACCTTGTTGGAAGTCGCATTAGAAGTTTCACTTCAACAAGCGTTGCGGCGAACTCGCTGCGCGATCGCCTTGATGCAAAATTCGCTCGCAAATCGCAAGTGTGATAAGGCCCTTACCCTTAGGTTGAAGTTGGCAAACGAAACATCAGTTAAACGAGTATAGGTACAAAGTTATATACGGGCTGTATATACATAAATATATCTACTAAGAACAATAAATTTATACCTAATAAAAACACTGAAAATTTTGTAAGATACCTAAATGTTCGATACACAAGTGATGTGCACAGTACCCGATTCCCATCGGCAAGCCCATTTTAGTAAAATGACACCGGTTTGCCCCGAGATTATATTTCATTCCATGCCACTCACAAAAAGAGTATCTTCTTCGTTGAATGAAAAGATTAATTGTATTAATTGTCTCTATGCAAATGATCTCTTAGTTCGCGTGTCGTCTACAACTCAAAGCGCGTTCATAACAGGCGAGTAATAAATTATATATGTATGTTTACATGAACTGTATATCATATCTATTATTAGGATAAACGGCTAGTTACCACTTACATCAGGACTTTGTACCCAAGAACGAACTAATCTAGTAAATATTAATCTTCAAGTGCTTAAATATACATATCAAATATTAATCCTACCGAATACGTCGTATCGAAAATAATGATACCTAACCTACATTAAAACCCTGAGTACCTACTATAAAGGTAATATATTAGCATCCTTATTTCTATACATATATTTTCTTAATCGGAAATATTAAAACGACTATTAGTACGACTCCGTGGATTCTAGAACCACGAACTAAGGCTGCCGTCCAGTGAAGAGACCCTCCTCAAAATCAGCGAGCGACCGCCTAAAAGGGCTGCGTGGTGCTGGGCCATACCCCTCTGTTGTGCAAGGTCTTCCCAACTATCGCAAGGGATGTTGCATGCGGCTAGGGCTGCCAACCGTCCGGGTTTCCCCGAATAAGTCCAAGTTTGGAAGCCGTCCAGGGGCCGTCCGGAGGGGTTTTCAAAAATAGAAAACCCGGACACTTTTTATGTGAATGAAAAATAAAGCGATTGTTTTTTACAAGCTTTTATTTATGTACCTGCCCCGTTGTAATGGAATTTTGCAAGTTAAATTTGACCCACTTTCCGGTTTCCTATTGAGCTGAAATTTTGCACGAATATGCAAATCGCGTGACAATGCAATATTATGATGACGTGGAGCTGATCTGATGATGGAGCTGGGTGGCCATAGGAACTCTTTAGAATCGTCTCTGTGAGCAATTGATGGATGTTCAAAGAAAAGTAGGTACAGGTGGCTATAAAAGCTTCACAAAAATGAAATTTTTGACAAACTTATATTAATAATATATATATAATGCGATTTGCGCCAAATTCCCGGGATTATTTAGTCTTTGTCCGGGTGCGGCGAATTTAGAGATGGCAGCAGTCAGTAAAATGGCGTTTGATGACGCCCTTATGTCGCAGTCTGACGTTTAAGAACTTACCCTAGATATGGGTGCGCATCGGAAACAGGCGAGGCCGGCGGGCGGGCGAGTAGTTGGCTGGGGCGCTGGCACCACCGGACCTTCTTTCACGCGGAACAAGGACGAAGCTCGGGTCTGTGGAGAAAATACACCATTAATACATTCATAGAAAAACATTTCACCGAATTCATTCGACATAGTTCACAGGATTTCACGGTTGAAGTGGCAATGGGTAGGCCATGTAGCCCGCAGAATGGACGGCCGTTGGGGCAGTCTCGAGTGGCGACCACGTATAGGAAAGCGCAGCGTGGGCCGGCCCCCGACTAGATGGACGGATGACCTCGTGAGGGTAGCGGGGAATCAATGGACGCGGTCTGCACGGGATCGCACTTTGTGGCGAGTCATGGGAGAGGCCTATGTTCAGCAGTGGACGTCTGTGGCTGATAGATAGATAGAATGCTTCATTTCATAGACAATTTTTTTCAATTTTTTTCAAGTCAACATGGTCCGATTATAAACAACACCTGATTAAGAAATAGAACGTAAAAATGTCGTACGATTTATGTCATGACTAATTCTAATTACTAAACTCGTCAACAACAATAGTGGGGTGATGCAAATAAGTTAATTATTAGAAAACTGTTTATCTGTCAATCACCGTCACACCTTATGTATGGTGCCATGCCATATCAGTTAAGCCAAAACAGATCTTTGGTTTGTAAGATAAGGTATTGTATAACTAGCTATAGACAAAACGCAACTTCAACCATATTAATATACCTATAGTCATAAATATTTGCTTCATAAATTGCTCTTTTTACACATGTAAACAATACCATGATAAAACAAAACAAGGTATGCTCTAGAATGACAGTAGAGGGTTGCTAGTAGTGATTCATAACACTCTGCAATTCCCTTGTTTACCTGCATGAATCTCATAAAATCGTGAATATGAATATTTTAAAGAAATTATTAGGACAAAAATAAAATAGAGTCAAAGAATATGAGCATGGCAATTGTAGTGTAGTGTTGGTATAAGCAGCGTCTAATATATTGCGGCACTTTTGAAGATGGCTGGATAGCCCGATACGAGAGCGACAGCCGCGGCCGCGTAATTGACAAATAAATGTTGCGCCTATCGATGAAGGGGGAAGAGCTGCACGCTGGTGTCTCATCTCTTAACTCATCTGTTATAGATGTAAAAGGCTAATGATGTAGGTATAAATGCATTGCATATTTTTTTTTTGTACGACTGTCATCAAACATTTTTTTTACTGGCTTTAATTGTAACCATTGTATATTATAATTTCAGTTTTAGTTATATATTTGTGGAATGCCCAGAATCGCTCATATTAAACTGTTAGACGGCCTTTATGCATAAAATTCCTCATGCATGTATACAACGTTCAGTTAGGATGTTTAGTATACAATTTAGTGACAAATTACAGTGTCCGTCCATGTTGCACCATTCACACGTTGTTGTTGCAACGAAAACTATACGTGCTCTGTGAAATAAGGGTAATCTAAACAGGGTTGTCACTCTTGTGGCGCGGAGACATTCCCTCTTGCGGGGTACTTGTTGCAATTTATGATCTACTTCTACTTATATCAAAAATATGGAGCTACTAGCGCAACCTATCATCTTACTTGTGTACTGTAGTTTTATTTATTCTGTGCATTTAACACTACATAGTATAAAACAAAGTCGCTTCCTGATGTCTGTTTGTCCCTATGTATACTTAGATCTTTAAAATTACGCAACGAATTTTGATGCGTTTTTTTATAGATAGAGTGATTCAAGAGGAAGGTTTATATGTATAATACATGCATAATTTATCAGCATTGCACCCGTGTGAAGCCGGGGCGGGTCGCTAGTAAATAATAAAGTTAGTTCTTTGGTAACGGTCGTTTCTTAGAGTTCAAAAGTATCACGGGCTGATTAAGAGGACTAACCAGCTGTTCTCCACTTCACGTCATTAAAAAAACTAGCGGACGTATTCAAAAAGTAGATTGTTTTTTTCTTATATGTCAAAAGTGAAATCTAAACACCTACCTACGCCAATTGTAAACAAATTTTATATTCTATCGGAAAGGGATTCCAACTGGAAGAAAAAACTACCCCTAATTTTAGAAATAGATAATGATGATGTGTAGTTGGCATATTGTTCAAACCGGTTGTCGTAACGTTCCAACCGTTTTATTATTAAGGGGTCAAGCAATCCTAATCCAACATGCGATGCGCGTCCATAAAAACAGATGCATTCGATTTATAATTATTCTATCGGGTTTTATAATGTATTTTATAGCAATTAACGTTAATCTAGCGGAATATAATCGTATGGCTGAGGTTATAAGTAGCGGATTAAGTGAAATTAACTTTTTGTACATTATAAAAATTACAAGAGGCCCCTACTATACTAGATCAAAACATGTCGGGCCTTTCCTGACAATTTCACGTGAATGTTTTTTGAACAAAGACAACCGCAAACACGCATGCGGCACTCCTGATGTTAAGCAGTTACCGCCGCCTATGGACGTTTGCAAGGGCAAGACACGCGCGTTGCCAACCCTAAGAACCTATTTACTCCCCTCTTGAAGAACCGCATACTGTAGCCCCCGGGGAAAACCTCGGCATATAAGGCTCGGCTCATTCCACATATAAGGAGTGTAAACCGCTTAATACAATAATGAACTATCGTAAATTTAGAAGTAATTTGTGTTATTACCCTGTGCGTCTACATAATAATGTTATCATATAATTATCTGATCCTAGTCGTGTGTACACCATGATATGTCGCAAGAGCACTTACATACCATTGCGTTGAAATAATTGTCTCCAATTTCGACCCGAAAAGGTCCACACGAAAGGAAGCGCGAAACGCTTCCGTGTCGTTTTCATATAATCAATGCAATTGACAGGACATACGGACATGTACAATTGTGCACGTATGTTGTTTACGATTCAGCGAAAACAACTGATGAACGGAAATGTGGAGACCTTAGGTTATGTTGCGCCAGTTATGTGCGATGCTATGAATAGATTTATGACAAAAAATATTTTACTGCCGACTGTATTTTCTTACACAAACGTTAATTGCTCATCAAGACCAATCAAATGAGCCCAAACACGAGTGGTTTATCTTGTGTTGTTTAGGAGTTCCTACAGCCACCTTCCGTCCCCGTCATCAAATCAGCTCCAAGATACAAAGTGATTGTATTGTGACTCGAACTATGTATAAGTACATGCAAAGTCTCATTTCATACGACAGTTATAAGTAGGTCAAAATTTACTTCCCCGATTTGATTACATTGTTCTATTCTATTCTATACAAACTAAAAAACTTAGTTATAATGCGAACATTGCGAACCTAATAAAAGTGTGTTAAAATTTAGGTATTATGCTTGAACAAAATTTAATATCGCTGATTATACAGCCCTACCTCAGCAGAGTCGGGCCATTTCGCGAAGCTCTCATTATTTCCCTCACCAGGCTACCAATAACAAAGGGTTCATAGAAATCTATTTCTTTCTACCGACTTGTCTAAGGAATTTGCCTTTTTTTCTATTAAGTAAACTGAAGAGAATTACCTAAAGATACACTTTAAAACTTGCATTTAGTGTGTACCTTAAAATAACCCCGAAAAAGTAGCTGCAGCGACCTCTTTTAACCGTATATTGTCCGGCGCTGTCCGATTTTTCGCGCTAACTGCTCAAGGTTGTGCCACAGCTGCAAGGGAAGTGATGCACCCAGTGGCGTGCACCATATAAAGACAAAAAGACACTGCCTACCCTAGTTGATTACAGAAACGAAATATATTATTTATTGTTACAAACATTACCTTTTTATAAAATTATATAAAACAAATGTACCAAAATAATCAATTTGCGATCCGCGCCATCTATCGAGTCGATGCGCCAAAATTACGTACGTATCGGTCGATTCCGTGGAGATTGACTTGAACGATTCCGCGGCACTAGCGCCGCTTCGCGCCGTCAGCGGTAAAGACAGGCGATTTTCTGTCTAAATTTATATTTGTGTGCCTCGTGGTAACACGGACCGCGTGTGTGTGCGTTCTTATAAAAATATTGCACACAATAACAAAACTCACGCACACAAATACAGAAGTAAGACATTGTCTCATGTCTTTTACTTCCTTACGGAAGTAGGATGTTTACGACCCGCGGCGACTCGACACGGCGAACAACATTCGGTGCGAGCGAGGCGCGAATACCGCGACGCCCGATGTTAAGCGAACAATTCCGAACGAGTAGCCTGTCTCGCTCTCTCCTTAGCTATTATTTGTAGATTGGAACTTCCGATGTTGACTATGTAACGAATTTAAAAAGGCGCTTTTTGTAACTTTAATTAGCGCAAAAACACTATTTAAGTTTGTCGTATTTTTGTTACCTATAGGTTTTGCAATTTTTGCATACTTGGACGCCATTATTGTTTGTTTTGATTATTACGTGTGATAGTGGTGACTAGTAAACAAGCGAATAAAAACTTTTAATGTATTCTTTTAATTGTGATAATTGTGGTGGTGTTTATTGTTTGCGGTCGTCAGTTAATAGAGGAAATTATTTAGAGATGGTCGATTTGCTTGATATTTGAGAAGACGAAGAATAAAAACTGTCCCGCAGTATTTCTGTAAGTTATTAGGTTCTCAAAATGTTTTGTCTAACCTGTCGTAAATCTCTGTGCACGCCACTGGATGCACCCCAGAGCTGATAGCCTTAATATTTAATATTGATTATTGACGAACAGCCAACCAAACACGCACCCATTCTCATAATAACTGTGGGATCTAAGTAGTATCTGTGCCGTTTTCTTGAATGTTCTCCATTTTGCATAGTGCGAGCCTGTTCTCGAGAATCTCGAGTACATCTCCTATACAACGATTTAGAACACGTCCTCAAGAAGTATCAGGGATTCTCGGGGCACAACTTTAGTGGTAAGATAATGTTGTTTCAGTTTTAGTACAACAATATTCCGGCTACTGTTGGCGGCGACAACTAGCACATCGCACTGTTCGCTATTTAGTACGAGGAGCAATCTATGATAGCCGATAGCCACAGTTGCCAAGTTCCGGTGCATAGGTGCACATGTAATGTTAAATTTCCACTTACTTCAAGTTTACACTGTTGACTATGTCATCCTTTATCATCAACAGAACTTCAGCCTTCAAATATTTCGCGTACAAATACTCTAGCCTAGATAGGTCACTATTTAGTATCAAATTCGCATACACAGGTAACAAACTGCACTAATGCCCTTGCCGCGTACACCTAATAGTGAGTGGAATGTATATGGAACTTGTGTATTTTTTATAATGTGGCACGTTAAATTGTTGTAGCGTTGCGTGTAGTCGTTAATACTACATATAAAAACGGCATTACTTAAGTTTTTTACCCATAACTTACTATATAACAGTCTGCTATTGGCAGAACGGTCATTGTCAATAAGGAAGGGCATGGGCAAATGTCTTACGATGTCTCGCCATCTCACATAGTTTGTGATACTTCTGATACATTGTGTCGTAGCTCATGCCGAGGTTGAATTCTCGTCTCAGCTTCGTTTTTACGTACGAAATGCGATAGAAATGACGTCATCATTCCGTATTCACGATAGAGATGCATGACCCAGTACTTAGGAATTGGACAACTATTCTACATGGTAAAGCTTATGTATTTTATGCACGTCTCGTTCTGCACACCTTAACAGGAGTTCCATTAAATAAAGTTCTTAAAGGAGACTGCGAGGTAACAACAGTGTAGTGTGAAAATAAGACAAATCGTTGGTAGCGTTATTGTGTAATTTTTGGATGCCAGCCAAACTATCGCAGTTTATCAATATTGCATTTTGTATGAGCATAGTGGATCTCAACTCAACACGTGTAGAAGGGCCGTTTTTTCTAAAGTTGTACACCCCACTTTTTTTTTTAATTTTCGATATTTTGGGTTTTTTCTACTCAGAATCACGAGCTCTTTCGATCTAAGTAGGAGAAAAAAACTGTCCCAAGTTTTTTCGTTCCATTCCGTTACCATTTCCATATAACCTGCTACGGCGGTAACGGAATGGAAAAACAAAAAATGTATGAATATTTTGGGACAGTTTTTTTCTCCTAATTAGATCGAAAGAGCTCGTGATTCTGAATAGAATATACCCAAAATATCGAAGATTATGATTTGCTAGCCTTACTTTGGTATGTGAGTAACCTTTCGAAGATACGTAAGTTTAACGTGTCTCAGCATTTTGCAGATCTCTACCGTTTTTTCCTCATTACTCACCGTCCTCTCCTGATCGAGCTTGGTGTAGATGTCGTTGTTATGTCGCCGACGCGCGCGCACAGCCTGCCGCAGCGAGTTGGAGTCGCGTCCGCACCACCCTCCAACCCGCTCGCCGACCACTTCCAGCATATCGGCTACGCGGCTGTTGACAAAAGAAAATACACATTATGAACGAATCTAAAAATCATAAAGTTACGATAATCTAACAGTAAATTCCGAGTTTATGGGTCATTGTATTATTATAGTGAGTCTTATAATATAAGAATTAAGAATATTATATAATTATAAACCTTTTGATTTGAAAAATACAATTGAAACGCGAGTGAATAAAATGGTTCATGATCAGGGTTCGGAAATTCGGATCGATATTTACCTAAACTTGACAAAATCCTATTGCTATCTCACTCATACTTCAAACAAAGCGGCCTATACCTACGACCGAATAACAAAGCCACCGCCAAAGTTTAGGTAAATATCGATCCGAATTTCCGAACCCTGTTCATGATCTGACGGTTTTGCCGGAAACCGATAAACAAATATAATTCTAATAACTGTCGACCAAATTGGACAATGCATTTAACATTTTAGAAAGATCTATTGTAGATCGTGAATCGCACACATCAAGTGCTATGAAATGCAAAATATATATTAAGGGATGAAATTATGTATACCTGGCGTCTGGTTTAATCTAGAATATAGTGAACCCGATCATGATCCGAGTGACTGAGATCCAATATATGACGAGGAGGCATTCAGGAACTAATCTGTTTATATAAAGGTTGTCTGGAAGAGATAGCTATTTAGCGATAAGACCGCCTGTTATTTACCTCTGCCTGTTATTTTAATGTATCTCATGTTGTGTTGTGTATTACTTGATGTTTGAGGTAATACACAACACTTGATGTTTGAGGTAATAATCTTTATTGCAAGCAATAAAGATTATTGTATTTGTATAAAGTCAAAACTTAATTTCATGTCACTCACAGGCATAGTGCCAGAACGAAGATGATTTATAAATAATGTTACCTGTTATGGAAAAAGACATCAGAAATTAGATAAGTAATCCTTTCTAAATTTAAGGGCCAGTGAAAAATAATTCATAAATATTTATACATTTGCCAGTGCTTTGTGTGTTTTCCAGCCCTATCATCATTAATAACTATCAACTAAGTCATATGCATTTACAATTTCCGTGCATAGATATCGAACATTTCACAAAAGAGTACATAATGTCCGGATATCGACTTTGTTCAGTTGATAACTGTTTATCAGTCAGTTATTGGCTCCCGCCCTTTGATCGTCCATTCAATCAACTTTGAGCCTGTCAAGGTGACAGCCTCTATATGCTAATTGACATGGGAGTAGTCAATGAGAAGAAGACACCATCCTTATTCTTAACTCGTCCACATTTCAATGTTGTATATACGGAACAGGGCCAGGCTTACGAATTTGTGTCCTATATACATGACAAAAGCGAGAAAATACAATGGAAAAAGTGGGTAAAGGAAAGAGATTTAGAAAAATATGCGGTGCATAGAACACACATTAACCGCAAGTAACAAAAGATCTCATTAAAGTTTTAATACGGCTGCTGCTGTCATATTTTTTTTTTTTTTTTTTATTTAGCCTGTTTGAGTGTCCCACTGCTGGGCAAAGGCCTCTCTGTTAGATTTCCACAACTCCCTATTGGCTGCTGCTTCCGGCCAGTTGCCTAGGAATGTATCTAAATCGTCCCACCATCTCCGTCTCGGTCTTCCTTGGCGTCGCCGCCCATCTTGCGGCACCCACTTGGTGACTATGTAAGCCCATCTGTCCGGGTGCATGCGGCTAACGTGGCCAGCCCAGTCCCACTTGAGTTTGGCGGTTTTTGCTCCAACATCAGCTATGCGTGTTTTGGAGCGCAGCGTAGTGTTCCGGACGCGATCTGTCCTTTTCACACCTAGGATGCTGCGCTCCATTGCGCGTTGGCAAACCTTCAACTTGGACTTCTGACTCTCCGTGAGTGACCATGTCTGAGCACCGTAGGTTAGGATAGGCAGAATGCACATGTCGACGAGTTTGCGCTTAAGTGTTAATGGAAGGGTTCCCTTCATCATCGCTTTCATGGACCAGTAGCTCTTCCAAGCGTTTGACACCCGTCTTTCGACTTCCTTGTCTTGTCTGTTGCTGAAAGAAACTATCTGGCCCAAGTAAATATACTCGTCGACGTAATGCATAATCTGCCCATCTACCTCGACCCTACGTTTTGTGCCGTTGGTCATAATTTGAGTCTTCAGGCGGTTAATTTGAAGTCCAACTTGAAGGCTCGCCATACTGAACTCTTGGAGCATCTGCTGGAGTTCTATTGATGTTGAAGAAAAAAGAAGAATGTCGTCTGCGAAACGAAGATTTGACAATCTCCTATCCCCCACGACTATTCCCCTCTCCCGCCAAACAACGTCCAGGGACCTGAAGACTTCTTCCAGAGTGCTGGTAAATAATTTCGGAGACAGCGGATCGCCCTGTTTCACGCCTTTTTGTATTTATTTATTTTTATTATTTACATAGCTGTCCTTACAGGCTAACCTAATTCAACAGCATGGAATATTTAACAAAGATACACTAATCACAACAACACTACACATTATAAATAATGTTACCTGTTATGGAAAAAGACATCAGAAATTAGATAATCCTTTCTAAATTTAAGGGCCAGTGAAAAATAATTCATAAATATTTATACATTTGCCAGTGCTTTGTTGCTTTGTGTGTTTTCCAGCCCTATCATCATTAATAACTATCAACTAAGTCATATGCATTTACAATTTCCGTGCATAGATATCGAACATTTCACAAAAGAGTACATAATGTCCGGATATCGACTTTGTTCAGTTGATAACTGTTTATCAGTCAGTTATTGGCTCCCGCCCTTTGATCGTCCATTCAATCAACTTTGAGCCTGTCAAGGTGACAGCCTCTATATGCTAATTGACATGGGAGTAGTCAATGAGAAGAAGACACCATCCTTATTCTTAACTCGTCCACATTTCAATGTTGTATATACGGAACAGGGCCAGGCTTACGAATTTGTGTCCTATATACATGACAAAAGCGAGAAAATACAATGGAAAAAGTGGGTAAAGGAAAGAGATTTAGAAAAATATGCGGTGCATAGAACACACATTAATCGCAAGTAACAAAAGATTTCATTAAAGTTTTAATACGGCTGCTGCTGTCATATGAACCCTTTAAGAACCTAAGAAAGAAATCAAGTTGATCGCAATTTGTGCCAGAGATTCCAAGTCATTTGTCACTTAGAAAAACTATGTAAAGTTTACCGTCAACGGACCGGACACCCTATGGGCGGAAAACTATGCAATCACAATGTTAAAGATTATAAATAAGTTTGTCACTCTAAGGACAAAGGTGTAATTAGGGTAAGAATCTGTAATTACGCTGAACTTCCACACTATTTAAACCAGAACACAATGCGTTGCAACTTTGTAGCAGAAATAAGCAAAAGAATGTGAATGAAGTGCTCTATTACAGAAGATTATGTCATGTCGACAAGTTCTTATCAATTATTTAAACACTACAGATAGCAATGTTACATCGTTCTTCTTACCTAAACGAAATGGTAACTTTGTCTGTATATGCCAAAAATGTGTTCCGTGTAAACTTTAAAGCTATTTGCAAGCCCCTTGCGCGTCAATGTTCTTATTTTTCACGTTTTCCTCTGACCTTCGCTAAATGTGTTCTAATATTTGTTTTCCCACACCTATGACGTTGGGGCTATTTACTATCAGGAATATATGCGAATATTTCAACAGCATATAATTAACTATCCTCTCGTCTTTCTTTTTTGTAATAAAAAAATAATGGAAGAGGAAAACCGCAACACGTGTTTCTTGACGTATTTGCTGTTTTTGCTTAAATATAAGTAGATACAAATACACATACTCTTTATTGCACACCTCTAACATCAACGAATAGACAACACAAAATGAGATACTTAAAATAACAAGCAGAGGTAAATAACAGGCGGTCTTATCGCTAAATAGCTATCTCTTCCAGACAACCTTTATATAAACAGATTAGTTCCTGAATGCCTGCTCGTCATATATTGGATCTCAGTCACTCGGATCAACAACAGGCGATCTTATCGCTAAATAGCGATCTCTTCCAAACAACCTTTAGGTAGCGGAGAAGTTAAAAATTAATGTTTGAGTATAGATACCTTGTTTTAATACTGATAATAGAACTAAGAAACGTGAGCGAATATGAGCCAGTCTAGCAGTTACTTGGAACTAAATTTTAATGATTTACACTTATAGTAACATAAATGGTTGTTAAGAAATTGTGAAATTTTCCATTTTCTAATTTGTTTGGTGCTATTTTTAGTGCAGCCTATTTAATTGTTTTAGATGAAAACAACAACAACAAATCCACTTTATTGCACACCTCAAAAACACAAAGATACAAAACATGAGAGATATACAGTAAAAAAATTGACAGAGGTTAACAACAGGCGGTCTTATCGCTAAATAGCGATCTCTTCCAGACAACCTTTAGGTAGCCGAGTAGATCAACAAGAGTTAGAATTGAGTAGGAAACCAATACATTAAATCAAAACCGGTAAATGAACACGTACATACATACCTGTATCTACTACTACGTAATAGATATAGGTGTGTACCCGTTCTTTTGAGTATAATAAGTCGACAGAACAACATTTCTGATGAATCGGTGGACACTACAGAAGGTAGAAGACGACGCCTTTTCAAATAGTGACCCGCTTTTGTTCTAATATAGCCCAGTCCGTTTCCTATTGCAAAAATATCGCATGATAGTTACGGACATCCGGCGTGGTGCGGGAGAAAGTGCAATGTCACTGCACTGCACTTGCTGCACTCCAATGCAAGTAAAAAAACCAGTAAGTGTTTTGGTCTTTTATGATTTGTCGTTTAGGATCCCGTTAAACGGTGTTAATGGGACTTTACTGTATCTACTTGTCTGTCACAGTCTAGTATTAAGGGCGAAAGTTTGTGAGTGTGTTTATGTATGTTTGTTACTTCTTCACGCTTAAACGGCTGGACCATTTTTATAAAATTTGGTATAGTGGTATCTGACACCCTGGATTAGCACATAGGCTACTTTTTATCCCGGAAAAAAATGAAGCGTTCCCGTGGGATGAGCAGGTAACACCGCGTGGCGCAGCTAGTAATAAAATAAAACTTTAAAGTTAATGGATATCTACAAATACAGTCGCCATCAGATATATCGCAGCATATAAGGCGTTCATAAATACCTGAACATGTACTTTAACGCCCAGTCAATAAGAGTCGTGTTCCGATATTTATGAACGCCTTATACGCTGCGATATATCTGATGACGACTGTACAAGAAACTATTTTCTAGGCGTTTTGCGCTTAGTTGTAGGAACCTTTCGAGTGCAATTCCAACTCACACTTGACATGTTTTTCTTACAATATTGAAGGTGTGTCAGGAGTAGGCGTGTTACAGTCGTTCTAGATTGGCAACCACTATTGGCAAGCAATAGACATTATTTTCTGAGCAAAATGTCGTAAATCACAGTTTTGTTACACGATTTGTCAATGTTTGAACAGAATTGTTCATTATATTTTCTTCGGTTTCCGCGACTGTCGCACATTTAAATAAAACAATTAAAACTGATTATATCGACGTGATGTCAAGTCAATGGTCTCGAAAGGACCCTTCAACCTTTATTCTTCGAGGTAACGAAAATTGAAAACCTTGAACGCGATAAAACCTATTTTTTTCATAACTATACCAATAGAGGAACAAATCTTATTCGATTATCAGATTATCACACTAAAGTTACATCAGTCCTCCAAAGTGCATTGTCCGCACATACGATACGCGAAGGTTTGTTTACCTTGAATATCGCACCTCGACCATTGTTTAATAGTACATTACTACAAAGGCTGGGAAAATGGGAATGTGTATAAAAACATCGCACAATGAAATCAAATCACAACAGGAGAATTTACATTTTGACCACTAAATGTCAAAACTTTTTTTATATTCTGTTTGCACATGCGACCCGCTGAGACGCGACGTGAGACTTCCAAGACTATATGGAGCACAATTTCAATGTTTCATAGCATATGTAAGGAAAAATAATTATAAACGGGCGTGTGTTGATTTTTGCGTTCGTAAATTAGGTCATTACGCATTACGCGGAAAAATCCGTTTTCATTTGTGAAAAACATGCTCTATTTCCACGATCTTCATATGTTTAAAGTGAATGTGGAACTAGTGGAGTTATAGTTCTACTGTTTTCACTTGTAGCTTGTAGTTGTTACAGATCGTTGCCCTAGCATGTGCAGTTCCCAAAATCCCAAGAGGCGGAGGAAGGAAGGAGGAGGAGAATATTCCCGGGAACAACATAGTGCAGTGGTTTTAAGTCCAGTAAAGGTTTTTAAACCTTGTAGTGTTTTTCATTGCGTTAAAATATATTAAGTTCAAATGAACTGAGTTCTTTGTTTCAGTAATAGAAGAAACAGTGTCAGATAAGACCTTACGCAAGTGAATCCATTGTTTCATATATCGCACTTTGCTTCCTGATCTGAGCAGTTTATAATGTACCTATTTAAGTGGGTCAAGATTGATTAATAAATAGTAGAACTCTTCACAATGTTTTGTTGGCAATGAAGACCAACTAGAAGAAAACTACGTTCTTCATATTTTTACGTCAACCTAGGCGGTAAGTGGCATTTTCTGCCTAAGAGAGGAGAAAATCTCACTTCCTGGGCAAGGCAAGACGTAAAACTGTAGACAGACCATGGGCGGTCATTTGTAAGGCCCCAGATCGCAAATTTACGGCCTTCACCTTCGGATCGGGCGACAAACATCTGCGATCTGGGACATTCACGAATTCTCCGCACTAGGTATGTAACGTACTATTCCACATGATGTAAATTACGTATTAATTAATAAACACATGATTAAATTGATAATTACACAAGGAAACAGTATTTTTGTAACCAGAGTGACATGACTTCTTGTTTACAAATCGTGCTTTTTGGCACTTTGAAATTGGTAGGTATAACTTCAAATCTTACCCTAGCGCTACACTACACGCGAAGTTGACCGATGTTGGGCGAATATATAATGATAGTGTGGAGAAGAACTTCGCTGCAGAAACTCATACTTCGGGTGAAGCCGGGGTTAATCTTCTCGAACAATCCTGTAGCCGGTTTCTAGTGATGTCCGAATTGTAATCCGAAACAAGTAAAATCGTTACCGCTCGGATGGAGTAGGACGGCGGTGAAGTAATAGACAGTAGGGTTGGTTGCGGGGATATCGACGAAGGTCGCTGAAGTATCGAGTGTTCCGAGTAAGACGGCAGTGAAGTAATAGACAGTAGGGTTGGTTGCGGGGATATTGACGAAGGTCTAGTCAATGTAAGCACCTACCTCAACGCTCATTTTTAACCGACTTCCAAAAAAGGAGGTTCTATGTTCGACTGTACGTATATTTTTTTATGTATTTCCACCGATTAATCCGCCAATTGTGGACCGATTTTAAAAAATCTTTTTTTATTTGAAAGAGTATACTCCTGAGGTGATCCCATTATAACCGAGTTGGGATCTGATGATGGGATCCCAGGGAAATCGAGGGCAACCCTCAAATTTTATAGGCACTCATAATGTTTTCATATATTTTCTAAAGCTTTTTAAATATTTGCATGTGGTAGTCATCATCTCATCATGCTGAGCTGATGATGGAAGGTACAACTCCTTAATGGTTAAGAGTTAGAGGATAATTCTTAAAAAATGCATGTATTATACGTAGTTAAGTTAAGACTGTTAGTCATATTCTTTAAAGTGTGTTCGTGAGGTAGTCCCCTTGTCACCAAGTCAGGATCTGATGATGGAATCATAGGGAAATCGAGGGAAACCCTCAAATATTATAGGCACTAACAGTGTTTTGTATATATTTTTCTTAAGTTATTCAGTTATTTTCATCTGGTTGTCATCATTCATGATGCTGAGCTGATGATGGAGGGTATAAATCCTTAACGGTTAGGAGTTAGGGGATAATTCAAACGAAATGCATGCAAACAAGACCTCCCCGATCACCCCACCATAAGTATTTTATTTGAACCAAAACAAAGCAAAAAAAAAATTAAGAACAAAAGAACCGACTTCAAAAAAACTGAAAAGCCATCGTTCATGTACAGATTACATTTGAATCACTTTTTGAAGTCGGTGCCAAACCTCACGTAATCTATAATATATAAATATCGAACAAAAATACTCGTAAATACCAAATGGTAATCATTAAGGCTTTATGCGCGGCATCTTTTTTCATAGTAATAATTGAGTGGTTTGGCACCGACTTCAAAAAGGGATTCAAATGTAATCTGTACATGAACGGGTTGTTTGGCTGTTCAGTTTTTTTGAAGTCGGTTCTTTTTTTTTATTTGTTTATGTTAAGGAAACAATGTGACGTTTTAAATGCGTTGACAGTCGTACCCAAAGTTAAAAGAAAGCAAACAAATGATCTGTTTGATCTTTTAAAATATGTATGAGCAAAAATTATTTAAAAATTTCTAGTTATGCAAATTAATGCATTTGTTATGCGTAAACATAATATTGTTTCCTAGTATGCACCTACGTCAATCGGGTTTTTGTTCAGTCTAAAATCACACCACATCCATAATAAATGATTAATTAGATAAGTAATTTGTGGTAACTCAACGATAGGATTAACTTAATTTTATTGTAACATACTATTAGTAAACACACTAGTTTGTCATTTTAAGGAAACAAAGACTAAGAAAGAAGAAAAAAACGCATTAAAGAAAAACCAAGAATTATACTTATCGTAATTGATTTGCATCACTAATTTGGTAATTCAACTGTATAATTTCGGAAATTCACAGATTTCTTCGGTTACAGTCGATTTTTTTTATTAACATTCATGTGTTGTATCCAAATATAAATAAATAAAAAAAGAGAATAGAATTTAAAATTCACCTTTGCAATTTTTTGCCTATTATTTTGACATTTTATTGAACTTTATCTTTAAAAAAAAATACTCACCTCGAAGTAAAGAACCAGTAGAGTATGGCGGTGAAGATGGCCAGCTCCGCGGCTCCGCTGGCCACCCTCACATGCTCCACCACCGCCCACACGTTCACCATGGTTTCCATCGTCGACCAATCACAGCGCGTCACATTCCCACTCCAGTTCCACCTCAATTCGAAATCACTCAAGCGGTTAATTTTGAACACCCGCGAACCAAATCACTATTTAAAAAATTAAATTAATATTCCGAATAAAATTCATTTGTTTTGAGACAATGGCTGTCGATTTCAATATCGAACGCGATTCGTTTGTTTAAAAAGACGTTGTATCTGAACGAAGTACAGAGCTGTACTAATCCGAAGAAGCGCTATCGTCTAGAAGTAAACTCGCTTGACCTGATATATCGCATGCAGAGTTGGTGATAGATAAGGAATTGTTCTATACAGATGTAATAGGGAACGCAATTAATAAAGTACGTAATAACACGACCTAATTGCCGGATGATAAACTATTGGCGCCTATTGGAATTTACATAGTAAACACTAAACCTTATCAAAAGGAAATACGTCAGTGCTGAACTTTAATTAAGAAACGTGAAGAGAAAACAAGAAACCAAATACTAAGTTATTTGAATATAAAAAGAAGAGAGATTACATAATAATCAGGGGAAACCACCTGATAGTAAATGTTTTTTAATGTCTAATTAGGCGTAATACGCATCTGCGAACTTAGATTATAAGTAACCTTCGGGGATAGTAAACAAATAGCAGAAATCGAAACACCGAATATTTTTAGAGTAGACATTCTAAATTTACTTTAATGTCTCTTGTATTTTTCGTTTCCAACGCTCATTATATCGTGAAAACGTAAACTCACGTGTTTGAACATGAGTAAGGTATTTAAATAACGTAATCGTTAATAACCACACTTTTAGAAACCATTCATTCTAGAAAGCTTCCCGCGAAGAGCCGTTAGTTCATCACGGACAGACTGTAACATAAATTTAGGGCATTTTTCTTGTAAAAGTTAATTGTCAGTAAAATAGGTAAGTCGATAAATTTGGCACTGAATCGATGAACAAGATGATGACATAACCACACACAATTGCGATTATGAGACCACTCTACCATTAAATCAGGAGACCAATTAAAAATGTCCCATTCGCCTGATAAGATAAAGATATAAATAAAGTTAAAAGCACAGGTTATCAGAACAACAAAAACATGTAACATTAATAGATCATGAACATTACAAGCCGCACGTGATAATCACAAAGAGAACAGTAACATATTGGTACAATAATCATGATCATATAGATATGTGCTTAACTTACAAGATTAAAATGAAAGACGAAAGGGTAGAGGAGTCAGGGAATCCAACAAAAGTGGCGAAGACAAGAAAAAGTCCAATAAATAAATGTATAAATTGATAATCACGGTCAAGGAAAACTGCCAGCAATACAACGTCACGACAAAGTCAACAGAACACGCTTGATAAAGACAACGGCACGCTTGACAAAAATTAAAGCATCGATGAGTGTGTCTATTCAATTTGCACGCAGAAATGAGAGATCAAGAGGTCGACAGACAAGAAACCGTACATATTCACGTGGCCATAACTAGGTTATCGACTTGCATTGGATAAACGAACTTTAGACAGAAGATGGATGCGTGACTGGCAAATGGAACTGTAGAGCTGCATCTGATATCTGTCTTACCTGAAGTAACTGTTTTAATGCATAATAGGAAAATAATTGATCGTAAGAATAAATAAATCTAATCGTCCCGAGAATAACTTTGGATTTAGAAATACTAGCTAAAGACTAGTTTTCACTTTATGTTCCAGGTTTTTTAGTTGTTCGGTATATTTCAAGTTTTTATTAAAAACAAAGAGGATAATATTATAAAAACACACGCAAATTGCTTAAAATTATCCTTATCAGAATAATAGCAGTAGCATATCACTGGATTTCAATGGAACAATTGCAAAAACAATAAGTGTACTTCCGCTATCTAATACAATCATGTTTTGAATACAGTCATGAAAAATGCTACATACGTTTTGGGTCTAGCTAGATAATATCTTAACCCTTTTCTTGGTAAATAATCATTATGGTACATTCAATTAAATCATCTTTCTTTTTGTTTGTTTTTTACTCAATAACAACGAGGCTTGAAATGCGGACTTCTCATCATCAACACTGCTGTATACAAATCCGACGACAAAAAACCGTACTCGGAAAAATTTACCAGATGTGCAAGTAATTGTACATAATAAATATTCATAGTAATTGAAATTTAAGGAATGTGTAAACAGATCTGTATTGTGTACTCAACTTGACACCAGCAAAAAGATAACTAAAATTATGATACAGGCGAATATAATTCTTTTGACGATACTGATTCTCAACTTATATAACATGACCAAGTCTTAGTTATGAGAAGGTTGCAGGCTGCGGCACATCGACTAAACGGCAAATTGTAGTGTCGAAAACTTACACAGATCGCAAGAAAAAGTAATATATATCTCTTAATTCTTAAATTAACTTCACTATACGTAGTGTGCTTGAACTCTTCTTACTCGTATTAGAATTGCTGAGGAGACTCATGTTTTTTTAGTAATATAATCTTAATAAGTTAAAGATTTTCTCTAAGCTTTGTAAAATAAAAATATTTTTTAGGGAAATAAACAGCTGATTCATAAAAAAAATACTCTTTGTTTTTTTTCTATCATATAAATAATACATGTATCAATCTTAGGAGATATATGCATTTTTTATCTCACACCGCGAATTTGTGTATCATGAAATAGAACGAATTGCAGGAACTAGTTTTTAATACGAAATGCATTCCATTGTTTTGGAAGTTTCACAACGGGTGACTCAAGTCATTGTACGCAAATGAATTATCGAAATAACTGGTACATATAAATTAATTCAATATGTAAATTGCCGTCTCAAATAGGTGGTAGGCTAGTGTATGTACTATGTACGGTGGCTCAATTTATAGCAGTAAGTCTAAGATGAAAAGATTAATCAGAACGAAACAGTTCCTGGCACGATATATATTTTATGACAGTACCAACATCTTCAAAGTGTCATTTTACTATACTGGGCCTTATGGCAATACTTATTGCATGTCCAATGGTCAGTGTTAGTTGAAACAAAAAGAATTTACCTATGTATAATTACCTAATAGCTATTATCAATGTTCTTTGCCAAAACTGAATGCAACTTGAAAAATATGTGCAGGTTGGCTGATAAGAATTATATCACATTTAGTTTGTATAATGGGTTTGTTGAAACCAACGACGTACAAAGCAGTCGTTGTTATATAATGAAATACACGTGTATAGACTACAATACAAAATACATTGTGAAACATTTCTTACGAGGTTAGAAAAATAAAATGAAACAGAATCTTAGTATAAAAAAGGCATTCTTTAGGAGATATATAAATATAGTAGCTTATAAAATACGTATTAGACGGGTTATTTTTTCCAATTGAACATTAGAATTTAGAAGCAATGTTATTCTTGTCTCCTTTCAGAGCAATACAGCTACGGATAGGAGTGCTTTGTTTTACAGATAGATAGTTTAAAGATTCGTGAGTTACAAATAATAGTTTTATCCAGGACAATTAAACGATTCCCAAAAGTGAAGGACACTTATACAAACGCACAATCGCGTTAAAGTAAACGAAATAAGCATAACTAACAATAGGGAGATCTGAAAGAGTCTAGAGGCTATGGTTCATAAAGAATTTCATTATTTATACGAACATTAAAACGATTAAAGACTAGTTTTACGTCCCCGCTCATTTGAACATGTAATTTCTTCAGTGCAGGTGCACTTATACCACGTAAACTAGTGAAGCATGCGAATTCGACTCCGGCGCACACAAGAAAGAGATCGCATCATCAAGTCATCGAGCAACAGTTAGCCGAGAAGTCAGAATGCCTTCATGAATTAAAGAATGGCAGTAATCAGGTCGTGACTAACACAGAAAGTTCGGTTATGAGTTCATAGTGACCACGTTCTATTCCACAGAAATGGATCCATCAACGTTTGTATCAATCCGGTGCAGAAAGTGAAATCGACAGCCTGCAGTGCATTAAACAATATCTTCATTCACGAACATCACACTTTTATTAACGTTTATTTTAATTCAACTAACCTTTGTAAAACTGATTATGAGCTATCGCTCCACTTTTAATAAACCCGGTTGGAAAGCGAGGAAATATAGATACACGTTTGACACAGGACGGTGGAATAGTGAAAAAAAAAAAACTGATTATTTATGTAATATCGATGTCATTCGAGCGCGAATCGCGTGGTACCGACACGTGCGTTCCCTCGCGCGGTCGGCGGAGTACTGACTCAGAGCCCGCTATTTGTGGTGCGCAAGCGTCGAAATTGACTTTTTGTCAGCTCTATTTCTTTTTACATTCAGAAACGGTAGCTGTCTCTACTGCATTTTTTGTTTTATCCATCAGGACCACTATTAGGGTCTAAGGATATACAACTATAAGTGTTGATACCCGTTGTTATTTTGTCGTCTTAGAACCCGTTGTGTGATATAAAAAAACGTAATAGAGGAGTTCCCTAACTTTAAATGGTAGAGAGTCAAATAAAAAGGATCAGCAAAGTTATGAATTATTTGATGAATAAATACGTACATTACGTACATGGCAGGTATAATAGCAAGTTTGGCACTAATGGAAACCGGTCATACATGCGGTATTAACGCCAACACACTCAACGACCTACAAGGTGCAGTGAGTACATCGAAAAAAAAGTGCAAAAAAGCTTAGGAATTATATACTGCACAAAGTAAAAAGATTAAGTTGTATTGAATGCGATAATGAATGATTCCAATAACATAAACGATAGGTACATTCAATTATCCGCAAGTCCCTATTATGTGATGTGTTATGCTCGCACACGTGGTTCACAAGAACTGTGCAATGAGCTTGACTGTATCGATTTTCTATATTATTTAAGGTGTATCATTATAACATTTATGCTATGATATGACGTTATGTTAAGTAATGATTGTTTTAATTGATAATTGTTTCAGCTTGGTCCGAAATTCTTTGGATGTCCAGATGCATTCCGGCTCTTCCCACCTAGAGGTCACATTTCTCAATCAATTCTAGATACGAATATAGATTTTTTGCCAATTAAAATTTTTCGAAATCACGAATTATATTGAAACAAACTCGTGAGGATTGTGACTCTACCGTTCAGAGAACCTGTGGCTTTTTTTATATCCAGAACTGGCGGAGCTTTCCTACTACCTACACCCAATACCTTCCAACATACTACAAAACCCAATACCTTCCACCATACTACAAAAACCCAATACCTTCATCGTGAGTTTACAGTGATCGTACTCGCTAGCGACTGCGAAAACGGGGTACGTATTACAATCCCGAAAGCTCATAATACCTACACTTGAAATGCCGATGGTCAAAATACCGAAATTACAAAAAGCCGATATTCGATATACTGATGCTCAAAAGACCTATTTTGAAAAGATCGAAAGTTCAAAATCTCGAAATTTTATAATACCGAAAGTTTAAAATCTCGAAATTGTATAATCCCGAAAGTTTTGAATCTCGAAATTTTATAATCCCGAAAGTCAACCATTGTCAGTAAAATGCCAATGAATTTTTTTTTTCTTTTAAGAATATGATCATTACAACAAAAGGAGCGTTTTTTAGGGATATAAAAAAAAACTAACCAAACCTAACCCGGCCGAGTCGGATCTGCTCTGAAATGTGAATCATTTAAAGTTTGAGAATACTCGTAGGTTGAGGTGAATCAATCACCTTTCAGAGCAGATCCGACTCGGCCGGGTTAGGTTAGGTTAGTTTTTTTTTATATCCCTAAAAAACGCTCCTTTTGTTGTAGGTACTTTTGATACGTATGTATGTGTGGGCGAGCGTGGGTGCAAGCGCTTTGTTTCGCGAGGGCGGTGGGGCTGCACTGCCCGCAGCGCCGGAGCCGTTGCGGCATCAAAAATTACGTATCATTTGTTTACAATGAAGCGAAGAAAATTGAAAAATTTAATGATTCGGACAGGATTCGAACCTGCGTCTGTATGTCGAAGCAACTGGTTGAAAAATTCAATGGCTCTGACATCTGATTCGGTGGTCCAATTGGGAGGACGCCAGTGTAGGCCCGGAAAGTCAAATAAACATTCGACATTTTAATTTTCGGCCTTCCATCCGTAGGTATTATGAAATTCGGTATTTTGAACTTCGGCATTGTAATACGTACCCGCGAAAACGATTTGTATGGGAGAATTGTAGTTCTACAAAGTAATCGCTAGGGGCGCTGTGCAATTCTCCATACAAATGACTACGGTCACGTTAACTCATGGTAAGGGTAGAGCAGTCGCGATCACAATACAAGCGTCGACACACATCCTAACTCGTCGCCTATCAATGACAGCGGCCAGCAATTGAGAGGACAATTGGATCCATTCAGGGCCACTTGTATCCAGGAAACTGTTGGGATAGGCGTTGAATGAAAGACCTAAACGTTACAAACGTAATCGAACGCATTCGAATGTTAGAACCTGGAAAAAGAAAAAGCTTTGGGTTATTCAAAACTAGTGGCTCTGTGAGGCCTTGGACGTGGTGCGCGCGGCGCCATGCCAACCTGGCGCTATATGTTTTCATAATTCCCTTTGTCCTCGCTGCACAAATTTTTACCAATTTTAGTACAGGGATAGCTGGACATCCAATGATAGTTATTTTATCCGACCACGGTATTAAAAAATTACGCGTACGATGTTGCGGGAAGTATGAAATAACTTTAGGTCAAGCTGAAACGGAGAGGCTTGGCTCATCGGTCGGAATAGAAAAACTAAGAGAGTAACATTACTCCGAGAGAGAAATAGTAGGTGCGCTTACCCCGCTGGCGCACTGGTCCCGATTGGCCTTACGTGACAAATAAAGTGTCTATAGACACTTTATTTGTCACGTATGTATATACTGTAGAGTTTCTTTTGGCATTCTCAACAGTGGTGTCCTTTTGTGAAATGCCGGTAACTTAGACATCTAAAAGTGCCCTTGTGGCCTTCTTACAGAATATAATTTCAGTCAGCAGCAAAAGTAGCTAAGCATTGCTAGATGTAATGTCATTCTATCTTCTACAACCCTTCCCTTCTGTCTGTACAGTACAACCCATATTCTCTACTTAATAGTCCACGTGTATATCGTATCGAGTATATACATTGACACTGAGATACGAGCTTTGTTTCAAGTAAGTAGGTATTTGTTCCTTAGTGAGTTTTGGCTGTCAACAGACGGTATGTTAACTCTTTATTGCACATAAAAATAATTTAACACGTAACGTTCACTGTCCCATATGTGGGGTCACGGCAAGCCTCTATAACAGAGACATAAGGTTCACATGTCAAATTGGAACAGTGAACGTGTTAACGAAGACATCAAATAGTAGAAGTCATGTCTTATCGAATCGAATTGTCATCTAGTCTGAGTCGCTTCACGGATGTTTTGATATTAAATTTAGATATATAATTTAATTCCTTAAGATTATACCTTCAAATGACCTTACACTAAGCCTACCAATGACACAGAAAATAGGTTATCAACGTATCTAGCAGATTATATTACAGAAACCGCCACCTTTTCACAAGGTAAGGTGGTTTCAGGCTAACATAATTTATTGTCTAATGGGGTAAGGCTAACAGTTAGTTACTTATTGAACTGTGACAGTCTTCTTCCGGTGATAGTCTTAACCTTACCTTAGTCCAATTTAATAAACAAAATTCTACCTTGAAAATGTGACGTTTAAGTCGGAAATTTTGACTTTGTCATTAACGAAGTTATCTGAGTCACCATGGATAACTACGCTGACAATTTTAAAACGAAACTGATTTACTTGCCAACAACAGCTAGGTTTATATAATTCACCGTAGGCCGTTTCGTCTAATACAGACGATTTATGCAGTGCTGTGCAGTAATACTTATTATTACTGCACAGCACTGCACAATATTTATTATTTTTATAGAATGATATAGAATCAGACATGTAAAAGTTCCCTTCAAGCCTTACAGAATAAATATTTGAATTAAGCATCAATTTCGAGGTACAATGCCTTGGAGCCAGCGTACGATTTTGTACTTATTGCAGAGGAGACTGGTGGACCTTGGGGCTGAGGCCAAGGATTTTATTAGGGAATTGGGCCGCCGGCTTAGGAATAGGGGCTGAGACCCGCGCTCCGGATCGTATCTGGTGCAACAAATTTCGTTGGCCATTCAGTGTGGTAACGCCGCCAGTGTAATGGGTACGTTTGGGCCAGCTTACGATTCGGGGCGTGCCTTATTAATGAAATTTGACAAAAACTGTTGTGGATCACATCATTGGTTTGTATTTGACGAAGCCTGTTGCTGATTTGTTGTTGTATCTCACCTGACGAAGCCTGCGATGCGGGTCAGAACTTATTGTAATTTTTCCTTTCGTGTGTCTTTTAATAAATGATTGTTACCTTATTTCGAGGTTAGACAAGTAAGGTAATGACGAATAGACTAGACTTTTTTTTTTATGTTATAGGGGGCAAACGAGCAAACGTATCGCCTGATGGAAAGCGATTACCGTCGCCCATAAACACCTGCAACACCAGAGGAGTCACAAACAAGTGCTAGTAATTTCACCGGCTATCTATGCCTTGTTGTCACTTCTATGTATAGGTAATTAAAAATATATACCGTTTCGTTCTCGCTCTATTCTATAAGAATTTTAGGGAATTTCATGGAATCTTTTATGTAAATATTGCAACTTGTAGGTAATTATTCTTTTTAGGATCAAGTCGTCGAAAATGAGCACCCACTTTCCTTTTTTAACACCCGTCAGAAAAAGAGGGGTGTTATAAGTTTAAGACGTGTATTTGTGTATCTGTGTGTCAGTCTGTGGCATCATAGCTCCCAAACGGACAGACCATTTTCGTTTCTTTTTATCAAAAGACATGTCCGTCGAGATGGTTCTTAGCTTTGTTTGGTGGAAATAGGATCAGTAGTTTCCAAGATATTCAACTTTAATCGGAACAAGTGACAAGATCTCAGCCAATATTGAAGCTGAACTCCAAATTTTGTAGCTATGTTCAGTTTTAGTAGCATTTTCTGTATCGCTAATTGAATGATGGCCTCATGATGACTACTTGTATTGGGGGTGTTTAAAATTATAAATTTAGGTTATTACTTTAAGTACATTCATCGTGCAGCATTGGCACATTAATACTGTGACATACCTAGTACTAAAATAAATGGTGTCTTCCGACATTGACATTACTTCTACATTCCGCGATTTTGACGTAGGTAGGTAATCGATAAAAATTACAAGTAGATATGGTGTCTACAATCTAAAATACCTAATAGATTCAGTAAGGTACCTAATTCGTTGCTAATGGTGACAGTAATCTCGATAAAACGACACATTAATGAAACAAAACGTTTTTGATAACGACAAGATCCCGGTGTGATAGGTATATCGTTTCTAATGCTACATTATCTGCAGTAGGCACATTAAGTAGGTATGATGATTGATGACTCAGTATTAGTAAAAGTTTTAATATCTCAAAGTAATAATGCTCAAAGGTTTAAGTACAATACAATATACCTACATAGGTATTTCATAAGAACCTTACTATACAAAACAATTAAGTCACACGAAATTACTTAAAACACTTGAAATTTGGTTCCCTATTTTACTTTCTTAAAATCCTTATATACCTGAAAAGCATAACACTGTAAGTGCGTGCTTTAACTACCACACCAACGCGCTCTTTTTCATATTCATAGTCCCAAACTTTAGGCAGTAAGAGCAAAGAATATGGTTGAGGTCTTAAAATGTTCCGCTTCTATGATATCATGAAAGAACGCATTTGTCCCATAGTTGCAATTACCCCAGGTGACCTAATCGTCCTTTTTCTTTGCTGCACTAAAAAATACTACATGATCTAATGAAATTATACGTGTAATCGTTATTGTCATTATGCTTGGGTTCGGCCATTAGCCACGTCTTCGTGCATCAGCATGCTATAATATGTCCAGCTACACATTTCTCTGGTCATTTTGTTTTTTTTTATTGCGCTAAAATTCTCACCTTAACCACGACTAAAATTAGGTTGGTAATATTTAATATTACAGAGTAAATAGTCACAGCACAGCCAGTGCGGTTACTGGCTGTTTTCAATTGTATAAATAATAGATGTAGCGACACATTACCAATATAAAAATAGAACACTTTTTGTAGGAGATTGATAAATAAAATTGCTCTATAATTATACAAGTGTGAACATTGGTATTTTAAAGAATAGATTAATTATAACGCTTTTTTTTTCGTGTATAGGACTGAAATAGCGTAACTACTTTGGATATGCTCGGATCTGAAGAAACCACAGTCGGTGAAAAAAGCATTAAGTGCCTATGAGTTGGAACATGTCTAGTAGGCACTTAATAGTAACAAATTAAGTCCCTTTACTTTCAATTCACAGTGCGAAAAAGACGACGTGCAACAATAACAAGTGAAGTTACGTAAGTTACCTCTAATACCTATGTAGACGCCGCGGTAGCGCGATAAGTATTTCAAAGTGCACTTTCTGTACGCAATATATTTTTCGGCTATTCTGTAAATATAGAGCAGATGACATGTCGCGGTTACTCAGTCAGCTGAACTGTAAATTGCTGAACCTGTCATGTCAAGAACCGGTTATAATCGGCGGTGGACACCTATTATTTGCGGACATCCGATGATGCTCACGATAATGCGATTAAGTTTTTGCTGCATTATTATAACAAAACGGGACGTTATCGCGTTCAAAAAGTGTTTATCTATCCAAATATCATAAACCCTCCATGATGCGTTCAAGAACCGCACATAATGACCACCATAAAATAGACTGTTTTGTTAGCACAAATTTCTTATCTGTAAAAATGTTATTATTGCTAAATAATAACATCGATTTCGATAATATTAATTATTCAAATTTTGGACATCTCTGAATAACATAGAAATTTGATTTGACCTCTATATTCTAATAACAGTCGAGATGACGTTTAGTTCGAAATTAACTGTAAATTTCCAGTCTTTGACAAATGTCGCACGTACGTAAGATATCAAACGATATGATAGTTGGGGCAAACTCTAGTCGGTGAATTAAAAAAAACTATGACAGCTGCCAAAAAACTTCATTACCGCCATTACCGGGTAATATTTGTTATAAAATGCGACTCCTGAATGCATCAGGATTATAACGTGTGGCTAGGATAAAGTACCTAGTGTATGTAACTGTACATGATTAGGCATTAAAATACTCGTGTGATGTTATTATGAAACTTGTCTTCGGCTCGTTTCATAAACCCACACTCGTGTTTAATATCCTTCATTATGTACAGTCACATAAACTACTATTATTTAACTGTGATGATACGATCATGGTCTTGAAGGGACTGTAAAAAGACTAAACTGAACTGGAGGAGATGACGTTGATGCCCGCTTCTTCTGAATAAACTTTCGAAATTATAGCAACATAATATATTGAAGAAACTATATCTTTATACCGCAACATACAATACAACAAGGTATATATAGCACGAGTGCTGTCGAAATGTTCAAAGTAAGTTTTGTGGTAGGAGGTTGTGGTTCTGTGGTCACATACATACTATAATATTATAAATGCGAAAGTGTGTCTGTCTGTCTGTTACCTCTTCACGCTTAAACCGCTGAATCGATTTTGACGAAATTTGGCATGGAGATAGTTTAAGATCCGAGGAAGGACATAGGATAGTTTTCATTCTGGAAATTATCCCTAAAAAGATTGAAAAGTGAGTAAGTAATTCATGATGACATTGATGACCCTGTAGGAAATGTAATGATTAGACCAAAAGCACAATTGCTTTTACATTTCCTTAGGCGCTTTTAATAATCCCTTTTATTAATTAAGGTAATTAGGTGGATATCTATCGTGTTGTACGAGGTTGCTTCCATACTTCCAAGTTCCACGCGGACGTAGTCGCGCGCAAAAGCTAGTAGTTACCTACATATGACCGACATTTGAGAAAATTATAATTAAATAAAGACTAAATTAATTTATGATTTCATTACAAATGTATTCAGATTTTTCCCTATACTTGTAGTATTAGGCGGTTTACCTATTTACTTGCCAAATTTTATAGTTCAAGGTCGGAAAATACTCAATTTTGAATCCTTTGAGACATCGAAATATAAGTTTCTAGCGGTTTAAACGGCCTTATCTTTTTATTACGTTAACTTAGCGTTAACAGCTTCAGGGGACTGTAGACCTGAGTATATGGTTTTAAATTCAAACTCGATACCTCCACATGTACCCGAGATAAAGGGTCTTAACTTGACAGACAGACAGACAGACAGACAGCCAGACAGACGGACGGACGGATAAAACAAAAAACAAACAACGGTTTCGTTATTTCCTTATGATTTATCAGGTACGGCACCCTAAAAAATTTAAATTAAAATGCATTTCACGTAGCAGTTTTTTTAATAGTTGAATTGAAAGACTAAGCGGAAGAATTCGCTAAGATAAATTTGAAAAAATTACAGTACTTAAATAATATACAATTGATGAATTAAATTTGTGAAATCCCCTAATGGCTGTATAGCGAACTTAAACTTATAATATACTGTAAATAAAAAAAGATCCAGCGACTTTTACCCCGGTTTAAAATAATATGCTGATCTGGGTAACTTTGCAGTCGTAGACAAAAAAAAAACAAAAAAAATGGACTTAGACAGTTGTCCCCTTGGTCCTTCAGTTGTTTTGTTTTTGAGGCTCGATAAAATGTATCAAGCAAATACCCAATTCATGTCAGAAAATCTAGATAGGAAAACGTTTCGTAATACAGCTAGAAAAAATGCGTTCAAGGGTAACCGCCCATGTATAATCGGGCCCTGTGAGTCAGACCAAATTCAACTCGCTTAATCACTGGTTAAGGTAAATTGGACAAGTTAATTTAGTATGTTGCACTTTGATGCCAACTATGAAGGCGATGTCTAGAATCTAAACAGTGGGAATAAGAGGTAGTAGTATTAATAAGTTATATGAAATGAAGTATAGAGTTACTTAAATCGAATACAATTGGCAATATTTTTTTTTAACCAGGCTTATCGATGTTATTCGACTCGGCGCCAGGTTTATTGTTCTGGACACTGGATGATTGGAGAAAGTCAATGCATGGGTGCTGCAAATAGATTTCTAGACCGTAGCAATAAATAGTCAGAGAATATGAATGTTCATTGTCGTCATTCATTATCATTACGATATTTGTATGCAGTTTTCAAGCATTGACAGTGTCAGTCAAGTATATTAATTGACAGAGCCGACAGTCCTTTGCAGAGGTACTGGATATCGGCCCCCCCCTGAACCCTCATTCTGAGTAGGTTTATTATAACAATTAGGTGGTAGGTATTAGTGTAGTATAAGTAATTATATAGTTAACTAACCTAGTTTTAAGTTTACTAACTATCATGGACCACTGTTGTCTTAAATAAAGAAATTTTGAAATTTGAATTTGAATTGTAACTATGTAGATAGAGGACTTTGAGCGAGCGAGATACCATAGAATAAAAGACGAACAGTGTAGGAAGATGTTAATCAAAAGTAAATAAATAAAGTTTTTTCAGAGGACATATGTGAAATGCACACAGAGGCATAGACGCTAAAAGTCTATAGAATCGATTTCCACTGATAATTTACACCTTTAGCACAACTGTGATACGCGACTCTTTCTCACGCAAGAAACATGACCTATCTCTTTCTTCGAAGCCCTGTGAGAGAGTGACGGACGATACTACGTCGCGCGACAAGAGTCGCGAAGCGTAGTTGTGCTAGACGGGCTGTTTTAACTACTGGCTTACGACGTTTTGCCCCCGGCCCAGGACAGGACTCGGTGATCGATGAAGCAAATTTTGATTCGCGACACTTTTCCTTCTGTTCATAATATTGCCTCATTTTTACCTTTTCGAAAATCTCCCAACTTGTGATTGATAGATTCATTTGAAAAGTTTCTTATTCTAAAAGACCGTAGGCGACCAGTAATTGGCCACAGCGCAGAAAATCTACTGTCAGACTATTTACTAAGGCGGATTTAGTAGGGAAATTGATCTGTCAAATTTTCCACAAGGTGTACACGTGTAGGTGACATCATGTAGAGGACCGATTCTTAGATGACGCTGCTTCACATTTTTTTTATATTTTAAAAAACTAGTCAGTATAATCAAACTAAAATAATAGTTTTAGGTTTTGTGATAAATTAATGAAATTAATTTTAACTGACATTTTGAAAATTTGAAATGTAGTCTATTAAGATTTGTAAACCTGTCATTAGTCAGAATAAATTTCGTTTTTTTGCGCAGCCATGAATACCATGGACTGCGAAACGCACCAATGCATCGATCCTGAACCAGCTCCAAATAAAAACTCGCTTGTCCATGCGTGCCAACGACGCATTCTTTCCTATTTCGGCCACACAATGCGCAGAGACGACGAAAATCTGATCGTGGTTGAGAACATCGAAGACAAAAGATCGCGCGGTCGTTCGCCAACAAGATGGACCGATCAGTAAGATACTCATCGACGTCTAAATTTCTACTCGGTTGTAAGAGACGCGCTGGACAGAAACCGGTGGAGGGAGATCATCCGCGCCAGATGCAACCCTGAAGCTGACCACGATCCTCAGACTTGAGGGACCAGCTCCAGAGAGAGAGTAAATTCATCATAGAGTGACGAAAGACCCCTTTATTTCCATTACTCACCATAATACCCATCGAGTGATCTGCTATATCATCGCTGACAGGATAATTTCATAGGGGATCATTTGATCAATCAACATTATATTCAACTTCGCGAGGGGCCTGATAATGGGATAATATATTTTGCACTGGCAAGTACAGTCAACAGCAGATACCTATAAACGCGATTAGCTAAAAACTAATAAGGTTTTACACGTTTAACAAACACACAGATTCAGCTGATCCGTACGAGAAGCTTTGCGTCTATTTTTCCTGTCACGACAGCAAAAGAGTGGAACTTTCTTCCTGTGCATCTTTTTTCTGAAAAATATAACATGGATCTCTACAAGGTAAGAGCCAATAGGATTAATCGTCACGTAACATGAGGTATCTTGGCTATCACACTAATATTATAAAGGCGAAAGTATGTGAGTGTGTTTGTGTGTTTCTTTGTTACTTCTTCACGCTCAAACGGCTGTACCGATTTTGATATTTTTTGGTATGAATGTAGCTGACACTCTGGATTCACACATAGGTTACTTTTTATCTCGAAAAACATGTGTGTTCCCATTTGATGAGCGGATAGCACCGCCGGGCGCAGCTAGTCTTAAATAAAAAAAAACACAGCTAAACTGTGGACTGTCGCTCGTGGTATGTCCGGACCGATACCGCCTTCAAACCTTCAAGAAAAGAGCGTACTCTCATCTGAAAGGCCTACCACAACCCCTCTGTATCATCAGACGATCCTCCTGCACGTTTGCCTCCTACGTCACAAAAAAAGTGAAACGATGTTTAGGTTCACTTTCCCTATATGTATTCATATTTTTTAGCAACTCGTCCATATTCCCAGCTTCTCAGCGTTCTAACTCGTTGATTGTAGTGATATCCCACTTGGGTTTTATTAACTTATTTAAAATGTGGATGAGTTCGGAATGTAGACGAATTGAGAATATGGAACAGCTGAAAATCTGGTCGAAATAAGAAGTCAATTGTTTGAGAATGTTACCATGATAAGACGTGGATGGATCGGGATTAAGTACCTACTCTTTGGATATATTCGAGATAGAACATTAGACGAAATTGGACTGTCGATGTCGGTAGGACGCAACTAAACGGTGGCCGCCGTGTTGATACTTTAATGTTCTGCCGTACCATATCGTAGGTGCGCGCGGGTCGCCTAATACTCGCCTTACATGCTCCGTCTAGTGGGGATTGTCTGTGATCTAAACGTAATAGTCAAAAATATCAATTTAATAAATGTTTCGACATGGTACCTATGCAAGGTTTTTTTGACACTACAATATATAACTACACATGTCTCCTGCCGACTGTACATTTAAGTACATTAAACTAATAAAAAAAACGTTTTATCTTATCGGCCTTATCGCAAATAGAGTGCTCATTAAATGTAAGAAAATATTTACACAACTATTTGCGCAGAGCTTAGTAGAACTCAGTTAGAACGATAATTAAATCTATTCGACCTCAAATGATCAGATAATCGTTTCACAAAGTGAAAAAGATAACACTTTACGTCATAGTTTTATTTTATAACATAACAATCAGGGATTAAAAGCCAATAAATCAAGCTTAATAAAACACCCTCTTTATCGTACAAACACAAAAAAAATTGTAAAGTTTTATTGTAATTATTTTATAATTTGTCCCATACCATATAATAATACATTTAAAACTAAGTCACACCGCTAACATTGTTAGCTAGTTGTTAGCCTAACAACTAGCACTGGAAAAACGGGAGAGTTATTTGGAACCTGGTAACCCTCTGTTAGTCATGTACTTTGCTGTTGTCCCTTTCGGGTATACGCATATGCCGAATCCATAGGTACTTCATCCAAGCCACGGGCTAAGCTTCGTCCGTGTGCGCATCTGTCACAACGTTAATGTCACAAGTCAAACGTCGCTATGCACGCACACATAATCATAATAATCATAATCAATTTATTGGTAAAGCTAATTTACATGTCAGTTTACATGGTATACACATTAACATTCAATGGTTTATAATCCTTATATCGTAAGCATATTCAACCAGTTATAAAAATAATAAATAAAAAACAATTGAAATTCAATAAAAAAAAAAAAAAAATTGGTCAATTAGTAGTCACACACATTTGTAGTACAAGGCTTATACAAGAATAATTAGTAAGGTACAATTGAATACCAATAATATATCGAATTAATTTATTTTTAAATGATTCCTTGTTCATTATGAACTCGTCATAATTATAGAACGGGCGCTTAATAAGCCAACTTTTTAGGCGATGCTTATGCTTGGGGCCTCTGTTATGTCATTCGGTAGCTGGTTATAGACCGAGGGGCCCATCACATGAGTCAGTTTCGAAGACTTGGCGAGCCTGCGGCTGATAGGAACGAGTTTGTTTGCATTTCGCGTATTGCGCTCATGTACCATGCCGTTCGTTTTAAACTGCGATATATTTTCTCGCACATGAATAGCTGTTTGCATGATCACAATAGCAGGTAACGTAAGGATACCTAACTTTACAAACAGCTGTTTAGCCGGCGTGTCGAGTGGTACACGTGCGAGCGCTCTAATAGCACGTTTTTGAAGGCGAAAAACCCTTTCCCACTCGGCACAGCGACCCCAGAGTTCCGCCCCGTATTCTATCAGAGAGTGGATAGTGGCGAAGTAACACGTACGCGCGACCTCGGGAGTCACTGTTCTGGTGACACGGCTTAGAGCGAAGCAGGCACTAGCCATTCTGCCGCACAACTTGTCAACGTGCCGATCCCATTTCAGACTCGAGTCAATTTCAAACCCTAGAAAAATTGTGGCGGTGGTTTGGTTGAGCGGTATTCCGTCAATCTGGACAGGTAGTGGTGCCATAGTGCGGCCCGCTAGATTAAAGTGAATGTAGTGCGTCTTCTTAAGGTTTAATGCGAGGCCATTGGTTTTGAACCACTGAGCCAGCTGCGCTGCTGTTTCGTTCAATGCCTGACAAACGCCGTCCATGGTTGAGGCTGTAACAATAGCAGCAACATCATCAGCATACATAAGTACTTCGCCTGGTTTTATAGAATCCGGAAGGTCGTTTAGAAGCAAAGAGAAAAGGAGGTTCGATACTGACGATCCTTGCGCAACGCCCATCTGTGCTCCCGATGGATCTGATCTTGCTTTCCCACCATCCCCAACAACGACTTGCGATCTATTCTGTAGAAGGCACTTAAATAGGGATAGGGCTGTGCCGTGAATACTATAATGCCGCAGCTTACTCTCGAGTACGGCGTGGTCGGCCACATCGAACGCCTTTGAGAGGTCACAGCACAGGACGGCTACCTGCAACTGATGCTCTCTGGCGGCTAAGATGCGCCGAACCAGTTCGCGGGTCAGGGAGGTTGTGGATCGGCCCGCGCGGTACGCATACTGCCTATCAGATAGACTGTTGGTGGAGATTAAGAAGCTAGTGAGACGAGTACTTAGGCCATTTTCGAAAACTTTCGCTATCGCTGGTATGATCGAGACCGGTCTATATGCATCCATATCACTTCTACTACCCTTCCCTTTAAAGATAGGAGCGACCTTGCTTCTCTTTAACGATTCAGGGTAGGTGCCCTCATTTATACAGCGGTTAAAAAGCTCTGCCATAGCAAAAGACAGAGGAATCGGCGCTAGTCTCAACAATTTCATACTAACACCGTATACGTCTTTTGAGGGTTTTGGTGGAATGAGGGAAGTTACCAAGCGATACACCTCATCCGCTGTAAATGGGCGGAGAGTGAGTAAGAAATCTGAAGCTGGCCGGGCATCACACAGCGCGCGCAGGGCGCCGGCGACGTCGGCGCGCGGCGCTTCGCACGCCGCTGCGGCGCTCAGAAACCTGGAGTTCATCGCGTTAACAACTTGTTTTTACATTACATACATAAAAACATAGAAACAAACGCGGTTTAATTTTTCGCAAATCTGTGGTATCAAAACTCTTTATAGGCGTACTTATTTTAAGTTATTTTGTGAAATCGCAACAGATCCTGTCTTAAGAAATGCAATTTTATTTATTTATTTATATTATTTCTGTCGTTCTACGTTAAATAATATAGTATTTTTTAAATAAAAATGAAGGTTGTTATGTGTATTTTTCAGTTTAAGTTCTTCAACGGATGATTCGCTTAAGTTTAACTCCTCAGCTGTGGGAAGCACCCTCGGGGCCGTGTAGCAGGCCCATCTTTTTGCATATTTTACAGATACCTACTCTTTTTACCCATTGGCCATTACGGTGCAAATAAGGATTGAACTCGTGACTACGTGACCCCAATGGGCCTTTCCTCATCTGTTCGATAAACTAGTAAATCTGTGTCCGTAGCTATAAATCAAGAAAATCTATTCAGTCGTTTGAAGAGTATCAACTCAACTGTGTCGAGAGTTAGCCGTGTGACCAAATATGAACAAGAACATCCACTGTTTTTTTTTTTTAACTGGATTTTTGCATTTGTAGTCGTCCCAGAAGAAACTTTCAGTTTCCACGACGATTTAAATAATATATTATTATGCTGGACGTCAATATCTGATAACAACCCGGATGTTAAACTTCACGTGGTGAAATCTGTAATCTCCAAAAAAACATGCAAATAATCGGATTAACGATACATTTCATCGATAGGGAGTTCGAGTGTTACGTGAAAAATACCGTGTAATTAAATAAACATACTAAAAACGAATTATTACATATATACTGCACTAGCGACCCGCCCCGGCTTCGCACGCGTTTATATGCATGTATTATGCATATAGACCTTCCTCTTGAATAACTCTATTTACCTATTGAGAAAAACCGCATCAAAATCCGTTGCGTTTAAAGATCTAAGTAAGCATACATAGGGACACACAGCAGGAAGCGACTTGGTCGTATACTATGTAGTGATAATGCATGATGCATGTTTGTTAGTGGCGGGTGCAAGCGCATCATCAGTATTGCAGCGCTGACTGTGGTGCCATCTATTCGCCAAGGATGATGTTGGGGCCCTACCACGAGCGATGTAACGCTGGGGATTGAGAATCAGTAAAAGGATTGCGCTAGCGCCAGGCTCCTTCGACTGGTGTGTGTGTGTATAATTGTAGTTATTTGTAATCCTTTGTTTGTTTTATGTATAGTCTTTAATAAGCATATAACTTGACCGTTGTTAAAAGAATATTAACCTGCTGCCTTTCTGATCGCTAACATGCTTGCCATCGTATTTCTCGGGAAAGCTCTTTTTGATTTTCATACCTGTGCTTTTTTACTAAAGTTAATTGAAAACGCCGGCTACATTTGTACTATTTTATTTAGCAATGATTTGTCCCAAGTTGCAATGGAGTGGTAAGTTTCGGTGGTTGACGAGCTGAGGTGACGTGACGAAATAGGATTGTGGACGAAGTCACCCTGAGCCAAATTCAAAGATCCAACAGGCTTTTTAGAGATTCCGGCCACATACTTCGGGTCTCAGTGGCGACTGGCGCGGTGTGGGACCAAATAGAGCGGCAACCGCGCGCGGTGGCTCGTGGCGTGCTTCATACATCGCTATGATTTTGTTTTTACTGCTCCACGGTCGCACGTAGTCGTGGCCGAACCGTACACTCTAAAAAAAAATTGGTTGGTCCTATCGATATCTCGATAGTCGTAATCAAGCATCATGATTCCATACGAGCGTAACAAGGACTTAGACACATTAAATAAGGTAATACTGATTGCTCTGACTATTGTAACTGAACCAATTAAGATCTTATTCAATATTTAAATGAAAAATAATTATGCTAACTAATTGATCCTAGCAAGATCAACTAAGATACGTAAAGGATCGAATCAACCTACGTTACATAATTATGCCAACAAATTAATAGTAGATGCAACGTATACAATTGTTAGGATTAATAACATACTACTTTATTAGTCTAATCACAGATACACTTATTGTTTTAAGTGATCAGCTTTCTTTGATTTGTATAGGATCTTAATTATTGTAATTAACTTAGCGTCAACTAAGAGAAAACTACTCTTAGTTGGTCTTAATTTTTTAGACTGTACAGTGGTGGCTACAGTACGAAGTCGTATGGTATCAAATGCATACACTCCGAGAGCCCTCAGATTGGGATTGGGGTTTGGGAGAAAACTGAGAGGTTTTTATCTGGATCCCGTAAGAGCGAGCGAGATAGGTATAAAACTCGGAATCACATTATGTCAGTATGGACTGTACTTTGCTTGCTCTTTATTACAAATGCAGCTTCATCGTTGTTATGAGTTTTCGATTGCCAGTTATAAGCAAGAATGGGGCAATAAGTTGAACTATGTAAATATTTGAATATGAAGTCATTGGTATTACAATAGCCAAGTTTCTCAACCGTTATTAATGTAATTGTTAGGGTAGCTGAGTTATGAACAGAAACATATTATAATTATTAAACAATGTAAAAGGGGAAATAAAGCCTGCGGAGACACCAGGAGCAGGTATCCTGCGCTTTTGGACGGAGTTAGGCCATACCCTTAGCTGGCCAAATCCGCATAAGGGCCCGATACACGGGCTAAGTGCGGAAAACGGAGCCCATAGCCATATAAGGGGAAATAAAGATAAAAGAGCAATCAATTTCAAAATGAAAGAGCCTTTAATGGTATTCTTAAAACTAACGTGAGACATCTTTAATAATTATAAAAACGGTTTGAACTCACGTAAAAGTTGTCCGGAATCAAAGGCGGGAGGTAGAGAGAAAATTTCAACTCCTAGAATGGATGCCTTAAGTCTGTATGAACGTGCCTCGAATAATGTGATTTATAATCTAACTGAGCTTATTTTATTTCTCTGTATCAGGTGGGAAGGTTCCAAAAGTATTTTTTGTCATGGTCACAATGGATAATAAAAAGAAACAAATAAACGTTTATGGTTTCCAGTTAGCATAATAATAGTAGCACCTTTATTATTTTTGTCGTTAAATTTTAGTACTAAAGCTGAAGACAGTCTTTATTTTACGAGAATAACTTTTCAGCAGTGCTATGGTTTAATGTGTAGAGGTAGACAAAACAATAATAATAAGATCCTCTAGTCTCTGGTATGGATGAGCTTTACTCAAAGTGTGCTCCGGACAACCCTGGGATAGGTAATTTCAAAGCTACTTGGGGCCTTGGCCCTTACTGATTTGATGCCCAATGGGTCAGTATAAAATGCATCGTATTATTCTTTTTTTTCTTACTATGGAAGTAATTTACAAATATAAAAAACAGTATATCAGTTTTATATAAGTACCAATTTTTTTGTTTACTTTCAACAAAAGTACTTACTACAAATCACAAGCATGAGCATAGAGCAAGGAATTAAATTAAAATGTTAATGCAACCCCATAATAAATGGACATTCACAAATGTGTGGCAATTTCAGCATAATTGCCAAGTCATTCATTGTGTGTGCAGATTCCTACATTGACAAAGCTAAGGTTTGCAATAGTAATTGTAGTCATTAAGCAAGCATTGCTGTTTGAAATAGCTTTGAAAACAAAGCATAAGCATAGGTCAACGAACTTGGGTGATACAATTATTTTGTTTTGACGGTTTGTGGTACACCACCTGCCTACTCAGCTAACGGTCCTGGGTTCGAATCCTGTCATGGTTGCCGGGGACAAGAGTAAATATTTAATGAACTTATTTGTGGCAGGTTGTCATTTATGTATATAATTATATATATTAGTGTATATATTCTTCATTCAGAAGACTTTTTGAGCTTAATTTGGGACTAGATTGGTTTGTGAGGTTGTCCGATATTTATTTATTGTTTCTATGGGGAATATAAAATATTCATATGTTACCGTTGCAACAGGCCTAAGGGTTAATACAAGCATATTAAATTTTAGAACAAAATTTAACATTTTAAATCTTATGATTATTTAGCCATCATACACCATGTATTTTATTTATTTGCATTAACTTCCAGGGTACATTCTTCAGATCAAATTAAGTAAATTTCTCCAAGAAAGTTATGTCTTAACTCATATTGTTAATAATATATGATTCATTTTCAAAAAACATGTACATAGTTTTAAGTGTTAAGGGCTTTAATTAAAACAAAACTTAATTGATTCCTTTGTGTAACGATAGTTACCCATATCTTATGTATGAGCCACTTTCGTAAGACAATAGACACGATCGTAATATTGTTTTTATTAAGCCTTTAACTATGTACATGTTTTTTTGAAAATGACTCATATTCAAGATCCCAATTTTCGCACTTAACCCTTTGACCGTCAAAGACGGCAAATCACGTCATCGGGAATTCGTGCCACTGACGCCAACAACGCCTATTGACTTCAAAAATTTCAATGGTCAAAAACATGCTAATTCAAGCCACTATCTGTGTTTTTCAATCTCTGTTGATTTGGAGCACTGTTTTCTTTTTTGGTTTGGCGTCAGTGGCACGGTGAATTGCTTGGCGCTCGAAAGGTTAGGTATGTTAAACCATGTTAAGTCTTCTTAATCCATAATCAACTATAATATGATTTTCATTCGTTCAAGTAAATGGTTTTCTGTACTTGCTTTCTGGTTTGTGTGACACATCCATTTGACAATAGTCTGTTATGGTTGATATAGATTTTCTTTTAAATAGATTTTCGTTTGGTGTATTTATACAACAAATTAATTCAATCAACTCCAGGTCGACTTTATCACTTACCATAAGGGCGAATTTAGTCTTCATCTTAGTACTAATAACCTATAACAAATTGTAACCAAAAAGTAGTTATCCTTCGCTTTTAATGATATTGTAAAGAATAACTTTTCTAATCACTTTACTAACACATAAAGACTGCTGAAAATAAAATAAAACAGACCGGCGCCTCGTGACAAGATAAAATGTACGGACCAATAAACATGTTGAGAAGAACTAAATAAATAAATATATTTAAAAAACTCAAATTTAACGCTTAACCTATACAAGGTATCATAATACACGAAATCAATAATTATGCTTATTCTGAAAAATAAGTGTAAATGATACGAACACCCAGATGTTTTCATAAAAATAGAATGTCTATAAAAAGACACTTGCAATGCAACATACAAACTGTTTTGCAAGCGACGTGAATGCAACGAGTTTACCGTGAAGAATAGAGATAATAATCAAACACTTACCTAATTTAAACTCCCTTATCTGATGGTGATGATACCCCTTGTCAGCAATCTCAGGAAACCACTTAAGTTGCTTAAGGAGAAAAAATTGTTTTTATTTAGGTTTGTATTTTTACGAAAATAGCAAACAGAAAAGCCGCAAATTTTTGATTAATGATACCAGTATTGAATAAAAATTTCCCTAATAAAGATTTTTTTTAATATAAAGTTATTTTAATCCATCGAAGAAGAATTAATGAGTGAACAGCAATTATTATGTATAACAACAGCAACATGTCTTTATTACTTGTATTGGTATTTTTGTATGAGTTTTAATAAAAATGTACAATTATTCAGAAATACTTTCTACCTGATATTGATGTAATTTTAAAAATGGCAACGTCGTCATTTTGACGTAAGCGTTACGATTAACGCAATTAAAACGGAATACTTTGATAAAGTAATTTTTATATCCAATTGATCGCAAATTAAATCAAATCTATGTTTTTTGGTTTTATTTTCATTATGACTGTCATCGTTCTATCCTTCATTTTAAATGAAATTTGTCCGTAAGAACATCGACACTGTTTTTTTTCCGTTTCCTTCCATCCATTTCATCGCATCGCATCGGCGATTAGCGCAGTAATCTCAAACAATTTTCATTTTGTGTTAAGACAGACAACAAATTTTTGAAAACTTAATGGGAATAGATGATTTTATTCGTTAGTACGGAACCCACAGTGCGTGAGTCGTACTTGGTAATTTTTAAACATAACATCATTCATAACATATAATTTAAGTTGAATGTGTCTTTCAGTAAATCGCAATGGCGGCGTTATAATGTTGAACTGTCAAATCGCGATGAAATCTGTCAAAACAAGTTGGTGTTGAACTGGTGAAACTTGTATCGAAATTCTCCTAATTTACCAACAAAATGGGTCTCTTTGGCAAGTCAAATGATCGAAATCCGAAAGAAATGGTATGTGGCTCTATTATTTTACATGTATAGAGTACGGAACAGGTGAAGAATGCATATTTTCCATTTAATTTTAGGTAAACGAGTGGTCACACAAACTACGCAAAGAAGGGTACAATTTGGATAGACAAATCCGAGGTATGACTAATCTTCAAACCATTAAGGCCTCTTGGTTTCGATGCTTTATTTATTGAGCTACTTAACATAATGAATAATAAGTGTGTTACTATTTTGTGCTTATTTGTCAGCCATACAACGGGAAGAGGAAAAGATTAAAAGATCGTTAAAAGAAGCAGCCACAAAAAATGACAAACAAGTGTGTACGATATTGGCGAAGGAAATAATACGATCTCGGAAAGCGATCAGTAAAATATATACCAGCAAAGCACATTTAAATTCAGTGCAAATGCAAATGAAAAACCAGCTAGGTAACACTACAATTTCTACCAGTTTCTTATTTTATAGTTTAATATATTATTACCCAATCTTGTTTTGAAATATTTTTTTATTGTTGATTTGACCTTTTTGAGCCTAAATAAATATATCAGTTTAAATTTTTTGTAACTCCAAATATTATCTCTATGCAAAACTTTGCGATGATAACAGGAATTTCAAATTTGTTACAGCTACTTTAAGAGTTGCGGGGTCATTACAAAAGTCCACTGAGGTAAATTCTATCCTACTATCCTAAAATTAGTAATAATCTGTTTAACCCGTTGCCTCATATAAAAATTTTGGCTGGTAACAAACCAATATCATCCAATATTGATGCTGGGATACCTCCAGACCTCAGATTCTAATGACCAACACCTGGACACAGTGGACCTATGTTGTGTTATGACACGTCACGGGTTAAGCCACATTAGGTGAATTTTACATAAATCCTGTATAGTCAACAGTTTCAGAGCAAAATGTTTTTGATGAAAAGAAATGTGTATGTATGTGTTGTATTGAAATGAATATGTATAAGATATCATAAACAGGGGTGACTTAACAATACATGGGGCTATTTGTTTAACTTGGTTGCGAAATGGTTAGGTCTAAACCTGTACTATTTTCAGTTACTTTGATCTAGTCAAGTAAACAGGTAATTTATACTACTACTTCATGTAAAATGTGTGAGGCTTTTTCAAAGTAGCCCCTGTATTTCAATGTCACCCCAGTTTATGATACCTTTGCTGTTATAGGTGATGCAAGCAATGCAGGCGCTCATTCGTTTGCCCGAGATAGCAAACATCATGCAAGAGATGAGCAAGGAGATGATGAAAGCAGGCATCATCGAGGAGATGCTGGATGAGACCATGTCCAGTGTAGAGGATGAGGAGGAAATGGAGGAGGCGGCACAGAGCGAGGTGGACAAGGTACGTTGGAACAGATTAACCTTTTGACCGCCACAGTCGGCTGTGGCCGCCAACAAAAAATCGTGCCCCTGACGCCACGTCGGCCACAGCCGTCCAAATTTCAATGATCAAAAACTTTGTAATTCTAACCGCTACAAGTATTTTTCAATCCCTGTTGATTTTGGGGCACATCTTTTTTTTTTTACTCTGGCGTCAGTGGCACGGTAAATTGCTAGACCGCTTGGCGGTCAATAGGTTAATGTGCCATAAGTTTAGTTGAACAATTATTCAATTACACAATTGTTTTCATTATACATTTTGTACGGCGCATATTTCCAGCGTAATACTCATATAATATATCCTTCAAGTGACGTCACAGCCCCGCACCCCACTAAATATTTCGAAACCAATAAGGCGTATTTAAAAAAAAAATGTTGCCTATTTATTTCGTTTTTAATGCAGCATAATTTAATATAATATTAAAAATTTGGTGATATTCTTCATGTCAAGTCAGGTCTCGACATCACTACCTCAAGTTTGTTAGTAGGTATTATTGTCACTAAAATTTTGCCTTGTCAAAAAAATTTTTAGGCAATTTATTTTTAACATACTAAATTCGATATAAAACACTTTTCATCCATTAAACAGTGTACCTATGGGTGGAGGCCGTTACCAATTAGTGTCTTAGACTATATACGAACGATACAAGTCACTACGTTAAGAAATGAGAGAAATTAGTTTATACGTATTATTGCGGAATGTAGCATCGAGAACCAAATTGGTTTAACGATGCCATTATAATAAAATGTTTGTACTTAATTGTGAAATAAATAAATAAAATGTCTGATTTAATGAAACAAAAAAAACACATATTTGTCACTTTCACATCTTTGTTTGCAGGTGCTATGGGAGCTCACACAAGGCAAGCTCGGCGAGGCGCCGGCGCCCCCGACCGCCGTCGGGGCGCCCTCCACGAGCCGCGAGCCCGAGGCGGAGCCCGACGAGAGCGAGCTGGACGAGATGCAGACGAGGCTCGAAGCGCTGCGCTCTTAAATAGTACGTTTAATAACATTTTAAATGTCGAATTTCGAATATTTACGCGTAATTCTACGTCACGCCACAGATTAGCAGAACGCAAACATGGCGGACGGCGTTTTTGACTGTTCATGAAATTTCTAATTTTCAATTAATAAATTTTAGCTTTCTAGCTTTTACTAAAATACAAGACATTTTTTTTACAGCTAGTAAGATCATTATTAACTATATTTCGAAACTGGGTCTACTAGCCTATACTTTCTTCCACAGTGCACTTCATCGATGTTTTCATTTTTTTTTTCAGTTACCAGAAGTACCTATGAAGGGTTCGAGTTTCGAGGCGGCATGAAGCATGAAGCCTGCTAGAATTGCCTTATTGTATTTTGTACATACGTTCTTAGGAACACGAATCGCTTAATGTTGAATATTTCTGCATTTTAGAATATTTACAATATTTGTTTACAAATGTATTTATTTATATACAGTTTCTCAATCGTTCCTTAGAATTAATGCTGGATTAAAACTCATGCTTTCTTTGTCGACAAGATATTGTCAATTTGCGAAAAGAAGTGGTGTTAAACTTAATGAGCGTTCGTGTAAAACCAGCCAGATGGCGCTTCGCACATTGAAATATCGGCAGCGTATTAAAAAAAAACCCTTGTCAAATTACATAACTTTATTCTGAAAAGACCGAGTCTTCTATGTAGTATGTATTCAATTAAAATCTTATTTAAGTCTAACCACTTTTAAATAAATCTATGAACTAATATTTATATAAATAATAATTTTATTCCTAACTTTGACAAATTAAAGACCGATTACGTTTCCTTTTTTTGGAGATTAATATTATTTAGGTTAAAATTTAGATACAGATGTACAAAATCTCGAGGTTGGTTCTCATATTATGTTAAATTCATTACGTTAGTTTAGCAAAACAGGTTTAATAAAGTTTATTTATCTCGACATTCGATATGACATAGGTGAAATGTATTATTAATATTAATTGAAACGAATAATATACACCGTGTTTTTTTTATTTGCGTTAACTTCGCCATAATGCTTGGTACGTTAAAACAAACTATCTTGAAACTGTATGAGTTAGGGTTTATTTTACTTTTCTCAAACATGCAATGAAATAAAGTCATAACGTGCGTTATATCAGGCTTCGAAGTATCACGTTTCGGGCGGAACAACTCGAGAGAACTGTAAAGGAATTTCATACAAAATTGAAGGTTGAAGGTTGCCTTGAAGTATTTTTTATAAACATGGCGTCTGTGTTCGTGAACAGGCTAAACAGCTGAATTATATTTTCTTTTGAGTGGTGTATTTTTTTTTTCATTGCATATGTTTGGGAGAGCACTAATACATGCCTTAGCCGTGATAAGAGCTTGCCGGCTTCATATCACTATCCGTCTATACCTACTCACCCGGCAAGCCCTTCTTCTGCAGTAATGTACTATAATTAGATCCATGGTATAATAAGGACTATGCCCTCGACGCAAAAAAAAACACGGTGTATATAAGGGTGCATCTCACCGCGTGAAAATATGTTTGCCACCCGTCGTTCTTTGACTAATATGCGATAAACTGACTACCTAGATTTTTACCACGAAATGTCACTTTAATGTGTTTAGAAGGTAGGAAAATGTCATCCTTGCTTCTAAAACTTCTACATTTGATGATAATGTATGTATTTTAATCAAAAGTTTTATTGTAATAAAATTATTATTAATAATTGATTTAAAACACTCACGATTTTATGAGATTCATACAGTTAACAAGGGAATCGGGGAGTATTATGATACCCCACTGGCAACACAGAAACGGTTTGACAACCAACCAACCAATCATAGCGCGATGACGTCAAGTCTCGCCTGTCATTCCGGAGTATGGCACTTACCTTATTTAACTTATTTTTTTATACCATGACACCTTAATGATTCAGCCGTAGGGGGCTTCAAAATGCATCGACAATATTGCGTCGATCGCGAGAAATCGTTGAATCATCGTGGAGATCTTTCGGGGAGGCCTTTTTCTGAAGCGTCGAAATGTCGAGTAGTATATGAGCGATTGTTACAATAAATCGAATTGGTTATTCCGATCAAGAGTTGCTGTAATTATACCCCGCGCGGCGAACGATGATTCCTATGACACCTGTCATCTCAGAACATTTTTCCGATTATAGGTTATAAAATGTACTGAGATGACAGGTGTCATAGGAATCATCGTTCGCCGCGCGGGGTATAATAATTGTTATTATTAACGTGCTATGTTGTAGCTTGGATGTAAAGTTTATACGACGTAAATAAATTAATGCACTTATTATATTTGTTGTTTCGATTCCTTTCATCTCCAATTTCAGATTTTTTTGACGACGTGGTTGGCGCGTATTAGTTAGCTTCGTTTTAGGTATAGCCCCACAAGGGGGAGGGGGTTTTAGAGCCCACGCCATATAGCGGATTTTCAGTGGTACCTACTAATTAATTTTACTGGTAACGGCACATTTTTGGTGACTGACGTTGAAAGTCGGTGTATGCCACTGATGTGAAACAGGACTAATTTCCGCAAATTTCAAGTATTTTTTGCATAATAAAGGCATAATACGTTCAGTATTTATTTCGCGTGAAGCACGAACGATTGAGCAGCGTTCTGGTAAACAATGTTTTGAATTTAGTTAAATAATCACAAATCCTTGACAAATAAGCTAGTTATTGACGTTTAATAAAAAAAATATAAGATGTATACACATTAGTTTGTGTAGCACCACTATCCCTGTGTCGCTGACTAGGCTATATGATTCATAGCAATAGCATAAAAGGATTTTGCCAAGGGAACTACTCGTATCTCCAAATTTCAGCTGTATAATGCTTTTTAACCGTGAGCCGTCGATTACTGTAAATGGTGAATAAATAAAACGTCATTATCAATGATTTCTATAAATATAATGATAATTTGGAATAATACTATTATAGTGTATCACAGTGGGTTACAGCATCTTTGTGGACAAGTCCAGCTCCAGCTGCAGATCTTGGATGGACTCCTTCTTGATCAGCGGCTTCCGGTCCAGGTCCTTCGCCTTTTTGATGTTCTTCTTTTTTGTTAACCTAAAAATATATAAGTTAGTCATCAACTTCATCACACATTGCAAGTTGAATAAAACCTTGTTAAAAAAGTTTGTTCATTGATATTTTGAGTCTTTGAGATGGGTAGTGAGATCGACGCGAACCTAATGCGCTAAAGACCTTATCAGCAGCAATATAGTTTTCTTGATTATAGTTAAAATCGAAAACAATTAATTAAATGAAAGCTTATTATCTAAACAAATTATTCCTATCCCATGGACTGGAAATGGGGAATGCAATCGGTTATTTTTAGTCTGGGGCTTCTAAACGGGCCATATTTTACTGCAATTTGTGGCCGGCAACTATGGCCGTCCCTCTCTGACGCCCTACGCTAGAGCAAGATGCAAATAATGGCCGGCCACAAATTGCAGCAAAACATGGAAAAAACGAAGTATTAACCTAAACTGCTGCTTTTTTCGTAGAAATCGGTTAAACGGTTGCAGTCCATGTCTAGAAATGATGATGATGGTTCCATACCTATTGACAACTCCGTCCGGATGGTCCATCACATCATGTGAATGTCCGCCTGGTCGGAAGAGTCCAGCGGCGCCACGGATATGTCTCGAACGGCTCTGAATTTACCAGGATTCTTCTATAATGTATCTTAAACCTAGCTCATTACCTATTGACGACTCCGTCCGGGTGGTCCATCATGCGAATGATGTCTGCCTGGTCGGAAGAGTCCAGCGGCGCCACGGATATGTCTCGAACGGCTCTGAATTTACCAGGATTCTTCTATAATGTATCTTAAACCTAGCTCATTACCTATTGACGACTCCGTCCGGGTGGTCCATCATGCGAATGATGTCCGCCTGGTCAGAAGAGTCCAGCGGCGCCACGGATATGTCTCGAACAGCCCTGAATTTACCAGGATTCTTCTAGAATGTATCTTAAACCTAGCTCATTACCTATTGACGACTCCGTCTGGGTGGTCCATCATGCGAATGATGTCTGCCTGGTCGGAAGAGTCCAGCGGCGCCACGGATATGTCTCGAACGGCTCTGAATTTACCAGTATTCTTCTAGAATGTATCTTAAACCTAGCTCATTACCTATTGATAACTCCGTCCGGGTGGTCCAACATGCGAATGATGTCCGCCTGGTCGGAAGAGTCCAGCGGCGCCACGGATATGTCTCGAACAGCCCTTAATTTACCAGTATTCTTCTAGAATGTATCTTAAACCTAGCTCATTACCTATTGACGACTCCGTCCGGGTGGTCCATCATGCGAATGATGTCCGCCTGGTCGGAAGAGTCCAGCGGCGCCACGGATATGTCTCAAACAGCCCTTAATTTACCAGTATTCTTCTAGAATGTATCTTAAACCTAGCTCATTACCTATTGACGACTCCGTCCGGGTGGTCCATCATGCGAATGATGTCCGCCTGGTCGGAAGAGTCCAGCGGCGCCACAGATATGTCTCGAACAGCTTTTAATTTACCAGTATTCTTCTACAATGTATCTTAAACCTAGCTCATTACCTATTGACGACTCCGTCCGGGTGGTCCATCATGCGAATGATGTCCGCCTGGTCGGAAGAGTCCAGCGGCGCCACGGATATGTCTCGAACAGCTCTGAATTTACCAGGATTCTTCTAGAATGTATCTTAAACCTAGCTCATTACCTATTGATGACTCCGTCCGGGTGGTCCATCATGCGAATGATGTCCGCCTGGTCGGAAGAGTCCAGCGGCGCCACGGATATGTCTCGAACAGCTCTGAATTTACCAGGATTCTTCTAGAATGTATCTTAAACCTAGCTCATTACCTATTGATGACTCCGTCCGGGTGGTCCATCATGCGAATGATGTCTGCCTGGTCGGAAGAGTCCAGCGGCGCCACGGATATGTCTCGAACGGCTCTGAATTTACCAGGATTCTTCTATAATGTATCTTAAACCTAGCTCATTACCTATTGACGACTCCGTCCGGGTGGTCCATCATGCGAATGATGTCCGCCTGGTCAGAAGAGTCCAGCGGCGCCACGGATATGTCTCGAACAGCCCTGAATTTACCAGGATTCTTCTAGAATGTATCTTAAACCTAGCTCATTACCTATTGACGACTCCGTCTGGGTGGTCCATCCTGCGAATGATGTCTGCCTGGTCGGAAGAGTCCAGCGGCGCCACGGATATGTCTCGAACGGCTCTGAATTTACCAGTATTCTTCTAGAATGTATCTTAAACCTAGCTCATTACCTATTGATAACTCCGTCCGGGTGGTCCAACATGCGAATGATGTCCGCCTGGTCGGAAGAGTCCAGCGGCGCCACGGATATGTCTCGAACAGCCCTTAATTTACCAGTATTCTTCTAGAATGTATCTTAAACCTAGCTCATTACCTATTGACGACTCCGTCCGGGTGGTCCATCATGCGAATGATGTCCGCCTGGTCGGAAGAGTCCAGCGGCGCCACGGATATGTCTCAAACAGCCCTTAATTTACCAGTATTCTTCTAGAATGTATCTTAAACCTAGCTCATTACCTATTGACGACTCCGTCCGGGTGGTCCATCATGCGAATGATGTCCGCCTGGTCGGAAGAGTCCAGCGGCGCCACAGATATGTCTCGAACAGCTTTTAATTTACCAGTATTCTTCTAGAATGTATCTTAAACCTAGCTCATTACCTATTGATGACTCCGTCCGGGTGGTCCATCATGCGAATGATGTCCGCCTGGTCGGAAGAGTCCAGCGGCGCCACGGATATGTCTCGAACAGCTCTGAATTTACCAGGATTCTTCTAGAATGTATCTTAAACCTAGCTCATTACCTATTGATGACTCCGTCCGGGTGGTCCATCCTGCGAATGATGTCCGCCTGGTCGGAAGAGTCCAGCGGCGCCACAGATATGTCTCGAACGGCTCTGAATTTACCAGGATTCTTCTAGAATGTATCTTAAAACTAGCTCATTACCTATTGACGACTCCGTCTGGGTGGTCCATCATGCGAATGATGTCTGCCTGGTCGGAAGAGTCCAGCGGCGCCACGGATATGTCTCGAACAGCTTTTAATTTACCAGTATTCTTCTAGAATGTATCTTAAAACTAGCTCATTACCTATTGACGACTCCGTCTGGGTGGTCCATCATGCGAATGATGTCTGCCTGGTCGGAAGAGTCCAGCGGCGCCACGGATATGTCTCGAACAGCTTTTAATTTACCAGTATTCTTCTAGAATGTATCTTAAAACTAGCTCATTACCTATTGACGACTCCGTCCGGGTGGTCCATCATGCGAATGATGTCCGCCTGGTCGGAAGAGTCGAGCGGCGCCACAGATATGTCTCGAACAGCTCTGAATTTACCGCAATTGTTTAGGTGCTCGTTCTCAAGTCGGAAGAAGTTCCACATGAATCGTCTGCGAAATAAATACTTCAATTATATCAAGCGCAAGTCCGATCATGCATGGAGTACTGCTGCCATCTTTGGGATGGGTCCGCCAAATACCACCTCGCCGCCTTGGATTCAATTGACAAACGTGCGAAGAAGCTCATTGGAGACCCTGCCTTAGTTCAGGAAAAGCTGCAAAACCTCGAACACCGCAGGAAAGTCGCCTGTTTATCGGTTTTCTACCGGATACACTTTGGTGAGCCTGCACTAGGACTGCATGAATTAAATCCACCGTCTCTAACTCCCAAGCAACCTATCGAATTTTTCCTTATGCCTTGTGTGCCTATCTTTGCATTGTTTATTTGAAAGGCTTTACACCTTATATTATAACTAGTTAATTGATTATAGTCTGTACTTTTAGGTATTTAAAAGAATGTAAACAAACCATTAAAAGGGTAGTTTAAAAGATAACGTTTGGATCCTGTTATTTTTTTTATATTATAAAATAATTGACCTCACTACTGCAGTCCCTGCCATTACAATAACATGTTATCGCTTAATTTTACCGAATAATATATACAAATTCACGAATACAAACATATTTTTATCACATTACATATATATATTCTTTTTTCTCGGTAAATCGTAAATAAAAAGTACCCAAATTTGCAGAGGTTTAAAACGCAAGGCTGCATTACACTGGAAGTAACACGAATAAAATAGAAAATCAAAGGTTTAAAGTAGCAACACCTACCTTACGTGATTTTAAACTTTGTCGGTTTGACATTCGCCATTGCTGGCTGTCAATTTGACAGCTCCGGTTTGTTTAATTTTTTTTAAATACCTAAAAGTACAGACTATCGGTACCTGAACACTTCTAGTGGTGCTAAAATGGAGACCATGGTCTCTCCACCGACGAACCCGTTTTCAGTCAGTAGGAACGACACGATCCATATGAAGCGGAGCACGAAGTCTTCCACTATCGCGAAGTAGTAGAACTGTAACAATCTTATATTTGACGTCTTCCACTATCGCGAAGTAGTAGAACTGTAACAATCTTATATTTGACGTCTTCCACTATCGCGAAGTAGTAGAACTGTAACAATCTTATATTTGACGCGGTCGGCGCAGTTTGTGCACTTTGGCTCGGTTGGTAGACACCTGCCTACTGAGTCGGCGGTCCCGGGTTCGAATCCCGGCCGGGGCAAATATTTGTGCAAAATATTTGTTCTTGGGTCATGGATGTTATCTATATATGTATTTATATATTATGTATATCGTCGTCTAGTACCCATAGTACAAGCTTTGCTTAGTTTGGGACTAGGTCGATTTTTGTATGATTGTCCCTTAATATTTATTTATTTATTTTTATTTATTTTACTGAGCCGGCGGTCCCGGGTTCGAATCCCGGCCAAGGCAAATATTTGTGTGATGAATTTGGGTGGATCAACTTTTTCTTGCTGTTATTCTGTCCCGTGACCCAGGGGACAATAGTGATTAAACTGCTAAGAAAAGTGTTGATAATTTATATTACTGGTATTGTCAGGAGATAGTCTACATAAGAATGGGCTTTAATTACAAAGCTTTTGCTAAATATAACCACGGAAAATCGTGGTTTTAAAAACTGACCCAGGGGACATCTTATACAGTATTTTGTGCTTGTGTTTTTTTTTTGTTGAGATGTGAAATAAATTGTATTCTATCTATCTAATCGTTTGAGTTCACTTAGTGTAGTAGATGGGATTTGGGAAAGAAACACGGTCGAAAAGGGACTAGACGAGCTAACGTTAGAGGAAATAGAAATGTGGAGGGGACGGAATCTTATTTTACGTCACCCTGGGCCGTAAGTGGGATTATAAGCCCGGCACGCGGGGAGAAAATCTCACTTCCTGGCCAAGGCAACACGCAAAACTGTAGACAAACCACGGGCGGTAATTCGTAAAGCCTCAGCGTGCCTATGGTGGCGGTTATCACGTGATAAATATGTGAAAGTGACAAAGCATCTGTCACAATTTGTCAAAACGTGACGGATGCTTCGTCACCTATTTATCGCGTGATAAAACCGCGTGATTTTTTTCGTGTATACATTATTCTGATTTTTGCACCGCCTATTAACAAAATAATTTTTCAGTTTCTCTACTACCCAACGGTTGTCTGGAAGATATAGCTCTTTAGCGATAAGACTGCCTGTTGTTTACCTCTAATTGTAATTTCTTGCGTTGTATTTCTCCTGTATGTTTTATGAGGTGAGCAATAAAGAGTACTTGTATTGTATTGTAAAACCATCATCGGCCCGTAGATCGCATATTTATAAATAAATAAATATAAATAAATATCAGACAAATCGATCTAGTCCCAAATTAAGCTCAAGAAGGCTTGTGTAACGGGTACTAGACGACGATATACATACTTATATAGATTAATATATACTTAAATACATAGAACAACCATGACCCAAGCACAAATATTCGAATTCATCACACAAATATTTGCCCTGGCTGGGATTCGAACCCGGGACCGCCGGCTCAGTAGGCAGGTCTCTACAAACTGAGCCAACCGCGTCGTCATATCATATTTATGGGGAAACAAATGCCTGGGGTCTGGAGCATTCGCCAATCGCCCGTCTTAGGTATGAAATGATGATAGGTATGATTGACGACTTACGCCAGGGTTGTACACGATCTCCTCTCTGAGGAACGCGTTCTCGGCGTTGGGCGGGCAGCTGAACAGGCCCCAGTCCATCTTCACGTCCCACGTGTACGTGTACAGCGAGGACACCAGCTGGCACGCGAACCACGCGTACAGGAACGGGTTGTCGTATGGGTCTTTGTAGTTGCCTGGGGACAGAGAACATAAATAAATCACTACATAGTATAAAACAAAGTCGCTTCCTGTCTGTCCCCACAGCAAGCTGTAGTAGGCTTGTGTTATGGACACTAGATGACGATAAACATTTATATAGACAAATACATACTTAAATACGAATAACACCCATGACACAAATATTCGAGTTAATCACACAAATATTTCAAGACATTATTTCATGTTATCATAGCGGTCCTGGTAGCTCAGTTGCAAGAGCAATATTCCGGTTAAGCTCTCTCGAAGTCTCGACACCACTGCAGACAATGCCAGAAGCATACCCTAGTCGGCACTACACTCTAGAGGTAGGGTCACTACTAACCGGCATACAACACTCGTAGCGTGGTGAACAGTGCCACGAAGAAGGTCGTGGAGTGTTTGCCCGCGTTCACGTTTACTGCCAGAAGCGTATCCAAGTTGGTACTACAGTCTAGATGGGTCACTTTACTAACCGGCATACAACACTCGTAGCGTGGTGAACAGTGCCACGAAGAAGGTCGTGGAGTGTTTGCCCGCGTTCACGTTTACTGCCAGAAGCGTATCCAAGTTGGTACTACAGTCTAGATGGGTCACTTTACTAACCGGCATACAACACTCGTAGCGTGGTGAACAGTGCCACGAAGAAGGTCGTGGATTGTTTGCCCGCGTTCATGTTTACTGCCAGAAGCGTATCCAAGTTGGTACTACAGTCTAGATGGGTCACTTTACTAACCGGCATACAACACTTGTAGCGTGGTGAACAGTGCCACGAAGAAGGTCGTGGAGTGTTTGCCCGCGTTCATGTTTACTGCCAGAAGCGTATCCAAGTTGGTACTACAGTCTAGATGGGTCACTTTACTAACCGGCATACAACACTCGTAGCGTGGTGAACAGTGCCACGAAGAAGGTCGTGGAGTGTTTGCCCGCGTTCACGTTTACTGCCAGAAGCGTATCCAAGTTGGTACTACAGTCTAGATGGGTCACTTTACTAACCGGCATACAACACTCGTAGCGTGGTGAACAGTGCCACGAAGAAGGTCGTGGAGTGTTTGCCCGCGTTCACGTTTACTGCCAGAAGCGTATCCAAGTTGGTACTACAGTCTAGATGGGTCACTTTACTAACCGGCATACAACACTCGTAGCGTGGTGAACAGTGCCACGAAGAAGGTCGTGGATTGTTTGCCCGCGTTCATGTTTACTGCCAGAAGCGTATCCAAGTTGGTACTACAGTCTAGATGGGTCACTTTACTAACCGGCATACAACACTTGTAGCGTGGTGAACAGTGCCACGAAGAAGGTCGTGGAGTGTTTGCCCGCGTTCACGTTTACTGCCAGAAGCGTATCCAAGTTGGTACTACAGTCTTGATGGGTCACTTTACTAACCGGCATACAACACTCGTAGCGTGGTGAACAGTGCCACGAAGAAGGTCGTGGAGTGTTTGCCCGCGTTCACGTTTACTGCCAGAAGCGTATCCAAGTTGGTACTACAGTCTAGATGGGTCACTTTACTAACCGGCATACAACACTCGCAGCGTGGTGAAGAGTGCCACGAAGAAGGTCGTGGAGTGTTTGCCCGCGTTCACGTTTACTGCCAGAAGCGTATCCAAGTTGGTACTACAGTCTAGATGGGTCACTTTACTAACCGGCATACAACACTCGCAGCGTGGTGAACAGTGCCACGAAGAAGGTCGTAGAATATTTGCCCGCGTTCACCAGATGCGGGAAGGCCTCGCGACTGTCCCGGTACCGCCGCAGACACTGCCAGAAGCGCGTCCAGGCCGGTACTATGCTCACTAGAGCTCGGGTTATGATGAACCACTTGGTGGTTTCAAATGCATCTGAAATATTATAAAGTAAAGGTAAAGTCTTCAGAGTCTACCCACCCCATGTTGTAGACTTTCGTATATATTTATATTCATTATTTGTATATATATATTTATAGTGTGTAAATGTAGGTATATGTATATTTATATAAACAGTAATATACATTTTGTATTTACTTGTATTCTAGATCCTCTCTGTACCATCAGATTTCTGATTTGCACCCACTTCTAGTATCTCTGTTTGGCCCTATGGTTGACTGGTAGAGAATGCCATTTGGCATTAAGTCCGCCATTTGTACTGACTTTTGTTTTGTGTAATAAAGTTTAAATAAATAAATAATAGCACCAAATTTTCTTGTTTACTTTACATTAAGCTTCATAGCAAACTAAATAAGTTAAAAAGAACCAGTCTGATGACCTCACGATAGCACGCAACGCCGTACGAAATGTGCAATATCGTAACTTCAAAACTACTAGCTTGATTTAAATGAAACAAAAACAAATGTATTCTAAGCACATGGGCTATATGGTCATAAAGTTTCAAGCTATTTAACGGACCTAGTGATATTATGACTGGGAGAGAATGCCAGGCATGCTGGTAGGTGCGCCATTTGTATTGACTTTTGTTTTTTGCAATAAAGTTTAAGTAAATAATTAAATATTTTTCATTAACCTTTTGAACGTCAACCGGTAAAGCAACTTGTGGCGGTTTGAGTTACAAAGTTTTTAAGCACCATCCGTGGAGCAATTTTCCGCTGTCGGCCGCAGCCGTCTTTGGCGTACAAAAGTTTAAGTCGAAGAGGGCTATGACGCTTGAATTTGCCGCTAGAGGCGATAGTGGCGAGTGGGGTCATCAGAACTGTCAAACTACTAATACTTTGAACTCGGTTTTCGCTTAAATAAATAAAATAAATAAATAAATATTAAGGGACAATCATACACAAATCGACCTAGTCCCAAACTAAGCAAAGCTTGTACTATGGGTACTAGACGACGATATACATAATATATAAATACATATATAGATAACATCCATGACCCAAGAACAAATATTTTGCACAAATATTTGCCCCGGCCGGGATTCGAACCCGGGACCGCCGACTCAGTAGGCAGGTGTCTACCAACCGAGCCAAACGCGTCGTCGATACTTATGATCGTCGTAAATATTGCGCTATTCTTAATTAATGGCAGACATACAGTACGAGGCGAAGAATTAGTTATTTACTGTGTCTAGCATAATTATACCAAACAATAAAATTGACTTAATAAAAACATGAGACATGATATTTAATAATTGTATTAAGTGACTAAGTTACCGCGCCGCTGTGCGCAGCAGTCCCTGATGAAGAACTCTATACGAGTTCGAAACATGTTGGGCCGTTCCTGACAATTTCATGTGTGTAAACCGCTAAATTATAATAATGAAATTAACTTACTTAATTGCGTGGTAGAAGAAGCGATGTCTGAAAATAAATACATGTTTCGATTAAAAGAGAAATAATATATGCAATAATGCATGCAATTGAACATTTATATTGTTAGGGAGCATCCTTACCGCGACAATTCGCCTTTAATGTCATGTCAGTTTCAGATTTTTTTTTGTTACATTACAGGTGAGAACACTCCCTTAGAGCTAAAATCAAGTAAGCTGTAACGCACATTGTCGCTGAAGCTTATCTTAGTACTCAATAGGCTTGGTAAAGCCAGAAATATACGAGGATGCGCCATATTGCGGATTTCACTGGAACTAATTTCTTACACTGGCAATGACTTTATGATGGTTTGTCAAAAATGTCAATGTCATTCGTGCTGGTTTTTTTTAAAGACAAATGTTTAAAATTATTAAATAAAGTGTACACGTGTTTACTACACGAAAAACAGTCAGGAAAAGAGTGCATTCCATTAAATGATATTACGAGGTTAACATAGTGGAACTGACAGGTATATAAACTAATGTCATTATAGGGGTTGCGATTGGTTGCAAAATTGTTGCCATATAAATCTTATAAATAGCGCCCTCTTGACAATCCTCATATATTTCAGGTCAGGCTTTACAATGTTTAGAAGACCATGATTTTTTTTATAGTAGTTAGTAAGTAAGTACTTGCTGTAAGTCATTAATTTTTCTTTGGCATGATTTTTGCCTTCGACACTTTATTGCATGTATTTATATAGATTTAGGCGACTACTATTACAACGATATTATGACTAGGTAATTGATACACAGAGGAGATTTACTATGGGCTGCACAATTTATGGATGAAATCAATTCATTCATAAATAGAGTCTGGCTAGTCAAATAATGTTGACAGATATTTCCTCGTGGTATCACCAATTGTCTATGATTTAAACAATTTATTGGGTGGGTCCGCTATAAATAATTTTGATACTTTATGTACTAGTCCTAACATTTCGATCGAGTTGAGATTCGACATTAGTACTTATCAAATTTTTTTGGTGATGGATTAATATGGTATTATCGAGCTAGGTCTTAATTACACTACATTTAATTTTTCGCCTTGTATATGGTTAGAAAGTCTAAACATATGTGTTTGTCGTTGACTGTACTGTACATGGTGGTAGAAATTTTGTGAGCTGACTATGAGTGCACGTCAACATATAATAAACTTATTTCCTTAGGTACCTTACGTGTGCATAGAAAAATTTAAATGATTGTCTAGTATCAAAACTATAATTTCTACTACACAAAATGTGACCAGCCGCAGATATTTTAAACCTTAGACTCACCATTAAATTTAAACCAGTCACCCCCTGCCACGTAGAAGGCCACTAAGTAATGGAAGTCCAGAAAGGCCACCGCGAAGGAGTTCCACTGGTCCGCGAGCCAGAAGTCCGCGAACAGTACAGGCACGAACGGCGCCGCTAGAATCCGGCCCTGGAATCAGTAGAGCACGTTATACAACCGAACAGCATCGCTTTATAACCTTAACTAGCTGTGCCCGCGGTTTGCCCGCGTGGAATCCGGTTTGTTCTTGCCTGGACTACGACAAACATTTCAAAATCAAAATCAGCTAAATCTGCGCAGCCGTTCTAGTTTTAGCGAGACAAACGAACAGCAATTTATTTTTATATATAATCTAAATTAAACATTCAAATCACTAAATTTATGAAGTATGTGATCTCTCATTATTGTTTTTTGATGGTTTTATAACCTAAACCAGCGTGCCCGCGGCTCCGCCCGCGGCTCCGCCCGCGTGGATTTCGGTTTGTGTCAGTAACTTGCTAATACCTCTTCAAACCTTCCCTGAACTACGACAAACATTTAAAAACCAAAATCAGCTAAATCTGCCCAGCCGTTCTCGAGTTTTAGCGAGACAAACGAACAGCAATAGATTTTATAATATAACCTAAATTAAACATTAAAAACACTAAATTTATGAAACATGTAATGTCTCATTATTGTTTAATGTGGGTACACACAACAATTTTTATATTTAACCATTGATACAAAGATCAAGGTCGATCAAATCGGGTTCGATTCCCGGTCTCTTTCGCATTTTAATTTTTCTTTGTGCTTTGATCTTGATTTCAATGGTTTAATTCAAAACACTCCCGACAAAAGTAGATGGTCATCATGAGCTCCGATTGTCATCAAACAAAGATAAGAACTATACCGACAAACCAGGCTTTCGATTAAAAAAAACGCACTCAAATCGGTCCACCCGCATGGGCGCTACGATACCACAGACAGACACACAGATACACATGTTAAACTTATAACACCCCTGTTTTTTCGCCGGGGATTAATAATAGACTAGCTGCGCTCCGCGACTTACCCGCTCACGGGAACACGATATTTTTCGGGATAAAAGTAGCCTACGTGTTAATCCAGGGTGTCAGCGTCTCCATACCAAATTATATCAAAATTGGCCCAGCCGCTTGAGCGCGAAGAACTAACAAACATACAAACACACTCACAAACTTTTTCCTTCATAATATTAGTATGAATCATAATCATACCGTATGATTGACTTAAATTGAAGAAAGCACTTAAAGCCATAAATGGGTAAAAATGCCGAAATTAAGTTTTTGCTCTTCATTATCTGCAATAATATCCGTATGCACTATCCATCCTTCGAGTAATTAAACGATTATTATAAGTTCGCCTTTGCACCTGTGTTATTTGTTATAGATGTATTTTAACTGTTTTTGTGTACAGTATAGTGTATTATTAACGCGGGTAATATACATAAAGACAAGTACTCACACATATCCTCAGGAACCAGAACCTGGCTTCATGCCGGAACATCTTGAGCGGATTGACCAAGAACACCAGCATTATCACCACCAACGCGAGTGGATTCACGAACGGTGGTATACTGAGACTCGCGCTGTATATAAAGCTGAAAACAGAAATAATATAAACCATTAATACAAGAGATACATTAATAAAAGCTTAAAGAAAAATTTAAAAAGGAGCTACCTGGTGGAAGGGACCGGGAATCGAACCCGGTACCTCTGGATGACCGGTACAGCGCGTTAACCACTTCGCTACCCTAGCTCCAGGTAGACCTGACGAATTTTTCCTTATGCTTTGTGTGTCGATCTTTGCATTGTTTATTTGAAAGGCTTTGCACCATAGCGACCTCGTTGTGTCTATGATAATGTTCACATTTTACCGAACTACTTTACAGCAGTGAACGAGCAAGCGAGAGAGGGCGCTGTTATTTGACGACGCGGTTGACGTGTGGTAAAGCAGCTGCCTACTGAGCCGGCGGTCCTGGGTTCGAATCCCGGCAGGGGCAAATATGTGTGCCATAAACTCGAATATCTGTGCCTGGGTCATGGATTGGTTTATTTGTATTTAAATACGTACTTATCTATATAAGTATGTATATCGTCGTCTGGTGTCCATTATACAAGCCTACTAGAGCTTACTGTGGGGAAAGATCGATTTGTGTGAAGTTGTCCGATATTTATAAAATGAAACATGTAATGTATTATTCGTTTTTAATGTGGGTACACACCACATTTTTTTTTATATTAAACCAACATACAAATATTAGACAATTCAGACACAATCAGACAATTTTAAGGACAAGACTAGATTATATTTTTTAAGAAACCGACCTATTACCTGAGTAAACTTAGCGCCCAAACCACCCCGAAAATGGCGGCAAGCTCCATTAAATGCTGTTCAGACAAATGATTCCTCGGGTCCAACTCGAAGATCAGCACGTGGTTCACCCCCGACGACCTCCAGCCGTACACGTTGATCCCGATTAGGAATATGAACTCAACTAGTAGAAACGGGCCTCGGTACAGTCTGAAGGCTGTTTTGAAGTTGTCTGTACCGCCTTCGTGGAATAATGCTGCAACAAAAAAGAGAACTTATTCTTCTTTCGTCTCGAAGTAACTCAGAAAGGAATGTCCAATATGTACCGGTGTTTACTAATTTAAACTCTTAGATTAGATTAAACCATTGATGCAAAGATCGAAATTGAAATGCATAACCCGGCGGAAGAGACCGGGAATGGAACCCGGTACTGGATTACCAGGTGACGTATTTAAATTTTTCCTTGTTTTTAGGATTCCGTCGGCAAGAGGAACCCTTATAGTTTCGCCATGTCCGTGATGTCAGTCTGTCCGTCTGTCTGTTCGTCCGCGGCTTAACTCCGTGATCATTAGTATTAGAAAGCTGAAATTTGGTATGAGTATGTGTATGTATTACGCCGACAAAACGGTAAAATAAAAACTAAAAAAAAAAAAAAGTAAGCGTGATTTTTTTGTCGTCCCGTCTTTTAAAAATAATAGGGGTTTCCAAACATTATTTTTTGATAAAGTCAGCAGCTTTGAAAATATTCGCTCCAGAAATACAAAAAATAGCGTCCCCCCCCCCCCCCTCTAAACTTTGTATCAATGGTTCAATATAAAAATTGTGGTGTGTATAACACATTAAAAAATAATGAGACATTATATGTTTCATAAAGTAAGATTAACTTTATGAAACATATAATGATTAGATGACAAACATATAATGATGATAACAGATTAGATGTTTTTTTACGAAATATACCTATTATTATGAAAGTCTAAAGTTGCATTAAAAACCAATTTTGTATGGGCGCGGTGCAGCTTTTGTATGAACATTGAGCGCCGAGGGTAGAGTGACATCTATCGGTTGAAATATTGTTGTTTTCTCATCATGCCAAAATGAGATCGCACTCATTTTCCAATCAAACAACTTTCATATACTTTTTCCTTGCAATACCATTAAAAAAAATGCTTAAGCCTTTAAATATAAGATATATTAAGGTCATAATTTCGTTACAATATTAGCAATGTCCTTCCTTTAGTAGTATAATTAGCAATTTTCTAAACCATTATCACAAAACCAACAGACTTTAAGCAATATTTACAACTGTAATAGGATCTATAAATCGCCATAGCAAACAGCGTATCACATGGTAAATTTACTAGCGGTATCATAGAGCAAATAAAAGATGTAACGGTAGTTGATATCTGTAACCTTTACATTGATAATGGAGATAAAGTCGAATCTTAATCTGTGTTCGGGTCTAATTTTGGAATACATTTTCAATTTAAAGTAACTTCAAACCGTTAGATATTCTTATATCGTCGTCTGTATATCGTCGTTTCGTACCCATAGTTTGGGACTAGGTCGATTTGTGTATGATTGTCCCTTAATATTTATAAAATAAAAAAACTGCATTTGATTCCAATTTCCACGACGCGATCAAGGTGGCCGAGGACCGTGGAAGATGGCACAACGTCATCCGGAGGAAGTTAATCCATGGTGGAGGTCACGACCCCCAGCAATGAGGATAACGAAGCACGGAGGAAGAAAATAAAAAAAAATGTAGAATACGGGAAATTTGTACATAACGTAGAGATAACTAAGGAAATTGGACCTTTTTTCTCGCAGATTTGCCAGCAGATACCAGAAACAGGCGCAATAACCATCTTTGGATGTCCAGCTATCCCTGTACCAAAATTGGTTAAAATCCGTCCAGCCAATTCGGCGTGATGAGAGGATAAAGAAGTGGTGGTAGCCTAGTGGTTAGGGCATGCGACTTTCAATCCGGAGGTCGCGGGTTCGAACCCGGCCCTTACCAATGAGTTTTTCGGAACTTATGTACGGAATGTCATTTGATATTTTACCACTCGCTTTTCGGTGAAGGAAAACATCGTGAGGAAAACCACCTAAGCCCAATAAGGCCTAGTTTCCCCTCTGGGTTGAAAGGTCAGATGGCAGTCGCTTTCGTAAAAACTAGTGCCTACGCCACATCTTGGGATTTAGGTAGCCGACCCCGATAGAGAATTCATTCTCAAAAAATGGGACAAAGGCTAGGAGGATGATGAGAGGACAAAGAAGTTTTTACCAAAAGATGACGTTGCACGGCTAGGGCTGCCATCCGTCCGGGTTTCCCCGCATTTGTCCTAGTTTGGAGGGCTTCCGGGGGCCGTCCGTGGGGGTTTTCTATAAGTGTCCGGGGAAATCCGGATACTTTTTATTAAAATGAAAAAAAAAGTACTTAATTGTTTTTGAATTATATTATTTTCGGACACATCCCGGAAAAAATCGATTAACGCCAAATGTCCGTTAAGGTTTTAAGGTTCAGCCCTTGGAAATACATTATTTATATTATTCGTAAACGACCTTTCATCGGCAATCACAACTGGCCTATCGGTGTTATTCGCGGATGACACTACAGTTATCAGTTAGTGCTAAGACCTACGAACAACTTGCTGGAAAAATTTACGAGGCGTACGAACAACTCCAAAAATGGTTTACATCTAATGGCCTGCTACTTATGTAATTAATGTATCTAAATCTAATGTTATTATATTTTCTGGCCGAAAGACCACACTGCCGCCGTGCATTGCTAGCGGCCCAATACCGTTAACCAGTGAGTGCAAGTTCCTCGGTTTTGTGCTGGATTCAAACTTAAACTGGAAGTGCCATGTAGACCGGCTCTGCGACAGGTTGGGTAGTGCAGTCTTCGCAATAAAAAAATTAAAACCATTGATGTCCAAAAATGCGCTAAAATCCGTCTATTTTTCTCATTTCCATTCATTGATGTCATACGGAATAATCATTTGGGGTAATTCTACTGATGCCCAACGAGTCCTCATTCTCCAGAAGCGCGCACTGAGAATACTGGCTGGAGTAAAACCCAGATATTCTTGTAGGGATTTATTCGAATAGTACCAGATCATGACGCACTACTCACTTTACATATTTGAAATTTTAATGTTCGTAAGAAAGAGTTTGCCAACTTTTGCACGTGTCGAAGTGTCGGGCAAACAGATTCGATCGTCAGGTAGACTCAGAACAGTCCCGCGTCGCATGGCACTTGCAGGTAAAAACCCGCGCGTTATCGGCCCGACCTACTACGAGCGTCTACCCGCCGAAATACGTACTGAACCATCTGACGAAACATATCGACGAAAATTGAGAAACTTTTTATTGAAAAATCCATTTTATTCTGTTAGTGAGTACCTACATGGACATGAAATTATAAAATGACATTTGCTTATTTAGTTAGTTACTTTTTTTCTGACGATCCCATGGGAGATATGTATATCTATTAGGTATAAGTTGTGTAAACTAGTTTTTTACTCATGATCATGACTCATAGTGACATATATTTCTGTTCTATCTGACATTGCATTTTATGTTTCTATTATTATTGTTGTAGTTATATTATGAGTGTATATTTGACTTAATTGAATGATTATTATCTTATTATATGTTTTTATTGACGATCATAATATCAAGATTCATGTAAATTAACTTAGGATAGGTAATTTATAATGTAATTTGTTATTATGAAATAAATAAATCTAATCTAATCTTTATAAAGTTCTTTGTCCGGGTTCGGTGAATTTAGAGATGGCAGCCCTACGCGCGACTACACAAATCCGTCGCGCTGTTAAGATTTTCCCTGAAATAATAACCTTTCTGCATAAAAAAACTATTTTAATACAATTTTAGAATGTATCGTATAGATATCATACACGTTAAATGCCCCGTTATTTTTAACGAACGTCAACTCAGCCTCTTTTATTATTATTAATCATGGACTTTAACCGCAGTGCATCTTATTAATGATTTATGGTGACATTGCACGCGAGTAGTCACCGAACAGATGCTCATAATAATAAAACATGATATGGACTTATGTATGCCTTGCGCCTACACGGTAGAATCCATACCAATATTATAAATGCGAAAGTGTGTCGATCTGTTCTGTCTGTGATTCCTTTTTTTTTACAGAAATCAATCAAATTTCTTAAGATGGTAAAGTTGCTTATTCTGACCATGGTGATCCCAATGTCACGCTATGTTCTACACATTTTTCCATTAAGTTACACAAAATGTATTACATAAATTAGCCTAGGTATCACAGTATTTATACCGGAAATCGTCCCTTAAGGCGGTGGAAGTTTGTATGGGGAATCAATAACCGCTGAACTGATTTTGATAAAATTTGATATGGAGATTGAGTTAGGACACCTAGGCTAGTTTTTATTTCGAAAATCGTCGCTTGTGTGGTTATAATAAGGTGGTAGTGATTTACTATGCAAATGCGATAATTTGTAACGTTTTGTATAATAAAAAGACATATTATAGTTGACTGATAGAGAATGCCATTTGGCATTAAGTCCGCCATTTCTACTGACTTTTGTTTTGTGCAATAAAGTTTAAATAAATAAATAAATGACAAGATGAGATGAAATCAGATATTTCTGAGCCATTGAATGATAAAATTTGACGACGCGTTTGGCTCGGTTGGTAGACACCTGCCTACTGAGTCGACGGTCCCGGGTTCGAATCCCGGCCGGGGCAAATATTTGTGCAAAATATTTGTTCTTGGGTCATGGATGTTATCTATATATGTTTTTTTATATTATGTATATCGTCGTCTAGTACCCATAGTACAAGCTTTGCTTAGTTTAGGACTAGGTCGATTTGTGTATGATTGTCCCTTAATATTTATTTATTAAAAAAAAAAAAAAAAATTGCGCCCAATTTAATCAACTAATTATACGCAAACGAAATTGCGGGCAGCGGGACGCTGTAGACTGCAAAGAAAGAGCGCGAGTCCACGGTTATAGTTGCCGGCAAACTTTTAGAACAAAAATGGCGGATCTGCGCATGTACATTTGTACGTAAATCGGCTACTGCGCAGTCAAGGTTATGCTCTAAAAGTTTGCCGGCAGCTGTACTAGAGTTACTTACATTTAAAATGCAAAAGGGACTCGTCGCGTATATTCCTATATGTATCTACTAGTGTAATAGAATCATATTCATACAATAAAAAAATAAAAATGACGTTAGAGAATTGCCGTATACCATATCGGTCAGTGGCATGCATGACTAATTGTGATAAACGTACCAAATTTAGTCGGAGCTACCCGACTACGGCGAATGATTGAAATGGATACCTTGGTAACAGCATGTAAGTACTTCTATCACTCAATGCGACTCTAACGCGCGACGAATTTTGTGTCTACCTTTTCAGTAGAATTTGTTTATTTGTTTATTAGGTTACACAGTATAACAGTCTTAAAACACTATGAAACTTAAAATAACATAAATTATAACTAACTAAATTACAATATGTTCAACAATAACTACGTAACATCAAACATTTTTAACATTAAAACATCATGCGAATACACTGGATTGCCTTTTATCCATCATCTCACAAAACTTCAAGCATTCATATCATACAGCCGCCCATCGCCACGCAAACAGATCACATTCCGGTGCTGATACCAGGAGCGCATTCAGTAGGGTCAGAGCGCGAAGGAGAGGCGAATTTTTATGTGCCACTGTGCGCGCCGGTGGCACTGCCAACAGGGGCCTTGCACGCGGCCTGAGGGTAATCCTCGAGACATCTGGGACAAACAATTTCGCTAATTTCTCCACTAGTTGCGGACAGTCCGAATCTCCACGTAAGACACGACATGCAGACACAGGCGAGCTGGAGTTACGCCTGACCTCTAAGGAGTTGAATCCCAACATGCCGAGAAGAAACTTAGAAGGGTAGAGGTATGGGTAGTGTGCATACATTTTCTTGTAAAGCATTCTTAGGAAAGCTTTTTGGACTTTCTCTGATAGAAGAATATAGCTGTATTCGAAAGGGTTCCAAACAAGAGCCGATGCCTCCAACTTGCTTCGCACTAAAGCGTTGTACAGAACTTTTATAGCACCTGCATCGTAAAAATCCCTGACGTTACGAGCAACGAAGCCGAGCCTACGAAAGCTGCTCGTGGCAAGCGCTTTAATGTGGTCGTGAAAAGTAAGTCGTGTGTCAAATACAACTCCAAGATCTTTCACTGAAAATACTCTCGAGATGGGCTCTGTTCCAAGAAGGTATTCGAAAAAAAAGAATGTGAAAGATGGATGATGCTGAATGATAATGATGCCGAGAACAGTCCAACTTTGAATGTGGTCTACGGACTCTGTAGCTCCCCAGAGGTGATAGTACCCTTAGCCTCTTCATAGCCTTCTGACGGTCACCAACCTCAAGGCCATTGGTCACTGAAGCTTTCCTGTCACAGATCACTCTAGTCTTACATGGTTTCCGCGACGGTTATAAACAGAAGTAAAAAAAATTGGGTAAGTGCGAGTCCAACTCGCGCACGAAGGGTTTCGTACCATAATCTATAACAAGTTTGTTGTATGGGAGCCCCCCTTAAATATTTATTTTATTTTATTTTTTGTATTTTTTGTTATAGCGGCAATAGAAATACATGATCTGTGTAAATTTCAACTGTCTATCACCGTTCTTGAGATACAGCCTGGTGACAGACGGACGGACGGACTGACGGAAGGACAGAGAAGTCTCAGTAATAGGGTCCCGTTTTTACCCTTTGGGTACGGAACCCTAAAAAACGAATTACCTAGAAAACGTCTACTATTGAAGTAGTCCTCTGCTGCTCGCTGGCCGAAATCTTCATCACTAGGTGACTGTTAGTTAGTCTTAATGCCTTGTTATAAAAACGAATACACTTACCGGATATCACAACGGTGATAAACAGCACTATAAAAGACCCCGAGAACAGTCCAACTTTGAATGTGGTCCACGGACTCTGTTGCTCCCCCAGAGGTGGTACCCTCAGCTTCTTCATAGCCTTCTGCCGGTCTCCACCCTCAAGCTCATTGGTCACTGTGGCTTCCGTGTCGCTGATCAGTCTGTCTATGTCTTTGTTTGTGTAAAAGTGGGAGGTCTCGACGTGTTCGGCTCGCCATTGTGCACCGTTTGTGCCGTTTAATAACTGGAAATAGGATTTTTATTAGTGATTGTGTACTTCTGTAAGGCTCCAGCTATTTCGTACATGGACATGCATATGTCCGAAAATGTCTGGTTTCGATTTTTTATATTTAGGTAAGCAAAAATCGATGGGAAGACGAATTTGTCCGCAGTGGCGGCTTTAGGGGCGCTGGCTCCCAGCAGTCGTTTCTTTAAAGGTCTAGGGCGCATAGGGCAACACACAATGAATGACTCACCCAGGGCGCCAGTATAGCTAAGGCCCTGTTTGTCCGTGAGGCTTACAATGGCATTTTTTATACCCAAGAAAAGTAATACCATTTCACACAAGATATACCTGCGACCAAAAGAATGACAACGCACAAATAAAAATCTTATTGTACTTGTTAATAACAAAATCTAACACAAGAGCACTAATCAATTTCAAAAAGGAGGAGGCTCCCAATTTGGCTCCGAATTCAGAGTTTCGTACACGAAATGGCGAAAAAATTAAACTTATATTTGTTGCTTTTATTGAAAGTTTACATGCCACAGACAACCACTTATCTCAAAAACCATTTGTGAATTACTAAAGTGATATTCAAGGATATATTCTAGAATTTCCGCCAACAAACTGTCCTCAGTTTGGCGGAATATAAATGTTTTTCATACCACCTAAGTTACTTTATGATATACTAGCCGCGCCGCGCGGTGTTACCCGCTCATTCCGCGGGAACACTACATTTTTCGGGATAAAAAGTAGCCTATATGTTAATCTAGGGTGTCGGCTAACTTTATATCAAAATTTATCAAAGTTGGTCCAGCCGTTTGAGCGTGAAGAAGTAACAAACATACACATAAACACACTCACAAACCTTCGCCTTTATAATATTAGTGTGATAAATTAAAAAAATAATCTAGATACCGAAACTAGATGATAAAAGAACAAGAAATTAATACCTTATCATGTTTCTTCAATATCTTCCTAAACCCGGTATAATTCAAGTTCTGGTAATTCTGTAGTAGGATCAGACTGAGGTAAAACTCGCTGAAAGCTAGCTTGAGTTCCTGGACCTTCCGGCGAGGGATGGGGGCCTTCTTGCCGTCTCCACCAGCCCTGGGCTTCATTGTGTCGAACTGGCTCTTAAGCTCGCTTTGTAGTGTGGCGAATTTTCGCGTGGCCTCTGCTAGCTTTTCTGTGGAATAAATAAATATCGCACAAACTCCCACAAATCGATCTAGTCCCAAATTCAGCTCAAGAAGGCTTGTGTTATGGGTACTAGACGACGATATACATACTTATATAGATAAATATATACTTAAATACATAGAACAACCACGACCCAAGCACAAATGTTCGAGTTCATCACACAAATATTTGCCCTGGCTGGACCCGGCTTGGTCGGACCCGGTGACTTATAAAGTGGGCCAAACGCGTCGTCAAATATTATAATACAGTTAGCATTAAACGTAGCTTTTTATGCAATCTGTTAAACTATATACAGATCGGTTATGTGAAGCTTGACATTTCGAGTGTGTCCTTCAATGAGCCCTCATCTACTCATATAAATTCCACTTTCTAGGAGCCTGGTTCAATCTGGGAAAATATCTCCTTTTATTTATTTATTTATTTAAACTTTATTGCACAAAAGAAAAACTTAACGTACAAAAGGCGAACTTAATGCCATGCGGCATTCTCTACCAGTCAACCTTAGGGCAAAGCAGAGAAATTGTAGGCGGTGCATCAAACAACATAATTACACATAATTAAAATTTCAAAAAATTTCCTTTTAAATTTTTTCAAATACTCTAACTGTTGACTTCACTGCTAGTTCATTAGGATGTTGTTTCAGTCTTTCGTGATTTTTTTAGTTACAATGATAATTTCTCTACTTATTTTGAGGTATCTGTGGATTTCCGTGTTGTTTGTAAACCATGGGGCATTGCTTTTGGATCGCAACATGTTGTTTTGCATTCTTTGTAACATTGACATGTTGGTGTTACAGGCAGTTCCCCATAATTGTATTCTGTATATCCATTAATAGTAGCTGTCAATTTTACAGAAGCCAGTAGCAAAAATTCAAGCTACTTTTTTGATGACTGCGCCAAGAATGTGTAGTAGCTGATAATTTTACAGAAGCCAGTAGCAAAAATTCCAGCTACTTTTTTGATGACTGCACCAAGAATATAATGCCTCATGGCATAAAAAGCGCATTTCGTATGGTGAGTTTTCTTTTGTGCAACTAAGATTAAATATAACACAAAATAACATCTGGAAAATACCATAGTAACACTAGGCTGTCTTTGCACTAGCTTGTTATTATTCATGTTATATTGATTTAATTTGCATTGTGCAGTAAATAATGAAAGAGTACTGTAAATTTAAAATCGTGTTTTTTTTTTGTAATAAATGAATTTTCAAATTTATTAATTAATCCATAATCTTTATGATGCATTAAGTAATTAATAGCAAATAACCTTCTGTTTAAGGAAAACTCAAAACGAACATTGCTCATATTTTAGTACTTAATTATTCACCATATCCTAATAAATAAATAAATAAAAGACAAACATTATCGTTTTTGTATTTATTTCCAATGTAAAAACCTAATCTAAGAATATTTGAGGAGACATATTTAAATTTAAAATTGTGTTAAAACACTAACAAAAAAAAGCCTATTCAAACAGTTAAAAGAAGTGCTCTAGTAATGTTTTTACCTATAGAACCTTTTGCTAATATTATACATAGATACCTGAGTAGAAGGTTGTGATTTTCTTGAGTTCCAGATCACAGTAAAGGAAGAATGTCTCATCAAAATTGGCAAAATGCCGGGACAGCACTTCAGGCTCCACATTTTCAGCCGATGGGGCTTCTTCTACCGCTGTGTATAGCATGGCCTTCATTTCCTGAAAACATTTTTAATGAGTGTCTCTGGACCACTTTTCAGTCCAGCTGATCTCCGTTTGTCTCCAGCACCACATTTCGAAGACCTCAAATCTATTTCTATCCCTTTGTATTGTGTCATACCAGGCTGTCAAGGAAAAGGCTCAGGAACGGGGTGCATGGAAATTGCTTCGCCAACAAGAGTGTAGCTCTTAAATTTATGATGATGATGACGATCTATGGTCACTATTATGGAGGAGCAGATTGAAGTAGGTGTGCACTAAAACCAGAGATCAATGAAATGGTTCATATATTAGTATATTAACCTAAGCAATCAACTTATTAAATATTTGGACTAGTATCCTCATTATTGTAATGACACCCATCCATCTGATCTTTGAAAATAAGAAAGCTTTCAAAATAATTTGTGCTGTGCCCTGAAGAAGGCATGACAATATTAAAAGGGGTACTGGAAGAAAAAATAATTTAGGTAGACTTAAGTCTAATCATTAAAAAAATATTGACAGAAGATGCTATCACATACATACACATACATGTTAACATTAACAACATGTTGTTGTTAGGTAAATTGGCATTGAAATAAAACAATTTAAACAAATTATATTAATATATGCTATATAATCCGTTTAAATCTTTTTATTTAAACGTGTCACAGTCACGGATACACAGAAAATATTACGTGGAAACTGTAAGCATGACTAAGGCCTCTAAATTGCATGCCTAAATGTGATGCATGACCAATCACATTGCCAAAATAAAGGACAAAACAAGAAGTTTGCGTGCATAAATAATGTGTGGACACAGTCCATGATCATATTCTCTGGACTTAAAGTTGTTTGTTTTGCTCTGTAGCAACTAAATAATAAGTGCAATAGTCTTGACCTTGCCATTAAATACTAGATAACTAATTGATTTCAGGGCAAAGAAGTATAAATAGAAAATAACAAATACCTCATAGTTAATATATTGTTTACGCCATTCCGGCGTTATATGAGCACTTAAATGCTCGGCGAATTTCATCTTGAGGCGACTGCTGGACTTAGAAGGTCGCTAAATACTGCTACAACTGAATCTATACACAGGCATGGGTGCGACGGTTTGTTTAACGATAACTGGTCAACGGTGACCTCATTACACTAAAGCTAATGCCTAACAAAACAATGGAATGATTGCAGATTTATCTTAAATTTATAATCTTGCTTGGTTGCTACTTAACACTAAAATTTTCCTATTAAATTACATGAGCAAAAGCTACTTCGCCTACAAATATTTTCTGAGAATTTGACAACTACAAGTGCCACGCGTTCGAATACACTGTGTCAATATTAGGTGACATTTCATTACAATACAAATAAAAGAATGGAATTAAAATGCTATGGTGCTTAGGATTTTGTTTATTAAAATAATTATTAATCATTATAATACAATTTATCAGGTAATTTAATTAATAATGACGTCCGTAAAGTCTCACGTGAAACAAGAAATCAATATCAAATAGTTAACGTATTTATGGTATCAGAACGATAAACATGTGATTGATTGACAGTTTCGTTCAGAAATGAAGCGTGGGATTTGCCGTTCAGTAGTATATCAATATTCGTTACAGTATTCAGCATTGTATAAAAAAAAATTTACATGTTACATTGTATTTTTATAAAAATGTTAGTAAGAGTTACTCCAGCATACTACCAGGTGCTGCTACATTATCATTACAATACTAATACTCCTTATTGCACACCTCAAACATCAAGGAATACACAACACAACATGATATACATTGAAAAACAGGCTGAGGCGAGGTTAACACCAGGCAGTCTTATCATTCATAGATTTTTAAATATAATGAACAAATAGAGCCCTATTCGTCTCTTCTTCAGGTTTCAAAAGTATAGAAGCCCTTTAAATGTATTATCTGTGTTTTAAAATCTCTTTATTTTGGGGGATTTCAGAGATTGACATACCTAACTGGTTGTTTAGGTTCTTTTCAATAAGATAGAGCTCATTTAACACAATTAAAACAAAAATTTAATACAAAACATCTATTTATTCTCTTTATTCTGACCTTTATCTTGTTTCTTAGCTTCAATTGGGAACAGAGCCTGATTGATGTTATCTGGGATAACCCTGGCCACTTTCCTCGGCTCCTTTACAAGGGTTTTAGGGCACTGCATCTCCGCCCAACTGATGGGGATCATACTGACTCCCTGTGGGGATCCTTCAGCCGTTGCTATGACAACTCCCAGTTCATTCTCCGCTGTTGATAAGTGGTACCAGTGGAGCTCTGTCATTGGTAACTGTTAGTGTCATTAAGGAATTATTATTCAAGTTATAAAACAGTATTGGTTAAAAGGGACTATGATAGCTAAGAAAAAAGTTTGTTTAAAACTTTGAACAAGTTAAATTTTTGTATTTTATAAATGGTATACATAAACCAGTAGATTTTCTACTTTAGAATTTTTAGCACACTCATCTACCACAGTATAGAACTTAAATTTAAATATCATGTCAGAAGTTTAAAAAAGGATACAACTCTAGCCAAAATGACATCTCCTGGCCGGAAACATTTGTAAGGATCAATCCTATCCTTATCAGTACTCTTGATGTCTTCCTTCTTCAGAACCCCCCTGTATGGTCTCACCAGGACGGAAGGACCAACACATAGGATGATACACTGTACCATTCGAGAATTTACCACTGTCACTTTAGCTGTGACTATGTCACCGGTTTTTGGCAGAATGCTCGGAGTTCTTGGACTCTCCACAGATACTATTTTTGCCTAAAAAAAAAAAATTAATCATGATCATTTGGTTTAAAAGCATGTTTCTATGTGTGAATCTAAACCAAATTAATTCTAGGGAATGATATTTAATGTAATACATTTTCACAGGTCTTCAATCAACATGGCAATCTTTAATGTATACAAGGGATTTATAACTAGGGAACCGCAATCACTTTGAGTGTCCTTGGAGACCTTGGAGGGGTATACTATAACTGAAGACAAACTGGTGAAGTAGGTACATGACATTCGTAATTACCTTTGTTTTTTCATCAGATTCAATTTTTAAAACTCCAGTCAAGGTAGCATAAATGTAGCCTTTAAGTTCATATGTTCCAGGTCCAGCGATGTGCTCTTTATCAGCTAAGCTAACCCTCATACCGGGGATACATAGATGCCCAAATTCTTTTAAATCATCTTTGTCCATGCTTAGAGGTTATGTTTTGATTTTAATAATAAATGTTGTCAATAAATACCACAATGTATTAAATCACTTGAAGTTGATTTCACTTGATGGATATTTATTCTGTCTTCTCACAAGAATGAGACATAAATAACGTATTAATAAATTCCACGGAAACGCGAGTCCTTTCCAGCCACAAGTAAATTTTGTTGACAAAGTTTAAAGTTGACTTGACATTGACACTTGAGCGTGACCAGTGTTGCCAGAGCCATTGTGGCATAAGTTACGTTTGATTCCTCAAAAAGTTACATTTTTGCTGCGAAAGTTACATTTTAATGTTTTGCTTAGTTTGGGACTAGGTCGATTTGTGTATGATTGTCCCTTAATATTTTTTTATTTTTTATTGTTATTATTATTAATAAAAAAAAACGGTCAAGCGCGAGTCGGATTTGCGTACCGAGGGTTCCAAAGGTACAAACTATGAAAGTATATAATATTTACTGTAAATAAGTTTGTAATATCAAAAAATATAATCGTCACTACCCAAAAATGTGTCATCAATGTCATCATCATCATATCAGCCAATATACGTCCACTGCTGGACAAAAGCATCCCCAAATTTCTCCACAACGATCAGTCGTGCGCCGCCCTCATCCAATGCTTTCCATGCTACGTGTTCCGGTACGCGGTGTGACGTGAAGCTGTGTATAGTGTTGCAAACTGTCCATATATACAATAATCTTGTTGACGAGTTATAAACGACAGTTGGACCAACAAATGTCAAAGTAAATTGACCAACAAATGTCAAAGTAAATTGACCAATGAGAATGCATAATTTTAGGTGTATTTTTTACAAAACTCATAATATCCACCGACAGTTTTATATCTAAAGTTGAATTTTTAATTCATCATCATCATATCAGCCGATATACGTCCACTGCTGGACAAAGGCCTCCCCAAAGTTCTCCAGAACGATCGATCTTGCACCGCCCTCATCCAGTTTCTGAATTTTTAATTAGCCTTAGTGATTTGCCAGATGTCGTAATTTATATTTTCGTTATTCAGAAATTATAATTTAAAACAGTGAATGAGAAAACACGTAATTGCTGATATTAGATTGACTTTTATGGATAAAAAGTGATATGTTGAAACCAAATTAAACTTAATTAAATTGCGCTCGTAAAAAAATGCGTCAGTTTATTCCGGCTAATTAAAAATCAGACTTTAAAAAAATCAAGGAAAACGCCTCAGCTTTAAATGTTTTAATATGTTTAGGTACTCGCTAATACAGTCTGTTAAGCGACTCGTGTAGCTTGATAAAAGCAGCCAGGTAGCTCCTTTTTCAATTTTTCTTTAAGCTTTGATCTTTGTATTAAAGGCTTAAAAGCAGCCAATTCGAAATTCTTACTGGTATCTGCACTGATAGTGCACCGAATATATGCTTTAGATAAATTACAAATTTTATTTTAAAAACTTAATGAAGGAATTGTATTATATTTGTGTTGACTGTTGATATTGATATTTGTTAGGTTTTTTTAATTTATCGCGTCTTTCAAGGGACACGACTCGTTAGACAAACTTGGTGATGATTTAAAAAAAATATTTAAAGAATTAAAACTGACGGGAGAAACATAATGTTAATCTTGCGATATTGTGTAAATATTTATTTTATTAGTTGTTAAAAGCATCATATACATACTATTAAATATTATAGTGTCTTGGCCGAAAGTGCAATAGTTGGACTAGTATTACCTAGGGCCTCATCTTTGCCCTCGAACTTACTCATCAATCCGTTGTTTACTTTCCAACCTCTACAAAAATTTGTTTGCTTCTTTTTGCTATATAAATACAAATTTACGGATTTACAAATTGACATTGTGGCGTATCTAATGAAAGGGCTTCGTAAGCTGATTCCGAATATATACTGGATTATTACATTAATGGTACTTATTTGAGAAAAAAATTTAAACACATTATCGAAATTTTCATTAAGATTTTTTTCAGTGGTACACATGTTATATTTTTGCCCGGTAGTACATGTTATTTGGATTCGGAAACCAAAGTAATGTTCCCACTTTAGTATTTTTAACAAAACCTATTGAAAAGTTACGAAAATTCCCCAGAAATCAAAAGTTACTTACATGTTACGAGAGAGGGTCAAAAGTTACGAAAAATGTAACAAATGTAACCATCTGGCAACGCTGAGCGTGACACCAAATCGAAATAAACCCGTTCCAGACTTCCGATCCGATCTTAATTATTATCGGATGAAATCGGATAATGTGTAGTGTAATTGTTAATCATAATTGTAAATCGGATCGGATCGAAAGGTCTGGAACGGGTTTTAAACCCGCTCCAGACCTTCCGATCCGATCCGACCGATCGGAAGCAATCGGATAGCAGTCGTCCGATTTATCGGAAGAAATCGGATAATGTGTAGTACAGTTGTTAGGAAATTTCTTCCGATAAGTCGGATCGGATCGGAAGGTCTGGAGCGGGTTTTATACGCTAATATCGCTAGGCTATTATATAACTTATAGGTATTTTTTTTAAAGATTATTAAAACCGATTATTCTACTTTACCGATTCGAATCGGACATCCCTGTTTAGACGTGTCACGTCAGCCGGTTTGACATGTCATGTCGATCGTTTGTATCTTTCCGTGAGAGTCGAATTTAACTAAATATCTCTATAAATTCGCGTTAAAATGCTTACAAAATTCGAGACAAAGTCGGCGAGGGTGAAAGGCATATCATTTCATGCCAAACGACCGTGGGTTTTGGCCAGTTTGCACAATGGCGTGATTCAGCTGTGGGACTATCGTATGTGTACATTGCTGGAGAAATTTGATGAACATGACGGTCCCGTACGTGGCATCTGCTTCCACATCCAACAGCCCCTTTTTGTGTCTGGAGGAGACGACTATAAAATTAAGGTAAGCTCTCGTAAAGCCCCCTGGAAGTTGCTGATGTTGGATGCCTATCTACAACATGTTTTTTAACACAGATCATTGGGACTGTTTTTGATGACTTGAACTGTATGAGTAGATATTGTTTGCATGTAAATAATGAATATTTGACGGTTAAAAAACAAGATCAAACAGTTAAAAAATTCAGATATGAATGCCCCCGTAATTGATAAAGTAAGTACCTACTTTATGTTCCTTCAGTGTTGCCTAGTATTTCCTCGTTCTAGTGAACTGTATGATATCAAAATCGGATTAATTTATTTGTAGGAAGCAATCTATTTTATGTGCTAAAAGAACCTTTTTTTTGGCTTTAATTCCTTTCCTATTGTGAAAATCATGTCTGATGAAATTAATTGAAATTGAAGTAATTTATCGGAATTTTTATTTATCAGATTTTTTGGGTTTCTTGTTCATTGAAAAATAACACCATTTTCTCATGTATAAAACAAACTGATTAAAATTCCTTCAGAATACCCATATCTATCATGGATTACTTTGCTCTGAGATGAATTTGACGACGCGTTTGGCTCGGTTGGTAGACACCTGCCTACTGAGTCGACGGTCCCGGGTTCGAATCCCGGCCGGGGCAAATATTTGTGCAAAATATTTGTTCTTGGGTCATGGATGTTATCTATATATGTATTTATATATTATGTATATCGTCGTCTAGTACCCATAGTACAAGCTTTGCTTAGTTTGGGACTAGGTCGATTTGTGTATGATTGTCCCTTAATATTTATTTATTTATTTATTTATTTATTTATTTATTTATTTATTTAATAAGGATCAATTGGTCACAGTACTTGTTCTCATTGACTTTTCTAACGCTTTCAATCCTGTTGACCATGAGATCCTTCTTGCCTTGCTCAGCCATCTTAATGTGTCTTCTTCTGCTCTTGGCTGGTTTGCTTCATATCTTTGCGGGCGCCAGCAGGCAGTCCGTGTAGATCGGGCTTTGTCTGATTGGTGCGACCTTGCCACTGGTGTACCTCAAGGAGGAATTCTCTCTCCTTTATTATTTTCTCTTTTTGTAAACTTTATCACCCCTGGTCTTCGCTGTTCTTACCATCTTTATGCTGACGATTTACAACTTTACGACCAATGTAAAGTGTCTGATATTACTGACACAATTAACAAATTAAACCTGGATCTCTTACACATCCAACAATGGTCTGAGAAATTTGGTCTGTTTGTAAACCCCTCAAAGTGTCAGGCTATTATCATCGGCAGCTCTCGTCAGCTTGCTAAACTTGACCAGGATTCTGTAACTCCTGTAAATTTCAACGGAACGCCTATTCCTTTTAGTTCTAGTGTTAAGGACTTAGGTGTTAACTTAGATAGCACACTGAGCTGGAGGGTGCAGGTAGGTGAAATTAGCCGGAAAGTCATTGGCTCGCTTCATGCTCTCAACAAACTGAAAAATTTCTTGCCTATCAAAACTAAGGTATTGCTTGTAAATGCACTATTACTACCCATAATTGATTATGGTGATGTTTGTTATCCGGACTTAAATGAGGATCTTCTTGATAAGTTGGATCGACTTCTTAATAATTGTATTCGCTTTATTTTCTGTCTCCGTAAATATGATCACGTTTCTTCTTACCGCTCTCAGCTTGGCTGGTTTCTCATCCGTCAACGACGCAATATTCGTATGCTCTGCACTCTCTTTTCAATACTCAATGATCCACAAGCTCCTGAATACCTGAAAACCTTTTTCTGCTATGTTGAATCCACTCGTAACCGTAATTTTCGCTCTTCCGGCAATCTTGCCCTTTCTATTCCTCTTCACCGTACTGGTTTCATGTCTAATTCTTTCTCCTTGCAAGTGGCTCGCCTCTGGAACGGTCTTCCTCTCACAATCAAACAGGCTCCGAGTAAGTGGCATTTAAAAGGGCCGTGCGAAGTTTCTTTGCTGGCAGAACTGAAGTCTCATAGTATATCTGCTTGGTTTGTTTCATCGTCGTATATATTTATGTATGTATCTATTTATATATATGTATATTATATGTATGTATGTACCTAATATGAGTATTTTAATTATATGTAATTATGTTGTCTGATGCACCGCCTACAATTTCTCTGCTTTGCCCTAAGGTTGACTGGTAGAGAATGCCTCATGGCATTAAGTCCGCCTTTTGTACGTTAAGTTTTTCTTTTAATAGCTTGTAATAAATAAATAAATTAATGAGTAGAATAATTAAATGCAAACAATCTTTTAACTTGGAGTTCTTATAAGAAACTCACTATGCATAGCCAATAGCCATATACTCCTGTGTTTTTTATGCTTTTGATAAAGCTTTCTTCTTCTTTTATTTTGTTATGAATAGAAGAGCTGGATTACAAGAGTGCCTATGATGAGGGTCATCTGCCTCGGTTCATATATTTGTATTATATATTATGAGCAATTTTTACAAAACACAATTACAAGATACAACCTGTAACATGGTACAATGCGATATAGTACAATAGAAAATCTTAATATAATCAAAGACTATATACCCCCTAGACCGATATTCTTCATACTACGCACCGTACTCCGTTTGTTACTATCGTTCTACATCGCTAGATGCCGCTAAGGGTATCAATTCATTCAAAAGTCGACATTTTTCAATTTCTACTGTACGGTACGCGCAAGCGTGAAGTAACACAGTCGTCAAGCGTTCAACGACATTCAAACTTCCAAGTGATACAGTAAAAAGTGAATAGATGACGTTAGGTGCGACGTTTGTTTACTACGTTCCGTTTCGTCTCATTTCACTATTTGTGTATGTTTTATTTAAACATACACAAATGTCATCGTTTTGACGTAAACTAATCAATATAATAATAATTTTGTCTGGGCCTACGATAGACCTTCACGAAACGCATACCAAACTATTCTTTGTAAAAAAACAATAAATTCTGATATGGAAACACGTAACCGCAAAATTCAATTAATCGCGTAATTTCAAGAATAAAATACATACAATTTTACAAATTTGAAACAATGACATTTGATTTGACGACATCACACACCCATCTGGCAAGACATGTCAAACCAGTGATGCCAGAAGGGCTACCCCGATGTTCAAAATTTGACTGTCGAATTGCGCCATCCTTCTCGATCATCTGTCAAAGAATATTTTAGTGAATGGAATAGCACTATACGACAGTAAAATTTCGAACATCGGAGTAGCCCTTCAGGTAGGTATCACGTTTCGATACGCACATCATCTGAAAATAGTACGAGCTTTGACTATGTACCCCCGCTTGGTAAGTGAATAAAAATAAAGTAATAACTGAGTATGCAAAGATAGGATAATCAACATTATATAAATAATCCTAATAATATTATAAACGTGAAATACGTTCGTTCCTCTTAATTTTAAACGATGATTGATGGACGGTCACCAGTGTTAGGAAATCGTCGTAAACAGCCAATTGTTGAATTGTCTCTTTCTAAAGACCGATGGGAAATAATTATTTACCGCCGAGTACAGTATTAGAGCATAAAGTTTTTGTATTACTCAGATCTTAGACTCGGATACACGACAATGCCCGAATTGTCTGTCAATTATGCACCTAATTCGGGAAGTAGGCACATCGTAAAGGGCACGATTTTAACCATTTTAACGGGAGAAGCCAAGGAACAAAGTGTACTTATACCACGTATTCCAATTATACCGAATAATGGAAGTTGTGTTTTTGTAGATTGATTTTAATTATTATTTTTAAGTATAAAGTAAAATGAAATCAATGAGTTTTATTTTTTCCCTCTTTACCCTTACAAAGTTCACAAATAAATGTGAAGGATGCAACTTGCACTTTTCGCATTAGTTAAATCCATAGGATTTATCTTCTAAGTATCACATTCTATTCTACTATTTCGCCCCCTGCCTGCTATACATCGAGAAATCGCTTGTTAAAGTTTTGGCAGCGTAGTGCGAGGTAGTAAAAAGGGCCTTACTCCTTGAGCTCCTTTGCTTTTTTTACTCGACATGACATATTTGCAGCATCGGAAAACGGGGGAATAAGTAAGTAAGTATACTCGTACTTATGATCATTATTCAGTAGGTATTTGTTTTCTATACTTCGCTTCGTTTTTTTTAAATTCCTAACTACTTATAAATAAATGTCTTATTATGTCTATTATAAATTGCAATATCGAAGGCTCATTATTTATATTATTACATATATATTTTACGATTAACAAATTTCCTACGTAGGTCAAGGAATTTAATTTTATTTATTAATTTAATGTGCTAAAAATCTTTTGACTACATTTCATTATACCTAAATCTCGTTGATTTTTAAGCAAGCATTCTGACGTTCCGCTCGCTTCGCGCGCTCCGCTATCCATGGTCATAAAACAAACCTAACCTAACCTACAGTTTTCGGTCTTACAATATTAGGATAGTTTGTTATGTGTTTTGACTACATGTCATTAAGCATACATCTTGATGATTTTTAGCAAGCAGAGTTTTAAAAGGGTCACAGTTCTAGCTAACACTCCTCCTCGCTTCGCTCGTCGTCGTACCTATCCTAACCAAAATCTGACCTGCCTGAAGGTAGAATACGTAACGATTCTGACTTCACGCCTACCATAGTTTAGTTTAGGTGCTGTAATTTTAGCCAATTTGATAATAGGCAAAATAATTCTTAGGGCAAATCATGTTAGGAATATTATGCTTTAGGTAATTAGATTTTAGTTATCAATATTAGGACAAACTTGATTTAGGACTTTAAGAGAGTATGCGCAAAAATTATTAGGACAAACGAGTAGTATGCCATTCAACAGTATGCCAAACTTTCTCGGCCAAACATTTTTAGGACAAAAAACGTTATGCGATACGACAGGCACCCGAAATTTATCTATACAAAAACTAACAGAACTAACGACAGTGATAATTCAATAAAACCACAATTTTATATACGTTTTTTTTATATTACTTTTAACAAAAACAAAACGAACGAATATATTTTCGCAGGCCGCCTGCATGTAGGCAATTCCTAATTGTTCTAGGGTAAATGTCAAACATTTCCGCAAATCGTCCCGTTGGCGTAAAGCCGTTTTGTCGTCGGCGTTGGTCTTGGGCCATGGCAAACGGACTATGCAATGGTTACTTTGCTTTGCAGTAGATCAATAAGGTTTCCTTCAGCATTATATCGCCGTACCCAACGTCAAACTGTGTCCCTGCTAGCATTGAGCCGACGCGTGATCTCATAAATCCGTATTCCTTCCTGGTGTAACTCCACTCTTTGAGCTCTTCATTGTTTTCAGTCATTATCATTATCTTTTAATAGTTCACGGTTAGCGGCAAGCATTTTATTTTTCATATTAATAACGTTGCTGAAAATTATTTTACGATTTTTTCGATTGACACTGACATATGTTCCTAATTAGAAATTAAAAGCAAATGATAACCTTTCGCGAGGAGGTTTTTGTAAAATGAAGTGACAAATAATAATATTGACATTTCAATACTATTATTGAAATATAATTTTCGACCTTAATGCATTGCGAATGTCTAACGACATTGTAACGAAATGGGTAGGAAATGAAATTCCTTGACTGTACAAAACTTATCTAACAAATATTACGTTACTGACTGTTTGTTAGTGGGAAATGTCGCATGACAATTCGGGCGTAACTTATTTTGTCCATTACATCAGTGCACCAACGCCATCTAGCTATTTTGTGTAGCAAAAATTGGCGAGCCCGCAAGCAACCTTGAGCTATCCAGAGGTAGTGCCATCTATTTTAATACGATCAAACCACGTTATTGAAGAGTAAAAAATATAATCCTTAAAAATTGTGTATTTAAGTTATATTATCGTATTAAAATAAAGCAGTAATGCGTTTGATTTCAAAAAATCAAAAATCACTTAAAAATGTTGGTGAAAAATAACATTTTTGTCACTTCCAGGCTACGAAGCAGCGCCATCTAGTTTTTATACCGAATTTTGAGCTTTTTCAGAGTTACGTTTTTTTGTATGAGAACATATGTCTAGGGGGTATATAGTCTTTGATATAATGAAGACATGTAAATAAAACATTTTAAACGTATATCGCATATATTAATTATTTGAGCCTCCCTGACGTTTCGGTACCTTTACAGTTACCGTTGTCACATCAAATTGTTTTATTTGAATGTCTGACAGTCGCGGAAACCGAAGAAAATATTATAATGAAGACAATTTTTATTTTGGATAAATGTTTTTTTTCGTGTACCCACATGGGTTAAGATGGCCTGTGCTGTTAACATGAATATGCACGCTTATTAACAAGACAGGATGGTAACAATATTTTGTATGTGTTACAGGTGTGGAACTACAAGCAACGGAGATGCCTGTTCACGCTGCTGGGCCATTTGGATTACATCCGCACCACATGCTTCCACCATGAGTATCCATGGATACTTAGCGCCTCTGATGACCAGGTCAGTCAATTGTTGCTCTTTATCACAATATAGTACACACAATATAGCACAGAATCACTATGCAATGTTACGCATCCATTTTTATGAATTAACTTGAATCGAAACTCGACTTGAGTCGACTTGCATCACATAACATTATGAATCAGATTTTCTGATATGTTATTGAGTGAGTAAATTAACTTAATAACATAATCTATTATCCCAACTGCCCCATTACTTGCCCCCAAACTGAGCATTAGATAGCAGGGTGTACTAATGACTATGTAAAATTTGTGTGTTAACTTTGTCAGCAATAAAGGTTTATTATTATTTCCTTTGCAGACAATCAGAATATGGAACTGGCAGTCCCGCCAATGCATCAGCGTGCTTACCGGCCACAACCACTACGTGATGTGTGCCCAGTTCCACCCCACAGACGATCTGATCGTGTCGGCCTCGCTGGACCAGTCAGTGCGCGTGTGGGACTTCAGTGGATTGAGGAAGAAGAACGTAGCGCCGGGCCCGGCGGGGCTGGCTGAGCACTTGAGGAACCCACAGGCCACAGACTTGTTTGGACAGGTAAGGATTGCGAAATTGCCAGGGCGGGTTGGTGTTTAATATAATATTTTTTTTATCTAAAATAATAGTTGACATAATGAAAATTTATAGGAATATATTTCAGTTTCTATTAAGTAGGGGTCTGTAATGCTTAATATAATTACATTTTTCTAATGACTCTAACAATTTACAAGGTCATTGATTAGATAGGAAATAAAAGAAAATAAAAAACGCGTTATACCAAATGTTACATTATATGAAGCATTGCATTAGGTCAAAAAACGTTATATCAAACGTTGGGTACCCAGCCAGGACCATAATACAATACATATATCGCGCATATCTTTGAGATATCTCCATTATAATATCGCCCTTCGCCAAACCGGTCGCGTTAAATTTGTGTTTCATTCATTTGGGTCGCCATACCAGGCGCAAACTTGAATAGCCTCTGGTAAAGTGTATTGAAGATTGGTCCAAGCCAAAGGATAGAAAAAAAAATATACTAGAAACTTCGTTTAGGAGTTTTGTTTGTCACCTAATGGGGGATGACTCTTGGGACCAGCAATCATACATGATCATCCACGATTTCATCAATCTTCACTATCACTACATAGTATAAAACAAAGTCGCTTTCTCTGTCCCTATGTCCCTTTGTATGCTTAAATCTTTAAAACTACGCAACGGATTTTGATGCCGTTTTTTTAATAGATAGAGTGATTCAAGAGGAAGGTTTATATGTATAATACATGCACAATTTGTTAGGCGAAATGCTAACGCCGTTAATAGCCTAGATAATAGCCGTGCGAAGCCGGGGCGGGTCGCTAGTTAGGGGAGAGTAACCTATATTGAACTGGCGCTTAAATTGGACCACTTCTGTATTTCTACCAAATAACAAAATTTATTTACACTGGCAACAAAAAGCGACGACAGCGCCATAGTCAGTCCACCAAATTATGGCGCTGTATAAATTGTGTTATTTGGTAGAAATACAGAAGTGGTCCAATTTAAGCGCCGGTTCAATATAGGTTACTCTCCCCTATTTATACTTTATTTATTATGAATATAAGGGCGAAGCCGGGGCGGGTCGCTAGTTAGGGGAGAGTAACCTATATTGAACCGGCGCTTAAATTGGACCACTTCTGTATTTCTACCAAATAACACAATTTATTTACACTGGCAACAAAAAATGAAGCGACGACAGCGCCATAGTCAGTCCACCAAATTGGTGGACCAAAGTCCACCAAATTATGGCGCTGTATAAATTGTGTTATTTGGTAGAAATACAGAAGTGGTCCAATTTAAGCGCCGGTTCAATATAGGTTACTCTCCCCTATTTATACTTTATTTATTATGAATACGGTATTTGATGACAGCTAGGATCAGCTACTCTTTATGATATGTGAGAAACGATTTCTTAGTATGAAGTTTCTATGAAAAGTCGTGACGTTGTGACGTCATAAAGATAAGTAGTCAAAACGCGTCATCTATTTAGTTTTGTCCAATTAAAAATAGTATAATGTCCAAAAGTTAGTCTAGTTGGTAGTTTATAGGTTATTATCTTCACTGCAGTCCAATACCGTATCCTCTGATAATCAATCAATCAATATCATTTATTTTCAGCCAACTGAGGCCCATAGATAAATACCTTACAACTAACATACATATCAAATAGAACTATAATATAAAATAAACATAAACACGTTAGTTCGGGCGACGTAAAACACTAATAATTGAATAACAGCTGTATTGTATTGGATTGTTTCAGGCTGACGCTGTTGTAAAACATGTGTTGGAAGGCCACGACCGCGGCGTCAACTGGGCATCGTTCCACCCTACTCTTCCACTGATTGTGTCGGCTGCTGACGACAGACTCGTCAAGTTGTGGCGCATGAACGATGCTAAGGTAAGTCGTATATTAAGCTAAATTTTATACCATTCGACCTACCAGAAGGGTAAGAAACCCGTAGATTGGTAAACCCGAATGGTCTAAATTTTAATACACACTGGGTCCAAAACACTACTATATTGTGCCGTAAAAGCCAATATAAGATGGACTGATCGTGCAGTGGCGTAACAATACGGTGGCAAGATAGGCAAAGTCCTGGAATGACTGGACGGAGCCCCAGCCCGAAAGGATTATTAGACAGAATGTTGATTCTGTCTGAAGCTCTGGTTTCTTAGGATAGAGGAGCCGTCTACGAAGGGTGGTGGCCTAGCCCGAAAGGATCTATTATTAGACCGAATGTTGACTCTGTCTGAACTCTGGTTTACTAGAGTAGCCGTCAATGGCGAGCGGTGGCCATAGGTTCACGAGTTCGGTGTTAGCGGCGCGGCGCGCGGGCGGCACGCGTGCCACGTACACCGCCGCTCTGAAGTCGTGGCATCTTTCAACTATTGTTGAGTTTCTTTCGGCTTTCTTCTCAACAGCGGTCTCCTCTTGCGAAATGCCGGTACATTCACAATCTGACTTGTAAAAGTGCCCTTGTGGCCTACTTACTGAATAAATTATTTCATTTCTTTTCATTTCATTTCCTAGGCGTCGCGATTCGCTCGGCAAAAACCGCTAGAACGGCACCGCGTGGCGGTTCGTGGTCATGCTCCTTACATCGCTATGATCTTGCCTTTACCGCTCGCCGCTCCCGCTGGTCGCGCTACGGCGTCGCTGGCCCGTATGGCCGTATTGTATCCGAGCACGTTGATTCGCTATTTGGGTGATTATTTGAGCGTTTTAACCGCCTCATTAATATGTCCGCAATATCGACGGCCTCCGTATGAACTGAGGCGCCATTTTCGGTTGTCTTTTATGAATTGGCCAATATTGTGGACATATTACTAAGGGTGAAGCCGGACGAGCGTAATTTCGGTCGCGCCATACTTAGTGTGACGTGAACACGTTTTATTTATTATTTTTATTATTTATTACAATAATTAGCACTAACAGTTAAACCTTACATGCTAATTATAGTACGATACAAAACATATTACATTAATTATGATTATTGTAAAATATTATATAACTAGATCCATTATTCATTATATAATTCATTAGTAAAATAGTCTATTACACAAATGCAAGTTTAAATAATAGTACTAGCCGTTACTATAGCTTCCAGGTAGTGAATCGATGCTGTCAAAAATGCCGACTCTGAGCTAAAGAATATGTCCAGGTCGCTATCGCTGTCTAAAATACTATTCAATCGGGTAAGCGCTTGGTGCAGAGGGGAAGACGTGAGCGCGCCCGTCCTAGCCGCTGGTATGGCAAACAACCCCCTACGTACGTGACATGATGTATTTATTTATTTAATCTTTATTGCACAAAAGAAAACTTATCGTTCAAAAGGCGGACTTAATGCCATGAGGCATTCTCTACCAGTCAACCTTCGGGCAAAGCAGATAAACGTATGGCGCGACCGAAATTACGCGACTCAAATTACGCACCCTACGCTCAAATAATCACCCCTTTCCAATGGCTGTCTGCTCGTCGCTAATGTCATATCCTAGAAAACCAGAGCTTAAATGTTTTATTTTTATTAAGGCCGTATTCAGACCGGGCTGACTGTCGGCCGCCCAAAGAGAGCGAACGTTACGCAACGTTACGCAGTTTCCATACATATTCACACATTCGGCGGCCGACAGTCAGCCCGGTCTGAACACGGCATAAGAGGAAAGATCCCGATATGGTTATCTTGCCATACTTTATTTGCAATCTTGTTGATGCCATTAATAATAATGTTCTATTTCAGGCTTGGGAGGTAGACACGTGCCGCGGACACTACAACAACGTGTCCTGCGTGCTGTTCCACGCGCGGCACGAGCTGATACTGTCCAACAGCGAGGACAAGTTCATCCGCGTCTGGGACATGACCAAGCGGACCTGCCTGCACTCCTTCCGAAGAGAGCACGAACGGTAAGCTATTGATAGATATGGGGGCAATCAATGCTTGTTGTCATGGTGACGTGTCTTGGGATTACTTTTTAAGAGTCAGATAAAAAAAAACTACCCAAGAAAGCGACTTGCACTCCTTCTGAAGGGCACGAACGGTAGGTGCACATTATTTATATTAACAAAAGTAAGATGCAGCTTAAATAAGGATTCAAGATTTATTTAAAAACAGGAATATGTATAATGTCATTGAGAGTGATTTCATAAGGATGTTTGATCCATTGTAATATTTCTTCGTAATACGTGTACGGTTGTATATTAAAAAAAAGAGTTATAGTTATTTATTAACGAGAAGGTGGTAAGGGTTTGGGTCGGTTTTTTTGTTTAGTAGGTAAATTTTATTTTACTGAAATGTGTCTATATATACATATATTAAATATTGTACGGATACTAAGTTTAGTAAATAATTTCACGTTTAAGTAATATTTTTCTCATTTATTGCTTTTTTTTTTTATTTGGTTCTCTATAAAACACAAAATATCACGTTTTTAATAAAAAAAATAAAAATCTCATCATGATTTTCCATTTAAAAATTCTTTTGTATTAATTTACATTCTGATCCTCTGTTTTTTTTTCTTTGTTTCATGACATTTTGAGCTAATTTTATTCATAAAACTACACTATGCTGTAGAATTTAACATCAGTCGTCATCCGTATTTTAATATCTGATGTAACTCCGCAGGTACTGGGTGCTGGCCGCGCACCCCACCCTGAACCTGTTCGCGGCGGGCCACGACGCCGGCATGATCCTGTTCAAGCTGCAGAGGGAGCGGCCGGCCTACGCCGTTCACAATAACCTGCTGTTCTACATTAAGGACAGGTAGGATATAATGTGACTCCGCAGGTACTGGGTGCTGGCCGCGCACCCCACCCTGAACCTGTTCGCGGCGGGCCACGACGCCGGCATGATCCTGTTCAAGCTGCAGAGGGAGCGGCCGGCCTACGCCGTTCACAATAACCTGCTGTTCTACATTAAGGACAGGTAGGATATAATGTGACTCCGCAGGTACTGGGTGCTGGCCGCGCACCCCACCCTGAACCTGTTCGCGGCGGGCCACGACGCCGGCATGATCCTGTTCAAGCTGCAGAGGGAGCGGCCGGCCTACGCCGTTCACAATAACCTGCTGTTCTACATTAAGGACAGGTAGGATATAATGTGACTCCGCAGGTACTTGGTGCTGGCCGCGCACCCCACCCTGAACCTGTTCGCGGCGGGCCACGACGCCGGCATGATCCTGTTCAAGCTGCAGAGGGAGCGGCCGGCCTACGCCGTTCACAATAACCTGCTGTTCTACATTAAGGACAGGTAGGATATAATGTGACTCCGCAGGTACTGGGTGCTGGCCGCGCACCCCACCCTGAACCTGTTCGCGGCGGGCCACGACGCCGGCATGATCCTGTTCAAGCTGCAGAGGGAGCGGCCGGCCTACGCCGTTCACAATAACCTGCTGTTCTACATTAAGGACAGGTAGGATATAATGTGACTCCGCAGGTACTTGGTGCTGGCCGCGCACCCCACCCTGAACCTGTTCGCGGCGGGCCACGACGCCGGCATGATCCTGTTCAAGCTGCAGAGGGAGCGGCCGGCCTACGCCGTTCACAATAACCTGCTGTTCTACATTAAGGACAGGTAGGATATAATGTGACTCCGCAGGTACTGGGTGCTGGCCGCGCACCCCACCCTGAACCTGTTCGCGGCGGGCCACGACGCCGGCATGATCCTGTTCAAGCTGCAGAGGGAGCGGCCGGCCTACGCCGTTCACAATAACCTGCTGTTCTACATCAAGGACAGGTAGGATATAATGTGACTCCGCAGGTACTGGGTGCTGGCCGCGCACCCCACCCTGAACCTGTTCGCGGCGGGCCACGACGCCGGCATGATCCTGTTCAAGCTGCAGAGGGAGAGGCCGGCCTACGCCGTTCACAATAACCTGCTGTTCTACATTAAGGACAGGTAGGATATATAATGTGACTCCGCAGGTACTGGGTGCTGGCCGCGCACCCCACCCTGAACCTGTTCGCGGCGGGCCACGACGCCGGCATGATCTTGTTCAAGCTGCAGAGGGAGCGGCCGGCCTACGCCGTTCACAATAACCTGCTGTTCTACATTAAGGACAGGTAGGATATAATGTGACTCCGCAGGTACTGGGTGCTGGCCGCGCACCCCACCCTGAACCTGTTCGCGGCGGGCCACGACGCCGGCATGATCCTGTTCAAGCTGCAGAGGGAGCGGCCGGCCTACGCCGTTCACAATAACCTGCTGTTCTACATTAAGGACAGGTAGGATATAATAAGCATTTTGGAAGCTTTTATGAGAAGGTTCATACTATAAATTTATGAAACATGTAATGTCTCATTAATCTCATTATTTTTAATGTGGGTACACCATATTTCTTTTTTATACTGAACAATTGATACAAGAGCGGTGGTAGCTTAGTGGTTAGGGCATGCGACGTTCTTCCGGGTTCGAACCCGGCCCGTACCAATGAGTTTTTCGGAACTTATGTACGGAATGTCATTTGATATTTACCACTCGCTTTTCGGTGAAGGAAAAACATCGTGAGGAAACCACCTAAGCCCAATAAGGCCTAGTTTCCCCTCTGGGTTGGAAGGTCAGATGGCAGTCGCTTGCGTAAAAACTAGTGCCTACGCCACATCTTGGGATTTAGGTAGCCGACCCCGATTGAGAATTCATTCTCAAAAAAATGGGACAAAGGCTAGGAGGATGATGACTAAACAATTGATACAAAACTCAAAGCAAAAAAAAAAATTAAATGCACAAAACATAAAGAAAAATTCTAAAGGTTATCTCAGCGTTAGGGTAGTGGAGAGGTTAACACGTTGGACCGGTTATCTGTCCATCGACCTCTGGTTCTAGACCCTGGGATGGTCAGGTACGAAACATTTTTGCCGATATAGTCGGCAGACCTTCTTTGCACTTGCCGTATACTGTCGAAAATGTGTGCTTATTTTTGTTTCTAATTTAATAAAAACATATCGATCGAACTATGTTTTGTCGATATCTTAACTTTCTATTAAAGGTAAGAGTAAGTACTACCGTATAAGTAAGGGTACCGAGCCACGCTGTCGTGTCGCCTTAAATGTAACTAGTTTTAAGTATTTGTTTATATGTATTTTTGTAGTTCACAGTGCCTTGGTTTTTGCTGGAATGTTGTGTATCTTATTTCAATAATAAGTAAATAAAAAATGTAACCAATTTTAAACACTTGTAAATGTTTTGTTTATAAAATACTACTCCATACAAGTTACACACGCTTATTTGTTGACAGGCAAATTCGCAAGTTGGACATGCAGACAAACCGTGACTCCCCCGTCATGCAAATCAAGGGAAGTGGCAGAAATCAGCCATACAGGTAAGCGGCGGTTACTATAGACAGGTATTATATCATGAGACCAGCACATTTACTGTGACACACGACTCTTTTTCGAGTGACATACACTACCTGTCACTTTCCTTTCGATACCGTGCGATCAAGACAAACATTCTTAAGAGGCCTTATTCCTTTTAAAATTTATTTTTTTCATATCATGACAAATATATTGATAATTTCAACCAACTTTTTGATGTGAATAATACTTTTCCCCGAGTTCTAGGTAGTAACCTAGCTATTTCATGCTTTTATTGCGTGCAGTCTATAAGTTGGAAAAACTAATTTTCCGCGTGAATTTTGTCAATTTCGAGTAGTTTTTGAAACAAAAATTATCAATGAAAAATTCAAACTGTAGGTTTCAAATATATACCAATAAATCCCAATAACCCTTGTCTATGTAGTAACATCAATAATATGTTAAGAAACATGTTTGATCATAGAGAAAAATGTCTAAAACAATCAGCATTTAAAAAGGAATAAGGCCCCTTAAAAGCTGTCATGAGAAAGAAAAGAACATACATAAAATAACCGAAATCTACGACGACTATGCCTGCATAGAGTTGTAGTCTTCAAAGTATCCGCAATAAAAAATAAGCTCTCTTTAATGTCAAGCTCAACGTCTTCGTTTTTTTTTAATTAGACACTAGACTAAAGTATACCCTAACAAGCGTCGGTCCGGTCCAGGGATAGTGGCGCTACAAACAGCTTTCATATGGCAATAATGTGCATACGTTATATATTTGCATTATTAAACGTCAATAGCGACTTGTCATTAACAAAATTTTAAATATTGTTTGCCGGAATGCTGCTCGATCCTTCGTTCTTCTTGCGAAATAAATACAGAATCCTTTTGAAAAAACTTTATTCATCACTGTGGGTAGTTTTGGCTTTATTATGCAAAATTACTTGAGATTTGTGGAATATTAAGTCCTGTCTCCTCTTTGTTTACATCAGTGACATTCACCGACTTTTAACGTCAGTTATCAAAAATTTGCCGTTGCCAGTAAAATAAATTAGTACCACTAAATATGTCGTGGTTTGTAAAACCTCCTGTTGGGCTATGCTACCTGTCACTTTCATTTCAATACCTCGCGAGCAAGACAGATGATGCTGAGTCGCGCGACAAGATAAGTCGCTATTAAGGCGTGGATTTGGTCTCCTCCTTCACGAAGATGCCAAGACTTGGCGAGACAGCAGCGTAGGTACGCGTGTCTCGCTCACTCGTATGGCTGACGCGCTCGGATCTTTCGCTCAACCGCTCGCTGCGCCGTTGGTAGCGCAAAGTCGTGGCATCTCCGTTATGTTCAGATACCAACAACTCGCACAAAACTAGTGACCGACCGAAGTTTCGGTTTCGGTTTCGGCCAGTTTCGGCCTAAAAATCATGTTTCGGCCAAAGGTTCGGTTTCGGACAAAAAACAGCCGAACCTTTCGGCCGCGCCGAAACATACAACATCGTACTGTCGGGTCGCGTTCGGCTAGCGTCGGGTGCGCTCGGCAGTCGGCACGGATGGCAATATGGCGTCGCTCGCCTGACTCTGCCGGCCGCTGAATCACTTTGCTCAGTGAGGAGACGTTTGTGTTTGATCCCCGAATAATGTTAAGTAACTAACCGACGAGCAATGCATTTCCGTTTCAGCGTGGCCCAAAATTCTTTCGTATGCCCGGATATTGGATGTCCATGCGCTTACCGCCTTGCCTTAATATCGCATTTCTCAACTGATTCTCATGAAATTTTTTGAGTATATTTTTTCGTCAATTCTGTTTTTCGGAATTTTCAAAATAAAGGAGATTTGCGGTAACAATTCTCATTTAAGTACTTCAAATTTACTTAATTTAGTTTTTTTTATGAATTTATCAACTCATAGTGTAATTTTTAACTCAAATTTTCTTATTTTACGAATGAATTGACGGCGATATTGGTTATTTAGGAAAAAAGTTTAAGTACCTAAGTTTGAATTAGCGTTACGAGGCTGCCTGATTGCAATTACTTATAAAAATTAAAACCCAATCAATTTTTTTATCTAGCAACAAGTTTACAAACTTGTTTCTTTTTATACCATCTTCAATTAACAGATCGCTCAGCCTCAGTACAATATAACAGCTGTTAATGCTTTTCACTTTTTGGGTAATTTAATTTAGATCCCGTGTCAATGTTAAAATATCAATTCAACAAAAGTGAACTGTGAGTTTGTTGTGTGATTGCTGAAATTTGTTATATTTTTACTTTGTCTACTTTTTTTTGTGTGATTTTTACTGTGTGAGGTGGGGACCTCACTCTATATCCATCTGCAATTTTTTTAAATTTCTCTAACCGACAAAAAGAGTATATACTCATCAGTTATCAAACCTACTCACAAAATTTCATGAGCATCGGTTAAGAAATACGACCTCCAGGCGAGAACAGAAAAGCATCCACTCGTCCGTACATACGAAAGAATTCTGGACCAAACTGAAACTGAAACACTTAGCTTCATCGGCCTGCGAAATTTTTCATTGTATTCATTATTAGATCTAGAAAGAACGGCCCGCTGACATTTTATACATCGTTTTAATCACGTTTATAAAAGGTTCGGTTTCGGTTTCGGTTTCGGCCGAAACTGTGATCAGAACCGAACCTTCGGTTTCGGTTTCGGCAGAAAAACGTGTTTCGGTCGGACACTACACAAAACCATATGGCTGTACATTCCTGATTAGGACCTTTCCGAAAGTCCGACTTTGGTAGTGAGGGGTAAACAGCCCTGATACAGTTCAAGTAAAGCTTAAAAAAAGGATGTGCATTTCAAATATGATTGTGGCGCTATCTACGTTTCATTGTCCATTTTCTATCCTATTCTACGTATATTTTGTCCTCGTTGCAGCATGTCGCTGAACCACGCGGAGTGGTGCGTGCTGGTGAACTGGCGCGTGGGCGAGAGCAGCTCGTACGAGCTGTACGCCGGACGCGAGGGCGGGGAGACGGCGGAGCCGCTGCGCGCGCCCGCCGCGCACGCCGTGTGGGTCGCCAGGAACAGGTTCGCCGCGCTAGACAGGAACAACCAGGTCGGTGGCTAACGTTCGTGTGCAGCATGTGTTGCACTGAGAGCAGCTCGTACGAGCTGTACGCCGGACGCGAGGGCGGCGAGACGGCGGAGCCGCTGCGCGCGCCCGCCGCGCACGCCGTGTGGGTCGCCAGGAACAGGTTCGCCGCGCTAGACAGGAACAACCAGGTCGGTGGCTAACGTTCGTGTGCAGCATGTGTTGCACTGAGAGCAGCTCGTACGAGCTGTACGCCGGACGCGAGGGCGGGGAGACGGCGGAGCCGCTGCGCGCGCCCGCCGCGCACGCCGTGTGGGTCGCCAGGAACAGGTTCGCCGCGCTAGACAGGAACAACCAGGTCGGTGGCTAACGTTCGTGTGCAGCATGTGTTGCACTGAGAGCAGCTCGTACGAGCTGTACGCCGGACGCGAGGGCGGCGAGACGGCGGAGCCGCTGCGCGCGCCCGCCGCGCACGCCGTGTGGGTCGCCAGGAACAGGTTCGCCGCGCTAGACAGGAACAACCAGGTCGGTGGCTAACGTTCGTGTGCAGCATGTGTTGCACTGAGAGCAGCTCGTACGAGCTGTACGCCGGACGCGAGGGCGGGGAGACGGCGGAGCCGCTGCGCGCGCCCGCCGCGCACGCCGTGTGGGTCGCCAGGAACAGGTTCGCCGCGCTAGACAGGAACAACCAGGTCGGTGGCTAACGTTCGTGTGCAGCATGTGTTGCACTGAGAGCAGCTCGTACGAGCTGTACGCCGGACGCGAGGGCGGCGAGACGGCGGAGCCGCTGCGCGCGCCCGCCGCGCACGCCGTGTGGGTCGCCAGGAACAGGTTCGCCGCGCTAGACAGGAACAACCAGGTCGGTGGCTAACGTTCGTGTGCAGCATGTGTTGCACTGAGAGCAGCTCGTACGAGCTGTACGCCGGACGCGAGGGCGGGGAGACGGCGGAGCCGCTGCGCGCGCCCGCCGCGCACGCCGTGTGGGTCGCCAGGAACAGGTTCGCCGCGCTAGACAGGAACAACCAGGTCGGTGGCTAACGTTCGTGTGCAGCATGTGTTGCACTGAGAGCAGCTCGTACGAGCTGTACGCCGGACGCGAGGGCGGCGAGACGGCGGAGCCGCTGCGCGCGCCCGCCGCGCACGCCGTGTGGGTCGCCAGGAACAGGTTCGCCGCGCTAGACAGGAACAACCAGGTCGGTGGCTAACGTTCGTGTGCGGCATGTGTTGCACTGAGAGCAGCTCGTACGAGCTGTACGCCGGACGCGAGGGCGGCGAGACGGCGGAGCCGCTGCGCGCGCCCGCCGCGCACGCCGTGTGGGTCGCCAGGAACAGGTTCGCCGCGCTAGACAGGAACAACCAGGTCGGTGGCTAACGTTCGTGTGCGGCATGTGTTGCACTGAGAGCAGCTCGTACGAGCTGTACGCCGGACGCGAGGGCGGCGAGACGGCGGAGCCGCTGCGCGCGCCCGCCGCGCACGCCGTGTGGGTCGCCAGGAACAGGTTCGCCGCGCTAGACAGGAACAACCAGGTCGGTGGCTAACGTTCGTGTGCGGCATGTGTTGCACTGAGAGCAGCTCGTACGAGCTGTACGCCGGACGCGAGGGCGGCGAGACGGCGGAGCCGCTGCGCGCGCCCGCCGCGCACGCCGTGTGGGTCGCCAGGAACAGGTTCGCCGCGCTAGACAGGAACAACCAGGTCGGTGGCTAACGTTCGTGTGCGGCATGTGTTGCACTGAGAGCAGCTCGTACGAGCTGTACGCCGGACGCGAGGGCGGCGAGACGGCGGAGCCGCTGCGCGCGCCCGCCGCGCACGCCGTGTGGGTCGCCAGGAACAGGTTCGCCGCGCTAGACAGGAACAACCAGGTCGGTGGCTAACGTTCGTGTGCGGCATGTGTTGCACTGAGAGCAGCTCGTACGAGCTGTACGCCGGACGCGAGGGCGGCGAGACGGCGGAGCCGCTGCGCGCGCCCGCCGCGCACGCCGTGTGGGTCGCCAGGAACAGGTTCGCCGCGCTAGACAGGAACAACCAGGTCGGTGGCTAACGTTCGTGTGCGGCATGTGTTGCACTGAGAGCAGCTCGTACGAGCTGTACGCCGGACGCGAGGGCGGCGAGACGGCGGAGCCGCTGCGCGCGCCCGCCGCGCACGCCGTGTGGGTCGCCAGGAACAGGTTCGCCGCGCTAGACAGGAACAACCAGGTCGGTGGCTAACGTTCGTGTGCGGCATGTGTTGCACTGAGAGCAGTGAGTACGAGCTGTACGCCGGACATCAATATTTATGTTGAAATAATCATCAAACTTTGTGAGTGTCGCTATCTAGGTTTACGACTCATCTAATAAAGTCGACAAAGTTGACTTTGAAGACTACTGCAGATGTAGTAAATAAATATTTCGGCCATCGTGGTTTGTCGGATAATCTCGTTTTAGCGTGCTCTCTCTGTTAACTTCGGTGAAAATGTTGAGGTTGAAATATAAAAGCTTCCCCGATAGAATACGATGGCACTCAATCTGTAGCGGATATTACTTTTGTCGAGAATAATCGTGATGGGTGTTAGGTTTGTATGCTAGGGTTATGGGTTGTACATCCCGAAAACAACAACGTTTTGTTTCACTGTCGGAAGACGCGTATCTTTGTTGCATAATGTTTTATGTGTTATTTAGTTCATTAAACTAAATAACACATTATGCAGTACAAGTTATGAATCATATCACCTATAAATAAAAAATAATAACAAAAATATTGATTGTTTTCCAAAAGTCGTGTTACCATGATATTCGCAATTTTTTATGTCAAATTCGAAGATAAAACTCTGTAGGTTAATTGAGGCTCATTTTCGTATGGCTACCATAGAGAAATAAGTCTTTTTGAAAAAAAAAAAAACACTACTCAATTGGTCGGTGCGTATCGTCCCGGCATGGCATAAGATACCAGTTCAAAACTGGTCAGGGTCTAAATAAATGTCACTATTTGTATCTTTGTATTTCTAATAAATCTGTTCTTTGTCCACAGCTAGTCATAAAGAATCTGAAGAACGAGGTATCCAAGAAGATATCCACACCAACGTGCGAAGAGATCATGTATGCAGGCACTGGCATGCTGTTGTTACGGGAGCCCGAGTGCGTTCAGTTATTGGATGTGCAGCAGAAGCGTACTATCGCCACGGTAAGTTATTCCCCAGATCTAGGTCGAAGAGCCTCCTGATCAACACAAACACTATACTATACTGATCTGGAGTCAGCAGCTGTTGAATATCTAGCAGAAATTGACCATCGCTGCGGCGGGACATGATTCTTAAGGGCTCAATACTGGCATGCAAGATCACGTAACGGCAAGGTAATCGCTAGGGGAGCAGAAGCAACTGTTGGAGGTAAAACAAGGGCATCATTGAAGTGACATGATTCCCAAGGGATCAAAGATCAACCTTAACATGTCACTTTATGGGAGTTGGTCTTGAGTGTTTGATCCTATTCTTTCATGGTATTGATAAACTAGACAATAGACTCATGCGCTTGTCGGCCTTCTATTACTATTATACCCTAACAAGCGGCGGTCCGGCCCAGGGATAGTGGCGGTACAAACAGCTTTCATATGGCGATAATGTGCGTACGTCATATATTTGCATTATTAAACGTCAGTAGCTATTTGTCAAGGATTTGCAATTAACCAAATTCAAAACATTGTTTACCGGGATGCTGCTCAACCCTTCGTCCTTCTTGCGAAATAAATACTGAATCCTATGGAGAAAACTTATGTTTCATTACTGTGGATATTTTTGGCTTAATTTACAAAAAAATACCTGAAACTCGCGGAATATTAACCACTAAAACCACTAAAAATCCGCAGTTAGGCGTGGGTTGTAAAACCTCCTGTTGGGCTATAAAACGCATAACTCTACTTTTTTTCATGCAGGTGAAAGTGAGCAAATGCCGCTACGCCATCTGGAACTCGGACATGTCGCTAGTAGCTCTGCTGGGCAAGCACACGGTGACCATATGCACGCGCAAACTGGAACAGCTCTGCAATATCACAGAAGGCGCCAGGGTCAAGTCTGGGGCCTTCGACGACAGTACACCTCAGCCTGTCTTCATATACACCACGACCAACCACATCAAGTACTGCTGCAAGGATGGGTGAGTCAAATTGATATTGTTTTTAACCTTCCATAACGTCCTTGCCGGAACTTCATTACACTGACTCACCGCCCCGCCCCTTCTGTGCTACGACTTATAGCACTCATACATTATTTCAGTTATATATAATAGGGTAGTTTCCTTATGTTGATATAAATTAATCGATAACCATTCAAAGATCGATCAATATTAGAACATTTTAAATTGGGCAAAAACACAAACAATTTGATCATTTGAGCTTACAAAAGCTAGCGTCTTGATATCACAAAAAGTTGCTGATTTCATCTGCAAGGACATCTATCTTGCTTTAGAGCTAAACCCATTATGAACAATACCATTGATGGGCTTCTGTTCATTGACCACAAGGTAGCAGATAGTCCTGACATTCATAGGCCGGTTGGCGTTACATTTGCTTTTATTGTATTTTTTACTTAGTGGATAATAGTGTAGAGTTGATTATTCAATGGCCACTTTGATTGGAAGCTTGTTTTGTACACAGCCATTGCGTTTTGATACTAAAATTAGATCTAAACGTTATAGCTTTCATTAGTTCTCTTTAGAGTTTCAGAAAAATAAATGAACAAGATACAAAATTATATTAGTCATGTTTATAGCTTTTTTCTTCCTTTTTTACTGTCATGTATGTTACCGCGTAAGTCGTTTTTATGTATCGGATTAGCTGCGCCGCGCTGTGTTACCCGCTCATCCCACCGGAACACTAATTTTTTTGGAATAACAAGTAGCCTATGTGTTAATCCAGGGTGTCAGCTACCGCAATACCAAAATTTAATAAAATTGGTCCAGCCGTTTCAGCAGGAAGAAGTAACAAACATACATATAAATACTCATAAACTTTCGCCTTTATAATATTAGTGTGATATTAAGTTTGGGAATACCGACAGCCTTGACAGGCTAGTGATAGTCGGCAAAGTGGAAGGGAGACCCCGCGGTAGATCCCGCGTCGATGGTGTGACCAAGTGACCGAAATCACTAGTCTTCCAGTTTCCTCTGCCCTGAAGGACGCCGAAAACCGAACAAACTGGAAACAGCTAGTACACAACACAACGAAAAGCTTTCAAGGACACGAGTACACGACCTTTAGCTATGAAGTATACGACCAATAAGATTATGTTTGATATGAATTATTTGTTCCAGCGACTACGGCATCATTCGCACGTTGGACGTGCCGGTGTACGCGGTGAAGGTGCTGGCCACGGAGGCGGGCGCGCGCGTCGTGTGTCTGGACAGAGAGTGCCGGCCCAAGGTGCTCAACATCGACCCCACCGAGTACAGGTATGTGTGACCCCACTGGGTGTTTTACAACCCACGCCGTATTGGATTTTTAGCGGTACTTATTTATTTTTCTCAAAAATGCAATGAAATATCGTCATAATCTGCGATAAAACAGGCTTCGAAGTGTCACGTTTCAGGCGGAACAACTCGAGAAAACTGTAAAGGAATTTCATAAAAAATTGAAGGCCAAGGTCTGTGTTCATGTACAGGCTAACAGCTGAATTATATTCGTTTTGAGCGGTGCATTTTTTTATTTAATTGCATATGTGTGAGAAAAGCACTATACATGTGTAACCGTAAAACAGGGCTTGCCGGCTTCGTATCACTATCTGGCCTACCTACAGCTGCTTTCCTGGCGTCTACAATAATGTACTATTATCCGACTTTAACTGAAGTGATTGTTGTCAGGTTCAAGTTGGCGCTGGTGACTCGCCAGTACGACCAGGTTCTCCACATGGTGCGCACCGCCAAGCTGGTGGGACAGAGCATCATCGCCTACCTGCAGGAGAAAGGTATCTTGAATTAATTTTCTTGTAATAAAATAAATAATATTTTGTGACGATCAGGGAGATTATGGTAATTACGAAAAGTTCATGAGTGACACAGCTTTATATTTGGTAATATTATCACCCTAATTTTCGTATGGGTCTTGGTGTAGATACAGTAGGTAATGTAAGCATCTGTACATGATTAGGTCTTAACACATAAGTGTGATCCTCGCCTTCGGCTCATTTCTTAAAACCACACGTTTCTTAAGACCACTTATTAGGTAACAGTTGCATAAACTACTATTTTTGAAGTTCGTACTTGTCCACAGGCTATCCCGAAGTGGCGTTACACTTCGTCAAGGACGCGCGCACGCGGCTGTCGCTGGCGCTGCAGTGCGGCAACATCGAGGTGGCGCTGGAGGCCGCCAAGAGCCTGGACGAGCGCTCCGCCTGGGACAGGCTCGCGGAGGCCGCGTTACAGACTGGGAACCATCAGGTAACGTAACAACATCGAGGTGGCGCTGGAGGCCGCCAAGAGCCTGGACGAGCGCTCCGCCTGGGACAGGCTCGCGGAGGCCGCGTTACAGACTGGGAACCATCAGGTAACGTAACAACATCGAGGTGGCGCTGGAGGCCGCCAAGAGCCTGGACGAGCGCTCCGCCTGGGACAGGCTCGCGGAGGCCGCGTTACAGACTGGGAACCATCAGGTAACGTAACAACATCGAGGTGGCGCTGGAGGCCGCCAAGAGCCTGGACGAGCGCTCCGCCTGGGACAGGCTCGCGGAGGCCGCGTTACAGACTGGGAACCATCAGGTAACGTAACAACATCGAGGTGGCGCTGGAGGCCGCCAAGAGCCTGGACGAGCGCTCCGCCTGGGACAGGCTCGCGGAGGCCGCGTTACAGACTGGGAACCATCAGGTAACGTAACAACATCGAGGTGGCGCTGGAGGCCGCCAAGAGCCTGGACGAGCGCTCCGCCTGGGACAGGCTCGCGGAGGCCGCGTTACAGACTGGGAACCATCAGGTAACGTAACAACATCGAGGTGGCGCTGGAGGCCGCCAAGAGCCTGGACGAGCGCTCCGCCTGGGACAGGCTCGCGGAGGCCGCGTTACAGACTGGGAACCATCAGGTAACGTAACAACATCGAGGTGGCGCTGGAGGCCGCCAAGAGCCTGGACGAGCGCTCCGCCTGGGACAGGCTCGCGGAGGCCGCGTTACAGACTGGGAACCATCAGGTAACGTAACAACATCGAGGTGGCGCTGGAGGCCGCCAAGAGCCTGGACGAGCGCTCCGCCTGGGACAGGCTCGCGGAGGCCGCGTTACAGACTGGGAACCATCAGGTAACGTAACAACATCGAGGTGGCGCTGGAGGCCGCCAAGAGCCTGGACGAGCGCTCCGCCTGGGACAGGCTCGCGGAGGCCGCGTTACAGACTGGGAACCATCAGGTAACGTAACAACATCGAGGTGGCGCTGGAGGCCGCCAAGAGCCTGGACGAGCGCTCCGCCTGGGACAGGCTCGCGGAGGCCGCGTTACAGACTGGGAACCATCAGGTAACGTAACAACATCGAGGTGGCGCTGGAGGCCGCCAAGAGCCTGGACGAGCGCTCCGCCTGGGACAGGCTCGCGGAGGCCGCGTTACAGACTGGGAACCATCAGGTAACGTAACAACATCGAGGTGGCGCTGGAGGCCGCCAAGAGCCTGGACGAGCGCTCCGCCTGGGACAGGCTCGCGGAGGCCGCGTTACAGACTGGGAACCATCAGGTAACGTAACAACATCGAGGTGGCGCTGGAGGCCGCCAAGAGCCTGGACGAGCGCTCCGCCTGGGACAGGCTCGCGGAGGCCGCGTTACAGACTGGGAACCATCAGGTAACGTAACAACATCGAGGTGGCGCTGGAGGCCGCCAAGAGCCTGGACGAGCGCTCCGCCTGGGACAGGCTCGCGGAGGCCGCGTTACAGACTGGGAACCATCAGGTAACGTAACAACATCGAGGTGGCGCTGGAGGCCGCCAAGAGCCTGGACGAGCGCTCCGCCTGGGACAGGCTCGCGGAGGCCGCGTTACAGACTGGGAACCATCAGGTAACGTAACAACATCGAGGTGGCGCTGGAGGCCGCCAAGAGCCTGGACGAGCGCTCCGCCTGGGACAGGCTCGCGGAGGCCGCGTTACAGACTGGGAACCATCAGGTAACGTAACAACATCGAGGTGGCGCTGGAGGCCGCCAAGAGCCTGGACGAGCGCTCCGCCTGGGACAGGCTCGCGGAGGCCGCGTTACAGACTGGGAACCATCAGGTAACGTAACAACATCGAGGTGGCGCTGGAGGCCGCCAAGAGCCTGGACGAGCGCTCCGCCTGGGACAGGCTCGCGGAGGCCGCGTTACAGACTGGGAACCATCAGGTAACGTAACAACATCGAGGTGGCGCTGGAGGCCGCCAAGAGCCTGGACGAGCGCTCCGCCTGGGACAGGCTCGCGGAGGCCGCGTTACAGACTGGGAACCATCAGGTAACGTAACAACATCGAGGTGGCGCTGGAGGCCACCAAGAGCCTGGACGAGCGCTCCGCCTGGGACAGGCTCGCGGAGGCCGCGTTACAGACTGGGAACCATCAGGTAACGTAACAACATCGAGGTGGCGCTGGAGGCCGCCAAGAGCCTGGACGAGCGCTCCGCCTGGGACAGGCTCGCGGAGGCCGCGTTACAGACTGGGAACCATCAGGTAACGTAACAACATCGAGGTGGCGCTGGAGGCCGCCAAGAGCCTGGACGAGCGCTCCGCCTGGGACAGGCTCGCGGAGGCCGCGTTACAGACTGGGAACCATCAGGTAACGTAACAACATCGAGGTGGCGCTGGAGGCCGCCAAGAGCCTGGACGAGCGCTCCGCCTGGGACAGGCTCGCGGAGGCCGCGTTACAGACTGGGAACCATCAGGTAACGTAATAACATCGAGGTGGCGCTGGAGGCCGCCAAGAGCCTGGACGAGCGCTCCGCCTGGGACAGGCTCGCGGAGGCCGCGTTACAGACTGGGAACCATCAGGTAACGTAACAACATCGAGGTGGCGCTGGAGGCCGCCAAGAGCCTGGACGAGCGCTCCGCCTGGGACAGGCTCGCGGAGGCCGCGTTACAGACTGGGAACCATCAGGTAACGTAACAACATCGAGGTGGCGCTGGAGGCCGCCAAGAGCCTGGACGAGCGCTCCGCCTGGGACAGGCTCGCGGAGGCCGCGTTACAGACTGGGAACCATCAGGTAACGTAACAACATCGAGGTGGCGCTGGAGGCCGCCAAGAGCCTGGACGAGCGCTCCGCCTGGGACAGGCTCGCGGAGGCCGCGTTACAGACTGGGAACCATCAGGTAACGTAACAACATCGAGGTGGCGCTGGAGGCCGCCAAGAGCCTGGACGAGCGCTCCGCCTGGGACAGGCTCGCGGAGGCCGCGTTACAGACTGGGAACCATCAGGTAACGTAACAACATCGAGGTGGCGCTGGAGGCCGCCAAGAGCCTGGACGAGCGCTCCGCCTGGGACAGGCTCGCGGAGGCCGCGTTACAGACTGGGAACCATCAGGTAACGTAACAACATCGAGGTGGCGCTGGAGGCCGCCAAGAGCTTGGACGAGCGCTCCGCCTGGGACAGGCTCGCGGAGGCCGCGTTACAGACTGGGAACCATCAGGTAACGTAACAACATCGAGGTGGCGCTGGAGGCCGCCAAGAGCCTGGACGAGCGCTCCGCCTGGGACAGGCTCGCGGAGGCCGCGTTACAGACTGGGAACCATCAGGTAACGTAACAACATCGAGGTGGCGCTGGAGGCCGCCAAGAGCCTGGACGAGCGCTCCGCCTGGGACAGGCTCGCGGAGGCCGCGTTACAGACTGGGAACCATCAGGTAACGTAACAACATCGAGGTGGCGCTGGAGGCCGCCAAGAGCTTGGACGAGCGCTCCGCCTGGGACAGGCTCGCGGAGGCCGCGTTACAGACTGGGAACCATCAGGTAACGTAACAACATCGAGGTGGCGCTGGAGGCCGCCAAGAGCCTGGACGAGCGCTCCGCCTGGGACAGGCTCGCGGAGGCCGCGTTACAGACTGGGAACCATCAGGTAACGTAACAACATCGAGGTGGCGCTGGAGGCCGCCAAGAGCCTGGACGAGCGCTCCGCCTGGGACAGGCTCGCGGAGGCCGCGTTACAGACTGGGAACCATCAGGTAACGTAACAACATCGAGGTGGCGCTGGAGGCCGCCAAGAGCTTGGACGAGCGCTCCGCCTGGGACAGGCTCGCGGAGGCCGCGTTACAGACTGGGAACCATCAGGTAACGTAACAACATCGAGGTGGCGCTGGAGGCCGCCAAGAGCCTGGACGAGCGCTCCGCCTGGGACAGGCTCGCGGAGGCCGCGTTACAGACTGGGAACCATCAGGTAACGTAACAACATCGAGGTGGCGCTGGAGGCCGCCAAGAGCCTGGACGAGCGCTCCGCCTGGGACAGGCTCGCGGAGGCCGCGTTACAGACTGGGAACCATCAGGTAACGTAACAACATCGAGGTGGCGCTGGAGGCCGCCAAGAGCCTGGACGAGCGCTCCGCCTGGGACAGGCTCGCGGAGGCCGCGTTACAGACTGGGAACCATCAGGTAACGTAACAACATCGAGGTGGCGCTGGAGGCCGCCAAGAGCCTGGACGAGCGCTCCGCCTGGGACAGGCTCGCGGAGGCCGCGTTACAGACTGGGAACCATCAGGTAACGTAACAACATCGAGGTGGCGCTGGAGGCCGCCAAGAGCCTGGACGAGCGCTCCGCCTGGGACAGGCTCGCGGAGGCCGCGTTACAGACTGGGAACCATCAGGTAACGTAACAACATCGAGGTGGCGCTGGAGGCCGCCAAGAGCCTGGACGAGCGCTCCGCCTGGGACAGGCTCGCGGAGGCCGCGTTACAGACTGGGAACCATCAGGTAACGTAACAACATCGAGGTGGCGCTGGAGGCCGCCAAGAGCCTGGACGAGCGCTCCGCCTGGGACAGGCTCGCGGAGGCCGCGTTACAGACTGGGAACCATCAGGTAACGTAACAACATCGAGGTGGCGCTGGAGGCCGCCAAGAGCCTGGACGAGCGCTCCGCCTGGGACAGGCTCGCGGAGGCCGCGTTACAGACTGGGAACCATCAGGTAACGTAACAACATCGAGGTGGCGCTGGAGGCCGCCAAGAGCCTGGACGAGCGCTCCGCCTGGGACAGGCTCGCGGAGGCCGCGTTACAGACTGGGAACCATCAGGTAACGTAACAACATCGAGGTGGCGCTGGAGGCCGCCAAGAGCCTGGACGAGCGCTCCGCCTGGGACAGGCTCGCGGAGGCCGCGTTACAGACTGGGAACCATCAGGTAACGTAACAACATCGAGGTGGCGCTGGAGGCCGCCAAGAGCTTGGACGAGCGCTCCGCCTGGGACAGGCTCGCGGAGGCCGCGTTACAGACTGGGAACCATCAGGTAACGTAACAACATCGAGGTGGCGCTGGAGGCCGCCAAGAGCCTGGACGAGCGCTCCGCCTGGGACAGGCTCGCGGAGGCCGCGTTACAGACTGGGAACCATCAGGTAACGTAACAACATCGAGGTGGCGCTGGAGGCCGCCAAGAGCCTCGACGAGCGCTCCGCCTGGGACAGGCTCGCGGAGGCCGCGTTACAGACTGGGAACCATCAGGTAACGTAACAACATCGAGGTGGCGCTGGAGGCCGCCAAGAGCCTGGACGAGCGCTCCGCCTGGGACAGGCTCGCGGAGGCCGCGTTACAGACTGGGAACCATCAGGTAACGTAACAACATCGAGGTGGCGCTGGAGGCCGCCAAGAGCCTGGACGAGCGCTCCGCCTGGGACAGGCTCGCGGAGGCCGCGTTACAGACTGGGAACCATCAGGTAACGTAACAACATCGAGGTGGCGCTGGAGGCCGCCAAGAGCCTGGACGAGCGCTCCGCCTGGGACAGGCTCGCGGAGGCCGCGTTACAGACTGGGAACCATCAGGTAACGTAACAACATCGAGGTGGCGCTGGAGGCCGCCAAGAGCCTGGACGAGCGCTCCGCCTGGGACAGGCTCGCGGAGGCCGCGTTACAGACTGGGAACCATCAGGTAACGTAACAACATCGAGGTGGCGCTGGAGGCCGCCAAGAGCTTGGACGAGCGCTCCGCCTGGGACAGGCTCGCGGAGGCCGCGTTACAGACTGGGAACCATCAGGTAACGTAACAATTCTAATTAAACGTTTTCTTAGTACCCGCCAAGGACCGTCATAAGTCTTTGCATCTCTGTCCACTAGAAAGAGGCTCTGCATTTTTTTAAAGCACTCATAGTGACTTTTGCATAATAGGTTACATATGTTTTGGCCAATCCATTCCAAAGTACGAACCGGTGCCTACTAAAACGCCATCCTTAACGGGTGGTACCGATTCTAATCTCAGTAAAACCTATGTAGTCCATAATGTCGTCTGCGATGTATTTCGGGATAGTAATTTTGCCCCGACCGCGACTATGTACACTACAGCCTACTAGATTATTATAACCAAAATTACCTTTCCACCAGATCGTAGAGATGTGCTACCAACGCACCAAGAACTTCGACAAGCTGTCCTTCCTCTACCTGATCACGGGTAACCTGGACAAGCTTCGCAAGATGATGAAGATTGCTGAGATCCGGAAAGATACTTCAGCACAGTTCCAGGGAGCGCTGCTACTGGGTGACGCGGCTGAAAGAACTAGACTGCTTAAAAATGCTGGACAGGTAAGGTCCTCGCCCTAGATAAATTACGTTCACATCTATCATATCACCATGACTTACCATGATTACTGACAACTTGGATAAGATTGGGAAGGTGATCTATCTTCATAGCTGAGATTCGGAAAGACAATAAGCTTAACTTTACTGGTGACATAAATTTGATTTATTTATTTATCTTCTTATTTGCTTCTAAACCTGTTAACCGTATAGGAAACCGAATAATCTTTTCCAGCAGGAGAAGTTAATCCGATATGATATTTCTTTGTCGTTTGGCCTCGAATGTTACTCGCTTAAATTTAATTTCTTTGGTCAAATGTACTCGTATCTCTAAGAAATTCAATGAATTACATATTCTGCGGTGCTTAACACTTTCGCATCCAGACAAAAAAGTAAGACATATCCCAGAAACCGGCCGAGCCGACCTTTATAGCATCAACCCGGCTACCGGGTTGGATCTGAACAAAGTTTACGAGCGCCCGGCCTCCGGGTTGTTGGTGTCGAAAGTGTTAATAGGTTTTTCGTCATAACGTGCCCTATACCAGGCTTCGAAGTATCACGTTTCGGGCGGAACAACACGAGAGAACTGTAAAGAAATTTCATGCAAAATTGAAGGCCTAGGCCGGGAACTATTTTCTTTATATGGCGTCTGTGTTCATGAAGAACCTAAACAGCTGAATTATATTTTTTTCGAGGGATGTTTTTTATTTATTTCATTACATATGTTTGAGAAAAGCACTACACTCGTGCCTTAGCCCGTGGAAAGGGCTTGCCGGCTTCGTATCACTATCTATACCTACTCACCCGGCAAGCCCTTCATACCCGGCGTTTGCGGTAATGTACTATTATCATAACGATGCATATTCTTTCCGTAGCTTTCGTTGGCTTACCTGACGGCCGCCAACCACAAACTAGAGGATGAAGCGGAGGAACTGAAGGCACAGTTGGAGGCGTCAGGCGCCCCGGTACCGGAAGTGGCTCTCCAGCAGAAGGTGCTCCGGCCCCCGCTTCCGGTGCAGAGGGCGCAGCCTAACTGGCCTCTACTGGCCGTCTCCAAGTGAGTACGGCGTTGTCTTTATGATAGTTTAATACCTACCGATGACTGATGTTGAATTATAGAACATGCTGTAGTAATATCGATGGTAAAAATAGCTGGATATGTCATGAAATAAACAAAAAAGTCATAAATAAAGGCATAAAGGGATAATTTTTAATCCAAAAGCAAATTATGGAAAATTTTCAGCGCTCATTAAGAATGTTAGATCTTATCGGTCATTTCTGACTCTTAGAAAGGGTCTTCAAAGGACGCTGCTTAAATACCTAAAATTGTGTAACGCAGCAAATGAATGAATGGGAAATGGGGAACAAAAAATAAAATTGTCTTTCTCACCAGGCCGAAACGACAAGGACACTCCGAAAAGAGATCCAAACATATTTATAGGTAGATTTGTTATAGTAGATGTGTTTTTCCGAAAATTTCCGGAAACTCCTCATTTCCATTACAAAAAGAGAACAGTTCCGGGAAATTTTCGGAATAGACACATTTATCGGATATTTTTTAACAGCTACTACTGTAGAGAAAAAGCATTACGCGGACGTAGTTGTGAACATGTGCGTTCCTGTTTAGGAGTCTGTTCGAAGTGGCGAGTGCCGCTCGCGCCAGCGGCCTGGACCCTGGAGTAGAGGCCGGCGGCGACGAGCCGCTGGAGGCTGCCGGGGCTTGGGGCGATGAAGACGACGTCTTACACGAGAATAAGGTACGAGTATCACGCATATTCATCATCATCATATCAGCCGATAGACGTCCACTGCTGGACAAAGACCTCCCCCAAATGTTCTCCACAACGATCGATCTTGCGCCGCCCTCATCCAATTTCTACCCGCGATCTTAACCAGGTCGTCAGTCCACCTTATTGGAGGCCTTCCAACGCTGCGTCTTCCGGTCCGCGGTCGCCAATCAAGAACCTTTCTGCCCCAACGGCCATCGATTCTACGAGCAATGTGCCCCGCCCCCGCCCACTGCCACTTAAGTTTGGCGACTGTCTGAGCTATATCAACAACCTTGGTTGTCTTGCGTATCTCATCATTACGGATTCGATCCCGCAAAGAAAGTCCGAGCATAGCCCGCTCCATTGCCCTTTGAGTAACTTTGAGCCTTCTTATGAGGTCCATTACCTACGCATATTGCCTGGTGACAACCAAGACTCACTAAAATTTCTGTCACTGCTCTTCAAAACCTCGTATCTAGTAAGTAGATTGATATTGAGATACGAGCTTTGTTTTAAGTAGGTATTTGTTACTTAGTGAGTTTTCATTGTCAACAGACGATTTGAAGAGGCCAAAGGAAAATAAGATGACAGTTTATTTTTTAAGCAACGCATTCAAAATAATATATCTGGGGCTGACAGTTTTCTAGTTAATAATAGATGGACTTTTTTATCCAGGAAAGAGGTTAACACGGTATTTAATTTCCACGTCCTTTATTAATTTATTCATTTAGTCTTAGCATATCGTCGGTGATAGTGCAATACCGCGTAAGTAACAAGTGTAGATACGAATCAATATTCAAACAAATGCTAAGTATTCTATCGAAATGACTTGACTTTATCGACAGCTATTTTTTACGCGGTATTGCACTATCCCCGACTATATTACAAATCAGTACCTACAAGTGGCAGAATTAATCCCATGAGGCATTCTATACCTGTCAAATAGAAGGCCAAACAAAGGCATTATTGGAGGGATTTAAGTATTTTTTTAATAATTTCGATAATATTGCAACTATTAAATTCAGAACGGTAATCGTCTCTTTATTTAATGTGTGTTAAGATATTCAATAAAATCCCAAGTGAAATAAAAGGCCTCCCCTTATCACACTTTAAACAGAAACTGCACTTATGGCCGTGTGAATTATGCGTGTACTTAAAAATAATTTCTTAGTTTACATTTTAAATCTAGTGATAGGTAATTGATTTCTATGTATGTTGTTTAACTGACACGGTAACAAACTTTAGACTTAATATTTGCATGCTTTTCTAAGTAGAGTATTGTGGATCTTGTTATTTGTAAATTATACCAGCTTCTTGTAACCCATATACCGCAAATAAATAATCATTTCATTTCAGGAGGCTGGTGACGGTGAAGAGGAACCGATGGAGGACGCGTGTGACGACGGCGGCTGGGACGTGGGTGACGAGGACCTCGACCTGCCGGAAGAACTCGCCCCTGTTTCCGGTAAGCGAGCACTGTTCAATTGTTCACAACGCGGCAATGCTGTCAACCTTTTGGGTACGCTGCCAATATATGGTGATTCAGGCCATTATTTTTTATTTATTAGTTTATGTTTGTTTAGTTTTAAATTTTTACTTTAAGGTTTATTTTCTTGTATAAACTATTATAAAATTGTATATGGATATACCAAAAAGTTTACTACCTTAACTTATTTAACCCTTAAATGCATGAATAAAAAAAAACTATGTTATAAAATATTATTTAATTTCAAATAAATGTTTCTAGTTTTCAACCAGTAACTCATTTTTTTTATGTAAGCTGCATCTTACACTATGCATTTAAGGGTTAATTAAAATTTGTATCAATTTTTCCCTTGTGCGACGACAAATTGACCATCGAATAATATAACTCAAGGGACTGTTTTGAGGTTCACTATTTGGTCGTTAATTATTGTCGCACAACGGAACTTCTTCCAATCGCTTTTTAGGGTTCCGTACCTCAAAAGGAAAAACGGAACCCTTATAGGATCACTTTGTTGTCCGTCTGTCCGTCCGTCCGTCTGTCAAGACCCTTTTTCTCAGGAACGCGTGGAGGTATGAAGCTGAAATTTATATCAATTACTCAGGTCTACTGTCCCTTGAAGCTGTGAAAAAATCAAACTTCTAAGCCAACGCAATCAAAAGATACAGCCGTTTATGCCGCAAATTTTCGACACTTGCAAGGGAATCAAAACCTACAGGGTGCTTCCCGTGAACTCAGAATCTTGAAATTTGGTACGAAGCAACGTCTTATAGCATAGATAAAGGAATAATTACGAAAACCATAATTTTTTTTTTTAATACCTAACTTTGCACCTAATTTATATGGGGCGCTATACATACCAGGTGCAAACTTAACTTAACCACTTAGGGATGGAAAGTGTTTGTACGGAACCCTCGGTGCGCGAGTCCGACTCGCACTTGGCCGGTTTTTTTTTTTTCTAAGGCTACGCCTAAATTACGTCCAAATTTTTGGAGATATACTGGATATACTCTCCTGAAGTAATTTTATATTTTCATTATGAATGGATGAAGCATTACGGATCAATATTGATTCTTGTTCAATATAGTGTACTGATAAATATTGTCGCAAAGGTAAATTATGAATCTATACAAAGATTCTATTAAAAAACATAGTGTACTGATGTTTGCGTAATATTTAGCGGACATCGACGGCGGCGAGGAGCCGGCCTACTTCGTGGCGCCGACGCGCGGCTGCAGCGCCGCGCTCTCCGCCAAGCTCAAGACCGCGCACGACCACGTCGCCACCGGACAGTTCGAGATCGCTTTCAGGTACATCTACTGGGCCCCCTGGCCCGATAAAGCCCTAATGGTAAACAAGCTGTAGAACCGCTTATACTGCGAATTTAAGCTAAATAAAGGCTGTATAAGCGCTTCTGCAGCGTTTGGTACTTAATTTATTTACATATCAAAAATTTTAATATCGACAGTCAAAATATCGAAAATCAGAATGTCGAACGATATTAACGTCGAAATTCATTTCGAAAGTATACATTATAGAATGCTTAAATTTCGGAAATCTGAATAACTATAGATAAAATATCGAAAATTGAGACTGCGAACGATTCTAAGGTCGAAATTCTAAATATACCGAATATCTATATTACCAAAACTTTACTTTTCGTGGCACGGCCAAAATGTTTTTGTTTGTTTTTATTGTTATCTATTGTGTTAATTATGTATTTTGGTCACGCCGTGAATAAATGTATTTCTTTTCTTTTCTTTTCAAAAGGTACAATAGTCGAATACTGAGGTGACGATATCGCTCTGTAGTGGTTACATAAGTCTTAGATGTAAACTAATATGTACATTCGTCGTTTGAATATTGATTCGTATCTACACTCGTTACTTACGCGGTATTGCACTATCCCCGACGCATTCACGTCTATTTATGTTTACTCTTACTAGTTTATAAACTCTTGTTCTGAGGTTCTGTTCTTGACAGACAGACTTAACAAAGAGATCCGTTATTTTCTTTTCAGGTACGGAACCCTAAAAAGGAACCCTGACCAAACTGATCAATACTAAATCTAAAAACAACTTAAGCAGTATGAGTGTGCCAAGGCAGTCGATTGCCGAGATTTGGCTACTTTACACCTTTAGAACACATATCTGTTTTTTATTTTGTTTAACTAAGATACATTGCCTCATAAAACGTTAAAAAGGTTTAAAGACTATTACTTTTTTTTGTACACGTGACACTAATTTCATTATTTTCACAGACTTCTGAACGAGCAAGTGGGCATCGTGAACTTCGAGCCGTACCTAGAAACGTTCCTAGCCATGTACAGTAGCGCGCGCCTCACCTTCGGAGCGCTGCCGAGCACGCCGCCGCTCGTCGCCAACCTGCACAGGAACTGGCAGGAGGCCAGCGGCAAGGATCTGCTGCCGGTAGTCAGTAAGTATACACCTAAACATCCAATGCTTAGATAGCGTGACAGGACTTACGGAGATTACGACTTTGCGCGACCATCGGTGACTGTCGAGCGGCAAAAACAAAATCATATCGATGTATGAAGCTTGCCACGAACCGCCGTGCGCGGTGCCGTTCTAGCGGTTTTTGCCGAGCGAATCGCGACGCCTAGGAAAGATGCCACGACTTCAGGCTAACACCGAACTCGTGAACCTATGGCCACCGCTCGCAGTTGACGGCTACTCTAGTAAACCAGAGTTCAGACAGAGTCAACATTCTGTCTAATAATAGATCCTTTCGGGCTAGGCCTCCGTCCGGTCATTCTTCATTCTACATCACTTTGCCCATCTCGCCACCGTATTGTTACGCCACTGCATGATTCATTTTATATCCATACTATTCATACTAATATTATAAATGCGAAAGTGTGTCTGTCTGTCTGTTACCTCTTCACGCTTAAACCGCTAAATCGATTTTGATGAAATTTGGCATGGAGATAGTTTAAGATCCGAAGAAAGGACATAGGATAGTTTTAATCCTGGAAATTATCCCTAAAAAGATTGAAAAGTGAGTGAGTGATTCATGATGACATTGATGACCCTGTAGGAAATGTAATTATTAGACCAAAAGCAGAATTGCTCTTACATTTGCTTAGGCGCTTTTAATAATTCCTTTTATTCATTAAGGTGAAGTGGATATCTATCGTGTTGTACGAGGTTGCTTCCATACTTCCAAGTTCCACGCGGACGTAGTCGCGGGCAAAAGCTAGTATAATATACTTTTAGTGTTTTTGGACAAGGATCCCCAGTGTGTATTAAAATTTAGACCATTGGGGTTTACCAATCTATGAGTTGCTTACGGCCCAGGCACGTTTTTACGCGACCAGCGGTAGCGGCAGCGGTGAACAGCAAAAACAAAACCATATCGATGTATGAAGCATGCTACGAACCGCGCGGGCGGTGGAAATAAATGTATCGGCTACTAGGAAAGACGCCACGACTTGTAACGGCGCGGGCGGCGATTCGCGCGGACGGATCAGGCGGTGTACGTGGCATGCTTGGTGCGCCGCTAGTACCGCAATCGCGGCTTCTCCAAGAACCCAAGAGGATCGTAGATTTGCCCAGTTGGTCGCCTGTCTGCATAGGAACTGGTAAGAAACCAGCGGATGGACCGGCTGTTAGCAATCAGGAAGAATTAGACCTGCCACACATCACAGCCGCTCTGAGGAGGATCTTCATCCCATCCATGTAGTCCCCGATACATAGTTATAGGACTTATAGGATGAAATGCTTAGCAACAAGCGTTACAGGAATTAGCATAGGATGGTAAAATCTCGCCACCACTTTTAGGGTATAGCCGTTTCGTACCCTCGCAAGGAAAAATACTTTAGTTACTTTCGGTTACTTAAGGTTCATTAGAGTTCCACTTGAGACCTGTACTTTGCCAGAAGTGACAGTGTCGGGTTGAGGGCTGAAAAATGATTTCCTTTTATTTTTAATTCTCGAGTTACGTAACAAATATGTGTTTCTCTATTTCCAGCTGCCAAACTGAACGACCTAGTGACCCAACTGCAGCAGTGCTACCAGCTAACCACCGCTGGCAAGTTCACGGAGGCCACAGAGAAGCTACAACGCGTCGCGCAACTCGTGCCGCTGTTACACGTGGAGGGGAAGGCGGAGCTGGCGGAGGCGCAACAGCTGTTGGGCATCTGTCGGGAGTACCTGCTCGGGCTGCAGATGGAGACCGCCAGGAAAGGTGAGAAATTTTTCTAGTGCATACTTCAGGGGGATCCTCCTCTTTTATAAACAAACACTTCACCGAATGCTTCAATAATTAATCGAATTTTTATTTCATAGACAATCCCCCCTTGACATCCAATCTCTGAGTTAATTAGCTCGAGTGTCAAAAAAGTAATAAAAAAAACCTTTTGTAGGTTTAGCAGTTGACGACTCGGCTGGCGCAATGGTATAACAGTTACCTACTGAGTCGGCGGTCCTGGGTTCGAATCCCAGCATCCATACCATCCATAAGGATGTTCAATGTATATGTTTATCTATATAAGAATGTATATTCGTCTAGTACCCATAACACAAGCCTTGAGCTTACTTTGGGACTAGATCGATTTGCGTGAGTTAAATATTTATTTATTGTTCTTATTTTATCTCAGCAATGCCGAAAAACACCCTAGACGAGCAGAAACGCACTTGCGAAATGGCCGCATACTTCACCCACTGCAAGCTCCAGCCAGTCCACCAGATCCTGACCCTCCGCACCGCGCTCAACATGTTCTTCAAGCTGAAGAACTACAGAACCGCCGCCTCCTTCGCCCGGAGACTTCTAGAACTGGGCCCGAGGCCAGAAGTCGCACAACAGGCCAGAAAGATTCTCCAAGCTTGCGAGAAAACACCAACAGACGAACATCAATTGCTATACGATGAACACAACCCTTTCACTATCTGTGGTATCAGCTACAAACCTATTTACAGAGGGAAACCGGAGGAGAAATGCTCTCTGTGTGGCGCCTCGTATTTGCCGGAGCATAAAGGCAAGCTGTGTCAAGTCTGTGGCGTCGCGGAGATCGGTAAAGACGTGCTAGGTTTGAGGATCTGTCCGCTCCAGTTTACTAGATAATATGTATCCCCCGAATTCTTTTGCATTGTGTAATTATATGGTATAATTATTTTAAGAATATAGAATAAAAGTATTATTATATTCATTTATGTTTTATTAAACAAATATATCTTCAATAACATAATTTAGAACATAATTAAAAAAAAAAAACTGAAGGAAGTTTAATGTAGGAAATTACATTGTCATACACAACTAATTGTCTCTTTCCAATAGTGATAAGAAATATTTGTCGCCGGGTACTGTAATATACATATATGATTTCCTTAAGTTAATGACTAATTAACAATATTAACACGTGCTTGCTTCTAAACAGCAACTGGTTTAGGTTCCTTGTTCGATCTGGAAAGGAGAAAAAAGCATTGTTAGTGGCGTAAATCACGACAATCCGTAAAGTCAATGATCCTCCTGTAGCAACCGCGAGTAGTTAACGCGGGATACTTAAGCAGCACTATACATGTTACGGACAACTGTTATTTTGTATTAAGGAAGTATAGTATAGGTCGATAACAGGTACTAGAGAAGTATTATAATTCCGTGCTCCCGTGGGACCGTGAGACCAGCCGGAACATTTCTAGAGTATACGTAGCACGAAAATTCGAGATAACCGGGTTCAGTAGTGACGTGGCAAGCACGTAGAGACGACCTGGTTATATACTTGTTGAGCATGAAATATTATTTGCTCATGGTACTCCTAGCGAAGGCAGCCCCAAGTTGGGTGCCATTCCCAAGTAGCACACAGGTTGTTTAAGCGCTTACACAGCTGTAATAAGCTGAATAAGGGCTGTATAAGCTGAAGTATTACTTGTTGAGCATGGCCTGTATCTCATCAAAGGTCTTGCCCTTGGTCTCTGGCAGCAGCGTGGCCGAGAAGATGAACCCGAAGCCGCAGCACACCGCCAGGATCCAGAACGCAGTGTAGATGCCGTACGACGCCGCCACGTCTCGAAAGAATCTGTGGCAAATACATATTCTGCAGATGGGTCTTACGCTATAAGAAAATAAGGTATGGCACCCCGGAGTAACAGGCGAGATTTCTGACGTCATCGCGCGATGATTGGTTGGTTGGTTCTGTCAATCCGTTTCTGTGTTGCCAGTGTATCGTAATATTCCCCGATTCCCTTGTTACCTGTATGCATCTCATAAAATCGTGAGTGTTTTAAATCAGTTATCACGACAAAATAAAATTTGTCGAAGAACAGAAGTGCATAAATGATTAACTTTTTTTGTACGATGGCGGCATGCATTTTTTTCCTTTATCACTATTTTGTTACCATAAAGGGCTTGTGCACATATCACGCGAGGTTTTTCGGCTACTTTTGAACCCCTCCCCCCTGGTGGTGATATTTGGTGAGGTTCTTTGCTCCCCCCCCCCCCTTCCCCTCACGACCTCACGTATATTTTTTTTTCGCCAAAATTTCGTAAATTAGTCTCGCTCTTTTGAAGTATTTAACAAGTGAAGATTTATTTTTAACGAAAATTATCGATTTCTTCTTAGTTCGTTAACTGTAGAAAAATACACGTGAGGCCTACTATTTTCTGTTTAATTTTGTTTTCTCCGCTACCCAAAGGTTGTCTGGAAGAGATCGCTCTTTAGCGATAAGACCGCCTATTGTCTACCACCTGTTTAATTTAAGATTTCTCATGTAATATTTTTCTTGTTGGTGTGCAATAAAGTGTTGTTGTATTGTATTGTATTGTATTGTATTGTATTGTATTGTATTGTATTGTATTGTCTCCTTACACCCCTCCCTCCCCCAACGTGATATATCGTGATTTTTTCGTGACCCCCCCTCCCCCTATCGAACCTCACGTGATTTGTGCACAAGCCCAAAGCGGCAACTAATCAGTGACGTAGCAAGTCTCAATAGCCGGAGTGCCATTCCTTTTTTAGGGTTCCGTAGTCAACTAGGAACCCTTATAGTTTCGCCATGTCCGTCTGTCCGTCTGTCCGTCCGTCCGTCCGCGGCTTAGCTCCGTGATCATTAGTACTAGAAAGCTGAAATTTGGTATGTGTATGTATAACGCCGACAGAACGGTAAAATAATATTTAAAAAAAAAATTTTTTCGGGTACCTCTCGGACACCTAAAGTGGGGGTGATTTTTTTTTTCTTTTCAACACTGGTGTGTGGGGTGTTGTTAAATAGGTCTTGTAAAAATAATAGGGGTCTTCTAACATTATTTTTTGATAAAGTCAGCAGTTTTGTAAATATTCGCTCCAAAAACAAAAAAAATAGTGTCCCCCCCCTCTAACTTTTCAACCACGGGTCAAAAAAAATCGGAAAAATTCATGTTAATGAGGCATTATAAGTACTTTCAACGAAAACTATATTGAACGAAATCGGTCGAGCCGTTTTTGAGTTATCGCCAAATTTCATATTTTTACTTTTAAAGGTCGTAAGTTGACTTCCATAAGTGATCACAGTTTCTAGGGCGTTTACGACCTTTTTATAGAGCTTAAAATCTTTCTTAACGTAAACCTCGGGCTTAAAACAGCAGTTTATTGAAAGGATGAGCAACTACGGAACCCTACACTGAGCGTGGCCCGACGTGTTTCTTATACCATGGGTCTCATCAAATATACAGGGTGAAATATACAAGGTAAACTTTCCCTCAAAACGCAAAAATGATCTTAGTTAAAATGAATGGTCTCATTAGATAAAACTTTACAAGGTGATCATTCCACTTTGAGTCATCATCAGTTACATACGAGATGTTTGTCTCACGTACACCGATTAAAACATCTGTTAAAAAGTAAATAAATAACATTAGTAAGTTTTATTTTTTATAATTCCATGTAGCGCATTTAATTGATGCGAAGATGAGTAGTCTTTTTTCAAATTACTGTTCAACCCCAAGTTCAACCCGCTATTGAGATAATCAATGACCAACTTTCAGAACGAGAGAAATGAAAAATATATCGACGGCAAAAAGCGAAAACGCTGTAAACGCCAAGGGAATTCATTGGGAATTCATTTTTATACAGCATTTCCGCTTTTTGTCGTCGATATCGTCTGTTGACAAACCAAAACTCACAAAGTAACAAATACCTACTTAAAACAAATCTCGTATTTCAGTGTCAATCTACAAACTAGATACGAGGTTTTGAAGAGTAGTGACAGAAATTTTAGTGTGTTTTGTTTGTCATCGGTACCTGGTCCACACGAAGCCGGCGAGCCAGCACATGAAGGAGGCGATGCCGCTGGCGAGGCACTTGGTCCTCACGGGGAACATCTCCGCCACCAGGATCCACGGCACCGGCCCCACGCCTGGAACAGGTCGGAATGCCGCCGTCACTTCAATTTCCAACTATCATTGGCGTATCTAACATTATTTTTCAGGGGGGCCTGGGGGGGCCTGGCCATGGCCTATGAGATGAAGCCATGAATTTCTATCGGTAACCCAAAATCCTGGGGTGGGCACTAGACCATACTAGGGTGGGCACGGCCCACCCGGCCACCCCCCTATATACGCCACTGCCATAATTTGCTCATTCACATTGGTATAACTTCATGAGGCCCAAGCTCAATTAAAAAAAACAAAATAGCCAAAAACATGAGTTGCAGCGCTTGTAATACGCTTATCGACAACAGCCTCGAGACACTCAAATGTGTAGCATGCTTTTCTACGTATCATAATTTGTGTTTGAATCTAAATTCAACAACGTTAAGAGAATCAAAACAAGAAGACTTTAAGAGGACTTGGCGTTGTCCATCCTGTGTAAATGTCACCTATCGAAGAAAAAATGATGATACTCCAGTGCGGAGACAGTTCGATACCTCCGAATTTAATAGCACAGCCATGTCCACCGACGATTGCTTCGGGGACCCGCAAGATAGCCTACTGGGGGATACACAATTTGGCATACATCAAAATCAAAAACAACAACTCACAATTGAAATTACAAATATAGTAATAGAAAAAATAGGATTGTTAATGGAATCAAAACTAGAAAAAAACAACCAAAACATTGTAACCGGCTTAAAGACCCTGATTCAATCGGAAATAGACGCAGCGCTACATACTTTTAAACGGGAAATCGTCGATAAAATCTACAATGTCTTCGCAGAACAACATCACACTTTAGCCAAACAACTGCAAATCACCTATGATAAAGTTCAAGTTCTAGAGACGGAAAACCAAAAAATAAAAAGCCAGCTTCAGCAGTTGGTTTCAAATTTTACACACTTGCTCGAATCTGGAAATGGTCAGAATTGTAAACAACGCAAGAGTCCAGCGCAAAAAAGAACACCGGCTTCGTCTGTGACTTCGCACAAACAGGATGATAGTATGGAGTATCCAAAAAAAAAACTCTGTATAATTAGCTCTAATAATCATAACCGAATAATGTCACATGCTGATATTTTAACAAAAGAGTATCAAATATGTCAATTACCATTATTATTACCTTACCCCAGGTGTTGGGGTCCGACAACTCTTGAAAAAATTAGATAAAAAACTGTCTAATTTTACAAAGACCGATCAATGTCTCATATTCATAGGCGAAAGTGACTTCAAAACATCTCAAGAATATACTAGTCTGATACAGTACATAAAGGATGAGATCTCTAAATTTAAAAATACAAATGTAATTATTTGTGTACCAACTTTTAACTGTGGATATTTTTCAAATATGTACAACACGAGAGTGGAGTTATTTAATAAGTTATTGTATTTAGATGCTATGAATTTTGAATACGCATATATATTTGACTGTAATTGTAATCTTAGCTATGATTCTAACATGTTTTTAAAATCAAATGGCCGCGTTAATGAATTAGGTATGAAAATTATTTTTCAGGACATAGCAAACTATTTGGCAATTATTCAAAGCGAACAAAAATGTTTTCGTCGAAACTCCATTTAATGATTTAAAAAACAATAAATACATCAAAATACCCCATAGGAATATGCATAGAACTATTAATCCACAATTGTTAACTAGTTTGACCAGTTTAGATATAACAGAGCAGTCTAGCCATAAAATAAAAAGCACTATTAAAATATTACACCAAAACATTGCAGGCTTGATAAATAAATCTGACGTTGTCACCGTGTCATTGGAACAACTAGAGGAATGTAGATATGCACCGGAAGTGGTTTGTTTCACAGAACATTTTATGCTTGAAGACGAAAGCAAATTGCTGTGTCTTAAAAATTATATATTAGCATCTATTTTTGCTCGGCAAAACCGCAGAGGTGGTGCAGCTATCTATTTAAAAAAAGGCATTGTGTATCAGGAACTATCAGAAATTAATAAACTTTCTATAGAAACACACTTTGAATGCTCCGCAATAGAATTAACTAGTCTAAATATAATTGTTTTCTGTGTCTATAGAGTACCTAAATCAGACTTAGATATATTCATGGAGCGCTTAAAAATTGCCTTGACTACTCTGACAAAGAAAAAGGGAAAACAGCTAGTAATGTGTGGAGATTTCAACATAAATATCCTGAACAAAGATCAGACTGCCATTTTCTTTGAAAATACACTCTTAAACTATAATTTAAAATTGAAAATAAGAAAACCAACACGCCCCTGTAGCGGAACTTGTTTGGACAATTTTGCAGTCAACGTACCCAGGTCAAAAGCCTGTACTATTGATCTAGGCCTTTCGGATCACAATGCCATAATTATAAATTGCCCCGTCAAAAGAGAAAATTGCTCCCATACATTTTGGTATATAAAAAGGCGGGACTATTCAGCTGAAAATCTTGAGAAATTTAGGAAATATCTACTTAGCCTGAGTTTCACGGATGTTTATAAAAGCACGGACCCAAATGAAGCATACAACATTTTCGATGAATGGTTCAGCCTATTGTACAAACTTTGCTTTCCCTTTAAAATAATTAGACTCATATAGAAAAAAACCACGATGGGTGACCAAAGGTATCAAAACATGCTGTAAAAAAAATCGAGAATTATTGTGGCGTTACAGATCAAAACCTAGTACATCCAATAAAGCAGAATTAAGAACATATTCATACAGACTCAAAAAAATAGTTAGACTCACCCAACAAACACAAAATAGACATTACATGAAAAATTCAAACAATAAAAATAGGGCTGCATGGCAAATAATAAATAACAATAATGAAAATAAACCCGTAGACTCCATTACAACTATCATTAACGAAAAAGACAACACTATAAGTGACCCAGTCAATATTGCTAATGCTTTTAATGACTTCTGTATAGACAACACTCAAAATAATTCTAACTCTTGCCTGAAAACTAATGAAAACTTACCTGCAAACGTTCCGGAATCAATTTTTCTATATCCTGTAACTTCTTACGACATAGTTAAATATATAAAAACGCTAAAGAATACCAGAAGCGCAGGAACCGATGAAATCATAACTGATGTGATCAAATACTGCGCTGAAGTAATATCTTTCCCATTAGCATTTATTTTTAATTTAATGCTTGAAAAAGGCATCTTCCCAGAGAAATTAAAAACTGCTGTAGTCAAGCCTTTATTCAAGAAAAACGATAAACAAAAATTAGATAACTATAGACCTATAGCTCTTCTACCAATATTCTCAAAAATTGCTGAACGGATTATATACGATCAGTTTTATGATTTTATAGAAAGTAAACATATACTTGTAGAGGAACAAAACGGATTTCGTAAAAACAAATCTACGACTACAGCCATTTATGATCTAATTAAAACTGTTATTCTTAGTATGGATAAGAGAGTCCCGATTTGCGCTATATATATGGATCTATCGAAAGCTTTCGACTTCGTTGACCATAACCGCTTATTGGCGAAGTTGGAACGCTATGGCATTCGAGGGAACGCGTTAGACCTAATTAAATCATATTTGAGTAACAGATTACAATGTACTGAAATTAAAAGAATATGTACTAAAACTAAAGAAGAAACCGCTTACTATTCTAAGTTTAGACCCTTGATGCGCGGTGTTCCACAAGGAAGCATTTTAGGACCTCTATTCTTTCTAATATATATAAATGACATGCCTAAACACGTTCGACATCCCATGATCTTATTTGCTGATGATAGCACCGTTGTAGTAAAATCCGATAACTTGACTACATATTCGACTGAAATAATGGCTACAATCACTACTATCATTAATTGGATACAATCAAATGGATTAAAAATTAATATAGACAAACCCAAATTATGCAATTCTATCAATCAAAATCAAATTATACTAAACTTGACATAAAATATAATGATGAATATTTAAAACAGACCAATATAGCCAAATTTTTAGGAATTGACATAGATCATAACATGAAGTGGAAAACACATACTGAAACACTATGTAAAAGAATTAATAGTTTTGTATTTGCACTTAGGCGAATTTCGAAATTATCTGATATCAAAACAGCATTATTGGCATACCATGGATATATTGGATCTATTCTTCGCTATGGTGTTATTTTTTGGGGTAACTCCACAAATAAAAATCTTGTTTTTGGTGCACAAAAGAAGTGTATTCGTGCCATCTGTAGCCTTAAAGAAACGGATAGCTGTAAGCCTCACTTCAAGGAACTAAAGATTTTGACACTGACTAGTCTTTACATCTACGAAGTAGCAGTCTTCGTTAAATCAAACTCTAATATGTTTCCACTAAAGTCGATAGACTGTAAAATGATGCGTCACAAATTCAATATTAAAACCATATCTGGTAAAACAGCATTACTGCGAAACAGTTTAATAGGTACCACCTCTAAAATATATAATTATTTGCCTGACGATTTAAAACAGTTAGATTTAAACATGTTCAAAGTAAAATTAAAACAGGAACTTATTAACAGGGCGTATTACTCTCTTGGCGACTTTTTTAAAGAAAAAATAATATTAAACTAAATAAACTTATGATAACATTATTATTATTATTATGCATGCATTAAGACTAGTAAAATATAGACTGTAATAAGTGTACATACTAATCTAATCAAATTGTTCCATTAAATTTAAATGACATGAATATAAATAATCAGTAAGAATGCTACCTAGAGAATAAGTTTTGTAAATTTTCACATGCCATAACGGCCGAATATATAAGGATCAAATGTTTTATATTATACCATCTTATATACCATATATTCTGTGAATAAATGATGATTATGATTATGATTATGATTATAAAAAGGCCTAAACGCCCAATGTATGTGGGTACACATTGGTCCACTGCACATTGGAATTACATTTTTTTTACATGTATGTACCTGCGACCCAAGACTTTTGTTTTGTTTTTTTTTGGCTGTAAAGATCTCAACTATAATAATATTTTTGTTTTCCAGATGCTATAGGGTCTCGACGAATAGAATGTACCGAATGAATCTTGTACTTACCTACATTTTAATGTCGTTAATCCCAATTTGAAATTGCCGAGATTTTTCACTTTGCCACCATCTCTGCCCCGCTAATATTTTTACGATGTTATGCTACATTGGCAAAATTTCTCAGTTTGAATGCTAATCTAAAGGAATTGGGTACAGTACATTTTTCTAGGATTAAAGCTAGTTTATGAAATGATCTAACAATCAGAACTATGAAAAAAATTGCCGAGCGAGCGAAGCGAGTGAAGCGTCATCGTTCCAGCTTGGCCTAAAATCCTTTCGTATGTCCGGATGATCGTATGTCCGAATTTCCGGCTGTTCTCACCTACCGGCCACATTTCTATTGATTCTCATGAAATTTTGTGTGTAGGTTCGTTAATTATATATTTTTTTGTCGATCCAGTGCTTCGAAATTTTTCTAAATGGCGGAGTCATGGGGGTTGAAAATGTAAAAAAATCAGTTTCAACTGTTTCGAAATAAAATCGCGAGGTCTACAGGTCACATACTACTCTAACTAACTCACATACCACACCACATGATACTCACTAAAGACACAGGCGCGACAGCGGCCTATCGGTGTAACTCGGGCGTTGGTGACCTTGAATGCCGATTCCTTCGACAAGGCATTCATGTCTTTCCCCACCTCGCGCGTCCCGCGCTCGCCCCTCGACACGCATCACATAGCCGCGAGTTTTGTTACTGCACACAAGTGTCGCTGTCGTTTCTTTTTACGTTAGTACCTATATATATTCTTTGCTAGTGATCATGAGGCAAAGGTCGCTGTTACTCACCCAGTGTGAACAGAATCATGTAGAACACCAGACAGACCAGCGGTACAGCGGTGATCGAGCTAACGTCGACCTTGTAGTGCGTATCTAATACAGCGTATACGCCGATCAGGAACTGAGGACAAAATAAACATAAAAAGTAGAGTTGAGCCGAATAAAATTTAACAACATAAGAAATTGCAAATTACGTACATTTTAAACATGTAATTTAAGTTTTTTCATTGTTTGTGTCACTAAGTAAAAAAAGAATCATATAGTTTTATTAAGATAATAATTGGTTTTTTACTCCTTAACTCAGAGATTTAACAAGCGATGTGAATGAGTGATATCTTCAAATAAAGAGCATGTTTTTAGGAATGATTGATTAAACGGGTCTATATTGGAATCCATAATTTCCTTTGTCCTATTTGTAAATTCCATAATAACTGTGGTCATAATGATCTTTTGCCATAATAACGTTTATCCTAATGTAAATGCCATAATATTGATCATCCTAATATTGAATATCCTAATGATTATTTGCACTATTATCTTAAGTACTAATGATCTAGTGTCCTATCAGTTATATATCCTAATACTAGTTGCCATAATCATCATATGTCTTAATAGAGCCTACACAATTTTAATGCTGTATAGTTTTGTACGCACAGATTTTCAAACTTTACTTTTCGGGGTTCAGCAAGTCTGACGCTCCGCTCGCTTCGCTCGCTCCGCTATACGTGGTCACAATACAAACCTGACCTAACCTACAGTTTTCGGGGTTCAGCCAATAACCTAACCAATAGTTTTCAGGGTTCAGCAAGTCTGACGCTCCGCTGTACGTGGTCACAATACAAACCTAACCTAACCTACAGTTTTCAGGGTTCAGACAATAATCCAACCTACAGTTTTCGGGGTTCAGCAAGTCTTTTGACGCTGCGCACGCTTCGCTCGCTCCACTATACGTGGTCACAATAAAAACCTAACCTAACCTACAGTTTTCGGGGTTCAGCCAATAACCTAACCTATAGTTTTCGGGGTTCAGCAAGTCTGACGCTCCGCTATACGTGGTCACAATACAAACTTAACCTAACCTACAGTTTTCAGGGTTCAGCCAATAACCCAACCTACAGTTTTCGGGGTTCAACAAGTCTGACGCTCCGCTATACGTGGTCACAATACAAACCTAACCTAACCTACAGTTTTCGGGGTTCAGCCAATAACCTAACCTATAGTTTTCGGGGTTCAGCAAGTCTGACGCTCCGCTATACGTGGTCACAATACAAACCTAACCTAACCTACAGTTTTCGGGGTTCAGCCAATAACTTAATTCCGAATTTACTAATTCCGATTTTTAAAACTCCGAATTTCATAATTCCTAACCGATTATTGAAAATACGAATGTCATTACCCCGAATATCAAATTTCGCTCCGCTCGTCGTCGTACCTAACCTAACCCAAGTCTGACCTGCCTTAAAGTAGGATATTAGGTAATGTTATTATAGCTTATGAACATTATGGCAAGTAATCATCATGGCATTTGACTTTAGGACATGTGATTTATGGTTTTGTATATTATGACTCGTAAGTTTTATGTGTTAATAGATTAGTACAAAACATATTAGGTATTTAGAGCATTAGGTAATGTAATATTATGGTTTATGATCATTAGGATGTAAGATCATTATGGCAAATAATCATTATGACAAATGATTGATATGTCAAAAGTGTTTAGAGTAAATGTGGTATGGCATTTGACTTTAGGACATATGATATTATGGATTGCGAAGGAGACCCGTTTAATTTGCTCGAGTACACATTAACCTATCCAAAATAAAAGATTTTGTCTACAAATTTATACGAGTAACTACCAAATTCTGGGTATTTCAAAAACTTTAATTTTCAATAAAAAAAAAACAATTTTCGTTTGAGACATCTATGGCTCCCTTAAAGCTTTGCGCTACCAAACATCCTGTATGTATATATTCCTATCAAACGGGCTTATGATACTGGCTGTTTCTTCTTATAACGAGGCTAGAAACCGGCTTGAACGGTCGTACGTATTAACAGTTGGAGGGAATCACTTAATTAATGTGTGCCTTTTCCTTATTGGTCAAATACTTAGTGACGCTTAGTTTAGCCGTGTGGGTCAACCATTGACTATTTTGCTGGTTTGATTCTCTAATCATTCTAAACATTGATTTTCGGTAAGTTTTATTTTAATAAATGAGTTGTCAATTAATGTTAGAATCATAACTGATGCAATGTGAAAAAATACAATTGTGTAGGAGAAAGTTCTGTTCGAAAGTTAAGGATATGTTTTATTTAATAATAAAAAAATAAAAAAATAAACAGAGGATGGTTTGCAATCTATAGTTTGTAGGTAAACTGAAGATTTTTAATTGTTTTTAGTAAGATCTACTTTATATTTCCAGTTATGTTTCACACGGCGTGGCTGGTGCTACTAGTGATGGTATATTGTGTGAAAGGGGACCCCAACTGTAACACCTACAACACAGATGTTGTTTGTTCTGCCGGCAGCGGTGACTATACCCTGAAAAGGGGTTTGGTCTCCGAAAACTCAAGGACTACTGGCATCACCCTCCGAAGCTGCAGAATCGTCGATGTAGAACTGGAATCCTTCCATCAACTCCCTTCTTTGGAGTATTTAGATCTAAGCGATAACAAAATTTCGCGATTGGAATTGGGAGTCCTGGACGGCTTCCGAAAGACGAACTTCCTAAATCTTTCCTATAACAGATTGACTGAGTTTCCTTTGGGTGTGTTTGATGAGAAACCTAATTTAGAAGTGTTAGATTTGGAAGGAAATCAGATACAGGATCTCGAGCTTGGCATTTTTGATCCTTTACACAAATTAACACGTCTAGATTTATCGAGTAACGCGATACGGGGAAAGAATTTGAGTCCGTACATTTTCGACCAATCTACTCGCATTCAATACATGGACTTTTCTAGAAATGATATGAGTGGTACACCTGATCATGTGCTAGCGGCCTTTGAAACTATTGATTATTTGAATCTTGACCGATGCTCTTTAAAAGAAGTTCCCAATTTTGCTACGAGATCAAATTTGAAAACCATGAAACATCTCTTATTGTCTACCAATGACATAACTAAACTTAACAACCCGGCAATATTTGCACATTTGGAAAATTTGGAAAAGTTAAATTTCGTTGCAAATTTTATATCGGAAGTCCATGAAGACCTTTTTAAGCCACTTAAGAAGATACAATTGATATTCTTGAGTTACAATAAGATTAAAAACATTCCAGACACGTTGTTCCAAAACTTGTCGCAGTTGAAAAATATAGATTTATCAAACAATCTGATAGAATATGTTCCTGTCAATGCCTTTCGTGGGACGATGTTGAATCGACTGAACTTATCGGACAACCGATTTACCTATTTGCAAGATAATTTTAACCTGGAACTCAGAAATTCTGGGGCTAGACTGTCGCATTTATTATTTCACAATAATCCGTGGCAATGTGCTTGTCTAAATGATGTTTTAATAGAGGTGAAGAAATTTGGTATAACTTATAATGGAGATAAGTATAAAGGAAAACATCCTGTTTGTGTCACTAATGAATTTATCTGTAAAAGGAAACCGAACTTTAATGAATATTATAGTCAATTGTATTACAACGTTATTTAATGAGAGTCTGTGTTATTTTCTGTATACGTATATTGTCATAAATAGAAGTACCTAAAACATCTTTAAAAATAAATGTATCGTTATTTTTTTATTTGAATGATATTTATTACTCCACCTTAGTAGTATTCTTACCCACCTTACGAGTACCTACCTTAATTAATTCTTCATGCGTTGTATCTGTTTTCATTGTAATAATTTAGTGGTTTGGCACCGACTTCAAAAGGAGATTCAAATGTAATCTGTATATGTTTACAATTGACGGAAAAATCACGTAACGTACATAAAAAATAATACAGTCGAATCTCCTCTATTTTCAAAGTCGTTTAATAAAAAGTGATAGTAAAGTACTGCGTTTCTATGATAATTATCATCAAAAGACGCATTTACCTCTGTAGACGCAAATAAGGATTATGATATGATGGTTGCTTTTATCACGCGATAAATAAATAACAAAGCATCCGTCACCTTTTAACAAAATGGGAGTGTGAGTGACAGATGCTTTGTCACTTATTTATCATTTGATAAACGCAACCATCATATTCCCCCTAGTGTTTTTTTTATAACGGCACAACATATATATATTATAGTGGCTCCACTTCGCCTGATGGTAAGCAAGGAGAGCCCAAGGTGACTATATAACACTTATTAATAACACGTACCAAAAATATTGTGAGTCCAAGAGAAGTAGTCCACATGAGGAACTTCCTGCCGAGGCGGTCCACCACCAGCGGTGTGATGCAGCTGGTTATCACCTGTCAAAGAGTTTCTTTTTATAATCATCAGGCTTTATCAAAGCGAGAGCGAGAGCTTTACTCTGCATTCGTATAGTTTTAGTACATTACTGCAGACGCTGGAAAAGAAAGGGCTTGCCGGGTAGGTGTAGTAATACGAAGCCGGCACGCCCTATTCACCGCTAAGGCTTATAGTGCTTTTCTCAAATATATGCAATGAAATAAAGAAAGACACCACTCAAAGAACATAATTCAGCTGATTAGCCCGTTCATGAACACAGACGCTATGTGTAAAAAAAATTACTGAAACAAGTACTACCCGGCCTAGGCCTTAATTTTTTTTATGAAATTCCTGTGCAGTTCTCTCGAGTGTTCTGCACGTAACGTGACACTTCGAAGCCTGTTATGATTATAACGCAACTTATGAGGACTTTTCATTGCATATTTGAGAAGAAATATTTATTTTATATATGGGTAAGGACCAAATTCTTTGCATCGTTGGACAACGGAAATCACAATGGAATGTGTCACACCGGAAAAAAAGTAGCACAATAAAATTGAAAATGTACGTGTACAAGGTTTGAAGATGAATAATAAATAAACATCGGGACAGGTGAAACTAAATCAAAGCTTGTAATAAGCACAAATGGTAACGTTATCTTCGTTTCGACGAATTTCCGTTGTGACACGTAACACAATGTTGTGTCACTCGTCGCACAATGTTGTGTCACTCGTCGCACAATGGAGGCAAAATACTTCACGACCTAACCAGAAATGTTTCACACTCAATAAAATAAACGAGTATTACTAGTGAACTTTGATGTGTAGCAGCCATATACTATTATAGTTTGCAGTTAATCATTCGCAAGCAGAGAAAGCGTGATGGAAAACAATAAAATTACATAAGAAGTCACAGAATTTTAACTGTACGCGGAGCTTCCACCAACACGATGCTCGACTGTCAGTAAAAACAACATGGCAGCACTATCGAAGTCAAGCTTGCAAGTTCGGACTCAGTGTTCCATTAAAATAATTGAAGAATCTACTGGAATAGCGTTGTAAGTTCCGTGTAATGTCGTCGCACAACTGGAGGTTGCACAATGGAAGAATATTTGGGACATGCATAGAATAGCCGCAAAATTTAAAATGATGAAGGATATCGAATATTAAACTATACCTGCGTCTTAACAAAACCTAAGACTATACCTAGTTATATACAAATAAACTGTATAAGTTAAGGCGTTCGTACTTTAAAACAAAATCAATATATTCTCGAGAAAGCAGAGTACGGACATATTCATTTTGTATGGGAAATATAATAAAGATAAAAAAGTATATTTTTGAATAATTTTTTTTATTAACTATTCTGAATATCAATTCGTTTATTGATGATTGGGTTAATAGGAACTGTTATTTGGCGTGTTTTTCTACTCTACAAATTAACGATAAATGTTCTATTTTTAGTTTGAGATAAGGCAGTTTGAGGTGGACATTAATGTATGACAGTATTTGCAAAGAATTTGGTCCTTACCCATATCAGATATAATATAGCATATCATATCACATTATAGTAAAAATAAAATATAATCCCATAATTAAACTAAGTTTTCTATCGTTTTAAAGCATGTCTTTAGAAGATTTAGAATTGTCATATTATTTACATTATATTTTTGTTAACTTATTAGGGTTTCTATTTCTTTGGTTATATTTGTAAAAAAAATATGTAAAAAGTAAATACATATTGAAATATTACATATAAATATGACAGGTATTAAACTGCAAACTGCTAATAAGTGTTATCAGCATATTAATCATCAAAAGCATGTTGTTAAGGATATTCCATAAAATTGTCCTCATTACTTTATATGTTATGATTAAAAACTTTATAAACACACTGTATTTCATAATATTAATTAATTAATCGGTACCACAAGTACCTACCTTTGTTTGAACTTTATTATCTACTCGTATAATGAAAAGTTTTCAATCATAACTAATTGTAATCACACTATCACACTAGTATTATAAAGGCGAAAGTTTGTGAGGGTTAATCTTAGTGCCCACTTTGTCCACCAGCTCTTCATGTATGGGGCCTATGATGGTTGCTTTTATCATGCAATAAACAAGTGACCAAGCCTCCGTCACGTTTTGACAAGATGCGAGTATGAGTGATAGATGCTTTGTCACATATTTATCACGTGATAAACGCAACCATCACAGGCCCCAGGACGTCCATTCCAGATAGTTGACAGTTTGTAGCAGAATGGCAAGGAACACGCCGATACCTACCTTTTTTTTAGACTAGCTTGAACTGTATCAGGGCTGTTTATCCCTCACTACCAGTGAGTCGGAATTTGTGTGGGAGTATAACCTGCTAATGGGATTATCTTCGCGCCACAGAGTGACGCGGGCGCACTGGGCGCATGGACTGCGTCGTGAATGGAGTGAAACGGGTCAGCCTGACTTAGGGCGGGAGGAGAGGGGAAAGAGAGATGGTCTATAATGCAGATAAAAAGGCGAACTAAGGACCCCGCCGGCGGGGCTTACGTCGAGGCACCGTTCGGAGAGTCCTCGGCGACCTGATGATACCTATAATTACTGAGTAAGCACGAGTACGGTACCTGCACACAGCCCATGAGTATAGTGCCGTCTGAAGCCGACATCTTGGTGCCCACTTTGGCCAGCAGCTCTTCCATGTAGAACAGAAGAACATCGATCCCAGACAGCTGCAGCAACATGGCGAGGAACACACAGATACCTGGAATTACGTAATGAGAAAAGTTAGGTATATTCACCTGAGTTGAGGTGAATGGATTACAGACACATCTGCATAAAGTACTGATTGCAAAAAAAGTAGGGAGCGAATGGAATTGATGAATGAATGGATATGTAATTTTTTCTTCTCGTGTCGATAGACTTTTCATTTCATACAGTGCGGGACAGTTCGTGAACATTGGTTTAGTTTTTGAGGTGGCTTGGTTTAGTTTGTACCTGGATTTGTATGGAAAAATAAGCAGTGGTATTTCGTCTAATGGTATATCGTTAAATACCAATGTAAGAGTACCCACTGATGAAAGTTACACCTTGATATCTCACCTAGAGCCTTCAAGTTTCCCCTCGTGGCCCAGAGGTCTTTTATTGTGGGTTCCACCTCAAACTCCCGCGCCACCATCGCCTGCAGTCCGTCCACCTCGGCCTGCACCGCGTCTTTTGATACACCCCGCAGGCTTTGGAGAACTTTTGAGGCTTCTTCAATGTGACCTGGCAAAAAAGTTGGTAAAAAGTTTATTGATGAAACATGTAATGTCTCATTATTTTTAATGTGGCTACACCACATTTTTTTTGTCTTGAACTATTGATACAAAGTTTCACCACACCACCCGGGTTAGGTGTTAGGGTGGTGGAGAGGTTAACACGTTGGACCGCTAATCCAGAGGTACCGGGTTCGATTCCCAGACTCTTCCGCTAGGTTATGCATTTCAATTTTTCTTTGTGCTTTGATCATTGTATCAATGGTTCAATAATGTAATAGTTGCAGAATCTCATGACCTTACGATCTTCAAGGTTAAACTGCGTACACATTGGCACGCCACGATAAACGACAGTCATTCTCAAAGAAATCAGTCCTCCGTCACGCTCGGTCAGTCTACGTTTAATTAAAACCTTTAGACGAGCATTACTCGAATATTACTCTTAGGAGTTGAAATAGACTGCATTCCTAACATTGTTGCAGTACTTTGTGGTTTGATGAATGACTGTCAATTGCTGTGATCTGATCTGGCTCTTTGTAGATTGGTTACAGAAGATCGAAGGTTTATTTACGAGTATATTATCACTTACTAATTTTTGCCCACGGGTTTCCTCGCGTTGAAATCGCTAAAACTGTCCTACAAGAACCGCGCTTTTTTCGGGACAAAAAGTAGCATATGTGAGTTTAGGTTTAGGTTTGAAAACTATCTTTGTTCAAATTGTCACGCAAATCCGTCCAGCCGTTTTAGCGTGAAGAAGTATTAAACATACCAACATACACATTTTTTTACTTTTATAATATTAGTGCAAATATAAATACACGGGTCAAACACAGATTTAAGCAGGTGTCTTTCCTCGTAACAACTTGAAACTTAAAATGTAAACGCACAACAGGCTTCCCCTCTTCTTTAACCCTACGAGCGATAAATGTAATAAGTTACAGACCCCCGTAGCACGTGAAGAGTTGATTAAACATGCTAGGTTGATGCAAGAGATTTCTCAGAAATCTAATCCAAAACTAGGCATAGATTCGATATAGCAACTGGCAATTGAACAAGACATCAATAAACATACGACTGGTACAAAGCAAACGATATAAATAAATCAATTAAACGTATTATATTGCGTTGTACAAAAAAACTAGAAAGCTACTGAAACGTCAGGGAGGCTCAAATAATTAATATACGTGATATAATCCGTTTAAATTGATTTATTTAAATGTGTGGCAGTCGCAGAAACCGAAGACAAACGATTCAGAGGTTTCCTGGCATTTTCAGGATGTCTTACCCTTCCAAACCAAATAAAACGGCGTCTCCGGTATGAACCAAGAGAAGGGCACGTAGAACAGCGACAGAATGCCACCGGCAGCGGTGAGTCCCCAGTATGAGGTGAAGGGACCGATAGCATACGCGAGGAGGAAACCCACGTTGATGAATAACAGGAACAGCGCGCTGAGAGCTCCACGGTTCGCGTCCTGTAAATAATGCATAAGAATCAGAAATCAGTAATCATTTGTTCGATTTGCATATACAGAAAGAAGCTGGTAAATAAAAACATGGGAGAGTGTCACAATAGATCGTTTAACGGTATAAAATAATATGTCAGTGACAGTGATTTAAAAGTCTACAATATACATTTTAATTACTTCGAGAAAACAAATAAGCCTATATCTTACAATAATATAAATAGGCCCAGTTATCACTAGATCCATATATCTATTAATAATAACAGTATCTATATCAATTGTTAATTAAATGTCCCTTACAATGTTTGCCATTTTAATAAAATAATCATTCATTGAAAAAACATTCCTCAAGTAGCATTTTTTTTTATTTTGTGAAGAACGTTCTATTTGAATGTTCTGTCTGTATTTGGGAGTGACAATACTGCCGTGTTGCGGTATAAGGTCGTATCTTTTTACGGATGTCATAGTAAGATACGTCCTTTTACCATAGCATGGCAGAACACACATCCACATTTTCCGTACGTCGATTGGGGTCCCACCGCGGAGGAGACGGTAGTATCGCTGCTGTGCTTTTTTGCTCGCTCTTTGGCTAAGTCCCGAAACCAGGTGAGGTCGTGGATTATCATAGAAATAATGTTTTTTTTTTACCTCGGCAATCTCTCCTATGTAGATGGGCACAGTGGCGAACATCATGCCGGTGGCACAGCCCCACATCAGGCGAGCCACGTAAAGTGTCGGCAGAGACGTAGCCACTCCAGCTAGAAGCCAACCCAGCAGGAGAGGCAGGTTAGTGCTGATGATGATCCACCGTCGGCCGACGTGCTTCGAAAGCGGCACTGTGATGAGAGGACCTGACAGACAATTATAAATAGTATTCATGTATTATTTATATCATATATTATTTATATTCTTATTATTCATATATTATTTATATCGATGATGTTATAGGAATGTAATCTTTGTGTAATCTTTGTATCAATAAGGTCTGTCAATAATGGCCGCAGCTGTGCCGTTGCGAGGAAACAAAATATGTTCTATCATTGCGTCGATAAAACACAAAAACAACAAAATAAATAATTAACACTTTGTTATGGCATGGCTCTCCAAGTCTCCAAGCATATGGTATTTTTTATTCTAATAAAGCAGGAGATGCTTGCGCATAATTTTGTGACTCACCGAACAGGCCGCCCCGGACGAGCAGCGAGTCGACCCAGGACTCCTCCTGAAGAGTGGGCTTTTCTGGTAGTGGGCTGTTGGGCCCGCTGATCACCGGCAGCACGGGAGAAGTCCACCCCACAACTATGTTTAGTTTTGTGACTCACCGAACAGGCCGCCCAGAACGAGAAGCGAGCCGACCCACGACTCCTCCTGAAGAGTGGGCTTCTCTGGCAGTGGGCTGTTGGGCCCGCTGAGCAGCGGCATCACGGGGGAGGTCCACCCCATCGACATGCCCGTACACAGGCTTCCGTAGCTTGCTGTTTAATACAAAAAAAACAATTCGTAATTAAAAATAGGTATAGTCTATCGAGACGAACTTGACGCCTTTCACCGAGACTGGTGGGAGATTGCTCGGGACAGGGACGCATGGAAGAATGAGAGGGAGGCCTTTGCCCAGCAGTGGGACAATATAGGCTCTTAATAATAAAAATAATAATAATAATAATAATAATAATAGTCTATCCGAAATTCTAAGATCAAAGTATGTCAAACTGGCACAAGAGAAAAACAATCTTAATTTTACATGCATACGGTTGTTTGTACCTTGTGCCAAAGTTTCATCATTTGATCTTAGAGATCGGGCAGACTATACATCTAAACTATTATACAATACAACAATACTTTATTGCACACCAACAAGAAAAATATTACATGAGAAATCATAAATTAAATAATGGTAGAAATTTTAAATTGCCAAAGGTTTAGCTTGCCTTAGATCCAGCGGAAGCGAGTTCCTCAGTAAAATAGCTTGCACAGTAAAAGAATTAGAATACAATTTTGACTTCGATGCCGGAACAATAAGTATACAATTTTGAGCGGATCTTGCAAATGTGACATAAAATTCTAGATTCGTATTCAAAATATTTTTTCTATAGAAATATAGATGAGGTCATGATTTCAGGAAAAATCTTAATAGCGTGATGCATGATCGTCATTTGTTTTTGTACGGGCGCGCGGCGCTGTGCCTACCTGGCGCCGTCTGTTTTCATAATTTATTTTGTCCCAGCATCACGCCGAAACGGCGGGACTATTTTTTAGCAATTTTGGTACAGAGATAGGTACCTAGACATCCAAAGATGGTTATAGCATACTTTGATCCGTTTACGATAAAGAATAAAATGGGCAGACGAAGAAGCGGGCAATGCCTTGTATTATATAAAAGTCATTTATCTGAAGCCTGGTGGCTAATAAACGTAGATTTATGTAATAATGTACATATTTATATTTGTATACTTATATATTTTTATTCTTGTTGAGTTATTGTTACAACAAGAACCCTGCCATTTGCACTGTTACGTTCCTGCTTTGCTACAGTTATAAATATTTATAAACAAATTAACTTAGGTATGTAATGACTATGTCGGAAATGTACCTATAGTTAATTCACGAGATCGTGGGCTCGTTCTGCTTGGGCATGATATTATCGCTTCGCTGTTATAAGATCGTATAATATTTTTCATCACACTTGCTCGTAAATCAAGGGTTTACATGCTAGAAAACCGGGTGGTAAGTCGTATATTACGCCCTAGGGCGCTAAGTAATTTTGGTATTGACTACTATTTATTACTTTTGTTTTATTTCCTCCAAAGTGTGGTGAAAAACGTCGTACGTGACTCTGGTGGTAAAGGAATTCGGCATCGGGCTTCTAATAGACAATCGTTTGTAATTCTTCGTTTACCACCCTTGTTACGTAATGTAAATCGAGATAAGTAAGGTTCAACTTAACTAATATCCAAAGGTTGTTAGGAAAATACCACTTTTTAGCGATAAGTTGAGGAGTGTATTTTCAAAAGGACTTAGTTTTGTATGGCTTCTAAAGAGACATAAGTCCTTTTGAAAAGACAAACCTCAGTTATCGCCGATACCTATTGTTTACGAGTTTTTTCAATTGTTGCGTGTACGATCATATCTGCCGAACTATTAAGTAAAAAGTGGAACTCTTTGCCGACACATGTGTTTCCTCCTATTTACAACATGGGACCCTTCAAACGAAGTCTGAAGAAGCATCTCTTGGGCCAGCATGGCAGTGTCAACTGACAAGGCACCGTTGGTTTCTTGTCAGTTGCCATTGCGACTTGGGCTCCCCTTTTTGTTAACCGACTTCAAAAAAAGAGGGGGTTCTCAGTTCGGTTGTATGTTTTTTTTTTAATGTTTGTTACCTCAGAACTCCGTCATTTATGAGTCGATTTGGAAAATTCTTTTTAGATTCATGAATAGACATCTCAAGGTTGGTCTCATAAAATTTTGGTGAAGATAGGATGACGAAATTCATGAGGAATCGAAAGGATTCCTGAAATTTTATAGGCACTCATAATATTTTTCGTATATTTTCTAAATCTATTTAAGTATTGCATATCCTCGTCCTGCCCAAGCATTTTTCGATAGTCATCCCGGTTCTGCCCAATGTTCTTATTTAAGTACATTCTAATTTATATGGGTTCTGCCCAACACCTTTTTTATTGAAATTGTTGTGTTAAAGGTAAGCCAGATTTTTTTTATTATTTTTTAGGTTATAATGGGTATGTATTTGATAGACTGAGCCAGTTTAGGAGTGTATATCTTTTGTTCTTTTTTAAGAACATTGGGCATAATTGCCTACATAGTATATTATTTTTTGTCATTTATTAAGAACATTGGGCATAAAAATCTTGATTATTACGTACTCTTTAATTAGCAGTTGCGAGATAATAAATAAAGCAAATTTACATTTTATAGTATTTTAATAGTAAAAAAAGGGTTGAGATCAATGAAAATAACAACTGACGACTTCTTAATGTCATCTAATGGGCATAATTTCTAACAAAACATCATATAAAGTCCCTATTTTAACAACAAAACTTAAAAACTAAACGTGGCACGGGTTAGTTGAGCTTGGAGTCCTCTGCTTTCACTGCATCTGCCACTACTTTGCCCACTACGTATCCCCACGTCGACCACCACGTCTGCGACCGCGTCCACCACTGCCACATCTACCTGCTTCATAGATTGAACTCAGCGAAAATGGTATAGGTACTTCATCCGTCTCAGCTGCTGTATCTGTACTGGTATCACTAGGGTTTATCGGGGGACGACGCGGCGGCGTATAATATGTATCGTCTTCACCGTCGTTAGTGCTCTTCATCATCTTAAATTGCTATTGGCATAACATTTCTGATTATCTGACTTCCACCTTCAATCCCTCGACTCGATCAATCAGTGCTATAACAAAAAACAGTAGTCAGTTCTGCCCAATGTTCTCAATAAATCACACATTTCGAAAAATGGACTTGAAAAATCGAAAATAACATAAAAAATAAACTATTAATCATAAATTAGAACTATTCGGGCTTAAATTAATCTAGTATTTATTGAAAAAACATGCACGATTACTAAGATAAGTATGGATCAAACTTACCTCTTTAACGAAGATGTGTCATCCTGGACGCTTGGCGTGACACTGATCGTGGAGTTCAAAGAACTTCGATGCAAGGCCTTGACCAAGTATTGGCCAATACTCTTACCAATCAGAAACAAGCAAATAAAACCGCAAATCACGAAAATTTTAGACTCCAGGCGCCAAATTTGAATATGTGATTAATTGAGAACGTTGGGCAGAATCCTGAAGTATAAATAGAAAACCTTGGGCAGGAACCACTAAGTCCAATGTGTTCTTTATTGAGAACACTGGGCAGGACGAAGATATGGTAGTCATCATCTTCCAATGCTGAGCTGATAATGGAAGGTACTACTCCTTAACGGTTAGTAGTTAGGAGATAATTGTAACGAGATGCATGCGTTCAAGACCTCCCTGATCACCGGGCCATAATTATTTTATATGAATCACTAAAAAGCAAAAAAAAAAAATTTTAACAAAAAAAAGAACCGACTTCAGTACAACTAAAAAGCAAAAAATAACCCGTTCAAGTACAGATTACATTTGACTCACCCTTTGAAGTCGGGGCCAAACCTCACGTAAACTATAATATATCTATATTCTATATCTATATAGAATATATCTATATCTATTCTATATTCTATATCTATATCTATATCTATATCTATATCTATATCTATATCTATATCTATATCTATATTCTATATTCTATATCTATATCTATATTCTATCTATATCTATATCTATATCTATATTCTATATTCTATATCTATATCTATATCTATATTCTATCTATATCTATATCTATATCTATATCTATATCTATATCTATATCTATATCTATATTATCTATATCTATATCTATATATCTATCTATATCTATATCTATATCTATATCTATATCTATATCTTCTATATCTATATCTATATCTATATCTATATCTATATCTATATCTATATCTATATCTATATCTATATCTATATCTATATCTATATCTATATCTATATCTATATCTATATCTATATCTATATCTATATCTATATTCTCTATATTCTATTCTATATCTATATCTATATACTGTTATAAAATCCTAAATTTGTATTGAAAATTAATTTTCTATGGAGGGAGGTCATGATTTCAGGAAAAATCTCGATAGCGTGATGCAGGATCGTCATTTGTTTCGTATGGGCGCGCGGTGCCATGCCAGCCTGGCGCCATCTGTTTTCAAAAAAACCTTTGTCCTCGCATCACGCTGAAACGGCTGGATAAAAAGTTACCAATTTTGGTACAGGAATAGCTGAACATCCAAAGATGGTTATAGGATACTTTTTATTATGATTAATATTTATCTCTGAAAACATAAATTGCATGAAATATTTTCCTTACAATGTGTAACCTTATATTGACAGCGTTTGTGATTTTGAATTTAGAACGACGCGACCCCCGCGTGGCTCTTACGTAAACAAAAACTAAAAAGTATGAATTCGACATAATACCTCTGCGCGGCTCACCTGTATTAACAAAAAGGTTAAGGTTGTTTGAGGCGTTGAGTTACGGAAACCGTGTTAGTTAGATAAATAGAAAAGATGGCGCCAATTGTCGACCAACACAGACGAAAATATGAGTGCAATGTTCGTTGTAAATTGGCTCATGCTAAAAAAAAAACCAAACATACATTTCTTTAAAAACACAATTTCCTACAGTAGGAACTAATTAATGCTCTTTTATTGAATAGGAATGCAATTATATTCTTCTGTAGTTTGTAAGTATTGACCATAAAAAAGCCCGGAGACGCAATAAAAAATGTTAATGAATATAACAGTTTTTTTAATGTAATTTTATCGAGTGTAATTGAAATAAAAGTATTTCGTATCAATTTAAGTAAGTAAATTAAATACATTTTTAAATATGTTTTACCAACCAACATTTAGAATATTAGGCGAAAAATTTTGTATTGTTTGTGTTTGGCCTAACTTACTAATAAGGTAGCGAAATGTATAATAAACGATAAATATACGATATATTTAGCCACAATTTTGCATTTATGCAGTTTTTTTTTATATATAAAATTTTTTCAAAGTAATAAAATATATCATAATTTTTTTGTTTTTAACGGTGTGTTGAGATGTTGTTCTCAATGACCCAATTTTCCGCTAGATGGCGTTGTTTCCTTGACAAAATCTCCATACTAGCGGCTGCATCGCGCTGTTAAGATTTTTCCTGAGTTAATAACACCAGCTCCATACATGTAAAACTTTGGAGCCATTGATGGGTCTCCTCGACACCGAGGCCAAGGATTCACGCACGTCGTTGCGTGCCTGTGACCACGATTCGGCACAAGCTAGGGTGTAGCTGTGATGGGTTAACCTGGACTTCGAGAATTACTACCGAAGTTGTTGAATATTGATCGCATACCTAATATAAGCAGCAGTGTATCAGTTATTGAGAGTTGCTTGCTGCTCGACAATGTATGCATTTTGTATGAAAAACAACCATAATTCGAGACAAGACAAAATTATTAAATTTACAATGTAGAAAGGATGTCACCTACCGGGATTTGAACCCAGAACCTACTGAAATAATAACCGTGTCATCTCATGCATTTTCCTTTGCTTCCTTATTCATTACACCACGGATAATAAAACAGTGAGGCCATCACGTATCCGTTCAGTGGTGCTGTCGCCATTATTGACGTACGCTTGATTGAGTTAAGTTGGCACCTGAATCTTATGGCGTTACTTAGGAAATTATTATGACAGGTCATATTAATATTAGTACCATTGTAGACGAAAATAATTTATTGACATCATAATAGATGTCATTAATATATGTTCAGGTAGGACTATGAGCTAATTATTTTTCAAGGTGCTTTGAATAGTTATCTACAATAAACAATAAATATTAAAAACGATCTTTTAAACTTACCTAAGTCTTGACTCAATTTTAATTAAACCAAGATGATCTTCACAAGCGTAGCACCGAAGGTGCGGAGCGTTCTAGGGAAGTCGCCCACTCACTAATTTAAGTAGTAACTTAATGCGAGGCCGTAGGCCGAGCTTCACATAGCACCGAAGGTTCAGAGCATCCCAGGAAAGCCGCTCATACATTTAAACTTATATTAAGTGGGTGGGCGGCCTCGCATTAAGTTATTTGAACATATTTTAAGTGGGTGGGCATCTTCCCTGGGACGCTCCGCATCTTCGGTGCTAAGTTACTTTATAAACCCTTAGTAATTTAATGCGAGGCCGTAGGCCGAGTTCCACGAGCATCTCAGGGAAGCCGCCAACCCACTTAACATATGTTTAAGTTACTTAATAGGCGGCTTCCTTAGGACGCTCCGCACCTTCGGTGCTAAGCGGAGCTCGGCCTTCAGCCTCGCATTAAGTTACTTCAACTTATATTAAGTGGATGGGCGGCTTTCTTGGGACGCTCCGCACCTACGGTGCTACGCGGAGCTCGGCCTTCGGCCTCGCATTAAGTTGCTTCAACTTATATTAAGTGGGTATTCGGCTTCTTTGCGACGCTCCGCACCTTCGGTGCTACGCGGAGCTCGGCCTGCGGCCTCGCATTAAGTTACTTCAACTTATATTAAGTGGATGGGCGGCTTCCTTGGGACGCTCCGCACCTACAGTGCTACGCGGAGCTTGGCCTTCGGCCTCGCATTAAGTTACTTCAACTTATATTAAGTGGATGGGCGTCTTCCTTGGGGCGCTCCGCACCTACGGTGCTACGCGGAGCTCGGCCTTCGGCCTCGCATTAAGTTACTTCAACTTATATTAAGTGGGTGGGCGGCTTCCTTGGGACGCTCCGCACCTGCGGTGCTACGCGGAGCTCGGCCTTCGGCCTCGCATTAAGTTACTTCGACTTATATTAAGTGGGTGGGCGGCTTCTTTGCGACGCTCCGCACCTACGGTGCTACGCGGAGCTCGGCCTGCGGCCTCGCATTAAGTTACTTCAACTTATATTAAGTGGATGGGCGGCTTCCTTGGGACGCTCCGCACCTACGGTGCTACGCGGAGCTCGGCCTTCGGCCTCGCATTAAGTTACTTCCACTTATATTAAGTGGGTGGGCGGCTTCCTTGGGACGCTCCGCACCTGCGGTGCTACGCGGAGCTCGGCCTTCGGCCTCGCATTAAGTTACTTCGACTTATATTAAGTGGGTGGGCGGCTTCTTTGCGACGCTCCGCACCTACGGTGCTACGCGGAGCTCGGCCTTCGGCCTCGCATTAAGTTACTTCAACTTATATTAAGTGGGTGGGCGGCTTTCTTGGGACGCTCCGCACCTACGGTGCTACGCGGAGCTCGGCCTTCGGCCTCGCATTATGTTACTTCGACTTATATTAAGTGGGTGGGCGGCTTTCTTGGGACGCTCCGCACCTACGGTGCTACGCGGAGCTCGGCCTTTAGCCTCGCATTAAGTTACTTCGACTTATATTAAGTGGGTGGGCGGCTTCCTTAGGACGCTCCGCACCTTCGGTGCTACGCGGAACTCGCCCTTTGGCCTCGCAATAAGTGTAGTGAACGTATGATATTGTGTTTACGCGTGCGAAGCCGCGGGCAAAAGCTAGTATAAATATATAACTTTAGTGCCGTGGCAGAGGGGGAAATGTCTGCTTTGGGACGCCACGTACGTCAGCACTTTCGCCGCCTCGCACCTCGGCCGGACAGTGCGAATAGCTGGTGCCGCTGCAGATTTTGCCGCGGACAAAAAGCGAGACAAATATTCGGTTCTGGGCGGTAATTATTATTTTATACCCCTTGCGTTCGAGACTACTGGCTGCTGGGGGTCGGAGGCTATTGCCTTCAATAGGGAAGTGGGACGTCGTATTAGGGAAAGGGGGTGTGACGCCCGTGCGGGTTCGTACCTGCTGCAAAGGTTGTCCATCGCCATTCAACGTGGTAAGGCGGCTAGTGTGATGGGTACTTTTGCGCCGGGGACAACTCGAGGGGGACTTTTTGACTAGGCTTAAGCTAGGTAGTCTTAAGTTAGATATTTTTTATTGTATTTTTATGTGACATGGATTTATTTATTAAACATTTAAAGAATTGGAGTAGAAATAACCGAGTGGTTTTGGATCGACTTCAAAGGGTGAGTCAAATGTAATCTGTACTTGAACGGGTTATTTTTGGCTTTTTAGTTGTACTGAAGTCGGTTCTTTTATTTGTTAAAATTACCATCAGGCGAAGTGGAGCCACTATGTTGTTGTTTCTTGTATAAATCTGATACATAAATACACAGATTTACATATTAAACCTATAACACCCCCTCTTTTTTCGTCGGGGGTTAAAAAGGGTGAAAACTGAGAGGTTCTAATCTGTAATCACGTAAGAGTGAGCTAGATAGGTATAAAACTCGAATTACATTGGAATTGTTAATAAGCCTGGTTAATTTCCACTCCAAAAGCGTTTGACGTTGTTCTTTATTGCAGAACCATCTGTGTCAATTCATAAAATTAACAAACAAAACAGCATAATTCGTATATAACTCGATTATTTGAAAATTAATGTTAGTCTTCAATATGGGGCCCTTAAAGCTGCTAGCCACGTTGGCTCTGGTAAGATTAATCTTATTATAAATTTCGTGAGACACATTTAATTATTGTTTTAAGCGGTTTACACTCACGTGAAATTGTCAGGCACGGCCCGACATGTTTCGAACTTGTATGGAGCTCTTCATCAGGACTGCTACCCGTACACAGTGGCGGCAACTTTGTCACTGATTCTTTGATCGACGCCCCGCTCTAATAGATCAAAGAATCAGTGGCAAAGTTGCCGCGGCGGTGTACGGGTAACAGTCCTTGATGAAGAGCTCCATACGAGTTCAGTCAGCCGTCTCTGGTAAGATTCTTTTATTTTTACAAGCTTTTATGTAGCTTGGAACGTTCGTATATAAATTGAGTGGCTTGCCATGGGAGAGGCCTATGTCCAGCAGTAGACTGATACGGGCTGATGATGATGATGTTCTTATATATATGTTGGTAAATAGGTAGAGGTCTCAAAACTTCTAAAGCATGTTTCAAACATTCCGTTATATGTTATGTTTGGTAACAATTAAATAAATTATAATACCATCAATCTGATGACGAAAATTAAAGTTAAAGCACCACCGACTGGTCTAAATTAAAAATTCAAAACACCCCCGACATAAGTAGCTGGTCGTCATGAGACTGTCGTTCAATGAGTGATATAGAAAATACTACTAAAACTGAACAAAACTACAAATTTTGGAATTCTTAGCATCAATATTGGCTGAGATCTTGTTACTTGTTCCAATTAAAGCGGAATATCTTGAAAATTACAGATCCCATTTCCATCAAAAATAGCAAACATCTCGACAGACAATAAGTCTTTCGATAAAACTGCACTCTAATCGGTTCACACGTTCGGGAGTTATGATGCCACAGACAGACATACAGAAACAAATACACAGATACACATGTAAAACTTGTACCACCCCTCTTTTTTCGTCGTGGGTTAAATTGAACATAAAAAATAATAATTTTAAATTGTATATAACTATGTTTGATGATTAGCTTCAATATTGGCTGAAATCATATGCTAATTCTAGTAAAAGCTGAATGTCTTGAAGGCGACTGCTTTTCCATGACCCAGGGACAAGAATTCGAGCTCATCACACAAATATTTGCCCCTGCTCGGGTTCGAACTGAGCACCGCCCGCTTAGTATAATAGGCAGCTACAGCTGTCGGCAAACTTTTAGAGCATAACCTTGACTGCGCAGTCTGATTTACGTACAAATGTTCATGCGCAGATCCGCCATTTTTGTTCTAAAAGTTTGCCGGCAACTATACCACGATGCCAACCCCATTGTCACAGTCATTATGATGATTCTTTATTATTTAGCGTGTTATTTTATTTATTTGGAACATCAACAACAAAACAGTAAATATATAGCAGCGCTTATAGTTATTTTAGTTACCTAAAGCCAATAACAGGGGGCCTCTATGATGGTTGCTTTTATTACCTACGCGATAAATAAGTAACAAAGCATCCATCACGTTTTGACAATATGCGAGTGTGAGTGACAGGTGCTTTGTCATTTATTTATCATGTGATAAACGCAGTTTGAAGTTTCGTTCTCGCTTGTTTCCTCCTGAAAAATGTAACCAATCGTAACGAGATTTTAGGAATTGAAAGGGGAAGAAAGGTTCTATGTCGGACTGTTTCGATTTATGCGCTTATTATTTATTATATTATATAATGTGTCGGTGTTTGTTTTTGGTCAAAATTTCACTGCAAATAGACGCCTAGTACACAAACGGTCCGTCACAGAACATTTTCTGATCATTCAGTGTCCAAAATTTCGATAAGAATTGTGAAGTTTTGGCGAAAGAAACAGTCGAGAACAAAAATCTCGATTTCTGTTAACCGATTACGTTAAGTTTGGATGAATTATATAAATTTGAGTAAGGTGATGATGTACCCTTAAAACGTGTGTGTCTGTGTGCGTTTATGTGTGTATACATAGGTTTATAAATGGACGTAGTTATTCAAAAACGTTCCCATCCACAAGTCGCTGAAAATATAATATAAACTACTGCCCATTTCAAAATTTATGAAACATATAATGTCTCATTTTTTTAAACTGGGTACACCACAATTTTTAATTAAACCATGAATACAAAGATCAAAGCTTAAAGAAAAATTAAAAAAAGAGATACCTTCCATTCCACCAGGTAGCTCCTTTTTACTACCCATATGTCAATAAGTTCAAAATTCAATTTTAAGTGGCATGTGGGTTGGATAGTTTTTGGACAACGACGTCCAAATTATAAGCAATCAAACCTAAATAACACCATGCGACCACTTCATCCACCTTGCAAAATAATTTATTACTTAATGACCTTACAGATTATTTAGCTTGTTATTCCATGAAACCACGATGTAAGTAGGTATACCGACTGTTCAAACAATGCTATGTTTGCTCTCAATGAATAGCCAAAAGCTAACATCGATTTATTAATTATAACTCATAACCAATTAAATTTACACACAATGTCTTCCACGTCATTCTATGCAGCTGCGACAACATTTTAATGCTGTTAATTATAGGTATGTTTTAGTCTATATCATACTTTTAACGTGCATTATAACAGGCTCCGAAGTATCACGTTTCGGGCGGAGCAACTCGAGAGAATTGTAATGAAATTTCACACAAAATTGAAGGCCTAGGCCAGAAAGTAATTTTGTTTTAAACATGGCGTCTGTGATCGTGAACAGGCTAAACAGCTGAATTATATTTTTGAGTGGTGTATTTTTTATGTCATTGCATATGTTTGAGAAAAGCACTATACATGCCAGCCGTGAAATACGCTTGCCGGCTTCGTATCACTATCCGTCGTCTTCTTTCCCGGCGTCTGCAGTAATGTACTTATTTCGGCGATTTTCATGAAACTTATGGTCTAAGAAAGACATAATCAAATTTTGATTCGGCTCATTAAACCATTAGGATATACCAATTTTTTACGACCCATGTTAATTGTGAGGCCTATTGTAAGCGACCACGTTTGTCGATGGGCCTCATAAGAACGCTCAAAGTTATTCAAGGGTAATGGAGCGAGCTATGCTCGGAGTTTCCTTGCGAGATCGAATCCGAAATGATGAGATACGCAAGAGACCTAAAGTTGTAGATATAGCTGCAAACTTAAGTGGCAGTGGGTGAGGCATATTTCTCGTAGAATCGATGGCCGTTGGGGCAGAAAGGTTCTTGAGTGGCGAGCGTGGTCCGGAAGACGCAGCGCGAAGGCACCCAACAAGGTTCACCAACGACCTGGCTAGGATCGTGGGCAGAAATTGGATGAGGGCGGCACAAGACCGATCGCTGTGGAGAACTTTGGGGGAGGCCTTTCAGCAGTGGACTTCATCAGGATCAGCTGATATGATGATGATGATAATTCAAAAACAAACTTATATAGCAATAAAAATAACATTGTGTTAATATGACACCTGTAAAAAATTATTCACAATGTTTTTTTCGACTTTCACATGCCGTTTTGCAGTGACATCATCAAGAAATTCTTAATAAAGAGAAAAACAATTTAACTTAGGTAACTTAGGTAGGCTAATTGCAAATGAATGAATTTATTATTTTGTATTGGCACATATTATACGCTTTTAATAAAATGCATTTAAAACTAAAATGCATACCCAATATAGTACTTGTCAATTTAATTTATAATAAAATGTTTGAAACTACTTGAAGCGATCATTTTAGTGTTCCGTATAAAAAAAAATACCATGGTTAACATCCAATTATGAAACTGAAGGTGTCCCAAAATTGGTCTTCCAAAGTCTAGTTAACCATTATTAGAGGTGTGGTGGCGAAGATGTTCATGATAACGATGATGGTGATGATGATGATGATTCAGAAGATAATTATGATAATGATGGCTATGGTGGATGACCACAAATATATGAGGATTGTGAAAAGGGCGCTATTTATAAGATTTATAGGACAACAATTTTGCAATCTCTATCACAACCGCACTATAATGTGGTTAGTTTAAATACCTGTCAGTTCCTATGTTAACCTCGTATTAGTGCTTTCCATCACTCTTTTACTGACTGTTTTTCGTGTAAGTAAACACGTGTACACTATATTACGTAGATTTCGGCATTATCTACGGATTTTTTAAATATTTGTCATAAAATCATTGCCAGTGCAAGAAATTAGTTCCAGTAGTCAGAAGTGAGAGTGTGTTGGCGAAGAAGATAATGTTCATGACTATGATGATGGCAATGATGATGATGACTGAAAAGATAATGATGGCTGAAGTTAACAAATTATAATCAATGTGTTTTTTCTTTAACAGGTCGCCGTTGTGTCCGCTAGCCCTACAGGCTTCGTAAGTGTTTTAATTACTGTATTAATGGTGTGGCCAGAGGAGCAATTAATGAAAACAGATTTTTAAAATGAACAATATTTATATCACCAACTTTAAAAACACGACAGTTTTGAGATGTTCAATATTCCTTACTTTAATGGTATTTTCAATGTACGCACATGCAACCATAACTTCAATATTTGATTCGGCCACTCCAGAAAAATCAACTATTGTATTCTTGTGAAATTTCACAATAATGTGCTAGGTATCGAAAGTGATCTATTGAAATGCCTTGATGGTTTTCATCTGAATCTAAATGTAAATATATTTATTATTTCAGGGCACCCAAGGTCTTTTAGGGTGCATTGGTGATCTTTTTTCGGGATTCAAAAGTAAGTACGAACAGTAAGTGCAAACAAAATGACGTCTAAAATATGTACAAATAACGAGTGACTCTGACTCGCGAGTCTGTTTCGAAATGGTACCTTTTTCCGATTTCAAATCGTATTAATTATCTCCGCCCGTAGCTCCATATTTTGATAAATTTTGGAAATCTGAACAATTGTAGGTACATCTGGACATTTTTGATATACAAAAGCGTTGCCCAAGCTGAAAGGATCCATTAATATATTCAATATTTTAGTTGTATACTTTCAATGTCAAATGACGTAATAAAAATAGTAAAAATGGGTTTACGTTGCCTGGATATAAGTATAGCTAGGAACAAATGCAAATTTAAAAAATTAGAAGAGCTCCAATGCGGAAACTCCAACTTTCCACCCGATATGTAGTCATTAAACGTTCCACTTTAATGTTACTGTTTTCAGGTCATCCCTTGGTCGACACCAGTGTTATCGATGACTTGTGCAACCTTGGTAAGTATTATGTATATTAATTTCTCAACTAGCGCATACTAATACGGTGAATAGAGACTAAAGTACTATGTGTGACCTTACAAACGGTCCGGTAGTTTTGAATTTTTGATATGTTGTCTAGGATGGTTAGTCAGTGCTTAAAATGCAAAATACACAATCCCCCCCCCCCCCCCCTCCGCGCCCGCCGCCATATTGAAAAAAACCGGCACTCTCTTCATATTTTTGCTCATATCTTCCTTTAGGAGCATTTTAGCTAGAAGAAAGCTTCGACAATGTTATAGAGAGTTAAATTTGCTACATTTTACATTTTATATATTGTTTCTAGGACAGACAGTTACGGAGATATGCACATTTAAAAAAACTTAAGAAATTGTAATTTCCGACTTAAAAACAAACTTCTGGATTATATCTTGCTTGCTTATCTTGCTTGGGCAATGTTGTAGAGAATTAAATTTACTATAATTTGCACTTCAAATTTTGTTTCAAGGACGGTTAGTTAGGGAGATATGCACATTTAAAAAACAGGAAAAGTCGAATTTTTCTAAAATTTCTCAAAATTCTTGGTTTAGAACGCTGTCATTCAGTTATGGACTAGTCTAGGACCAATTAGGTTATGTAGGAAATATAATTGCTTATAAAACTCATGTCCATTTTTACATACATTTTCGGAAAATGTGACTTTATTTTTTACATATCTCCGTAACTATCTGTCCTAGAAACAATATATAAAATGGAAAATGTAGCAAATTAAACTCGCTATAACATTGTCGAAGCTTTCTTCTAGCTAAAATGCTCCTAAAGGAAGATATGAGCAAAATTATGAAGAGAGTGCCGGTTTTTTCAATATGGCGGCGGGCGCGGAGGGGGGGGGGATTGTGCATTTTGCATTTTAAGCACTGACTAACAATCCTAAACAACATATCAAAAATTCATAACTACCGGACCGTGTGTAAGGTCAAAATCCTTTATTCACTGAATTATACATCCTTAAACCATTGATTGTTGACTTATCCCGGTCGAAAAGTATGTCATTTTATCTTCGCGAGGCGGGGTGAAAGTGGTCGTTTTAGGATTTAAATGGAAACTTTATAAACATAATCAGATAATACTCGTTTCGCTTTACTCATTCGTAAATTACCGGCTTATGTACATTATTAGACAGTGTAGATATAGATAACAATAACACAAGGAATAATTATAAAACCCAACGCTTGTTTTTAGGTCCTCCGACAAGTTTTGATGACGTGGTCGACTTTGGTGTCTCAGGTAAATATATTGGGGAAAGTATGTTACTATTATCAATAGTCTTTTTTAATAAGTTGGCAGTTTTATACGTTAAGCCGGAGTGAATTCGACTAACGTAACGTAACAAGTAGTATTTTAAAATATCTTAAAATTGCATTATGGTGTACGGCATCCGTCATAATAATTACCATATATTTTGAGATTGTGATAGAATAAAGAACATAGTTATTTTCCTTTTTTTATTACATAACGCTACGTACTATCTTGTCGTCCAATATCCCGCAGTGTCTCAAGACAAACGTCTTTGAACAATGTGTGTTGCCAGTGATGACTGATGACATACGGAACTGAAACGTGGTCGCTCACGATGAGCCTTATATGAAGGCTCAAAGTCACTCAGAGAGCAATGGAGAGGGCTATGCTCGGAGTTTCTTTGCGAGATCGAATCAGAAATGAAAAGATCCGTAGAAGAACCAGAGTAACCGACATAGCCCGACGGGTAGCAAAACTTAAGTGGCAATGGGCAGGGCACATCGCTCGTAAAACCGACGGCCGCTGGGGCCATCGAGTTCTTGAGTGGCGACCACGCACCGGACAACGCAGCGTGGGTAGGCCCCCCACAAGGTGGACTGATGACCTGGTGAAGGTCGCTGGAGTCCGCTGGATGCGGGAGGCGCAGGACCGGTCATGGTGGCGTTCTCTGGGGGAGGCCTATGTCCAGCAGTGGACGTCTTTTGGCTGATGATGATAATGATGATGATGATGATTACATAAAGAAAATTTAATATATATGATACACTGCCATGTTAGCAAGATGTTAACTTTCATCAACTGAGGTATCGTTACGTATATCGTATCAACTCTTTGATGCCATAATTCTAGGCTACTAGAACGCTCGTTGCAACATTTGTTTTTTTTTAAACCGCGTTAGTCATACTGTGGGATCGTAAGTAAACTATCTATATTAAAATAGGATCGATCAAAGAAATCAATAAAAAAATATATGAAAATCAGATTATGTGAATTGACTGCGCAATTCAATTTAAATGATAAACAATTTAATTCCATCTTACGTACACAGTTATTCAATAAAAATATTCATATTGTTCTTCATTATCTGAGAATATGCTGGCAGTGGGTGATGCACCCCCAGACCACGATCTGCGGTAGGCGTATCTAAGATTATTTTTCAGACGTCACATTGGTGGGGGCCTGGCCAAGGCCTATGAGATGAAGCCATGAATTTCTATCGGAAACACAACATCCTGGGGTGGGCACACCTGGCCACCCCCTAAACACAACATCCTGGGGTGGGCACACCTGGCCACCCCCTAAATACTCCTTTAGCTAGGGTACCCATGATGCCGACTACATTTCCCGCTAAATAGCAATGCTAATTCTTTGGCCGAGGGGTAATTCGGCTCTGAGTAGTATTCTGCAAGTTTTTTTATATGTGGCAGAACATTCTGTGGGCGTCCGGTCCGGGCTCTACGGCCCGAAGGTGTAATTGCTAACGCCGTAAATAAAAAGTTATTTGAGATTCTATTAAACATACAATTTTCTACTTTTCAGCTAGCAGTGGAGTTAGCGGAGTCATAAACGGATGGATCCCAGGATGTGAGTATCTCATAGCAGTCAGTGTATCAAAATAACACAATAAAACAGTGAAATACCGATATAAATATGTCAACTTCATTTGATACAAATTCTTTCATAATTTTCTTCTCCTTATAACCCGTTTATAAAAGAGGTCGGCGTAGCATATTTTTTTCTTCCACCCGTCCCAACTTGCAACGGGTATCTCGTTGTTTGATTCCTTCTTTACCATAATTCAGACAGTCCATCCATTTGTTTTTGATTGTCCTCTTCTACATGCTCCAACATTCATGCTCAACGCTTTTCCTGTCACGTGGTTCTCCTCTCTTCTCATCACGTGGCCATATCACGCTAGGCGCTTAGCATGTAACGTGAATGTTCTAGTATTTCTGATACAACAATTCTTTTTCAGTGGGAGATATTCTCCAGCGATGTAAGTAACATTTTAAATCTTTACTTATAAATGAAAATAAAAGTGAAAATTATCTGTGCGGTCAGTATTTTTTTTACTTATTTAAGCTTCCGTACCCAAAGCGTTCAAACTCAACCGTATTAGGTACTAAGACTACACTGTCTATCACAAGATTTTAATAATAAAAAAGGATCATATTCAAACGGAAATCATCATCATTTCAGCTGTAGGATGCATCATTAAGGGGGCGGTGTGCTACGGCGGTTCCAAGGGATCCCCTCGCGTTTGCTCGTCGAGCTTCGACCAGAAGTTCGGCGTGGAATCCTCGTCCAGCATCGAGGAGCACGTCAGCAAGTGGGGACTCAGCAGCTGCCAGGATGACACCCTCAGGCTGGTTCAGAAACACGCTGGAGGTATGTGGTTGATCATCAGGAAATATAGGCAGAGGCGTCTTTCTCGCAGCGATCCTAGGGGGCCCGGGCGGAGCGCCGCTCACTCCATTTTGACCGCGCGCTTACTAGGGGGCGCCAGGGTAGTGATCTGAATATAGAAGACTCAACACAGGAGGCCGGGACTTATCGTAGATGGCATTACGCATCATAGTTAAGGTGTGGACAGTTGCGTTTATTAAGGCAAGTGCCTCTTTTAATGAGATCATAAATACACAACCCAAAAATTCCTTCTTTCCCTTATTAAAACTATCCAATGTTTCAGGTCTGAACAAGCTGACGGGGTCACACAAGGTCGTGGTGGACGCATGCTTGGCGATCACCAAGCTTGTTTCCAGTGAGTATCTAGTTCTGTCATAGTTCTAGTCAACTTAAAGCCGCGCTACACTACTCGCGAAGTGGACATTGCTGTGGAAACCCATACTCCGGCCAACTTCGCGAGTAGTGTTATAGTTAGAGCCGCAATAGGAGTGTACGTATATGTACACGAACGGACCGATTCTTAATAATTTTACAAAATGGAAATGAAGTGATGTGTGTTACCGTGGTCGCTATTATAATGAACAATGAAGAAAGTTTTTGAAATCACTCCTTTATAGTTTTCTTTTTTTTGCATTATATATTTGATATACACTATTTTTTGCTATCTTTTTAACTACCGGATCGATTTAAATGGTTAGGTACGTTAAAATGGTAAATGGGGATCCATTTAATTTCATTTCATTTCGTATTAGGGTGTATGTTTTAAAAAAAACTGATTTTTAATAATGTTTTCATTGCAGAAAAGACAATCATCACTAAGGATGCTCTGAGCTCCCTCTACGTACAATGTAAGTCTTCACAACGGCCGAAAAACTAAAGAGCACCAAATATAGGGGTCTCGGCCCCGAACACAATTTTGTACCGTTTGGGGTCGAGACTCTAGGTCCATGGGGTCCCAGCGCCCAAAAACTTCACAAAGAGCTCTCCAAAAGGCTAACAGAGACCACTGGGGACCGAAGAGCTGGCAGCTTCCTCGCACAGCGTATCAGCATAGCTGTTCAGCGAGGAAATGCTGCCAGCATTTTCGGTAAAATGCCAAAGGGGAGCATCTTTTTAAATTTGTTTTAGTTTGTTTTAATTTTAGCTTTTTTGTACATGGTCGTTAGTAGTGTTTAAGTTTTTTTATTTACTGTCTCTTTGTTTTTCCTTTTTAGTCTTCACGATTGTATTATTCATGGAAATGTGTACGCTTGTCCCCTAATATTATTTATGTAATTTATTAACACGTACACAGTCCGCATACAAAATGTTTAAATTTTCTTGGACGTCCAAGCAAATTACTTCCATCACACGTCCGTGCTCCACGTTTGGGTCACTATGAAACGACCAGGTACGCACTCGGATTTAGCCGTTAGTAGCGGCAGAGCCCGGGAATAGAACCAATATATAGGGGGCAATTGTGGTGTTTCCACAGTTAAAAATATATAACGAAAATATTTTTCATAAAAAATGTACCTACAATACCTACAAGTTTGACACAACACACTTTATGTGCAATGATCAGTAGGTACACAATGATTCGCATCATGATCGTCAGGCAAAAGAATATAACAAAATAGAACAATCTAAACAAAAATATAATTATAGTGATTTGAGTGCGTACCTGGTCGGCTATAGTGACCCATGTACGGGGCACGGACTTGTGGAGATAGTTCGTCGTGACCCATGTATGCATGTATGTAGACACTGGACTGTGAACGTGTTAATACCTACATCATTTCTTTTCCAGTGACTATAATTCTGGGGGCTATTGGAAACAGTTGCAGTTCTGGACGTGAGTGTGTAACTCAATTTTATTACTGATAAAATTAAAATCCTTTATTATTATCTTTTCTTAACCTTTTTTTTATTAATTTAACCTTTTACTATCCATTTCAGTTGGAGAAAAGATCTCTATCACTTTGCTGCCTGCATGCAACAAGTTTTTGAAAATATGGGGATGCCCTGGTAATCAACTTAATATATTAATAACTTATTCTTAGATTGTTTGTTAATATAATTGCAATGGATTACTTATAATATATTATGACTTAGGATTAGGATATTTTTCATTATAAAAAACCAGTTAGAGGAACAGGGTTTACTGTAAAAGATTTACTTTTTTTAAGAGGCCTTATTCCTTTTCAAATATTTTTTTTCATATTATGACAAATATATATTGATAATTTCAACCAATTTGAAGTAAGTATTATTCACTTTTGGAGTGAATAATACTTTTCCCTGAGTTCTAGATAGTAACATACTTATTTCATGCTTTCATTGCGTGCAGTCGAATATAAGTTGAAAAAAAAAAAACAGTTTTGTTGATAAATTCTCAATGCCAAATTCAAGCTGTAGGTTTCAAATGACAATAATTTGCAATGGCCCTGTTCTAAGTAGTAACAGTGATGTTTGATCATAAAGAAAAATATCTAAACAATCAGCATTTTTGAACGGATAAGGAACCTAAGCCGTGAAACACATTGCCGTTCTCGGTATATAAACAGAAGTTTGCCGTAATTTACTACCGTAAATAAAACATTTGAGAATTTTGATAATCATAATTCCTTATCATATCGACTTTTAATAATTATGTTATAATGCTGAATTATATAAAATTATAAAGAATAATAATAGATCTATGAAACGGCTAAGCTAAATTTTTAAACCAAGTTGTAGGTTTAGTCAGGTCAGAGCTTAGGGGCTTGGCCCAGAAGGGGTCTGATAACTTTTTTTACAGCGTAAACATTGAATGTGACCTTGTCAACCTTTAAATTTGAATGAATTAGGTACCAATTTTATTTCTATTTGTTCATCCACAGATATCAGTAGTCATGAGACAATCATTAAGGGTTGCATAAAACCATGCAACAACGACAACAAGCCATGGACCAAACCAAGCGGCCCAGGCAAGCCAGGACTACCAAGCAACCCAGAGCAACCGGGCCAACCAGGAAAACCAGGACAGCCAGATCAGCCAGGCCAACCAGGAAAACCAGGACAGCCAGATCAGCCAGGCCAACCAGGAAAACCAGATCAGCCAGGCCAACCAGGAAAACCAGATCAGCCAGGCCAACCAGGAAAACCAGATCAGCCAGGCCAACCAGGAAAACCAGATCAGCCAGGCCAACCAGGAAAATCAGGAAAACCAGATCAGCCAGGCCAACCAGGAAAACCAGATCAGCCAGGCCAACCAGGAAAACCAGATCAGCCAGGCCAACCAGGAAAACCAGGAAAACCAGATCAGCCAGGCCAACCAGGAACACCAGATCAGCCAGGCCAACCAGGAAAACCTGATCAGCCAGGCCAACCAGGAAAACCAGATCAGCCAGGCCATCCAGGAAAACCAGATCAGCCAGGCCAACCAGGAAAACCAGATCAGCCAGGCCAACCAGGAAAACCAGGAAAACCAGATCAGCCAGGCCAACCAGGAAAACCAGATCAGCCAGGCCAACCAGGAAAACCAGATCAGCCAGGCCAACCAGGAAAACCAGGAAAACCAGATCAGCCAGGCCAACCAGGAAAACCAGACCAGCCATGCCAACCAGGAAAACCAGGAAAACCAGATCAGCCAGGCCAACCAGGAAAACCAGATCAGCCAGGCCAACCAGGAAAACCAGATCAGCCAGGCCAACCAGGAAAACCAGATCAGCCAGGCCAACCAGGAAAACCAGATCAGCCGGGCCAACCAGGAAAACCAGATCAGCCAGGCCAACCAGGAAAACCAGATCAGCCAGGCCAACCAGGAAAACCAGGAAAACCAGATCAGCCAGGCCAACCAGGAAAACCAGAACAGCCAGGCCAACCAGGAAAACCAGATCAGCCAGGCCAACCAGGAAAACCAGATCAGCCAGGCCAACCAGGAAAACCAGATCAGCCAGGCCAACCTGGAAAACCAGATCAGCCAGGCCAACCAGGAAAACCAGATCAGCCAGGCCAACCAGGAAAACCAGATCAGCCAGGCCAACCAGGAAAACCAGGAAAACCAGATCAGCCAGGCCAACCAGGAAAACCAGATCAGCCAGGCCAACCAGGAAAACCAGATCAGCCAGGCCAACCAGGAAAACCAGATCAGCCAGGCCAACCAGGAAAACCAGATCAGCCAGGCCAACCTGGAAAACCAGATCAGCCAGGCCAACCAGGAAAACCAGATCAGCCAGGCCAACCAGGAAAACCAGATCAGCCAGGCCAACCAGGAAAACCAGATCAGCCAGGCCAACCAGGAAAACCAGATCAGCCAGGCCAACCAGGAAAACCAGATCAGCCAGGCCATCCAGGAAAACCAGATCAGCCAGGCCAACCAGGAAAACCAGATCAGCCAGGCCAACCAGGAAAACCAGGAAAACCAGATCAGCCAGGCCAACCAGGAAAACCAGATCAGCCAGGCCAACCAGGAAAACCAGATCAGCCAGGCCAACCAGGAAAACCAGGAAAACCAGATCAGCCAGGCCAACCAGGAAAACCAGACCAGCCATGCCAACCAGGAAAACCAGGAAAACCAGATCAGCCAGGCCAACCAGGAAAACCAGATCAGCCAGGCCAACCAGGAAAACCAGATCAGCCAGGCCAACCAGGAAAACCAGATCAGCCAGGCCAACCAGGAAAACCAGATCAGCCAGGCCAACCAGGAAAACCAGATCAGCCAGGCCAACCAGGAAAACCAGGAAAACCAGATCAGCCAGGCCAACCAGGAAAACCAGAACAGCCAGGCCAACCAGGAAAACCAGATCAGCCAGGCCAACCAGGAAAACCAGATCAGCCAGGCCAACCAGGAAAACCAGATCAGCCAGGCCAACCTGGAAAACCAGATCAGCCAGGCCAACCAGGAAAACCAGATCAGCCAGGCCAACCAGGAAAACCAGGAAAACCAGATCAGCCAGGCCAACCAGGAAAACCAGATCAGCCAGGCCAACCAGGAAAACCAGATCAGCCAGGCCAACCAGGAAAACCAGGAAAACCAGATCAGCCAGGCCAACCAGGAAAACCAGGAAAACCAGATCAGCCAGGCCAACCAGGAAAACCAGATCAGCCAGGCCAACCAGGAAAACCAGATCAGCCAGGCCAACCAGGAAAACCAGATCAGCCAGGCCAACCAGGAAAACCAGATCAGCCAGGCCAACCAGGAAAACCAGATCAGCCAGGCCAACCAGGAAAACCAGATCAGCCAGGCCAACCAGGAAAACCAGATCAGCCAGGCCAACCAGGAAAACCAGATCAGCCAGGCCAACCAGGAAAACCAGATCAGCCAGGCAAACCAGGAAAACCAGATCAGCCAGGCCAACCAGGAAAACCAGATCAGCCAGGCCAACCAGGAAAACCAGATCAGCCAGGCCAACCAGGAAAACCAGATCAGCCAGGCCAACCAGGAAAACCAGGAAAACCAGATCAGCCAGGCCAACCAGGAAAACCAGATCAGCCCGGCCAACCAGGAAAACCAGATCAGCCAGGCCAACCAGGAAAACCAGATCAGCCAGGCCAACCAGGAAAACCAGATCAGCCAGGCCAACCAGGAAAACCAGGAAAACCAGATCAGCCAGGCCAACCAGGAAAACCAGGAAAACCAGATCAGCCAGGCCAACCAGGAAACCCAGACCAGCCATGCCAACCAGGAAAACCAGATAAGCCAGGCCAACCAGGAAAACCAGATCAGCCAGGCCAACCAGGAAAACCAGATCAGCCAGGCCAACCAGGAAAACCAGATCAGCCAGGCCAACCAGGAAAACCAGATCAGCCAGGCCAACCAGGAAAACCAGATCAGCCAGGCCAACCAGGAAAACCAGATCAGCCAGGCCAACCAGGAAAACCAGGAAAACCAGATCAGCCAGGCCAACCAGGAAAACCAGATCAGCCAGGCCAACCAGGAAAACCAGGAAAACCTGATCAGCCAGGCCAACCAGGAAAACCAGATCAGCCAGGCCAACCAGGAAAACCAGGAAAACCAGATCAGCCAGGCCAACCAGGAAAACCAGGAAAACCAGATCAGCCAGGCCAACCAGGAAAACCAGACCAGCCATGCCAACCAGGAAAACCAGGAAAACCAGATAAGCCAGGCCAACCAGATCAGCCAGGCCAACCAGGAAAACCAGATCAGCCAGGCCAACCAGGAAAACCAGAACAGCCAGGCCAACCAGGAAAACCAGATCAGCCAGGCCAACCAGGAAAACCAGATCAGCCAGGCCAACCAGGAAAACCAGATCAGCCAGGCCAACCTGGAAAACCAGATCAGCCAGGCCAACCAGGAAAACCAGATCAGCCAGGCCAACCAGGAAAACCAGGAAAACCAGATCAGCCAGGCCAACCAGGAAAACCAGATCAGCCAGGCCAACCAGGAAAACCAGATCAGCCAGGCCAACCAGGAAAACCAGGAAAACCAGATCAGCCAGGCCAACCAGGAAAACCAGGAAAACCAGATCAGCCAGGCCAACCAGGAAAACCAGATCAGCCAGGCCAACCAGGAAAACCAGATCAGCCAGGCCAACCAGGAAAACCAGATCAGCCAGGCCAACCAGGAAAACCAGATCAGCCAGGCCAACCAGGAAAACCAGATCAGCCAGGCCAACCAGGAAAACCAGATCAGCCAGGCCAACCAGGAAAACCAGATCAGCCAGGCCAACCAGGAAAACCAGGAAAACCAGATCAGCCAGGCAAACCAGGAAAACCAGATCAGCCAGGCCAACCAGGAAAACCAGATCAGCCAGGCCAACCAGGAAAACCAGATCAGCCAGGCCAACCAGGAAAACCAGATCAGCCAGGCCAACCAGGAAAACCAGGAAAACCAGATCAGCCAGGCCAACCAGGAAAACCAGATCAGCCCGGCCAACCAGGAAAACCAGATCAGCCAGGCCAACCAGGAAAACCAGATCAGCCAGGCCAACCAGGAAAACCAGATCAGCCAGGCCAACCAGGAAAACCAGGAAAACCAGATCAGCCAGGCCAACCAGGAAAACCAGGAAAACCAGATCAGCCAGGCCAACCAGGAAACCCAGACCAGCCATGCCAACCAGGAAAACCAGATAAGCCAGGCCAACCAGGAAAACCAGATCAGCCAGGCCAACCAGGAAAACCAGATCAGCCAGGCCAACCAGGAAAACCAGATCAGCCAGGCCAACCAGGAAAACCAGATCAGCCAGGCCAACCAGGAAAACCAGATCAGCCAGGCCAACCAGGAAAACCAGGAAAACCAGATCAGCCAGGCCAACCAGGAAAACCAGATCAGCCAGGCCAACCAGGAAAACCAGGAAAACCTGATCAGCCAGGCCAACCAGGAAAACCAGATCAGCCAGGCCAACCAGGAAAACCAGGAAAACCAGATCAGCCAGGCCAACCAGGAAAACCAGGAAAACCAGATCAGCCAGGCCAACCAGGAAAACCAGACCAGCCATGCCAACCAGGAAAACCAGGAAAACCAGATAAGCCAGGCCAACCAGATCAGCCAGGCCAACCAGGAAAACCAGATCAGCCAGGCCAACCAGGCCAACCAGGAAAACCAGGAAAACCAGATCAGCCAGGCCAACCAGGAAAACCAGGAAAACCAAATCAGCCAGGCCAACCAGGAAAACCAGATCAGCCAGGCCAACCAGGAAAACCAGATCAGCCAGGCCAACCAGGAAAACCAGATCAGCCAGGCCAACCAGGAAAACCAGGAAAACCAGAACAGCCAGGCCAACCGGGAAAACCAGGACAGCCAGATCAGCCAGGCCAACCAGGAAAACCAGATCAGCCAGGCCATCCAGGTATATAATAGTGTTTTTTTTAACCATTGATACAGAGATCAAACCTTAAGGAAGGTTTACCCTTGAAATTTCGACAAACGTTTAATCGAAGTTTAGTTCAGTCAACGGTACGCATTTTTTCATTTGATCGAATTTTCATTACATCGAACAATTAAATGGTGTATTTTTATAACACCGATTTTTAATCTGTAGAAATATTATTTATTATATACTTTATTTCGCAGTTATTTCATATTTTATTAATCCATATTTATTATCTTGTTTTAAATTTTACATTGTAGAAAATTATTTCAGTATTTATCACTCTACAACTTCAATTAATTATGTGAGGAACTAAACACAATGCGCTCGCGGACGGATGTGGGTAGATATTATGTTTTATATGTGTACCCTTTTGTTTACCTATGTCTGCAAGCCGTTTCGTTTTAGGGGTCATAAAAAAAATAACCCTAACTTAACCTAAACAACGAGTTCTGCCAATAGTCTGGTCATCTTAGCCCCCAAAGGAAACACCGCTAATGTTGTTTATAAAGAAGTGTTACGCTAAGGTGATCAGTTTATAATTTTTTTATTTCCTGTCTTCTGCCCAGTGACTATAAGTCCTTTTTTTAAAACAAACTTGCACCCCCTTTTGCCCTATGGTTGACTGTCAACAATATTTTCTTAGTGCTGTCTCTTATTAATTGTGTTCCAAACTTTATGTGTTCCTATATTTAGTGAGTTGTCTATCAGCACATGAAAAATCTATACTTTATATACCTATTCTTACTTTAGGTATTTAGCTTCTGGGCTTCTGCTAATTCTCGTCTGCGAGCCGTTTCGTTTTAGGGGTCATGGAAATGAATGAGTTGTATAATAATACGTCGATGAAATAATATAAATTATTTGATGTTCTGTCTTTAAATTAATCTATTAAATGTAATTTTAAGCATTTAAAATTCCTTATAATATTGCTCTAATAATTGTTATAATATGTAATGAATAGTCGATGAAGCCATAATACTCCGAGATAATATTTATACTGAATATTCTATGAATCGTTTTCGATGAAATAAAATTCGATGAAAAGTTTGTCGAGATTTCAGGGGGCACCCCTTAAGGAAACATTGAAAAAGGAGTTACCTGGTCGAAGAGATCGGGAATCGAACGCGGTACCTCTGGGTTGCCGGTCCAGCGCGTTAGTGGTTAACGCCCGGGACGCGAATTTACAAAAGCTATACTGATAGGGTTCAGATGCGAACTGAAACAGATTAGCTTTTGTTTGGACAAAACTTAACAAAACCCTAATCTGGTACAGTACAGAAATTTACTGAAATCGTATAGACTTTGTGAACTGAACTCATAAGGATATTGCTGCTACAAAAGCTAGTCTGTTGCGATCTAAAACTTGAATAATATTTTAGTAACGACCGACTCCGATTGTATTAAATAAATTACCGTTCATGTAAATTACTTAACTATACCTAAGCTTCTTTTTTATTTTTAGAATTATTTCAGATACTTCTTTTTAGGGCATTATTTAGTGTGAAATCATGATAAAATAGTTGAATTTAAATCAGAAAGAGCGCTGTTGTAATCGCAGTTCTAACCTAACCTACTTTACTGGTAGCAGATCGATCGGTTCTAGCGCTTCGCCGACCGCTGCCGCGGTACGCTCGCTTCGCTCGCTCGGCTCGCGCGCTGTTGTGGTCGCAGTTCTCACAAAACCTAACCCATTAATCTAGTTTACTGGTAGCAGTTCGGTCGGCACGCTTGCTCGATATAGACGTTACCGAACTCGACTAGGTTTTGTCGTAAATAATACTTGAAAGAATGTAAGCAAAAAGCTAATACATTTGAGTGACTACTTTTTACCATAACGGTATAGATTTTGTTGACTAATATGCGTAAACAAAAGCTCCCCGATTAGAATCTGAGTCGTGACTGAAATAGTATAGCTTTTGTAAATTCGCGCCCGGGACAGAGACCAGGAATCGAAAGAGACATTACATGGTTCATACATTTATAAAAAACAACGCCTTCTCTCGCATGTTCGTTCACTGCTGTAAAGTGGTGCGGTAAGATGTGGATATTAACGTTTTCACATAGAGGCTAAGGTGTAAAATCTTTCAAATAAACAATTTAAAGATCGACACACAAAGCATAAGGAAAAACCGGCCAAGTGCGAGTCGGACTCGCGCACCGAGGGTTCCGTACAAACACTTTCCATCCCTAAGTGGTTAAGTTAAGTTTGCACCTGGTATGTATAGCGCCCCATATAAATTAGGTGCAAAGTTAGGTATTAAAAAAAAACTTCTTACTAGATCTCGTTCAAAACAATTTTCGTTGGTAGTTTTTATAGTAATGTACATCATATATTTTTTTTAGATTTTTCATTTTCTTATTTTAGAAGTTAGAGGGGGGGGGGGGGCAACTTTTTTCCACTTTGGAAGCGTCTGTCACGCAAACTATTCGGTTTAGAAAAAAAATATTTTAGAAACCTCGATATCATTTTTGAAGACCTATCCACAGATACCCCACACGTATGTGTTTGATGAAAAAAAAATTTTGAGTTTCAGTTCTAAGTATGGGGAGCCCCCAATATTTATTATTATTTTTTTAATTTTTGCATCAAAATCTTAATGCGGTTCACAGAATACATCTACCTACCAAGTTTCAACAGTATAGCTCTTATAGTTTCGGAAAAAAATGGCTGTGACATACGGACGGACAGACAGACATGACGAATCTATAAGGTTCCGTTTTTTGCCATTTGGCTACGGAACCCTAAAAATCAACAGGTTGCTTGGAAATAATGAAATAATGAACTTTATTCTGCAAGTAGGCCACAAGGGCACTTTTACATGTCTAAGTCTACCGGCATTTCACAAGAGGAGACCACTGTTGAGAAGAAACGCCGAAAGAAACTCAACAGTCAGTCATTTTTTCATAAAGGATAAGTACTTAACTATTACAGTAATATGAACTTAACTATACGTAGTTCTCGAAGAAAACATATTAAAAGTGTATTCTAAGATATAAATAAGCAAACGTTTAAGAATGAAATATAGAAACTACAAGAAAGTATGACGGTTTATCACAATTTATGTACCTACGTTTGATATGCTTTCTGTGTCCGGGTATAGGTGTGAACTGTGTCCCTTAAACTAGTCAGGTACAATCTAAGAAGGAGTCAGCTACTCGGTTTCTGGTTCAGGCCATGCATTTTTGTCTGTCAGATAGTCCTCTACTGTATAATATGCTTTTGACATTAGAGATTTTTTTTAATAATTTTTGAGAGATGGAAAGGCTAATTTTAAAACATGATCAGGTAACTTGTTATAAAAATGAATACATTGGCCTAAAAATGATTTATATACTTTACGAACACGAAACTTTCTAATAGCAATTTTATTTTTATTTCTAGTGTTAAAATTGTGGACATCGGAATTTTTTGTAAATGAATCTAGGTTTTTAATAACATACATAATACTCTCATAAATATATTGGGACGCTACAGTTAAGATGTTTATATCTTTGAAAATGTCTCTTAAGGAGTCACGAGAATTCAGGTTATATATAGAACGAATCGCTCTTTTTTGTAGCACAAATATAGTCTGAATGTCAGCTGCTTTGCCCCAAACCAGAATACCATATGACATGACACTATGAAAATAACTATGATAAACTAAGCGAGCTGTATCTACATCACTCAATTGTCTAATTTTCCTAACAGCGTACGCCGCTGAACTTAATTTACCTGCAAGCACTGCTATATGTGGACTCCATTGCAAATGACTGTCCAATGTTATACCTAAGAATAATGGTAGGAATTAGGGTAGCGAAGTGATTAAGTTAACGCGCTGGACCGGCAATGCAGAGGTACCGGATTCGTTTCCCGGTCTCTTCCACCAGGTAACCCATTTTTCTTTAAGCTTGGATCTTTGTATAAATGGTTTAAATAAAAATTGTGGTGACTAACCACATAAAACAAAATTAGACAGTAAGTACTTACATGTTTGTTTTTTTTTTTTCATTAATTGTTTTACAAATCCGAAATGTACACGCGCCGTAGAAGTCTCATAACGTATTGAGAAAAAATATATTCGCGAGGTCTACAGCCCAAAAAAAAGGTAGCTTCAAAATCGGGTTCTTAAACGCAGCGCAAGCAGCAAGGCTCATCAATCGATCGAAATTCGAAATTCGAGCCTGAAATGGGTTTTCATTGGAGTCAAATACTCTACTTTGCATTTCGAATAAGAGGAAAGCTATCATGAACTAAAAATTATAATTACCTTTTTAGCCACTCGGGCACTCATTCTATGCAGGGTGGCCCATTTAGAGTTAAAATTTACTGCTTAAGACCTACACAATTGATACTCGTAGGTAAAAAATAATGTTAGTTTTAGTTTTCTAAACGTCCCGGTTCGATTCCCGAGCTGAATACAGTTTTTTTATGTATGAATGCAGTTTTTCTTTTTATTGAAATCGATGACATGGTTCCTAAGTACAGATCTTCGTATGTCTTATATTTTCACTCTCCCATACAGACAGATCTAAATGGGCCTCCCTGTATACGCATAGCTATGGTTGCATTCTATTTTCAACCGTATATCATAACGAGGTTATTATGTTTTATATAGCACTGTCCAGAAATTGTACTTCTGAGTATTATTTTGTAGTAAGGAATCTGCTGTTTTTCAGGTCAACCGGGAAAACCAGGTAAACCAGGAAAACCAGTAGGACCAGAAAAGCCTGGACAACCCGGCAAACCAGGAAATCCAGATGGCGAAGATTGCGACAAACCAGAAAAGCCAGGCCACCCAGGAAAACCAGGACAGCCAGATCAGCCAGGCCAACCAGGAAAACCAGGAAAACCCAACGACGATGGCTGTGATAAACCGAGCAAGCCAGAAAAGAAGGATGACGATTGCGAAGGGGCACATTTGGAGGATTGTTAAGCAAGAAAGTAAAAGTTGGATAAGCAGGCAGTGTCGGTGCTGGTCTCGCTGGAAAGTTCGGCATTGGCCAGTAATTTTAAGTAATTCTAAAATGTGTTTTTAACTATATTTCACTCGTCTATTGATGAAATAAATTTGATGCAATTATTATTTCCCTTTCTCGTACCTATCATCATAATCCTGCAATGCAGAGCTTCAGCAAAGATTCGTTTGAAAGGGATTTTATTGACATCCATCCCATTTCATCAATATTTTGTATTAATTTATAACAAAATTTCGAGCGCAAAAGGGTCATGCTATCTAATGGGTGTTTTCCAATCCAGAAAGTAAAACAATGCGAGACAAAATCTAAGCTGGTAATTTTTGCTGACAACTATTGTAATCCAACTTGACCTTTACCTTGTATGCACGCGAGCAGATACACTAATTATGTCCCCAACAAATTAGTATTCAGTCATGACTTCATTGAGATCAGTTATTGATTGTACCGTAAGTATAAGTAGACTGTATTTCAATTCTGTGAATACTCGTGAGACTGAAGTATAGTCCATACTTTATTATAGTTGTGCTCGCGGCTTCGTTTGCTCGTGTCGAATTCGTTTAAAGAGAAAAACCATTGTTTTTTTTATAAAGTGGATACTGGATACATATTTTTTTATTTGCTAAATGTCATATCTTCGTTTATGAAATTATCTTATTCGTTTGGTTGAAAACGAATAACACACAGAAACAGAGTTTTATATGGGATTAATGAACTTTGTTCTTTTATTTTATTACCATGAAACAAGAAAGCCTTACCGACAGCTTTTGAAATTATATTTATAAGAATAAAAATTCTGTATATTGAAGTTATGCTTCAATACACAGATATTTTATTTTCATTATACCTAATTTGAAAATAAACGTAAACTACAAAAACTTTGCAGTCAATGAAGGTCAATCAATAACACCTATATCTATATCGCATTTGCATTCCGTAAGACTTTGTTATAAATATTTATAAACAAATCGGCCTGTATTAGCAACTATGTCGGATATTCATAGTTAATCCACGAGAGCGTGGCTTGATCTGCTTGGTGATGATATAATTGTTCCGCAATTATAAGGTCGTGTAATCTTTAATGTAATCGAGATAAATAGGTACCGTCAACACGGAAACTGAGCAGGAGTAATAAAGTACTACTGAGAAGTAGTTTTAATATAATATTTTTATGGTTTCTGTTGTTAATGTGGAAATACCACAATTTATTAAATACATATCGACACAAAGGTAAATTATTAAAGAGATATTTTATGTTGCGCCCTGCATTGAAATGAAATGAAATGAAATGAAATGAAATATTATTTATTTGCAAGTTTTGCAGTTGATCACATTAAGAAAAACTCATAATACATTGACGCAAAGGTATGTCAATATTTATAGCACTAATAAGGTCATTCTGCAGTGCGACGCGAGTAAATTAGGTCTTGGGTCAGTGTTGGCACAAGTTTATAACGGCGAGAAATGTCCTGTGGCAAATTATTCTTGCATGCTTACCAAACCGGAGATGAACATCTGATTAATAGTACGAGTCCGACTGAACGTGACCCCTCTTATGAGATCTATTAAGATACTATTTTGAAATACTTTACTCCCATGCCAAAGCTTAGTACTAATTATGTCAGAAAGTATGTAATCACTTTTACAAACATAAGTGGTCTGTCACTTGTGTCCGTTTGATATAATTTGGTCTTAGGGTGCTGCACTACAGCCATCGCCTGTTATGTAACAAAAGTAATTATATTTTCATATATATATTTTTATTACATAAGAGGAAGCTCCATTTCAAAGTTTCGGATAAAATATCTCTATTTGACACTTCCCGTACTCACTTAAGTAGTTTTCTTCAGGCTTTTTTAAATCATGCTAACTGGATGGTTTAATAACAAATTTTAATATTTTGCATGTGTTTTCTCTGAAATTGTTAACGTTTCAAAATTAATAACATAAACTTAAGCAAACATACTGATCTACGCAATAATTTGAAAAAATACATATATTTTTTCAAATTATTGCGTAGTTTTCCATAGAAAAGACTTTATTTTTGCGAACTGCTAACTTGGAACACAATCCTTAACTAAGGTACTGAATTCTGCGCAATAATTTTAATTAAAATATACGGAAACGTTTTTGGTTTCGGAGAAAGTAGAGTTGGAGAATGAACAACTTAGGTAAAATTAGTTATGAAGAAGAAAAGGAAGTCGCCTGCTAGCATAGTCACCGTGTTAAATGATAATTATTCTACAGTTATTTCTATTATAATATTTTTTTAGTAAATTGATGTTGACCGAGGTTTTCCTATTTTGATTATAAGAAAAATTGAGAGCATGACATGTCTGCTAATTTAAACGCAGGTTTTTCAATAAGTTCAGATTTCAACGAAAAGAAGATCCTATTCTCTAACACAAGAAAGTGAAATAGGTTGCAAGCAGGTCATAAAATGTAGAAACAATGTTGGCACATGGATTTTTTTTTTGAGTTGAGGATACACGTAGCCATACGTATAGGTACAGGGTACTTTGTATTGGAACAAGGCAAAAAACAATTTGACTGAAAGGACGAATTGGCTACATTATCCGTAAAAAGTTTCAGTATTATGGCATTGCTGCATAAAAATAATTATAAAAGAACACATGTTTAACTGGCTATATTATATTAATTGCATTTTGAAATGGTTGTTCCCTAGAATTATTCGTTAATGGCTGATGTAAGCAAAAAAGCTTCCAATGCTGTTGTTTTAATAAAGCCTTGATAAAACTCCAACTTCTAGTTAAATCAATAAGTAATAATTTTACTAAATATACTTATTTATAAGATTGTTAATGACCTAATCGAGGTTTGAGTGGTCTAACCCGATGGGACGAAAAAAAAATCTTTCAAATAAGGACTTTATGCAGACTACATAATTATAGACTACATATATTTCAAAGATAAATTCTGTGACTCTAGTGTAAAGGAGTATAAGTCTAATATTAACCAGAAAACAAAACCTTATACTCATGACTCTTTTCTCTGCTCCTAGGTGAAATCTGACGTATGCCCCTTTCAGTAGGGTAGGGTCATAGAGTTTTATCGACATATGGGTTGACCACGCAATCCTCGCAATGTTGTACATTCACATCTCAATAATTGATAGTCTGTGTGCTTATCTATATATGAATTAAAGTTGAAGGTCCTTATAAATAAATAAATATCGGACAACCTCACACAAATCGATCTAGTCCCAAATTAAGCTCAAGAAGGTATGTGTTATGGGTACTAGACGACGATATACGTAGGTACTTATACACGTAAACATATTATACTAAAATACATAGAACAACCACGACCCAAGCAGAAATATTCGACTTCATCACACAAATATTTGCCCTGGCCGGGATTCGAACCCGGAACCGCCGTTTCAGTAGGCAGGTGTCTACATACTGCGCCAAACGCGTCGTCAACACGCATGTGACCTTCTTATTTCTAATCATATGTACCTAGCAAGTATATAATTTTTATTTGAGCCGAAATTTTTGATAATTTTTAATTAAAAAAATATTTTAAAATCGGTAGTTACGATTATCATAAGATGTAGGCACCTACCAACGTTCCAAAAAATTTAATTCTATAATTAAATTTTCCTACTTACCTAACGATGCTGCTAAATATTGCCTCCATTTTAATTTAAAATGTGCCTTGAACGTATCAAACATCACTTTTGATTCATATAAAAATCACAAAATAAATATCACTATATTCAACTTTATTCTTACACAAATTTGATTTCAGAACGAAATTCAAAAAGTTTTTTTTTTTAATTACTTATACTTTTTTAAAGTTAGACGCGTGCACTCAGAGCCATAGCTTTTAATTTGTGGCCAGTATTTGCTTTGTCTCTGAGTACTAGGGCCGTTCACTTCACATTTTTTTTGTTTTGATTTGTTTGCTGTAAAAACTTAATTGCTTGTAGAATACTGTATTGCCTATATGAGTTTACTTTGAAGGTCGTGTAAGACGATGTAGGAAGATGCTAAGCATGACAGTGATACGAGTAGCACTGTTATTCGTTTAGTAGTAGGTATTATAAACAAAGAAAAGGTTGTGACAGTTAATATATACCGGGTGTTTCCTGTAATAGGAGCGGTAAATTAAAACATAGATTCTTCGCTTGAAACTGGACAACATTTGTTAAGCAACTTCTGAAAATAACGTGTATTAAATGATATTTTGTAGAATAATGTTTAGACAAAGAAGCAATGTATTGCGAAATGTCCGATATTAGTAGAGTGACGGCTATGTCAATGCTCAGGGAATGTCAATGTTGGACGACGTACGTTGAAAATACTATTTAATTTGTTTGAAATAATAAAATTCTGAACAAATGTTGTTCAATTTGAAGAGTAGAATCTATATTTTAATTTATTGCTCCTATTACAGGAAACACCTGGTATATATATTTTTTTAATTAATTAAAGGTTTTTTTGGATGTGATATATAACGAAATCTACGATATACGTGTAACCACAACTATGACACTCGACTTTTTATCATGCGACAAATATTCCCTGTCTCTTTCATTTTCAATACCGCGCGAGCAATAAGAGTTGTGATATAGGACGTTTTTTTTTATTACGTACCTATTGGAATACGTGAACAAAGCGACCAAAACCTTATCGTCTAAAAGCATCGACAATTACGATAAATTACAGAATAATTACAAGTTGCCCTTGATATTGATGTAGTTAGAACGTACTGCGTTCATCCAACAACTTTAGACTTACTGTTTAGTAATTATAGTTGTTCTTTCAACGTTTTGCGGTCTCAGTGGATAGGCTTGATTGAATTTAATTTGTTTGTAGTTTTTATGCGACATAAGTAGGGGTTAATTGCGCAACGAAAGTGTTTGATGAACTTTTTGCCGTTTGTTTTATTTTAGTGACAATTGTCTGAAGGCTAAAGGTCAAACTTTTAGCGTAAGGAATAATTCTGGCTTTTTATTGTGGGTGAAACAGCAACACGTTATTTTCCATTCCATACCATAAATTTACACCTTTTTGTATATCTAACTCAGTGAGGTTTAGTATTAGTTTGTTCATCGTTTTATAGAAGAAAAGGAGTGCTCATTTGCGTGTATATTTTAGAGTAGTAAATAAACGACGAAAAATTAAGGGCACGGACGTCCGCTACTTATATATATACATATATAATCAAAGTTCTACATTCTTACGGAGCGCTGTAAACGGTCCATACAAATGGCGTCCAATCAAACCGTGTCATTGTCGACTATAGATACCTACCAAGATCTGTATGGAAAGACAACTAACTAATTTGATGAATGGTTGATTTATATTTATTATTGTTTTGAGGATTATGAAAACAATTTCAAATTTGCTTCTGGTCTCATATTTCAAAGCCCCTTTACTTTTATTTTTGATATTTTGTTCTTCATTTCATGATAATTACTTACTTACTTACTTACTTCGCTGGCTCAGTGACCCGAAGTGGATCTTGGCCTCCGACACCAAGCTACGCCATCCTACTCTATCTTGTGCTGCTTGTCGCCAATCGAAATCGGCCCCTTGAAACTGGCACAAGTCTTTCTGGACTTCGTCGATCCAGCGATACCTCGGTCGCCCGACCGGACGCCGTCCACTAGGACGTCCCAGGTAGACTCTTTTGGCTGCACGATCCTCCTCCATTCTTTCTACGTGACCGAGCCAGCGAAGTCGCGCAGATTTACTTTCGCCGATTACATTGGGCTCAGACACTAGCTCTTCAATTTCCGCGTTCTTTCGGACTCTCCAATTTCCGTCATCTGTCTTTGCGGGTCCTAGAATCTTCCTAAGAATCTTCCTCTCTGCCACTAAGAGTCTATTCTCCTCTTTCAGGGTCAACGCCCAAGCCTCGCATCCATAAATCAAAATCGGTCTAATAACAGTCTTGTAGACTCTGATCTTGGTTCTTCTGCTGATAAGCTTGGACGTTAGTATTTTATGAAGGGCTGCTGAGCATCTTAGGGCGTTTTGGATCCGGATATCCATTTCCTCTTGCCTCTGGTTGGTATCTGTCACTGTGCATCCAAGGTACTTAAACTTTGACACGCCTTTATAGGTTGTCCCATCTACAGTTAAGTCATTTCTGCTGGACGCCGAACCCCTGTATCTTCGCATATGGAAATATTCCGTCTTATCAAGGCTGATTCGAAGACCCACCTTCTTTCCTTCTTCATCCAGAGTTCTTGCCATCGCTCGCACATCATAATCACACTGTCCCAGGAGAGCCAGATCATCCGCATATCCTACGATTTTGTGCCAACCATTTAACTCAACTCCTCTGCCAATCACCAATACTTTTCGGATGACATATTCGAGCACCAAGTTAAAGAGCATTGGCGACAATGCGTCTCCCAGTTTAAGTCCTGTGGCTACTACGAACTCTTCGCTAAGAGCCCCACCAACTCTGACCGTTAACTTACTTGCTTGTGTAGCAACTCTAACCATTTTAATAAGTTTGGTGGGTATTCTGAACGACTTCAATATTGAGAACAGTGCCTCTTTTTCCACACAGTCGTAGGCTTTCGTGAAATCCACAAAAAGTGCGTGTATATCCTGTGCGTACTCCCATTTCTTCTCCATTAATTGTTTCAAGACAAAAATCTGGTCCACAGTGCTACGGTTTCGGCGGAACCCGCACTGGTAGTCCCCGAGAATGGTTTCCGCATACGGTTCAAGACGGCCCAGGAGAACATACGCGAGTACTTTGTAAGCCGTTGGAAGCAATGCAATACCTCTATAATTAGCGCACCTCTTCTTAGAACCCTTCTTGTGTATGGGGCATATCACACCCACGTTCCATTCCGTTGGTTGCCTTTCTTCATCCCATGTGCTACTAATAATTTCGTACAACCGTGACTGCACTGCCCCGCCGCCATACTTCCACATTTCCCCTGGTATACCATCGATCCCTGGACACTTGTTATTTTTAAGTCTCATCACAGCTTTCCTAACTTCTTCAAACGTTGGTTTCTCCACATTTTCACTATCACAGCTCTGCTCTGGTTCATTGATGAGAACTTCAATAGGTGGACAATTTAACAGCTTTTCGAAATACTGTCGCCATTCACTCTTGATCTTATCAGGGTCCGTGATTAAATTCCCGGCCTCATCTTCAAGGAACTGGGCTGTTGGCTGGTATCCTTTTTTGACTGTTTTAACCTCTTGGTAAAATTTCCTACTCATATTCCCTCTTATCAGCGTCTCCATTTGACGTAAATGGTCGTCAAGATGTTTTCTCTTGGAATGTCTAATTAGATTCCGTGCTGTCTTACGAGCCTCACTGTACTTCTCTCTCCACCGACTATCTTGTTCTGACAGGACCTTGTACTTCAGCCTGTCATTTACCGCTGCTTCGCACTCTTCATTCCACCACTTCCTATTCTTGCGACGCTTCTTTTTACCAAGGACCTTTAAGCCCACCTCCTTGATGACGGACTTTGTCTCCTCCCACGCTCCATCCACACATTCCTGCATTTCCAACCCGCTAAATCTGTTACTTAGCTCCAATGCAAAGGCCTCTCGGGTAGCTTTATCTTTTAAGCCTGCTATGTCAATTTGTTGTTCTCCTTGCCTGACGGGCCTACGTGCAATTTTAATTTTCGCCTTTATCTTTATGCCCAGCATGTAATGGTCGCTGTCGCAGTCTGCCCCCCGCAGCGTTCTAACGTCTTCAATTGTACTCTTATGTCTATTGCCAATTAATACATGGTCTATTTGGTTGACTGTTACTCCATCCGGAGACTTCCATGTCCCCTTGTGAATATCCTTATGGGGAAACATAGTACTTTTCACCACCATTGATTTTGACGCAGCAAAACTTATCAGTCTAATACCATTGTCGTTAGAGTCCTCGTGTTTACTGTGTCGGCCAATGGTGGGGGCATAGACTTCTTCGCGGCCAACTTTAGCGTTAAGGTCACCTACTACGATCTTAACGTCATACTCTGGGATTTGGTCGTAGACTAATTCCAGTTCTTCGTAGAAATGGTCATGGTCATGGGGGGGATTCATGATAATTGAGGTATTTTTATTCATATTAACTACACTATGTTGTAGATTATTATAATTACAACATAACTGTCTAGAATTTATAGTAAATTGGACAATAGTTACCAACGTCTGATAGGTACATTCTGTACATAAAATTTATTGATAATGTAATTGAGTCAAAGTCAATACAACTATCTTGAGTCATATTTATCCGGTCTGTCACGGGCGTCATTCCTTACTGTAATTATTGCGTCTAGATATTATTTCCTTCTACTCTAATGTATTAAGCTGGGCTGGCCGCAGACGTTTGGAATCTCGCTTGGTGACGTCATTTCGTTTGGAAACCGGGCCGGAATTCCGAACGTCTGCGGCCAGCCTTAGAAATCTTTATCACGCGATAAATAAATGACAAAGCATCTGTCGCATTTTTTGACAAATAAGCGAGTGACGGATGCATTACACTTATTTATTGTAGGTATAATAAACGTGACCACCATAACTTACACATAAAATAAATAACATTTTAGTTTGTCTATCTGCTCATACACACTCAATTGCTCTAAGGTTTAACTGGAAGAGATACTGGATAAGGTCGCCTTTGTACTTATGTTTTTGTAATAAATTTATTTTTAACTGTTTTTGTGTACGCTAAAGTGTTTAATTACTTACATTGTACAAAGTAAGTAAGTATGTAAACATTTTATTGTACACAAAACCAGTTAAAATTAATTGCAATAAAACATTGCAAGTTAGTAATAAGTACGATATTATCATTTAAAATCAACACGGTGACCATTAATGTTTACATCTGTATCCATGTTGCTACAGGTATAAATAAACATTAAAGAAAAAATATAAGTATATTAAATGTATGCTTACTTACAAAAAATAACATAAACGTACCTAACTTTAGATATTCTTGAGTATATTTACCTACTACTTATTTAGCTTAGGTACTTAGCTTTTACCCGGGGCTCCGCTCGCGTTGAAATTGGTGGATAAATGGCTATATTTATATATTTATATCTTATACTTATATCTATAAGTAACAAACATGCACACACATAATATATTAGGAGTTTCGCTTTTAAAATATAAGTGGGATAGCTACTAAGTATTTCAATCGACCATCATGATTCATCCAATTAATATACCTATCAACGTAACACCGCGCTGTCTATGGTTTGTATTTGTTTCGCAACGCGTTTATTGTAACTGGATGCCAATTAGCCGCCCAAGTCACCGCGTTATAAATATTGTGGCGGGCGACTTTCCCACCGCGACGCCATATTGATTATTCTTTTTAAACGAGCGGTTTTGTTTGTAGCCCTCAGCCCTCGTTAATAAGTGCGATGTGCCTAGGATTAAACACTATTATGGAGACAGGACACTAAAAAATGCCTGCCATATGTTCTTAACAGCTTACCCGAGGACATCCGTCTCGAGAAAAATGAACATGTTTTTAAAAGAAAGCTTCAAAATCAGTTATTAGATACACTGCCATAGCTATATTTTTAAGAAGTTGATACTGATTTTTTTAATTTTTAGTTATTGGAAAGTCTTCCTGCCAACAATATTGTAATGAGCGGGACGGCAGGATACGAAATTCGAATTTCGAACATCGGAGTAACCCTCCGGTTCTGTCCTTTTATATTTTTCTTGTTTATATATATAGGCGAGTTGTGAAATATTGTAAGTTGACTAAATAGAACACCACCAAGGTCACTTTTATCCTAACAAGTATTCTCATCAGTTTCTGCTTCACTAATTTATGTTTTTCTCAGTCTAGATTACCACGTGAACCTGACCATACAAGCTGTAAAGCGTCCGAAATAAAGGAAATTGATGTGGAAAAACCTATACCCGATACTAAGTGCTATAGTAAAAACTCGACACAAATAAACGAAATATAATTATAAAGGCTGTGTTGCGTAGGTATTAGGTATATGTTACACTACAAATTAGCCCAACAGTTTGTCTAGCAGAGAATGCCTTAGGGTGCTCCTTCAGCGCAAAAATTCGCCTAATACAGTACCCTTATACCATGAGATTACGTGACCGCACTCGCTAGCGACAGCGTAAAGGATTTCTATGGAGAATAGTAGAGCGCCCCTAACGGTTACTTTGTAGAACTACAATTCTCAATACAAATCGGTCACTGTAAACTCATGGTAAGGGTACTGTTTATTCTATGGTATTTACTGATTGCTATATTACAGGCGAATGCTTGGTGAGAAAGCACAAAGTTCATCAGTGAGAATTATGTTTATACTAGCGTCATCTGTGTCTTACAGGTAATAAGATGAATGATCTGGTGTTTAGGTGCGACGTTTCCTTTCTAGCATTGCCTTGAGGTAAACACGTGAGTGCCTAGTCCCACACATAGATGGCGTTAACAGTAGATACAATACTGGAAAACAGTCGGGTGATATTTATTTCGTTATTTCTCTATTTTCATTAATTAATTTACATATAACACCTTGATATTTAGTCCAGACTTCGCTCTAAAAAAGTAATTTTGCAGGTGTTCATTGGAAAATGGTAAGTAAGTAGAGTCCATTATTATATGTATAAGTATGATCCAAAATAATTGTATCAAACCCTCTAATGATTTATACTTACACAAGATAGAGTTGGATGGCGTAGCATGGTGTCGGAGGCCAAGATCCACTTCGGGTCCCTGAGTCAGCCTAATAAGTACTTAAGTAGTAAATAGATTGTGTCGAAAATAAGCGGCATCTAAAATACTTCCAACTATAAATGGTAGGTACAGGAAAACGGTAAAGATCTACGCGCAGGAATATCTTCGCTTTTATTTTCTAAGCGTCCGTATATCATTACATGAAAATAAACACCATTATGAAGGGAACGCATTTTATCAATCAAACGAAAACGAACAAATTACAAAACGCGTATCAAAAACCGAACCAAACTTTTTTCCCGCCACCTCCTTTTTGCTCATCGATTCCAAAGCCGTATGTTTTCGAAAAAGGAACGTCGCTGTGAGAGCATCCACTAATTGATGGTTCGGGCGGATTCGACGCGGTGCGTTCGTGTAATGTTGAAGTATCGATAAAATCGATAAAAAGCGGTAAAAAAAGTCGATGTATCGAATCGGTTCGTACGCCTGTCGCCACCAAATCTGTTTGGACGTCCACAGATGTCAGTGGGAATCGAATGACGTTGAAATTAGTTGGATGCAAACATGTGGTAATTCGAATGTATTATTGTGTTTTAATTAGGGGACGCTGGATGTTTTAAAATATCGGTGACGGTGCATAATATTAATTGCTTGAGGGATAGGAGTGGCAGATGGAATTGGGATTATTTGTCAATGGTCTGAATCGTTGAAATGTTAACAATAGCTTTGTACTGTGGGATACTTAATTTGCGGCATAATTAGGGTAGGTACTATAGCTATTTCATTCCTTAGTTTTTTTTCTATTTGACTTACTTTTTTTCTACCATTTATCCGTAACGTCGCCTTCTATGATTTAATCCAAATTTGCAATGAAATATATTCTTATTTATTGTTATTAACCTTAATGACTCGAGTATGGTGAAAGTGAGCTTAAGATTTCTGGAGTTTAGTATTCAAACTACAAGTTTTCCGGATTTTTCTCTGCAAGGAATAGGTATAGGTAAAGTAATAACCTTTATGGCTTCAGAAAAGGGAAATCCACAACCATGGTTATAAGAAGAGTCGTCGATTTTGCATTAGAGTCTATGAATGGGTCGCAGAAATGCGCAAGTATGTTCTGCGACCTATCTAAAGCTTTCGACTGTATACGGCATGATATTCTCATTCACAAACTACACCACTATGGTTTTGACGGCATAGCTTTAAAAATGATGGTCAGTTACATGCAGGGGTTGAAGTTAGAAAAAGTGTGTCATCCCCTGAAATGTGTAAAATAGGCGTACCTCAGGGATCAATTCTGGGCCCAGTATTATTCTTAATTTATGTCAATGACTTGCCTTCGAATATACCAGAATGGGCGCAGATCAGCCTTTTTGCAGATGACACACATATTGGAGTCAGACACAAAGATCAACCATCGATGGAAAGACACCTAAGATGCATCACAGACATATTGCACAAATGGTTTGAATGTAACGGCATTGTTTTAAATAAAAATAAAAGTACATTTGTAAACTACAAGAAAAATCGATTTGAAAGTGTTCAAGAAAAATCGATGTTACAACCACTTTTGAGTACACTCACAACACATGTTTCTTAGGCTATGAAATTGACAGTCAACTAACACATAGCACGCATATTGATAAAGTTTGTAATAGATTAGCATCGGCCAATTACGCATTGTTGAAACTAAAGCCTCTAGTTAACCTAAAAACTTTAAAAACTGTATACTATGCCTATGTTCAAAGTGTGCTAACTTATGCGATTACCATTTGGGGAAATGCAGTAGATGTAAACCGGGTATTGATTCTACAAAAACGCTCGATTAGAATAATATGCGGGGTAAATTGGCGCACATCTGCGAGGTCCTACTTTGTGAAGCTTGAAGTGATGCCGGTTATCTCACTGTTTATATACAACTCTGTGTTAGAAATTCACAAGGAAGCAAGCACTCTACTTAAGCGTTCGGATTGCCACAATTATAATACGAGGAACAATAGCAAACTAATACTTATGGAAGTACACTAAGATTAAAAAAGTACCAAAAACAGGGATTTTTTATAAAAATAAAGCTATTTAATAAACTGCCCACGCATGTCACGGATTTACCTTTTAATTTATTCAAAAACACAGTCAAGACTTTTTTCCAAAACCATGCCCTCTATTCGATTACTGAATATTTATCATTAGAAAATATTTTAACTGACGCAAATTGTGAATAGATTTCTTTATATATTAAGGGTATTTACTTTGTATAGTAAATTCATACTCTAATAAGTATAATATTGTGAAATGCTAACTTACCATGTAATAATCATGTTACATTATGGTTAATATAAATAAACTAAACTAAACCTTTTATTATGCTTTTCTGTAGTCGGGTTAAAAGGTTCCTGTGTAAAAAAACTGAGTTCGGCCGGCGGCCCAGCCGTTACGGGATAATGAGGCCACAAATATACATAATAAGTATATACAAAAAGAACAATTCAATGAAACCGTATCTCCGAATTCATCCGCATCTCACTTTATTTTTGTAAAATATCTTCAATATACAAAAAAAAATATTTTTAAAATTCTATAATAGTATAAGCTGATGCTCTCATCACACTTAATTATACGTCTTCATAATTATCCCAAAATCCCTTACTAAATCTACGGTATTATGCAAAACAATAACGGGTTTACGCAAGATAGGCGACTCCAATAGTTGCCTCCCCATCGGCAATTTGTCACACATCGCGACAGCATGATTTATCGCCGTCCACGAGAGCAGGCCCCCTCGACAAACACCCAATTTGGCAGTCATTACGGGCGTATAACCCACACCTATACGGTTTAATGTAAAACTGATCGTAATTACCTTGTTATAACGACATGGGTAATGAGAGTTGGTTTTTAAAGATACAAAGTTTTTTTTTATTTATGGAATGTGGCATATTTGAAGCCCAATAATTGGTTACTGGTTATTATTTCCCAAATTTTGACCGTAGAACCAGACTTGACCTGTGGGATCAGTTTAGTAAGGAGGTAGGTACTTAAGTAAACACAATTTGTGACAAAATACGTTTACGGTTATGTGCTCACTGCTAGCATAGGTAATATTAGTAGCCAATATACTGCTATATGTTACATAGCACACGATAAAAAAAAAACTTAGTTACGTAGAGTCCAATCAAAACATAATAATTTACCTACTATGAAACCGAGTTGACCGTAGCTCGCCTTAAATTGACGCAGTTTCATTGTCAATGTAAAGGCGAATTCGACTCGGGCATTGGCTTAATAATAATTACTCAATGGTCTAGGGAGAACCGTAGACGAGAAATGACGGCTAAAGGTAGATTAACAAAAAAATGGAAATTAGGTCTAATTATAACCTCAAAACTGCCGCCAAAATTGTCTATGGCTTCCCGCCATTTTGCCGCGCTGTCATTTCTTAAGGATGCGTTCACATTCCTCTACTAATTGTATGTATCGCGCCGTACGAAACACATTTGTCAATTGTCGCCGAGCCCCCTGTTCATAATTAGTTATTCAGTTATTCCTGGAACGCTTTGACGGCTTATTAAGATTTCAAATTGAACACAAATTAGATGTCACGCCTAACTGATTTCTTAACTGGCTATCGAGATGTGTTTTCCTGGTGAAAAATTTGTCTCTCAAGCTGTGGACAGGTTCGTTTTCCGGAGATCAAAAAGCTATCTGTTAAGTGGGGACATCTGTGCTGCATATTGGTTTTTGTTGATGTCTGTGTTCAATTGGTTTGTGACTGGTGAAATTAGTCAAATATAATAAGGTCTGTTGATGTACGAGTTACATTTGCGATTTGACATGGTATTATGCTTACGTACTTCTTTTCGAAACTGTTATCATTTCGCGTTCATTGTAAATAATTTATGTTAAATCAATGTTTAGACAAGGGTTTTACATGGGAGAAATAGTAGTTAAATTGTTTACGGGTAGAGCTAATATCTAAATCAAGCTGTACAATGCAATAGGCTTTATCACCAGGCTATGGCTCGAAGTAATTGTATGAAAAATAGGTACCAATTATTTGAGTTGCCGCCTTACAGACTTGTGTGATGAGGAAATAATAAAATCACATATAATACATGGGAGTATAATTAAATCGGTATAATCACTCTAACAAAAAGAAATCGAATTTCCAAAAGCACACAAGAAAAATACCAATAATAACTTGTGTGCCTACTGCCTACAATATTTCAAGAGATCTTTTGATTTCTCAAAAATCCCATCGTCACATCCTAACCTTAGTTATGACAATGGAACCAAATAGAGAGTATACAACAAATAGCAGATTATTCTGATTAAAAGCCTAACTTCAGTTTTTTTATATTCCAAAGATCCTTTAAGGTAAAGTGGAAGACGTCTCATAGTTTACTGTCTAATGGGGTAACACTAACAGTTAGTTAATGGACTGTGGCAGTCTCCTCCCGGTGATAGTCTTACCTCATAATTTTTAAAAGCAATAGTTCTTTGCACCTCCAGAGGGATATTGTCTTTATTGGTGGGTTTCAGCAACATCCCTATTGTTTGTAAATTCTGATAGCAGATCGAAGTGTTTGGCATCATCAAGGGAAAACAAAATCTTAGCAGGGAGTAGAGATTGCATGGGAAATGTTCTCGAGAACGTTCTTTCCCCGTACAAATCGGGAAACCGAGAACGGCACATTTCTAACAGGGAGCATCCTATTGGTGTCTTAGCGTGTCCTATCTGCCCTAACCAAACTAGGCGTGGAAATCTCTTTGAATTAATTTTGTATACATGTCCGAGCTATCAAAGAAAACCCATTTTTAAACGAAGTAATAAAAAAAATATTTTCTTCCTCATGAAAGAAGTGGTAGATCATAGTCACCTAAATTATCTGGCCAAATAGATACATCAAAGATAAATCCTCAAATTAGATCAATTTACTTCGAGACAATTCATCAGTCATGTATAAACGGCACAATTAGGGACGCGATATATGCGCAAACGCACTTCAAAGCTACTAACAGGCAATAACGGTCAGGCATGCGTGGTTTAAGAATGGAGTAAGCGCCACTGACATCCGTAGTCACTTTTGACTTTGTTCTGTCCGAGGAATGTAATCTTGCGCATAAAGATGTGATTTATCAGTCTACGTTCAATTAACTCGAAATTTTTTTTTGTTTTTTCAGTGTTTTAATATGTGATATCTGGGTTCTGTACCATGTTGCAGATATGAAAATGCTATGGTGAAACTGCGGCGTTATCAGGGATACGTGCGAGGTAACGGGAGTCCGGGACATTGCCGATAAACTGCAAGAAAGCAGGATGACGTGGTATGGGCATGTCAAGAGGAGACCACCCGATTACGTTGGCAAACAAGGTTCTGTATACTGTTCTTGTTATATCAGTCCAATTTAGTGTCAATTTTTGACTGAAAATCGAGCTTAGGATTTTGGGTAAAAAGGGTTTAAATGAAACCTGTATACAAACCTGTCTACAGTTCTATAGGGAATGAAAAACTACTGCCCTGTAGTATCATTATCCGTTAACTTTTGCTAGAGTTGTAGTTGGTAGAGCTGCAATAAAAAAATGTGATTCTCCAAGTTGCAATTGGACAAGCAATGGTTGGACAAATAATAATGTATAAATAAATATCGGACAGCCTCACACAAATCGATCTAGTCCCTCTGTAAGCTCTACTATACTCGCCTACGGCTCGTTTCATAAAACCACACTCTTATTTTAAGTCCTCTCATTATGTAGCAGTTGCATAAACTACTAATAGAAATATGTATTTATCTACATAAGGAGTTAGGTAAGTACATATCAATTACAGTATTATATATCAGGCATTTTCCCGATATAGTAAAAAAAATATTAGCAGAATATTACTTTTTCGAAAATATCCCAGATTATGATGAAATAATCCTTTGTAAAGACCTGTATACATTGAACCCTAATTCTCGCGTCGTGGTAGATTTGTTAAATACAAATTGGTTATTAAAATTCTTGACGCTCCTACGACGATTTGGAGCGAAACAGGGTTCTTTATGAGTTCCTGCGTGGTTCCGGATGTTTTGACACGAGTAAAGACGATTATGTTCATGAAATGTTAATAAAACGGATATGAAATGAATCTTTACCCGTTTTAGGCTGTCTGGAGCGGAGCTGGACTAACCGCATTATTCAGATTTATATAAAGATGCAGCTTGATTGGTTCATATTTTCCGCTCCGCTTCAGTGTACAGGGAGTCTTATAAATGCAAAAATGACCGTTAATAATTATCATCATTATCTTTACGGACGACACTGAAAGCCTGTCATGGCTAAGTCTCGTCCGTATAGCCTGTCCGATCTCTAAGATCAAATGAAGTCACTTTGGCACAAGGTACAAACAACCGTACATGTAAATTTAAGGTCGTTTTTGACTTGTGCCAGTTTGACAGAATATAATCTTAAAATTCCGGATACGTTATGGCTTAATTATGTCCGGTAACTCAGTTTCCTTAGGCAAAGCATTAAAGCCCAAAATAAAAACATACGACCTTTTTGTAACCTTAGGATACGAGAAGGTGGATAAAATTTTTACTCTGTACAAGCATTTCTAGCACTAAACCTAAATTTGAAAGTGAACGCGTCTGCAAATATTTTATTGCCTTTGCTGTATCCATGGACCTAGTAAATACTACTAAATACTAGTAAATACTAGTATACCTGGACTGCTCAATGCTTCGTTCGAACGATCCAAGTAAAAGAAAGTCGCCAAGGGGGCAGTTTGTCCCACTCTGCTGGGGTAACCAAATATTTAGCAATAAAGAGGGACTCATCCTTACTCCATTTTATTACAAGTGTAGCTCGGTTTGTAGACACCTGCCTACTGAGCCGGCGGTCCCGGGTTCGAATCCCGGCCGGGACAAATATTTGTATGATGAACTCGAATATTTGTGCTTGGGTGATGGTTGTTCTATGTATTTAAGTATATATTTATCTATATAAGTACGTATATCGTCGTCTAGTATAACACAAGCCTTGAGCTTAATTTGGGACTAGATTGATTTGTGTGAGGTTGTCCGATATTTATATAAAAAAAATTAAAAAAAATTAAAGTCTAAAAATGTATATTGGCTGGCACTGTAGCTAGAATTTATTTTATATACCTACCTATGGAAACTTATAAATAAATATAGTGAATGTTAGCTACTATGCCAGCAATAACACACTTTTGGCTCCTGTTATTTTAACAGAACGCAGCAATCCCGTAACTGTTAATTTGATTTGATAAATGACAAACTTCGTTAAGTCATACTTAAAAACAAAACAAACAAAAACATATTCTGATGTACGTGGACATGAACTCATTTATGAGGATATAAAAAAAGTGGTTATTTGTAGGGTACCATAAATTAATTAGGGAGGTAAAACTGTAAGTATACCGTTATTTTATAAACTACCTGTACAACTCTGTTTTACCAATGCAAGACTACGCAATACTTTTTATTACTGTACTAACGGTTACTAAGTATATGGCGAAATAAAAGCAAAAAAAAACCGACTTCAAAAAAAACTAAAAAGTTAAAAATAACCCATTTAAGTACAGATTACGTTTGAATCACGTTTTGAAGACGATGCCAAACCACTCATTTATTATATTTTTATATTATATAAGTATATTTTTTTGTTTTTAGTGATTCATATAAAATATTACTTATGGCGGGGTGATCTGGGAGGTCTTAAAGGCATACATCTCGTTTGAGTTATCTCCTAACTTCGGTTCTAGGATTGCTACTACTACTACGACACTTAGGCGGGTAGCAATGTTCTAGGTGGGCTCGCGCGCTACGCCGTCACTGGGACGCTCCGCACCTTTGGTGCTACACGGAGCTCGGCCTGCGGCCTCGTGGGGGGACGTTCGCCCTTAAGCCTGCGGCCCTCGGTCGAACTAAAATATTAAAGTTTGTTGTCCGATATTTTCTTAATTTGACCGAATTTTTTAAATTCGATTTCAGATTCCGACTCGGGGGCCCCAAAAACCGCCTGATACCGAATTTCAGCCCCCTCGGACCAATATGAAATTTTCTCCATACAAATCTTGTTTTTCCGATATTTTCCGAATTTGACCGAATTTTCGGACACCGATTCCAGATTCATATTTGTGAGCCCCAAATGCCCCCCGATGTTGAATTTCAGCCCCCTAGCACCAACTTGAAATAAAAAAAAAAGTCTCCATTTCGATTTTTTTTTTCACGACTGTACTCTGGTGGAAGCCCCCTATGACATTTGGTCGAGCACCTCCCACCTGAGCCAACCGTTTACGAGATACGGGCCTCTTAAAAAAATCCCCATACATTTTTTTTTATGAAAGAAAAAAAAAATTTTTTTGAATCAGGGGGACCAAAGCCCCCTACATACCAACCTTCAGCTCGCTACGACCATCTTGAAATTTCGACGCCTATTAACCACCCTTAGATAGCGAAGGATTATCGTAGTATAGTTAAAACGACATTACTGCAATAGTACAATGCTCAGATTGTTTTTAGTACGAATAATATTTTCGAAGTAAAACATAGATCGGAATTATCCGGTAATTTTGTAAATTCATTGTCACTCTATTAGTACTTTATCAAAGTTTGACATGCTTTCATATTAATATATGATACCATATATTACCTGAAAAAATATACTATAGCCACCAAAAGATTTCCTTTTGCAACCTTTAATTCCAGTTACCATGATGCAATTATAAGTATGTAATTTTTTAAATAATCAGAAAATATACCATTAAGCACTGTCAAAAATGCTGACAGTTTACAATTTTATTAATAAGATTTCAAATTTAAAGGTTTTATCCTGCTCTAACATAAAATTATTTTTGTATACTAACCGATTGTATAACTTTCATAATTTTTTCCGTTAGTTTCTTTGGTGACGCGTAAGAAAGTTTAGCTAATAAAATATTTAATTATTTGAAGTGAATAGTGTTAATTTAAAGAAGAATATAAACTACTAATAACTACCATTTAATTTGAAAACTACTAATTATTACTATTTTTTGTGACTGGCAATATTAGAAAGGGACACACTACCTATGTGCAAGCTGTCTCTGTCTGACCGTGACCCCTTCACCCGTAAAATATACCTTATGTATTAATACTAAGATTTAATTTTGTGTGAACACTTATTCTGAGTTCGCACTCCTGTTGTCTTAAATATAAGCTCCTTGGCTGTATCAGATATTCGTAGTATAACCACGTAAAACTGTGGTTTTAGTATAGGTATAATAAACTAAACTCTCATAATGAACCCTGCAATGTATTTTTAAAACCTATCATTAATTTAGAGATCGCTCAGACATTATGGATCGTCTAGCGTCCTTAATGATCACTTAAAAATAAAGTGTCATAATGAATCCAGATAGAATTTTAATTGGTCCAGTCAGCGACGTAAACGTATGGACTAGCTTGTCGTCTGCTAAAAAATCATTTGCTAAGTGATGCGTTATTTTTTGTCACTACCGAGCGGTTCAGAATTTGTAAGCATCTTTTTAGGATTCCGTAGTCAACTAGGAACCCTTATAGTTTCGCCATGTCCGTCTGTCCGTCTGTCCGTCCGTGGCTTAGCTCCGTGATCATTAGTACTAAAAAGCTGAAATTTGGTATGAGTATGTGTATGTATAACGCCGACAGAACGGTAAAATAAAAATTAAAAAAAAAAATTTTTTTTCGGGTACCTCTCGAACACCTAAAGTGGGGGTGAATTTTTTTTTTCTTTTCAGCACTGGTGTGTGGGGTGTCGTTGAATAGGTCTTGTAAAAATAATAGGGGTCTTTTAACATTATTTTTTGATAAAGTCAGCAGTTTTGTAATTATTCGCTCTGAAAACAAAAAAAATAGTGTCTCCCCCCCCTCTAACTTTTCAACCACGGGTCAAAAAAAATTGGAAAAATTCATGGAAATGAGGCCTTATAAGTACTTTCAATGAAAACTATATTGAACAAAATCGGTCGAGCCGTTTTTGAGTTATCACCAAATTTCATATTTTTTCTTTAAAAGGACGTAAGTTGACTTCCAGAAGGTAATAAGTGATTACAGTTTCTAGGGCGTTTACGACCTTTTTATAGAGCTTAAAATCTTTCTTAACTTAAACGTCGGGCTTAAAACAGCAGTTTATTGTGAAGGATACGGAACCCTACACTGAGCGTGGCCCGACATGCTCTTGGCCGGTATTTTTTGTAAAAATGGTAATAATTCAAAATAAAAAAAATGTGTTACAGTCTATAACCTTCAAAGGGCTATAAATATCACACACGTTTATAAATGTCTTGTTTGTTTTTATAGAGTATTTGAGTTTTCTAGGCGTTTCTTTTCAACTGTGGTCTCCACGGTTGTCTATTGTTTGACCGTAATTTATATGCAATAATATTGATTTGCTCGAATTTCACTTACCCGAATTTCATTTGCTCGAATGTTTCGTTTCCTAGAAAAGTCATTTGACATACTCTTGTATTCCAGAATATTATATGCCATAATGATACGAATGCCATAAGTATTGTTTTCCATAGTATTAAGTGCCATAATATTGTTTGATAGAATATTTAAACGCCATACTAAATGTCGTACGTCCTTTTATCGGAGTTCTTCTAAAACTGTAAATTATTTAGGTTAGGATTTGTATTTTGAAGCAAACATTCTGACGCTCCGCTCGCTTCGCTCGCTCCGCTATACGGGTCACAACACAAACCTAACCTAACCTATAGTTTTCGGTTTTAGATCCATGTACTATTTGGTAGCAGTTCTTCTAAAACTAGGTTAGATTGGGTTTGTATTTTGACGCTCCTAGGAAATAGCATGTGATAATTACGGATTACCATCTGTATGGAAAATGTGAATATTGGAATTAATATTATGGGAAACAAAGATTCTGGCATAGGATTAATATGGTGAATAATGATTATGGGAAACATAATTATAAGAAACAAGTTTCAGACTATTGAATATTATGTCAGACGAAATTCGGGCATATGAAATTCTGGCACGTGAAGGTATAACGGCCTGTTTACAAAAAAAGTTAATTAGTGCATTATTTAATTAATATCTGCCTTTTTTTTATAATTAACTATCTATAAATAATTAGTTGGCTCTATGCCATATTTATAAATCATTCAAAACATAGCATAGAACCAAAGCCAACTCTCAAGTATTTTACTTGATTGCAATATTATTATTATCCGCTGGTACTCTGTAAAAATATGTTAAATCTGCAAATCTTTAGGAAGGTACTGTGATTTTTTTATCGGGTAAGTAGGTATGTTTACTGTATATATTATTTTATATAAGTGCTTTTCAGGTATGACTTTTACTCAGTCAGGGTCTACTTCACTAAATCTGTAACTATAATTCGGCTATAATTAAAGTAAAATACTGGCTACCTACTTTGTTTAATCTAGAACAGAAACCAAATTAATGCAGTTTGTCTTTACTTAAAGAAGCAAAATAAGAACGCGGGATTTCCGATTACAAACAGTTGATACCATTTTAAGACTCAGTTGGAAATCATCAGTTATATTCAATTTGTACACGGACGCTCTTATCCAAATAAAAGTCTATTCTTTTTGCAAGTCTATGGGTCCAGTCGTGCGTTTTTCGCGAACTTTTTTAATTAATCTGAGGCCCGGACGGATGGGATTTCAGCCAGACTTGTTTATTAATGAGGAGAGTTTTATTGTTTCGCAGATTTATATCCCCAAGATCGGTTTGTTTATACCTACTGCAAGTGAGATTTTCAGCATTAAATGCAGCACTAAATCAATACATATTAAGTCATTTAGTTTTACTATTTTGAAAAGATTTACAAAATACAGTTGCTTTATCTGACGTTACCTTCCTAATCTTAAAGAATGACAAAGTACTAGCAGAAATGGAAAGAGTTCCAATATTTTCGACTCCATACTAGAGTTGTGCCGTTTTCTCGATTTATATGGAGCGAGAACGTTATTGAGATTGAGAACAATCTCTATACAAAACGTTCTCCGGATGTTATCTAAAACACACTTTTTCTTATATATGACCGATAAATAATCAAGAACATAATAACTATGAAATCAGTGATACAGTAGTAAGTACGAATATATTTATCCCTCCTTACAAGACTATTTAGTGGCTCATAGAGCTGTTGAAATTTTCTGAAATCCAAAAAACGCGTTAACAATTTTGTAAGCACCCTGTGAAGCTTAGTCTATGTAGGAATACCATTGTTGACAATCATTATCACCTTCGTATCTCCAAAATTGAGATATGAGATATGTTATTTACAGCTCATAGCTTTTTTTTTAACATGACTTGAACTATATCAGGGCTGTTTATCCCTCATTACCAGTCAGAGTCAGTCGGACTTTGTGTGGGATGGGAGTATAACCCGCTAATGAAATTATCTCCGCGCTACAGGAGTGACAAGCTCATTGCGTTTTAATGACAGTAAGACGCAATCTACCTGAGAGATAGCTCCGACCTCGCTCGCTTATTTGGTGATATCTCAAAACCAACTAGAATTAGCGCCCAGGTACAACTTTGACCAGCCCGGCAGTAACTACCTATCACAGTGACAGTACAGGTACGTATACTTCTCTATAGGCGGGTCCATATTGGCTCATATAATATTCTTATTCATAATTGTCATTAGTCATCATTTCCGTACTCTTAAATAGTTAATAAGTTTCAGACTATGGCCAATGATTTTATGACAAACAATACGTAATGACAATCAATCGTTATGTGAAAGAATACGCAACCGGTATAACTAGGTATAACCTAATGTATACTGTGCGTGTGTCAGTAAGAGGGATGTGGCTGTAGTTTACGGGTGACGGCACATGTCGACACTAGCGAGTGGTGATTAGGTCAGATTAAGGGCTTGTAGTTACGACGTAGGTGAGTATACAGCCGTATTAAGGTCCGAGTCACGTGTACTTTACGCTACTAATTGGTGGCTCCGCGAGGTCTAGAGCTCGCGAACTTTTTTGAAATTACTAAAAATTGTTTTTTTTTTCGAATTCAGCCATTTTAAAAATTTCGGAAAATTGCCTAAGTGTACAAAAAAAATCTTTACACTTATCGAACCTACTCACAAAATTAAATGAGATTCTGTTGTGGCCTGTAGGCGAGAACAGTTGAAAACCCGGACATCCGGACATACGAAAGAAATGTACTACTATTTTCATTATATTGTGCGATATGTACAGATCGAAAGTGGCCTACGAGATACGCGTAGGAATCTGCTCTTTTTTATTGACACTTCCATTTTGATACAGGCAGGGGGATTCAATGTTCTTGCGGCTCCACACGACTCGCGAAGTTGGCCGAGGTTGGGCGAATATGATAGTGTGAAGCATGGTGTAAGTAACAAAATAATTATAAACAAACCTAACTTAACCCTATTACTGTTTCTGAAACAAATATCTTCAAGCAAAAATTGTACACGTTGTAAGTGGAAAACATTGCTTTCAAGTCGTGGTAGGATAATCTATAAGTACATAAAATAGGTAAAGCTGAAGAGTGTCGACAGTCTGTAGGTACATGGATGATATTCGAAAAAAAGTTGGCGGGGGATACTTAGAATCGATAACAGAACACGTTCCAACAGTTTTTAGAATTTTTGTTTATATCTGTTTATTTGTCCCCGCATCACGTGAAAACGGCTGAACGGATTTTGATGAAAACTGCATTAATCTATCGAGAAAATCCCCGGCCCCGGCTATAAAAAAATTAACGATAAAAGGGGGTAGCCACTTTACTCGATTAAGTTAAGTTTGCACCTGGATCTTATGGCGCTACGTAGGAAGGAGGTGCAAACTTTTTCAAACATGTGCTAAGACTATCGAGTACCCTGATAAACTTACAGATGGTGCTGAAATTAATATGATGTGATGTGATATTGATTTTGGAGTGTCATCCTCCTAGCCTTTGTCCCATTTTTTGAGAATGAATTCTCAATCGGGGTCGGCTACCTAAATCCCAAGATGTGGCGTAGGCACTAGTTTTACGAAAGCGACTGCCATCTGACCTTCCAACCCAGAGGGGAAACTAGGCCGTATTTGGGCTTAGGTGGTTTCCTCACGATGTTTTCCTTCACCGAAAAGCGAGTGGTAAATATCAAATGAAGTGAAAATCAAATGAGTGTAAGTAGTTTTATTTAGTGTTAATTGTAAAATATTTTTTCTGGACAACAGTCATCTATCGTATTCACTTTACTTTACTTCAAGTTCCGCCTGCAGGAGAGAGGGAGAGAAATTAGGGTTGAATTAGTCGTTTACTGACACAGACCGATTTCCACGCGTGCGGAGCCGCGGGCACAGCTATATAGTTATCATATAAGTAGGTACCTACTCTAACGCGAGAAAAATCGCGTCCCTGAAATTTTATTACTTACTTCAAATAACGCATCCCCATTGATAAAATAACTACCTTCATCCTGTAGCAGACTTTTTACTATCATAAGGGCGTATCGGAGCAGAAATCGTGCATGTCATGCTACTCTCCTTGGACAAAATGGCGTAATGTAGCAGAATAGCCCTGCCGGTTGCGTCCTTTTGACTGAAACTTGGCATTAAACGACGAGGATCGGCTACGATTAGGCCATGGACATAAAACGGTCAAGAATGAGGTTATAGTGCTGGTAGCGTTATCATTTAAAGTAGTATTAGTTCGCGCAGATACTGTGGGCGTAGTGGTAGTGTAGCCTGCGGTCCTGGGTTCGAATCCCGGCAAGGGCAAATATTTGTGTAATGAACTCGACCATTTTGTTCGTTTGTCACGGATTTTTCTATGTATTTAAGTATACTCGTATATTTAACTAAATAATTAAGTATCGTAAATCGTCGTCTAGTAGGTGCTTATAACACACGACTTCTAGACTAGTTCGATTTGTGTGTGTCCGATATTATTATTTATTTATTTACAACAGTTCGAGATAAATGTCCGGCTAAATTAAATGTTCAGTATTTTTACGGCATTTTTATGTCATATTCATCTCAGCAAACATTTTTTATAGATGATACGAGTATGATAGTAAAAGTTGATCCTAATTTGATCACAGTTATATATCCCTTGCCGGGACTCGAGCCCAGAATCACCTGCTCAGTACGCAGCAGGCAGCAGACACTATTACCACTGCGCCAACCGCATCGTCGTGAGTACTCATTTAAAGTCCTAAAGTCCATGTTTGCCCTAATATTGATAAGATAGCTCGCAAATCGAATTAAGTACCTACCTAAAACGTAGAATAGAATAGAAATAGAATAGAATAATAATTTATTCGTTAACATACACAAAGTGGACAATTAATATAAGAAAAAAACAAAATAAAATCGTTGTTGCGTATGCCACGAAAAGGTCACACCTCAGCATAAATGCTGGCCCGGGAACCAGCGCTGGTCTTCCGGTGAAACCTGACGCCACGGTGAACGGTGAACGTAATATTCCTAACATTAATTGCCCTAAGAATTATTTTGCCTATCATTAGGTACAGCACCTAAATTAAACTATGGTAGGTGTGAAGTCAGAATTGTTACTAATTCTACTTTAAGGCAGGGCAGGTCAGATTTAGGTTAGGTTAGGTACGACGATGAGAGAAGTGTGGCGACTGCCGGGGGATAACTTCAGTGGTATATTAAAAGAGCAGCGAGAGGTACTTTAGATTACTTTATTGCCCGAAGGCCAGATAAAGAATGAATATATTTTTTACAATTACTACAATCATTGACGGACGTCATTCGTCCATTCTGAAATTCAAACAATCTTTATTTCTTAAATCAGTGGCCAGGCACCGATCGTGAAGATACCATCTTCACATTTCCCGCCGTCTCGGGATAGACGAGGGACGTTCGTCTTACTATATAAACGCTAGACAAAACTACTCCTGCCTAACATATTAGAGGTCCCTACCTATGCAGGAATACCCATACATTCATACCCAGATGGTCTCTTGCTAAGAGATAACCAGGGTCAGGACATGAACAGACACTAGCCTATGGCATGTTACGTAATCTGACATGTTGTCCGACATTGGCTTTGCCTTGACAAAAAACCTGCTAAAAAGGCAAGGCACCAACTTATCCCGAATGTTATTCGACTAATTAATAAAGCATAGACCATTCGATACATCAAGCTTCAACAATTTAATCGCCTAGTGTAAAACCGACTAACCTGATTAAATCGTATCGAATGTTCCCACCTTAACTGCCTGGAGTATGACATATGACACACGTCGCATGCTCCAAACAATTGTACCACGATATGTCACTGCCCTTATATTAGATGCCTGACACATTGTCTATGACACTTGTCTCAAACATCCATACAGAACTAACAAATAGTGACAACCGTCTATCACTATCTTTATATTAGAATCCTGGCGCATATATATTAAATATGCCCCAGAAATCTGTACCATCGAACCAATACCTTTTATCCTAAATAAATATCTGGAATAAATATTTCTACTTTATTCCAAATATTTTTACCAAACTTAAATAAAAATAAATTATAACCTCATAATTGATTTTACGACCATAGACCAAAGTAGTACACGTCGTATTGACATGTCAAAATGCTATGTCACTGTCGAAAAACCAATCATTAATAAGACACGAAACGAAAGTTAACTTTATTGAGACTTAAAAATTATTAAATTAACACAGACGCAACAACAAACAAAAACAAAAATAACAATCTTCAGTCTGCAGCCGGCCCGATGCAGGCTACATGAAGTCCTTGGCACCACAGCCAAGACCTCATGCTCCTGCCGCCCCTGGAGGATGAATGCGTGAGGCATTCAGTCACACCAGCAGCTGAAATCCCGAGGAACTGGGACAGCTATGGCCCTTGCAGTGTTGGATTACATGAAAAAGAAAAACATATTAGTATACACAAATTAAAATGCTGGAAATAAAGTGTTATAATTAATTATTGGAACTCTGTGAAAGTAATAAGTTAAAATCATCTCAAGTAAAGGTATTGAAAGTGCAATCAATTCAAAGTGCAATAAATTTATAGTGCAATAAATTTATAGTGCAAGTAATAAAAAATTATGCTTCCTATAGTAATATCCTAGAAATGGAGCTGAAATATAGTAGAAAGAAATAAAGAAATTAAATTATATTTACAACGGCGATAATTATAAATGCAACAAACAATTGCATCCAAGTACTGTCTGCCTGAATTAAAAATTTCTGAAAAATAATAGTTTTATTATTTACACCCTAGAAGTATAGAATTGTTTATATTAATTTGAATTAACGATTAAAGAATTTCTTTAATCTGTTAACATGAATTATCACGTTCTTGGCACGACCATTAGGAGTGAGTTTTTGTACCACATAATTCAATGAAGACAATCGGTGAACAATCTTATATGGTAATAATTTATGCACAACGATTATTTATTATTTGTAGGACCATACTAATATCTAGAACTATCATACACCTAGCATAATTATTATGGGACAATTATTTACATCCTAATAAACACATATTCTACAAATTATATATTATGGTTCATTATTGCCTGTTATCTGCGTTGCGTCTTGGACAGCATTCATGGTGTCCATGGCGTTCGTCGGCGTTTGATCGGCTATCCTCGTACAGGCTTGCTGTTCCCGATGTTGCATTTTCTTGACGAGCACTCGATCCGGCACAGCACATATTGTGGAAATAAAATTTAACAAGCAACATATTATGGAACTAATGACATTGGTTGAAATTGATGTCTTCCACTCTTTAAGAACATTTGTTACATCATTTGACAACACTGAAACTGAATGTTTCTCACTGGTAAAATTGTATACTTTCACTGACAATTGCTTGTCTGATGTCAACAACGTGTGCTTCAAGCGTAAAGGAACAAATTATTGGGGATTCTTGCGATTTTCGCTGACGATGATAAAATTCTTGTACATTATTTTTGGCTCGACGATAATTCTTCGTTTAACTCTGATATAACATCCTCAAACGATGTCTGAAATTAATCTGTAATACGGTCCCCGAATAATTATACCGTAATTGCCATTTGTGATTATTTTATTTCGTATTTTCACACGGGCCAATATTTATACGTCGGAAAAGCCATTAATTGTGCTCGTCTCCATTTTCGTATGGAATCCAAACAAATCAAATGCACAAACAGATTAAAATCGCATGGGAAGAAAAATAATAATGGGTGATTCAACTTCGCTAAGATTCGTCAACTTCACCCGTCTGTCGAACTCGCTTCTTCACGGCCCTTCAGTGCCGTCAATATACAATACCACAAATGTGCACTTATTCTTTATTGTGCTTCGTGCGCTTATAGACCGCTTCGCTTCTGTACGGCTGCTATGCAAACCGTAAGCTTTCAGTACGTATTCGTAACAGATGCCCAAGAATCTGTGGACAAAATTAATTGGGAGCGGGGAAACTTTCAATACTCGCGTGACTCTAGTTAAAAATTTCGCAGACTCCACCAAGTGTGGCGACTGCCGGGGGATAACTTCAGTGGTATATTAAAAGAGCAGCGAGAGGTACTTTAGATTACTTTATTGCCCGAAGGCCAGATAAAGAATGAATATATTTTTTACAATTACTACAATCATTGACGGACGTCATTCGTCCATTCTGAAATTCAAACAATCTTTATTTCTTAAATCAGTGGCCAGGCACCGATCGTGAAGATACCATCTTCACAGAAGCGAGGAACAGTGTTAGGTTGAACTGTGACCCTAAGGAGCGAGCGAAACGCCAGAACCAAGATTTTTGTCCCTTAGGAACATCACAATTATGAACATTAATAATTCGATAGTTGAATCTTAGGCACAACAAACGATAGTACAAATAATATTTAGGACAACGATAGGAATAGGAGCAACAATTTCGGCAAACCAAAAATATACGGAACAAAGTCTATGCCATACGTTATTCGGACAAAAGACGTTATGCGACACAACACTTGTATGCCATCCGATATAGACCCAAAAAAACCAAATCGTGATCGAGATTTCAGTGCATTGTCCACTCCCACTCAGGCGCGTGCTAGAGGTTAAAATTACCGTATTGTTTTAGGCGTATAGACAGATATGTGTCGCCAAACAGTTTAACAGTCGCAGGCCATTAACCGCCGCAAACACTGTCCAACGCTTTGGCGCCACCTCTAATATTCATAAGTCAATTTCCTGCCCCATTAATACGTAACGAAGTCTCTCAAATGGCCTTATCGCTCGCGCGCGATTACTTGCCGCCGCTCTCTTACATAATTCAGCGTATTAAACGAAATTGTTTAAACCTTATTGCTCGATTACGTCTCCCCACCCTGGACACGCCTCGGTACCCGCCGCCAATGGGAGCGCGGGCCCCACTCCACGGAACCCTCCCAGAGTCCCGCCTCGAGTCCCGTTTCAGTTAGCCCCGTGAGCCCCTGCATGATAGACGCTCGTGGATTACAGTGTCCGATGCTCTGATAAACTTTTATGTGTCATGTGAAAGTGTTTTACAAACTTGGGACTAAAGCCGCCAAAATTTTCCAATTACCGCCAAATGTATCGCATCAGAATCTGTCTCACATAGGCCTTGCTATGACTATGCTCGCGATGGCGCGAGGATCTGAAGAGAGGAGGGACGAAGAACCCGAGGCTGAGGCCGGTGGGGAAGTGGATGTTGTGGGGGTGGAGGAGGCCGCGCCTGTGGACTTGACGAGGAGGCTAGGCCTCACGAGGCCGCCTGAGAGGTCGGCGATAGCGTTTTCTGTGGAGAACATACTGGACCCTAACAAGTTTACTGGGAGGTCCGAGGTGCCGTTGAGATTTGATGAGCAGTACTGGAGGCCGCATTATGATAGAGATGACAGCGATTCCGGTAAGTGCGATTTTTTTTAATAAAAACAGGCACCACGGCTATGGACAGACGATAATATCACTAAAAGAGTACTCACATCACAAGTTTTATTGATATATTTTTTTTAATAGGTATATATTTTGATGGTCACAGGCGCCTGCTTGAGTGGGTGTTGACAATCACTAAACCTTACGAATACAACCCAGTCTCTCAAGAATTTATATTAGTAATTTCAATTTGTGTGTAGATGTTTTCGGATTTAAATTAATATTAAAACCGTCAGAGCTGTTCTTGTTAATATTATTTATATTCATTAGAACTGTGTTATTTTCGGTACTTCGAACAGGTTGTTTTAATACAAATCTGTTAAATCAAAATACCACATGGTAAAAAGGAATTAATCTATGAAAAAAGGGACGATTTGGAAAGATAATGACTTATGTTATGACACAGAGACGAATAAGAATTGAACGAACGTCTGAAAGATTTAGGGCGTGGCTAGGAGAATAGCTATAGTTGGATTCTTATTGGTTGGCGCTTTATTTACAGTGAGTTGTTTTTTTAATGTGGGTAAATTAACACCACATATTTTAATAGCTAATATGAGGACCACGTATGAGCGCAATTTATTTTTTCTTTGCTTGTTGATCTTTGTTAATATATATATGTAGCAACATTAGGATATATGCAGTATTTACAAATATTTAAAAGATTGATGCGCATTTGAACACAGTTTTTTCCTAAAGCATCGGTTTTCCGAATTAATATGCCGGAACAAGCGAGTGAAATTCGGTTTCCGAAAAACCGACTTTTTCATAAAATTAAAAACGGTTTCCTTCCCTAGTCAGAACTAGTTTTTGGTGAAAATGTTTCTATACCGTAGATTATACAGACAGGAAGTAAATATTTAGAGGAATGTAGGTATGAAATAGGTATATGTTTATATTTTTAGCGGTCAAATTATGGTTGTGAATTATTGAAAAATAAACATAGGCATAAAAGGTCTATCTATAGGTAATATATGAAAGATTGTAAGTACAGACGTGATCCCCCGTTAGGTAAAACAAATTTACCATTAACACGACTTTACCTTCATTTAAATTTTCTTTGACCACTATTCACTTCGGTGCACAGAAAAAGTGAATATTAGTATGTTAGTAAATAAATAAAAACATGTCAGAAAATAGATCTATTATTCGACAAGCTTTTGTGTCACTCGCTCACGTACTTAATTGAGACATCAACTTTGACACGACACAACAAGATCGTGCGTTACAAAAACTCGAAATTGATATATTTTATCGCTTCTTAATACGACGGTAAGGTTTAAAATGATTGTGCATTGTGTTTTTGTGAGTGTAAAAAAATGTGTAAGTGTTGTCACGTACTCAATTTATAGCACAAAGCGTATAATAATAAGTTTAATAACTAATAGGAGTAATAGGTATTTGTATCTACTACCGGATGATTGTAGCGACTCAATTTAGATATGCTATAATAGCTGTCTAGTTAGCAACATTTTATTATGTTTTTTTTTTTATATTCTTAAACCATTGATACAGAGATCAAAGCTCAAAGAAAAATTTTAATGTGTTACCTGGTGGACGAGACAGGGAATCGAACCCGGTACCTCTAGATTACCGGTCTAGCGCTTTAACCTTTCCGCCACCCTAACTCCCAAGCAACCTCTCGATTTTTTCCTTATGCTTTGTGTGTCGATCTTTGATTTGTTTATTTGAAAGGCTTTACCTACACCAGGAAACTCATTAAATTTTTTCTTCTTTGTATCAATGCTTAAATATAAAAATTATGGTGTATAACAATTGTGGTGTGTTAAATTAAAAATATGAGACATTACATGTTTCATGTTTATTACTTATTGTTATGGACTTCCTGAAAATGTAAACAAGTAGCTGAATTCATTGTCACAACTAACACCCAAAACAGGATATATTATCCTGTAATTTAACGGAAAATCCTGTAAACTAACACCTGAAACCTGAAACAAGTATTTTACATGGACAACTTCCGTGAGTCTTAGACATATTAAAATACACGCGAAACGGTTTGGAATCGGTACGCGATTCAACCTCAAAAGCGCCGATCAGTCGCGGCGGCGGGCAATCGAACACTCAATGTATTTTTAACAACTGATTGCAGCTTAATGAGTTATTGAAATACTGTATATAATAAATAAATAATAAAAATAAATAGAATTATTTAAATAATCAGTTTTCTGCTGTTTTTTTTAAATATGCGATGCTAGAGAAAATATGATTATATATGTATCAATAAAAAGAAAATAAAATTGAGATTAGGTCAGATTCAGGTGCATCGGGGTTGATTTGCAGTTACTTAAAAAATTTATTTTTCTTTTCTTTTACAACTACACACAAAGTAGGTTATCAACTTATTAGGTGCTAAAGGAATACATTATCAATAGCGGCAAAACGAATTGAACTGGTTGCTTTCCTGATAAATTTCTATATTTAGAAACAAAATACTGGCACAAAACATAGACTACGTACATATTAAAATACTGTATTGTGGAATAAATAGTCGCTTGCGGTATTTCCGGACTGATACAACATTTTAAATCTTCAAGATAAGAGCGTACCTACTCCCAAATGAAAGGCCGGCTACGCACTTGTGACTCCTCTGGTGCTGCAGGTGTCTGTGGGCGACGGCAATCGCTTTCCATCAGGCGATCCGTTTGCTCGTTTGCCCCCTATGACATAAAAAAAATAGAGACTAATTCGGTAAAAACAATTATGTGGACCTAAACGTGATTTTTGTCAACGAAATCTCATATGGCTTGTGATATATGTAGGTATAGATAGTCCTCGAGAGTTCCCAATTTATGATCGAAAAAAATCCCTGAAGATTATTTTATTTTGACATGGTTTTTATTCAAATAAAAACTTATATTTAAATAAATCTATTCTTATTAAGCAGATAATATATAAAAATTAAGCAGTATGTTGGAAAAGGCCTTCACAAACGTAGCCCAGGTAAGTATCAGTTATTTACTCATTTAAAAGATCCATACTTGGCGCAAGAGTAGATACCTATTTCCTATTGTTACGCTCGCCCCTGATATGGTATACTGAATTACAGAAATACGAATTGTCCAACAAATTACTAATTGCATACGTTTAAAATAGATTACGAAAATAATTTCGTTTAAACCCGAGTGTTTCCTATATTAAGTAAATAAATAAATAATAAATAAATAAATATCAGACAACCTCACACAAATCGAACTAGTCCCAAATTAAGCTCAAGAAGGCTTGTGTTATGGGTACTAGACGACAATATACAGATAATTTATATAGATAAATATATACTTAAATACATAGAACAATAATGACCCAAGCACAAATATTCGAGTTCATCACACAAATATTTGCCCTTGCCGGGATTCGAACCCAGGACCGCCGGCTCAGTAGGCAGCTGCTATACCACTGAGATTTGATTTTGAGACTTAACCAGAGATTGCATTTCCTATTTGCTATGCAATTTTAAAGGGTCGATTAACTTTTTCCTTGTTATGTAACGACGACAAAGTACCACCTACTTCAAAAAGTCGCCGTTGACTTGACACTTGATTAAGCACCTAAGCAACGATGGAGTTACTTAACTACTCGGTGAAGCTAAATTTACGCCTCTTTTGTATCTTAGGCTGTATTTACACTGGCACTGAATAGACACACTTCAGAATATTGTTTATTTCACTCTTCACGAATGTCACCTGATATATTTACTTTATTTTGTTGGTTGTACGTGATGTTGCGTAGTGTGCGATCGTTATAAATGAATGAATGAAAACATTTCTTACGTGCATTCTGTGGCCCATAGACTTTAAAACTAACATACAAATGAAAAAAAAAAAACATAGGGAACTAAACCAGGTACCTACACATTTGATATTTTATTTGAAACACAATTCTCTTTCGAAATGTTTATTTCTTTTTTTAACAACGATGTGTTATGTGAGTTCGGAAACCCCAGAACATGACACCCTTCGGGCAATATTCTTCCTTTGTGCAGTCCGCTAATCAGTCTGTCGGAAATCTCAGCGTGGTGAGACTCCAAAAATACCTCACACAAATCAATCTAGTCCCTCAGGAAGCTCTAGTGGGCTTGTGTTATGGACAATAGACGACGATAAACATACTTATATAGATAAATATAAACTTGAATACAAAGAAAACATCCATGACCCAGGAAGAAACTTTCGAGTTCATCACACAGATATTTGCCCTTGCCGGGATTCGAACCCAGGACCGTCGCTTTACCACCTGCGCCAACCGCGTCGATAATCGGTACCGAACTTCACCGTTAATTCTCTACAATCTCTTTGGCCTAATGCAAAAAAAAATAGCAGTGAGTTATAACATACAGTGAGCGTGTAGTTTAATGCAAATGGAGATACTTCGAAATGCGTCGCAGTGGGAAGCCATTGTGAATACCGCCTTATATTTAGTTACAAACTTAATAGCGTAAACTCGATTTTTTATAGATAATTCGGAATTACCGTCGTTTTCTGCTTGTTTTGGGCCTGTCACGCCTGTCAAACGCCCGGAACTGTCTCGAACCAATTACGTTTACAATACAGTTTTTTGTAAACATTCCGGATTGGGAGAATTTTAATTGCTTTCTAAACAGAAAGCAATCAAGCACCTAAACAGGTGCAGTATTAGACGCTTCGTGAAATACAAGAAATCGATAAATGTTGTATAAATAGATATACTAAATCGGATACCTTCACTTGCGCGAACTTCATTTCTTCTTCTCTGTTCACAGGCGATTTTCATTTGCCATAAATCTTTTACTTGCCATAACTTTCATTTACCATAAATATTTTTTTCATAAATTGTTAATCTTCGGGATTTCTTTGATATTATTAGGTAGGTACTATATGTACATAAAATTTCTCGTGGTCTTCACACTTGCTGTAGCTAGAGTATGGCTATAATGCGCATAAGCATTTTAAACACATGACGCAGACGCGCTCCAGTAGCGTAGAATTATGGAATGAATGATTTGGTGTTATTGACGTAACGATCTAATAGCTCAGTTGGGAGAGCACTACACTGGAAACGTAGGGTCGCAGGTTCGAGTCCTGCTTACATTGTAGTAGATCACATAAAAAATTTCTTTCATAATTTACCTTTGTGTCAATATTTATCATTTCCTATATCACTCTTTGTCTAAGTAATAGCTGGTCATGATGAGACTTTTGTCTCCTGATGACTAGCTACTTGTATTGGGGGTTTGTTTTAAATCTTAAATTTAGGTTATTATATTGACTGATTATGTATCTAACCTGTATAAAAGGTTCCTGTCACGGATAATTTATACATTACTAGCTATTCTTTACGACCTCGTCCGCGTAGAAAGATTTAAAGTGATAAAGGCAGTTTGGAATAAAATAGGCGAATGAGTATGAGTATGAATTTTATTTTAATGTTAATATCGGCTCCATAGCCCATAGCTCTCTAAAGTTTTACCGTGCTATCAGTAGTCCGATGCTTATAGTGATCCTAGTAATGAGGGACGGATTGAAGGAGAGAGAAAACTATCGAGATAAAATAAAAGAACTACGCTTTTTTTGTACAACAAAAACTATCGATATATTCGAGATGAACGCTACCGGTCAGCATTCCGGAAGCCGTTACGCTGTCAACGCGACAGATGCTGACAAAGCTATGCCGTCTCCTTGTTTTGATGTAAATGTTTGTGCCTTGAAATACTGCATTTGATGTTTGTAATGTATAGCATTTATATTAAATCAAAAAATAATCCGAATATGAGGAGGGGTATTAATATAAAAAAATAAATAACACGTTTTCTGAATGTATTAATATATCTCACCTAACCCAACATAACCTAATTCATATTACGATTTACAAGTTGATAGATTTGAAAGAAAATAAATCAAAACAACAAAACGCCTTATATCAAACATTACATTAGCTCAAAGCACGTTATGAGTCATTTTCAAAAAACATGTACATAGTTAAGGGGTTAAAACAAAACTTAATTGATTCCTTTCTGTAACGATAGTTACCCATATCTTTTGTATGAGTAACTTTCGTAACACAAAACAAGCGATCGTAACTTTGTTTTTATTAAGCCTTTAAAACTGGTGGACAACATGGCGACACCGCGCTTACGTCGCGTGAACGTCGCTCTTGTGGCTAGCCGCCGGCGGGCGGACCGCGCGTGTCCACGCTTACAAAAACGATCACAAATAAGTAAAAAACGTACATAAAAAAATTAAAATACCCCCGACACGAGAAGCTGGTTATCATTTTAATGTATGATATAGAAAAAGTTATTGAAACTGAATATAAACATAAAATTTGGAATTCCTAGCTTCAATATTTACAGAGAGCTAGTCGCTTGTTCCACTAAAAGTTGAATATCTTAGAGACGAGAGCTCCGATTTTCATCAAACAAAGCCAAGAACCATCTCGGCAAACTAGGCTTTCGATTAAAGAAAACCGCAGTCAAATCGGTCCACCCGTATGGGCGCTACGATGCCACAGACAGACGCACATATACACATGTTAAACTTATAACACCCCTCTTTTTTCGTCGGGGGTTAAAAATTGAAGTCTCGTCGCAAACGCGGCGTCGCTTCGCGGCGTGGTCATGTCAGCGGCGCTAATTCGGTGTCGTTACTGCGTTTGGTGACGCCGGGTGGACAGTCATCTAATGAGTTGCGGGTTGCCAGGTCGCCAAACTTAATAGCGGATAGACCAGCCAGTTCGACCGGGCATTTGGTCAGTTAGGCCAGACACCCTACATTATTGAGATTTATGTGTCTCTGTAGTAGTAGTATAGCTTATTGTAATTGTTTAAGATAGAAGATAGTAAATTATGTAAATTATGTATATGCCACCATGTATGTACGCCTGCAAAGGTAGGGTCTGGTGATTCTGTGTTATGTAACTCAACCTGCAAATGTAACCCATCTCCCACATACATCGAATAAATCATTCAATAAATCATTCTCAGTATTATTAATAGGAACGACAAAAATTTATGTAAAATCACGAAATATAAAAAGCCTAACAAAAGCCGGACACCGTTTTTTTTGCCGGACACGGAATAACTATGTCCGGCTTTACCCGGACGCCTGGCAATGCTAAATGAGTTGAGGCGGCGCTAGCCCGGTACCAAGCAGTCAGATGTGCGATAAGGTGCTTAAGGTTGTTGTTTTTCCATATACATATCAGGTTGGTATTGATATTTGTATGGAAAAACAACTAATTTTCTCATTTTGAGTGTAAATGCCTGCGTTTAAGTACACAATTGTCGTATTATTGTTTTGTTGCGGATTCGAAAATTTTTTTTTCAAATTCAAATTAAAAATATACAAAATAATTGTACCCCTTGAAGTCTATATAATCTAAAGCACTTACTATTATTCTGATTTTTTTTTCTTTATTTCATAACATATTGAGTTATTTTTATTCATATATTTGACAACATTTCACAAATAGTGTTAAGTTTAAACAAATTTAATTACCTACTTTATTATTTATATAACCCAACCCAAAACTATTATTTATTTATTTATTGAAAAACAGGTTACATAACATATTATTTATATTATCATACCTACTAGCGACCCGCCCCGGCTTCGCACGGGTGCAATGCTGATAAATTATGCATGTATTTATACATAAACCTTCCTCTTGAATCACTCTATCTATTAAAAAAACCGCATCAAACTTCGTTGCGTTTTTTTTAAATCTACAGCAATAATATGTAGGGACAGACAGACAGACAGACAGACAGCGGGAGGCGATTTTGTTTTGTAGGTACTATGTAGTGATAGTGAAATTGGGATAATGTTATTAAAACTATCGTGAGACATCTTTACTAATTATAAAAAACGGTATAAACTCACGTAACGGAACGGGCCGTTCCTGACAATTTTTTACGTGAGTTTATACCGTTTTTTATAATTAGTGAAATTGGGATATTTTCGAAAATGTAAAAAAAATCCTTTGTTTGATTACCTATATCGGAAAATGGCCTTGTTAAAAAAATTAAGTCTTGTAAATATTGAAATAATATATTTAGTAAACGAAACACAAGTAAAAATTAACAGTACACAACTTAACCTAAATAAAATTAACTAACAAAACCGATGTCCCCCAGATCATGGCCCTGCGGCAGGGTACCCATGATGCCGGCTACATTCCCCCGTTGAATAGCCAAGCTAATCCTTTGGCCGAGGAATGAGCCGGCTCTGTGGTCCGAAGAACATTCGGAAAGTTTTTTTTTGATTAAGGAGTAAAGTTTGTGGGCGCCCGGACTCCACGGTCCGAGTGTCTCCACTGCGAACGCCGCAAATATGAAGTTATTAGAGAGACCTACATATTTGCGGCGCTTTGCAGCCTCAGCGCAAACCGCTGCCCCGCCAGCTCTCAGCGACGTACTGGACAAATGGGACGGAGCCAGGGTGTCTACGCAAGTAGCGTCCCAGATGAGAGGCCGTCCCATTTGCCATGGAATGAGGGTCATTCCGTCGGGTCTCTTGCCATCGTCACGTGCGAGGCCAGGTGGTTCTAGTACAGCTGGCACGTTAACGCTGGCAAGGGCCCGACGGATTACATCGTTGAGACAAGCGTGGCGGGAAAAGCGGCCTGCGCTCTTCCTGCAGGAAAGGCCGTGGTGTCCAAAACAATCGACTGCGCTGCCGCAGGGACACCGGTGGGGGACAACAATTTTAGCGCCTAAACGGAGACCGACGGCCAGCCTCAGCGAATTGTTGTCTAATAAAGTTGCGCAATGAGCAGAAAGATACGCGTGAAGCCAGTAGCCTGATTCCCTTTGGGAGGACGCTAAAAGTCGGGCCTTTTCGGAGTTGCATATGGATGAGCTCAGGAGCCAATCGCGGGCCTGGCAGCAGATTGGTTCGTCCCAGACCCTCTGAATATGCTTATTTGATGGGAGGTCTTTTCCGGGGCAGGCTAATCGCCAGGCTTCTTCGGCCTCCAACAAATACGCAATCTCGGGGTCAGGTAATGCTGGTGAGAGAATTCCTCCTGTCAGGGGTAGTGTACTGTACACAGAGGAAAGGAATGCAGGAAGAACGAGACTGGAGATCTGCCTTACACCGACACCACCGAACCGAATTGGGAGGGTAGCTTGCACGAACTGCCTGTCGTCAAAGCGGATGTTTAAAATGTGTTCCAATTGAATACGGATGGAGTTGTCTACTTTTTCGCATAAGTTTGGAAATTTCCACAATGGACTGCATCTTATTGCGGATGTCAACTTTGGGGCGAAAAGGCAGAAACGAATGATGAAAAAGGCCATATGGGCACAAATTTTGAGCAACCGGTCCGAATGTTGTGAAATGCTATGTAATTGTTTTTCGATGAAGTCTGGGTAGGACTCCTCGAAAATAGGGGCGCCTAGGAGGTGAAGCGATTTCTCAGTGTTGTAAATTGAACGTTGTACTAATATTCAATATCGGTGACCATCCCTACTCCATACATAAGGCCCCAGCACGGGCAGTTATCTTCACTCCGTAAATTTCCTTGTCCGCTTTAGATCCAATTTGATAAGGATGTGCACCAAATCCGCTGATCTGTCCAATGACCCTTGAGACCATTTGGACAAACAGTGTTGCATTGCTTTCATTCTATATAGGAAATAAAAGAGACAGCGTATTCGCTTGAGCCCTGAATTGGATTTATCTGTGAACTATCAATTCTGCTGTTTGCTGTTTGTACTGGTAAGTCAAACAAAGATATATAAATTAGCCTTTTCTAAATTTTTGCGACAATGTGACTTTTTCCTCCTTAGTCAGGTAATACAACCAATGAAATGAAATAATTTATTCAGTAAGTAGGCCACAAGGGCACTTTTACAAGTCAGATTGTGAGATTCGCAAGAGGAGACCGCTGTTGAGAAGAAATCCGAAAGAAACTCAACAGTATGTAATTTTTTCGTAAATTATACTTAAAAACTAATACAATTATATTATAACTAGGTAATTGATAGGTCCATATATGTTAGAGGAGATGCACAAGATTCTCCAAATCGGGGGGCACGGCAGTGCCCCCGCCAAGTCGAGCGCGAAGCAAACACTGCCGTACCATCCTTTACTGGAACCATTTCGCCGCATTTTCAGGCCCCTATTTGAGCACCTCTGGATAAGACCAGAACGCAGAAATTTTCGTCATCCAGTAAGCTATAATCACATACTTAAAATCCAAAATTTCAAGTCTGTAGGTCATTTTGTTCCGAAGTTAAGCGAAAGCAAAGTTTCGCATTTACGACACTCACTCACTCACTCATGATCATCAGTAAAGAACTAGTACTTCCCATAAATTCAGAGAGCTGAAATTTGGTACGGGGTTAGGGTTTAATGGCCACATAAAGCGAAAACTATAAAAATTGGCCAAGTGCGAGTCCGACTCGCGCATGAAGGGTTCCGTACCATGAAACAAGTTTGTTGTATGGGAGCCGTTAAATATTTATTTTATTTTATTTTTAGTATTTGTTGTTATAGCGGCAATAGAAATAGATCATCTGTGAAAATTTCAACTGTCTATCTATCACCGTTCTTGATATACAGCCTGGTGACAGCGAAGTCTCAGTAATAGGGTCTCGTTTTTACCCTTTGGGTACGGAACCCTAAAAACTAGGATAATCGAAGATCTGGAGTACTCTGATTAGAAAACACAAGAGCCCAACCAAACTATTAGAGATCGACATACCGCCTTTACAAATAATCAAAATAATATTCAACTTGTTGTGTTCGGTTGGCCGCCGTCGCGACTGATCGTCTCTCCTGATGATGGATCGCGTACCGATTCGAAACATGTCGAGTGTTATTCGATTTCTACGACGTGAGTAAACCCGTTTAAGTATTTTAATATTCAACTTGGTGGGCCGCTTCATTTGATGTCAAAAATCCAAGGTCTGAAGTATTTTGACGATGCGTTTGGCTCGGTTTGTAAACACCTGCCTACTGAGCCGGCGGTACCGGGTTCGAGTCCCAGCGAGGGCAAATATTTGTGTGATGAACTCGAATATTTGTGCTTGGGTCATGGTTGTTCTATGTATTTAAGTATATATTTATCTATATAAGTATGTATATCGTCGTCTAGTACCCATAACACAAGCCTTCTAGAGCTTAATTTGGGACTTGGTCGATTTGTGTGAGGTTGTCCGATATTTATTTATATTATTATTTATTTGATGAAGAACCCTGCAATGAAAGCGGTGGTAGCCTAGTGGTTAGGGCATGCGACTTTCAATACGGAGGTCGCGGGTTCGAACCCGGCCCGTACCAATGAGTTTTTCGGAACTTATGTACGGAATGTCATTTGATATTTACCACTCGCTTTTCGGTGAAGGAAAACATCGTGAGGAAACCGCCTAAGCCCAATAAGGCCTAGTTTCCCCTCTGGGTTGGAAGGCCAGATGGCAGTCGCTTGCGTAAAAACTAGTGCCTACGCCAAATCTTGGGATTTAGGTAGCCGACCCCGATTGAGAATTCATTCTCTACAAAAGGGACAAAGGCTAGGAGGATGATGATGATTTGATGAAGAACCCTCAGCTGGTCTCAGCTGTATTAGAGATATGGTAATGCCCCGTTCTACTATTGGTACATAAAAAAATCGACTGTCATTGCAAAAATCCAGCGTAGTGGGACACATCTTCTAATTTAATCTAGGCTATAGCGTCCCACAGCTGGGCGGGTTACGTATTACAATCCCGAAAGTTCATAATACCTACAGTTGAAATACCGATGGTCAAAATACCGAAAATCAAAATACCGAAAGTTCAAAAAGCCGATATTCGATAAAACGAAGCTCAAATTACCTATTTTCAGAAAATCGAAAGTTCAAAATCTCGAAATTTCATAATCCCGAAATTTTTAAAATCTCGAAATTTTATAATAGGTACCGACAGTCAATGAGCACTTTGAAAGTGTCAGGACACTAAACTAATCTGACTTTTCCGTGGAACTGATCTGCTCCGGTGCTGCGGGATGTTCAGCCCCTCCGCCCTAGCGTAAGAAAGTGCGGCACCTACGCTCGCCTCCGCAGCTTCGGCTTTTTGGTCACCTTCGGCGACCAGCCTCAGCCGCTGCGCCTCGCTTGATGCCCGCACTTTCTTACGGCGGCCGGGGTCTGCCCTCCCCCCGCGCCTCCGGGCTTTTATATACACTCTAGGGGTAGGGCAGACAAGACCACGTGGAATCGGGGTTGACAGCTTCGGTTCTGTGGCAAGTCAATTAAGAAAAGGAAGGAGTCCGGGAAAGTGGGAAATTAAGTATGACACTAAATATTCGATATTATGATAAAATATTCTGTCATGGACTGCCAACCGAACCGAACTTGTCTGGAACCGAAGCTGTCAACGCTCGCCTCCGCAGCTTCAGCTTTTTAGTCACCTTCGGCGACCAGCCTCAGCCGCTGCGACTCGCTTGATGCCCGCACTTTCTTACGCTAGGGCCACAGTATATAATAAAGAATACTAACGTACTAGGGCGGAGGGGCTGCACATCCCGCAGCGCCGGAGCAGATCGGTTCCACAGAAGAGTTCACTTATAAATAGTAAGTATAGTAGTCGGCAAGTAGGTTACGTAATTGAGGTTAATATTCTTTGTATAAAATAAACATTAGAATCTGTAAGACTACAGAAATACGAGATAATTCTCGAGAGTTTAAATAATATTCCGGATTACAACCTTCAGGCAGGATCATAGTCTTCAGGATTATAATCTTCGGGATTACATTCTTCGGGATTACAGTCTTCGGGATTATAATATTCGGTATTTCATCCTTTCGATCAAACGTTCTTTCGGCATTTTAAACTTTCGGTCAAATAAACATTCGACATTTTAATTTTCGGCCTTCCGTCCATATTCGGTATTTTGAACTTCGGCATTGTAATACGTACCCGCTGGGCGAATGCCTCCCCTTCTGCTTTTAATACGCATATAAATAAAATTAAAGGAAAACTCTGGACAAGACTAGACTGGCTTTTATACTTATACTTACAAGTTTACAAGAAGAAATAGTCGAACGATTAACTTTATTCTAGGTACTCGAACATTACACAAATTAAATAAACAAATTACACCAAAATATTAATTTCGCTCAAAATTTGGTCAAAATATAATGCATTGGACTAAGAGAGGCGGTGATACCCGCACACGTCGCTAGATGGCGCTGACTGTATTTTAAAACGCGCCGTCGTTTGTTAGGGTTCCGTACCCAAAGGGTAAAAACGTCCGTCCGTCCGACTGTCACCAGGCTGTATCTCAAGAACGGTGATAGCTAGACAGTTGAAATTTTCACAGATGATGTATTTCTATTGCCGCTATAACAACAAATACTAAAAATAAAATAAAATAAATATTTAAGGGGGGCTCCCATACAACAAACTTGTTATAGATTATGTATATAGGTATATATAGGTACGGAACCCTTCATGCGCGAGTCGGACTCGCACTTGCCCAATTTTTTTTCCGATAATCTTATATGGCGAAGTGGCAACCGGCCGCGTTACAGTCGTTTACGACATTCTTCTACTGCGCTTGGAAACGTTTGCTAGGGATTATAAGGAATTATTTGCATTTCGTTGATTTCGCTTATTATTTCGTGAGGTTCGCTAAAGTGAATTAGCAGGTTGTTATAAAACAATATGCCCACGTTTCTACAAAAAGAAGTGAAATCCCACCAAAAACATTCTGTAAAAAAAGTAGCCAAGTCTCGATGGAGCTGCTTGTTTATCTCTAAAAAGTAATGAAATCTAGACAAAGTCGTACCAAGTCTAAGGTTCCTTACTGCGATTTATTTATTATTATAGTTAATGTTGTGTGACTTGGCCGTTGAAGGGTACACAAGGGTACAAAACCAGGTGCTCCATGATACCATTGCACCAATCTGTCGCTAGAACCGCTACAAGTCAATTTTGTTTACACGTAATGTTATATCTGTTGTAACTACCTATGTTTGTTAAGCGAGATAATAGCCCATACTGGTGTACCCTTCAACGGCCTAGTCACACAACATTAACTATAATAATAAAGAAATCGCAGTAAGGAACCTTAGACTTGGTACGACTTTGTCTAGATTTCATTACTTTTTAGAGATAAACTTATCTTCTGTCTTCGTAAGTATGACCATGTGTCTTCTTACCGCTCTCAGCTGGGCTGGTTTCCTATCCGCGAACGACGTGAAATTCGAATGCTGTGCACTCTGTTTTCTGTTCTCAAAAATCCAAAATCTCCCGAATATCTCAAAAACTTCTTTCACTATTATGGTGTAACCCGTGACCGTCAATTTCGCTCTTCTGGCAATCTGTCTCTCTCCATCCCTCGTCACCGTACTGGTTTTATGTCCAAATCGTTCACCGTCCAAGTTTCCCGTCTCTGGAACCGCCTTCCCCTCAAGATCAAACAAGCTCCGAACAAATGCGCTTTCAAAAAATGTTTGCGTGACCTCTACGCTAGCAGAGTTGTGAATTCTTAGGTTATCTGATTAGTATGTTTCATCTGTATTTATTTATATGTGTATACATTATATAATATATGTATTTATCTAAATATTATTTATTAAAACTTGTTTAAGTTAGTTGCACCGCCCACAATTTATCTGCTTTGCCCGAAGGTTGACTGGTAGAGAATGCCTCATGGCATTAAGTCCGCCTTTTGTACGATAAGTTTTCTTTTGTGCAATAAAGATTAAATAAAAAATAATAATAAATAAATAAACAAGCAGCTCCATCGAGACTTGGCTACTTTTTTACAGAATGTTTTTGGTGGGATCAATGTTTACCTACACTAAAAATTATATAAAAAATTAATTACATTTGACTCACCCTTCGAAGTCGATCCCAAACCACTCAGTTCTTATATTTATATATTATAGTTTACGCGAGGTTTGGCACCGACTTCGAAGGGTGAGTCAAATGTAATCTGTACTTGAACGGGTTATTGTTGGCTTATTAGTTTTACTGAAGTCGGTTCTTTTTTTGTTAAAAAATTTTTTTTTGCTTTTTAGTCCACCAAATCCCATTTACTGAATGTAAATTCTTGACTTTATCAATAAATTACCGAAAGCGCCGTACATGTCCCTATAACATTTGAAGAGTTCCCTCGATTTCTCCAAGATTCCATCATCAGATCCCGACTTAGTGCCAATGGGACCAACTCGGAGTTATACCCTTTCGATTAAAAAAAAAAATTGAAAATCGGTTCACGATTCTCGGAGATATCGAGTAACATACATAGAAAAAAAAAAAATAGTTCGAATTGAGAACCTCCTCCTTTTTTAAAGTCGGTTAATAAAGTGATTTGTTTACTTCCTTCCATAGATTCTAATATTTATTATAGGAGGCGCCCGCAGCTTCGTCGCGATTCTTTTTTTTACCGTAGACATAAATATAACCTATTACCTAACCATCTTTGAATGTCCAGCTATCCTTGTGCCAAAATTGGTTAAAATTTATCCAGCCGTTTCGGCGCGATGAGAGGAGAATGGAAATTGTGCCCAATAGATGGCGCCAGGCTGACACGGCGCCGCGCCCCGATACAAAACCAATGACGATCCATCATATCAGCATCACACTAATAGGATTTTTTCTGAAATCGACCCCTCTCCATAGAAAACAGATTTTCGATACAAATCTTCCAATTTCATAATAGTATAGATGTAATTCTGTTCTCTACCTTTTCCGATTAAACTATTAGGCCCAATTTACAATGGTAAAGTATATGGCCTGGTACCAACCAAACCTCACTATAATTTGTCACTACTCTTCACAACTTCGTATCTAGTAAGTAGATCGACACTAAGATACGAGCTTTGTTTAAGAGGCCTTATTCCTTTTAAAATGCTGATTGTTTTAGAAATTTTTCTCTATGATCAAACATGTTTCTTAACA